>CM054193.1:30152628-31352628 GCA_028830015.1 Eucalyptus grandis x Eucalyptus urophylla | reverse complement strand
ATAGAAATAGAAAAATATATTTCTGTTCCAGAAACTATTTTTGGAACATAATGGTTGTCATGCGCGCCCTTATTTTCGGTATCTATACGGGGTTTTAGTTGCCCCATTCTGTGGGAAATATGCTGGCAAATCTTCTTCTCATATGTCGTGTTGATTCACAGTTAAAAAGAGACAAAGCGAGTATAGAACCTGAATTTTCGACTTGGGGATCATTTCGGGTCTTCACTTCCTGGCCTTGACCCATTTCCATTGCTACTGCCACCACGCAACATGCAGCAGATGCTAAAGGAGGAGAGTTGAGGGCAAACCAGAGTGTTGTGGACCGCGGGCCGTTCACTTTGTGGATAACGCACGTTCCAGCACCGAATTCTGCCGCGTCTTTGTGCGTTGCTGTCGCCGACTGAACAGCAAACATGCCGGCGGAACAATGCATTGCAGAGGGACTTCACACGTGTCCCGATGTTTCCTCTGTCCTCGGAAACACCCCGTATTTTATAACAGTTTTAACAGCGTTTATTTCTGAATATAATGGTCGTGTTAGAAGTTACAAGCTTTTATAAAGATATAAACTGCTCTAATTGGAGTTCACTTAACAATATATATTAACTTGCAATGTTCGTATGCTGGAAAGGTCCCCAACGAAATGTGGTTGAATTAATGAAACAAATGCTGGGTTGGTTAAATAGGTAGTATGGGAATTACAAAAAGCCTTTTTCTAGTCAAGTTAATTCCAATACAAAAAAACCCATTTTATTGTCAAGACAACATGTCTATCTTATGAGATCTTTCGGAACTCATTTGTGTTTGATTTCAAAAAAGCATCCCTTGAAAGGATAATCGACTATAAGTTTAGCAAAATAAAAACACCATGGGCGTCATAATTTTCGTATAACACTTATTTAAAGGTTATAACTTTTTTTTTGACTACTTGAGTGTCATGATTTCTAAAAAAAACGATCATTTGAATATCGTAACTTTTAATCAATTATTTGAGTGTTAAAATTTATTAAAGATGTTCACTCAATTATTGAAAATCTAACATAGCATAACACTTGTGGTGAACGTTTTTAAAAAAATTATAGCATAAAAAAAAAAAAAGTGATTGATTGAAAAGTCATATAACAGTCAAGGAAGAAGAACTGCACGTGAAGATTGGTTAATTGGTGGGGCCCAAGGCCAAAAGTTTGACCTTGGGCACACACGACCTTGGGCACACACGCGCACACACACACGTTTAGCGTGAAGCCAAAGCAACGAGCGTAGGTGGGCCCAGGTCAAAGTTTGACCTGGGCACACGTATAAATAACAGAAGTATTTTTATGCAGGGTTTCCTTTTCTTTTCAGTGTGTTGCTAATGCACTCGTACGAGAGAAAGAGAAGCCGCCAAAGCCTACGAAGCCGCACGTCCACAAAGTCGCAAGTCCTCCATGAGAAGCTTTGAAGAGATACACGAAGCCGTACATAGAGTGTATTGTTTTGAGCTTGAAAGCGCGGTAATTTTATAACGTGAGTTTATGTCCAAGTGAGTTATTTATTTATAAACACTTTGGGTTTGGGGTTAAATCTAGGTGTGGGAAACACTTGGGTGTGTGAGTGATTGTAAACTCTGATACTCCAATTATAGTGGATTATTTGTTGCCAGCTCTCCTCGCAGACGTAGGTACCGATACTCAGATCGAATCATGTAAATTTCTAGTGTCATTATTTTTCTCGTTTATTTTTTTGGCGATTTCACGTTGACGTAAATTGCAAGATCCTGTTGTTTTCGCGTATTATATCCCAACAATTGGTATTAGAGCTTGGGATCAGATTTCTTGATTGTAATTTGGAGTTTTTGCTTGTATGATTATTATCTGGAAATTCTATTATTACAATTATGTCTGAGAGGAAATTTGAAATTGAGAAGTTTAAGGGGAGCAACAACTTTGTGTTATGGATCATTAAGATGTAGGCATTATTGACAACACAAGGTTTGGCCAAGGCACTGGATGCTGAAGATGAGTTGCCAATTATAATGAAAGCCTTAGAGAAGGTAGAGCTAATGGAAAAAGCAAAGAGTACAATCTTGTTAAATTTGTCGGATGAGGTCTTAATAGAGGTTGCTGAGGAGAAGGATGCCGCAATATTATGGGCAAAACTTTAAGCACTCTATGTGAAGAAAGTTTTGAACAATTGTCTGTACATGTTGAAGAAGATATTTCAATTTAGATATACTGAATGTACATCTATCAGAACCCATCTAGATGAATTTAATAAACTCGTGTTGGATTTGAAGAACGTCGGTAAGATACTGGATGAAGAAGAACAAGGCATGATGTTGTTAGCCTCTTTACAGAGTCATGGAAGCACTTTACTGATTTATTGTTGCAGCGATGTACTACAATTACCTTAAAAGAGGTAAAGTTTGCCTTATTCTCTAAAGAGTGGCAAAAAAAGTTGCGTGATGACAGTCAGGCGCAAGGAGTAGCGTAAGCATTGACGATTCGGAGCAGAGAACAACATCGAGGGCCTAGTAGCAGTAGAGATAAAAGCATATCAAAATCATTCCATAAAAAGTCCAAGGGACGCATGATGTGTTTTGAGTGTCACGAGGAGGGGCACATCAGGAGAGATTGTCCAAAGCGGAGGAATAAAGCTGATAGGCAAAATGCCACAAGCAATGTGGCAAACGTTGCCAAGGGGAGCAATAGTGATGTAGAAGCTGTTTTATGTGTGATTGCTACTTCGTTAGGAGATGAATAAGTACTGGATTCGGGGTGTTCTTATCATATAACGCCTCATAAGAACTGGTTTACTACTTACCAGACTGCAGATGGTGGTAGGGTTCTTTTGGGGAATAATGTAGTCTGTAAGGTTATGGGATCGGATTCGGATGCACGATGAGGTGGTGCACACATCGACAGATGTGAGGTATGTACTGGAGCTCAAGAAGAACCTTATTTCTTTAGGGACACTCAATGACATCGGGTGTAGGTATATCGTTGAAGGTGGAGTACTGAAGATCTCTCGAGGTGTCATGACAGTAATGAAGGGGAAGAAAGTGAAAACTCTCTATTATCTACTGGGAGAGACCATGATCGGAACCGCTGCAGTTTCATCAGGTGATTCAAACTCTAACTTGACTCAATTATAGCATATGCATTTAAGGCACATGAGTGAGACAGCTATGATGATGCTGAGTGAAAATGAGTTGTTGAAAAGTCAGAAAATAGGGAAGCTGGACTTATGTGAGCACTGCATTTTTGGGAAGCAGCACCGAGTTAAGTTTACTACAACTATTCATTCGACCAAATGACCGATTGAGTATATTCATTCAGACGTTTAAGGCCCATCTTCGGTTCCTACGAAAGAAGGTGCTCAATATATGCTGACATTTATTGACGACTATTCGAGGAAGGTATGTGTATACTTTATGAAGCACAAATATGAAGTGCGGTTCAAGAAATTTAAGGCATTGATTGAGAAGCAATCAGATAAACAAATCAAGTGCCTGATAACCGATAATGGCATGGAGTTTTGTGGCAAAGATTTTACTGAGTTCTGCGAGAAAGAAGGTATTATGAGACACCGCACAATACCTGGGACACCACAGCAGAATGTCGTGGCAAAATGGAAGAACAAAATTTTGCTTGAGCAAGCTTGATGCATGCTTTCGCATGCAGAACTTACCAAGGAATTTTGGGCCGAAGCAGTAAACATGACATGTTACTTGGTTAATTGATCTTCATCATTTGCTATTGAGTGGAAGACTCCTGAGGAAGTACGGTTGGAGAAACCTGTTGATTATTCTGGATTACGTATATCCGGATGTCCTGCGTATGCTCATGCAAGTGATGGTAAGCTTGAGTCGAGGGCGAAGAAGTGCATATTTCTTGGTTATGCACATGGGGTGAAAGTCTACCAGCTATGGTGCACTAATCCCAGATCACCCGATTTTCTAATCAACAGAGATGTGATTTTCGACGAGACTGCAATGCTTTAACAGAGGAGTTTTGAGACACAACCAGCAGAGAAGACAGATCATGGTGTCAGTAGTGAGGTGGAGCTTCAGGTGGAGACTCTGGAGACCTCGAAGGTAACTGAAGTTGAGACTGCAGATGAAGCCGCAGTTCCTAAAGTCGGTGATAGTGAACAACCAGCAAAGCCGCAGCACACTGTAGCCGCAGATAGATAGAGAAAGCAAATTAAAGTATGTTATGATTATACAGATATTGCTTATGCATTGACTGTAGGTGATGAGATGGAGACAGATGAGCCTTTGTTTTACTCTAAGGCCATGGCTAGTTTAGAGTCGTCGCAGTGGCTAGGGGCTATGAGTGAAGAGATAGAATCACTCTATCGAAATCAGACATGGGAGCTAGTCAAAATACCCAAGAGCCAAAAGATTGTCAGAAATAAATGGGTCTTCAAATGAGAGCATTCCCAGTGTCGAGGCAGTGAAGTATAAGGCGAGACTTGTGGCGAAAGGATATACACATCGTGAGGACATTCACTACAATGAGGTGTTCTCTCATGTGGTAAGATATACTTCTATTCGTGTTTCACATGCATTAATTGCTTCGCAGGATCTCGAATTAGAGCAACTAGATGTGAAAAATGCGTTTCTTCATGGTGAGTTGGAGGAACAGATTTACATGAGCCAGCCGGAGGGATTTGCTATTCCAAGTAAAGAAGATCATGTTTTCTTGTTGAAGAAATCTTTGTATGGGCTGAAACAGTCTTCTAGGCAGTGATATAAACGTTTCGATACTTTCATGACTTGTAAAAAATATTCAAAAAGTCAGATGGATAGCTGTGTTTACTATAGGAGATTGGATAATGGTTCTTTGATTTATCTACTCTTATATGTTGATGATATGCTGATAGCAGCTAAGAATATATCTGATATTGATGTGCTAAAGAGGCATTTAAATGTTGAATTTAAGATGAAAGATTTAGGTGATGCAAAGAAAATATTGGGTATGGAGATTTTGCATAACATGACTGCAGGAGTTTTACGTCTATCTCAAAAGAAATATATTGAGAAGAATGTGGCACGTTTTAGTATGCAGTCAGCAAAATCTGTAAGTACACATTTAGCAAAACACTTTAAACTTTCAGATAAATTATCACCGCAGACTAAGGAGGAGGAGGAGCATATGTTCATGTGTTTCTTATTCTAGTGCCGTACGTAGTATTATGTATGTTATGGTGTGCACTAGGCCTGGTATTTCACAAGCTATAAGCGTGGTTAGTCACTATATGAAGCGTCCTGGTAAAACTCATTGGGAAGCTGTGAAATGGATTGTCAAATATTTGAAGGGGACAACAGACATGGGTATAGTATATCGGAGGGACAGCAATGGCAGTTAGACCACTAATTTTGTGAATTCGGATAACGCCAGTGACTTGGATGATTGCAGGTCTTTAGCACAGTACGTATTTATGCTAGCGGGTGATGCAGTTAGCTGGAAAGCGTCCTTACAGGATCACATTGCCTTGTCTTCGACTAAGGCAGAGTACATGGCACTAACTTTTGTAGCAAATGAGGCGATATGGTTACAAGATTTGCTCTCGAACTTTGGGTTAGAATAGAAAAGTGTGGATATACACTGTGATAACCAAGGTGCGATATATTTGACGTATAATCTAATTTATCACGAGCGAACGAAGCATATCAACATCAATTATCACTTTATCTAAGATGTCTTAGTTAATGATAATGTCATTGTCAAAAAGATTGCTACAGCAAATAACCCGGTAGATATGATAACTAAGTTTGTTCCTTTGGCGAAACTCAAGCTCTGCTTGAGCTCTATTAGCGTCTATGAAGAGTGAGCGCCCGTCGGGGAGTTGGAAGAGCAGCATGGATGATGAGCACTATAACTTGATTTCAAACATCGAGTCAAAGTGGAGAATTGTTAAATTATGACTCGAGTTTGAGTGTTTACAAAACGCGATTTGCTAGACTCCTTAAAGCTGCACAAATGAGGAAATAATTAGAAGATGAATTTTTCCCATTGGAGTGAAGCTACCGAAGTTTTCTTTTTTCTTTCAAGGGATGTCGCTGCAGCCTATGTAGAAGAAGCGAAGGAAGAAGCCCTGCACATGAAGATTGGTTAATTGGTGGGGCCCAAGGTCAAAAGTTTGACCTTGGGCACACACGCACACACACACGTTCAGCGTGAAGCCGAAGCAAGGAGCATAGGTGGGCCCAGGTCAAAGTTTGACCTGGGCACATGTATAAATAATAGAAATATTTTTATGCAGGGTTTCCTTTTCTTTTCGGTGTGTTGTTGTCGCACCCGTACGAGAGAAAGAGAAGCCACCAAAGCCTATGAAGCCGCATGTCCACGAGGCCACAAGTCTTATGCGAGAAGCTTTAAAGAGATACATGAA
Organism: Eucalyptus grandis x Eucalyptus urophylla; assembly: GCA_028830015.1. NCBI lineage: Eukaryota > Viridiplantae > Streptophyta > Magnoliopsida > Myrtales > Myrtaceae > Eucalyptus > Eucalyptus grandis x Eucalyptus urophylla. The sequence continues at coordinate 31,346,250 of CM054193.1, read as the reverse complement.
GCCTTACGTAGAGTGTACTGTTTTGAGCTTGAATGCGCGGTAATTTTGTGACATGAGTTTATGTCCAAGTGAGTTGTTTATTTATAAACACTTTGGGTTTGGAATTAAATCTAAGTGTGCGAAATACTTGAGCGTGTGAGTGATTGTAAACTTTGATACTCCGATTATAGTAGATTATTTGATGCTGGCTCTCCCCGTGGACATAGGTACCGATACTCGAACCGAATCACATAAATTTCTGGTGTTTTTATTTTTCTTGTTTATTTCTTTGGCAATTTTGCGTTGACGTAAATTGCAAGATTTTGTCATTTCCACGTATTATATCCCAACAGCTACATTGGGTCAAATGGCTTTACCACTGAACATGAACAGTGTTAAAGAAGAGGGGTCCACATGCCCCCACAAGTTATCATATAAAATATGCCAACAAAGTACCCAACATCTAACACTGGTTTAAGGTATTGTTCAGCTTCTTCGTGGGATTTTAGAAAGAACAATGTTAAGAGTGTCAAAACTTTCGTACAACACTCACTCAAGTGTCAAAACTTTTTTTTCCATTCACTTAAGTGCCCCATCAGAGTAAAATCACTCACTTAAGCGCCACATCCGGCCAAACGTCATACGTAGAATTTTTTCATTTTTATATTTTTGGCTTTTTTTTTTCTCTAGGGCCGACAAGGGCCCTCATGGCCTTGCCGACCACGAGTGACGCCTTCACCCTTGACCGCGAAGGCACTGGGTAAGTGCCCTCGTTGTCTCACCGACTCTAGGTAGCATCGGTTGTGGCTGATGAGGCCACGGCGCCCTCACCCAGGGCTTTCGCGGCGAGAGCGAGGTGGCCCTCCCCTAGATTTGGCTGCGAAGGCCATGGGCGAGGGCATCACGACCTTGCTAGCCTTGGGCGAAGTAGCCTTGTTGGTGGTCGCCTAAAGTTGGTGAGGGCCCTCATGGCCACACCTTGGGCCTTCACAGCCAAGGGCAAGGGTTTCGCGGCAAGCGAGGGTCACTAGTGACCCTTGTAGGCTCTAAAGAAAAAAAGCCAAAAAATAAAAATAAAAAAATTCAAAATAATAATAAATATTTAAAATATTTAAATAATATTAAAAAAATTGTCCACGTCATGCTAGCGAAGCCATGTTGGATGACCAGTGTCCATGTTGGATTTTCTGATGAGACAAATTGGAATTGGCACCAAAGTGAGTAATTTTTCAAATTTGTGGTACTCAAGTGAGTGAAAAAAAAGTTTTGACACTTAAGTGAGTACCATACGAAAATTTTGGCACTCCTAGTATTCTTCTCCTTGGATTTTGTCATTGTTGATGGTAGAATTAGATTTCTCCTCAGTCAACTTTTTCTTCCGCGCGGGGGGGGGGGGGGGGGGGGGGGGTAGGGTATGGGAATCACCTCTAGACCGATCGAAGATTGAATCACGGTCAACCCTGACTCAAACGCGAAAGAAGGTGGTTAAGATTGAATTGAAATTGATACAGCAATTTGCCAGTCAATTTTATTTTTCTAGTGGAACTCGTCTAATGGTGAAAGAACAAAATACTAGCAATAATTTTGCACTACCATAAGCATCAAGCTTTGGATCATAGCCTCATACTGTGTCATCAATCTTTAGCACAAAGTATCTGAAATCCTTCAATTAGTCACGTGTCCTCTAATTCCATGTACATGAAACCAAAATATTGATAAAACGTATCATATAATCACTATAGCATGTCCCTCGCGATTTCTTCAAAAGAATTATAATTTTGAGAGTAAAGTCCAAAAATTCCACCTAGACTCTAGATCAAGGTTAGCCACTTTGATCCAAATTCTTAGACTATTTTAGGAGTCGATACCAATCATTTTTTTAGGTTGATTATGAACAAATATGCTAGCTAGACCATAAAGCGACAATCAAAAGTTTAAGACTTGATAATTCAGTTACACGTAGGAAAGAGTTAGCATATTTCACATCACCTTCCGATACCATATTCCTTTATTAAATCCTCATATCATGAGATTTCCTAAAGTAAATACATATATAGTTGTCTTTTTATGTTTCAAACATTAAAAACTATTACTCACTCTCAAGTGAAATTACCGCCTCATGGAGTCGAATAAGGGCTCATTAATCATGGTGTGTGTCACGCCTAGACCCTCTTGTAGACATGCGGCATCCCTCATGTTCCCTTTGATTGCGACGTCCCAATGGCATCACCGACCCATTCTTATTATCGACTATGTATGTGAGCATAAGCATAAACAAATCATCCAACCAACTAACAGGGGTAGTTCAAACCACACACACACACACAACACATGCACACACGCACGCACATGCACACACGCATTATAAAGTCATCATATCATACAAACCATATATGCATAGCTTAAGCATACAAGCTCAAACATAACTCGGTTCGCCACATCGAATCAGCTCAAAAGCGTGGCCATGACCTTCTCCAAAAAAGGTCTCAGGGTAAACCCAATACCTTTAGTACTACGAGAGTGGCTCCAAAAAGTGATACTAACCACATTACCACCTAACTTGCTAAGAGCTCCATAAATAAAGGCTTCGCTTGGACGATCATATCTGGGCCAATCTCTAGATTAAACACAACCTCATCGGGTACATCCACATCCATAGCATCTCAGCTAATACCCCATGATCCTCCTACAGCTGAAAGTCCATCGAAACTGCGGATGGGCCCATGGATGTCGTCCCTAATCCAAAAATACCATGCCACAAAATGGTGAGCCACCAAGTTAAGAAGTCCCTCATCAACCCAAATAGTCATGACGTAGCGTGTATAACGAGCATCAGTCCCCCCAATCGAATAATCAATCACTTTTTGGCTATGCTCAATGGTGAGTTCAAACCTAATCTATGACATCCTAGATTTGCAATCTTGTTTTCTATTGAATAAATCGGGCATTTCATTGATGCGTCTATAGGGCTGTTCTCAGAGTTGATCACTCTCGAGATAACTAGACTATCTGGAGAAGCCATTAAGAATTTTAAGGCAAATAGACTTGAGAATTCGACCGTGAATCGACTTCTCGACTGTGTTCATCTGTCGAGATCATTACGGCATAGATATAAATCGATTTGAGATCATATACGGGTTGGTTCGATCGAGATGTGTGGCTAATCGTGGGTGACACCACTAAATTGGAAAATCCTCGTCGGCCAACACTAGACTGATTTTCTTATCGTTTTGGTACCCTGTGTCCGTACTTGAATTTTTGAGATTTTCATGACAATCGAAAGTCGCCAATGAGTTGAGTGGGTTCATAGTGGCTCGAAGAAAATCGACCACGGGTCATTTGCACTGAAAAGTTCTGAAAGTTACCCAGTAGTCTAGGTCACGCTAAAAACGCGTTGAATGGAAATTAACTGTGAATTCGAACCCGATTTCAGAAATTGAAAGTTCTGTGGTGTCACGAGCTATTCTAGGAACGTCGACTCAGTCTCAGAAGATTTTTCAGAGATTCCGAGATTTTTACGGAAAAATCGGTACGAACGTCGCGGAAAATTAATGAAAATTCAGATGGACTCATTTGAAAGAAATTTGGACTTCCATACTGGGCTATGTGCTGATAGGGATTTGTATAAATTCTATGGGCTTTTTCCACGATGAAATTGGACGTCGATTTGAGAAAATTCATGAAGATTTGAAGCTCAAATTGTGAAATTCGTATGATAAGATGAGGGCAGCAATTTTGGACTTTAAATTGGTTTATTTGTGAGTTAATAAGCTTGAAAGTGATTTTGGGGGGGGGGGGGGACAAAGAGGATAACATTGTGGGCTTGTGCTTGTGGGGCCAAAGTTTTAATGTATTGGCTAAGGATTGAGGATTTTTATTTCATCTTAGCTGGCTTCCTTCCATCGCACGCCTGTCCACCGCCTCCCTCCATTCGTGTGACATCTCCTGCTTCTGCCTCACTTTTCTTTTCATCTCGTCAAAGCAACCAGCTCTGGTTCCACGATCATTTCCTCTCCATCTTTTCTACCACCGAAGCCTCCATATCCTCTGCATCTCCACGTTTCTCTACCCAAGCTCGTCCGCTTCTCCGCCTCTCTCAACCACATGGTCTTCTCCTCCAACAGCAGCGCCTGCGTCTCCTCCCCACGAAGACCGAAGCTACCAACGCCCATCTCCACTAACGTTGGTCTCCCTCGGTCAAAACACTCTCGCTGGCTTTGATGTTTGACTGAGCAGCATCCACGAAACCTTGGCCAACTCCAGCAGCTTCGGCCATTTGTCCGCGTGCTCCCATCTTCCGTAACAACACACGCCAACCCACTTCTCGCTTCTACGAGACGTCCCCAAACAGCTCGAGCAAAACCGGCGTCGTCCGCAGCTCGATGCCAGCAAATCCAACGCCTGCAGCTTCAGCGTCTTCGTCTCTTTCTTCGCCAGCTCGTGGATCGGCCCTGCAATTGAAGCCACGGCAACTCCAGTCCACGAAGCAGGCCCGTGAATCCAGTCAGTCTGCGGCCCATGTGAGACTCTGCCCAGCTCCTTCGTGAGTTCAGCCGCAAGCCCATTGGAAGCCCATGATTTCAGCAGTCTTCGGCCCAGCAGATTCTTTTCTGGTTCAAGCCCATTCACAGCAAGCTTCAGTCCATTTGAAGCCCATGTTCAGTCTTGATTCAAGCCCAGTCCAGTGAAGTCCAGCAAGTCCTTTTGAAGCCCAAGCCCGCGAGGCAAGATCTTTGGGTCCGGCCCGAGTGTCCGTTGATGCCGCCGAAAGTTCGGATTTCGGCCGCCGTCGCAGTGTTCCGATCTTTGCTTTGCTCAAGTGAGTTTTACTCACTAATGCTTTCTTAGTTTGCTAAATTATACTTAAGGTTGGTTAGATTTCATTAAAGGCAATTAGGTGGTTAGATTAGTTTAGATCAATTAAATTAGAGACTTAATGATGCATGTTAGGTGGTTAGACTTAGTCATTAGCAAGTAGACATGCCATGTTATCTATGGAACGAGTCTCGGTAATTTTCCGGGCTCGTCTCGGCATCCAATTCGGCATTACGAGCCTAAATTGGATTTTTTATAATTATTTATTTATTTTTCGAAATTAATTATGCAATTATTTATTTTTCCGGAAATTCAACCGGGATGGCCGGTGATCGAAATTTTATGCTGATTGTCGTGGTGCGGTCCGTTTATTTAATTGAGCTTTATTTTGTGCGGAAATGATTTATTTGTGAATTTAGGATTTATTCCCTAATTTAAATAATCTTGGAAGATTAATTGGAAATTAACCGGGCATCAGTTAATGATACCAAAAATGTTTTAGTGGACTACAGAAAATGGTGGGATTTATAAAAAGGAAATTATTATATTTTGGCTAGGACTGATCGTGTACCCACACACGTCATTTTATCTGAAAGGATAAGATTAGTTATTTGATTGTTTGCTTAGAATGACATGTATACCGGCTCGATGACTCCACAGAGCATCTTGAGACAGGACGGTATGATCTACTGGCTCAATGACTCTACGGAGCATCTGGAGACAGTACGGTATGATAAATTGTATGATCTACCGGCTCGATGACTCTACGGAGCATCTTGAGACAGTACGGTATGATAAATTGCGTGTATACTGGCTCGGTGACTTAATATGTCATCTTGAGACAGGACGGTATGATCTACCGGCTCGGTGACTCTACAGATTATCTTGAGATAGTACGGTATGATATACCGGCTTGATAATCCTACATATCATCTTGAGACAGTACGGTATGATTTGGTAGCTCAATGACTCTATATGTCGTCTGGAGATAAGATAACATACTATCTATATATCACCTAGGGTGAGTAGTCTTGGATGTTAATCGGACTTATAGAAGGTATGGAAGGGGTCGATTCAAGTGATAATTTGGATGACATGTAATCGACTAGGTCGATTGATCGATGATTCGATCTGATTGGGTGATGTGATGTGATGATGTATATTTGATATATATACTAACTTGCAGGAAGGAGCTGAGGCCAAGGTAAGTCCTCTGACTCGTGATGTGCTTAGGCAGCCTAAGGTGTATTGGTTTACTAATCGAGTCTTAGGGGGTAGAACTTGCTGAGACGTGGTCTCATTGGTTATTGAATAACCATTTCAGGACCCTGATGAGAAGCTGAGGAAGAGGAACCTAAAGAGGAGAAAGACGTTTAAAGAAGAAGATGATCCAGAAAGGGATCTTGAATATAACCCGAATGTGGATTGAAATCCCATCCCTTTTGTAAACCCTGTCTTGGTGTAGATAGGTGTGAGACAAGTATGCTGTGAATAATATTGTAAATATACTATAAGTTGTGTTGTTAATAAAAGTGTGGTTGTGAATTTCAATATGAAAAATATGGCCTGCTTTTCTATCCCATTGTTTTATTGTCTGGGGATTTATAACTGCTTCTGCATGTGCTTAATAAATGAAAGGGTTGGCGATACTTAATCCTGGGATATCGCACTTTAAAATCGACCAAGTAGAAGGATGGGCGCGTCTCCGAAAATCGAGGCGTGACATAATCTAACAGAAGGGCTCAGACATTCTTAGGGCCTGCAAATATTTAATAGACAATAGTGAGATAAAACTCAATGAGTGAACTTTCTAGACCTCACACAAGGAGGTAGCTCACCTCAGAAATGGCCTAAACGTGTAAGTTATTTATCGATAGCAGATCAATAGCAAAGCAACTCCTGCTTTGCCTTAACTATAAATAGGAACAATTATCTCACATTCTCAAACCATCATAATATAAACACATAAGCAATTCCTATAACACTTCTCATGCTCAGGAGTTAAACATAAGAATGTGCAATATATTATAGTCATGCACCCATACCATGCAATAATCAAGACATAATCATATATCAATTTCATGCACGTTTCACACATATATGTCCAGATTATTATGATCACTTAGGGCCACAGCCAACCCAAAGGTCAACGGTCTTTCAGCATAACCAAGCATCGTCTTACTTCATCGAGCATGACAATGTCCCGCGTAAACGCATCAAGACGGCATTTCACTAAGGAGCTTCGTTTCAAAATCAATTCATGAACAACATCCCATTAACTTGAGGGCATCCAAACTAAATCGAGCATTGCCCGCATAAACGCATCAGGACAAATCCATCACCCCGCGTAAACGTATTAGGGTATTTAGGTGACCCCATCACTCAAACCCATTTCTCATCTTCCATATTAATCAATGCAAGAATGAGATGCTCATACGATAGACAATAATGTGTGTCACATACAATCATGTTATGCTTACACCTCATATCACTATATTGTTTCACACTAACGTACCACTTAAACATACCTACGTTTTATCTTTTCGCATAACCTTACATGCATAACAAAAGATTGCAATCCTCAAGCACCATAAACACTTATCAATTCACATTCTAAGTGTCACCTAGTCATGCACTATAATCAAATTGAACAACTAATGATGCTTCCTATCATTGGAACTCAAAGCATAGAATACTTATTAAAGATAAGTTAAGTCATTGTCTAGAGTCTAAATTATTGCAATTACCTATCCAACAACTTATCCCATTAATATAACATACTTATTCCATTAATATAACATGCCACAACATCATATTACATGCCACATATCACCACACAATAACTTATCACATTAATATAACATGCCATAACAACTTATCACTCAACACTTATCACCACATAATAACTAATCGTATAACAGCTTATCACATGTCACTTATCACATAATGATAACTTATCGAAAATTGGAAGGGCATATAGTGATAAGCTATCGGCAAAATATGATAACCTATCGCGATAACCTATTGGTAAACATGATAACCTATCACAATAACCTACGATAACCTATTGAAAACTAACCACAACATATTGTGATAACTTATTGGAAGTCCATGATAACCTATCGTGATCATCTAACGTTAATCTAGTCTTAAACTAAGTCTTAAGTGCAATAACAACCCTAATCAAGGGCTAGAAAGTCAATCACACCTAAATCCAAGATCGACAGACTACGAGGAAGGGACGGTAAGGCTGGACAGCGAGCAGCGGCTGCTGGTTATGTGATAGCCTGATTTTTTATTCTATTTTCGATTGAATGAATTGAGCTTTTCATCAATGCACTTATAGTCTTTTTTTCTGAGTTGATCACTCACGAGATAACTAGTCTACCAGGTGAATCCATTAAGGAATCTAAGCGCGGCAGACTTGAGAATTCGATCAAAAATCAATTGCTCGACCGTGCTAATCTGCAAGGGTTAATATGGCATCGTTAAAACCGATTAGAGACTGGAGATAGGTCAGTTCGACAGAGGCATGTAATTAAAGTGTGGGTGATTCCACCTAATTGCAAAATTCGCGTCAAACAACATTAAACCGATTTTTTTTGTCGTTTTTATACATTGTGCTTGTATTTGAAATCTCGAGATTTTCACAACAACCGAGACTTGTCTATGAGTAAGATATACTCAATGTGAATCGAAAATAATCGACCACAGATCAAATGTGGTAAAAGTTCCTAAAAGCTACATGGTAGGTTAGGGCACACTAAGATCGCGTCTTGTTGAAATTAATCATGAAATTGAACCCAATTTTAGAAATCGAAAGTTCTGGCGTATCATGAGTTAATTTAAGGACGTCATCTCATCCTTTGAGAAATTTTCGGCGAGCCCGGAATCTTTCAGAAAAATTGAATTTCAAACAATTTGGAAAAAAAATTCGGATGGGAGAGGGATTTGTCATTTTTGCTATCCAAAATTGGCTTTTGTCAGAATTTATCTACAAGAAAGTAATGGGGGACCAAAGGGATGAGCATGTAGACTTTGGGGGACCAAGACATCATGAATTAGATATTTGTGATTGACTTTTAAGTCTTTGTTCCCTTCTCTCTCTCTCTCTCTCTCTCTCTCTCTCTCTCGTCTACCTCCTTTCCCCTCCCTTTCTTCTTCATGCGAACCTCCTGCTTCACCGAATCTAGCTGCTTTTGTCTTCTTTTCATTTTTCTTCCTTTCACGCTTATTTCCCCTCTGCCCTTGCCACATTCCATTTCCATTTCATTGCCCCAGCTTCCACCAACTGCCTTGACTCCTCTTTGTGTCATCACCCCCACCAAGTCAACCCCAGCAGCACCTCACGAAGCTGACTTCGCCACAACAACTTTACCGCTTTGTCCCCTAGCCCCACGTCCAGCCCATCTCGTGTTGCTCCACACTTTAGCAACCCAGCCAAGTCCAGCACCAAATCAAGCAGCCCTCCTTGCCTCCAGTCCAGCTCGCAACTCAGCCCCAATTCAAGTCGAAGCTAGCCCACTTGGATCGACCAGCAGCTCCCTCAAGTCAGGATCGAACCTAGCAGCTTAGTTGTGGGCTTGCCAAGCCTTTTTCAGGCCCTTCCAAGCTTCCTTTGGTGCTGCTGTAGGCCCAAGTTTTGGTCGCTGTCGCGTTGCTGTTGCCATGAACTCATTGGCTCGTTAAACTAGTGAGTTTACATTCTAATCTCTAATTAGTAGGTTAATTACACTTCGGAGTGGATTAGAATATGCCTAGATAGGGTTAAGGGTTAATTTAGTTAGTATAATTAGTTATTTAGTTAATTAGTTAGGTTAATTAGGTGGTTAGGTAGCTTAGAGGATTAGCCTAATTAGTGTAGTGTATTCATCCTAACCTAGGATAGTTAATTAGTCCAAGTAGGTTGTTAGATTAGCTTAGGTTGATTAATTAGTGATTTATTTAATTGTTTTGCATTTTTTAATTATTTTTTAATTTATTTATTATTTATTAATTAGTGGAAATTATACCGAGATAGCCCGTTGTTAGAATTTCGTGTTGATCGTCGTGGTGTAATTGGTTTGTGCAATTAAGTGTTAATTTGTGCAATTTGATGTTGATTGGTGAATTTTAATTTATTAGTTCAAAATTATGGATGTTTGGTATTTAATTAGAAAAATACCGGGTGGTGGGTTTTAACGCCAAAAATGTTTTTAGGTACTATATAAAGTTGTGGGATTTTTAAAAGAAATGATATCACATTTTATGATTTAGTCTGATTGTGTACCCAAGCACAATTATTTTACCGGGTGTTTTTAATATGAAGAAAATAGGCCAAGTGCATTATTTTAATTGAGGCATTTGAGCACAAAGCACGATATCCTTGGCTAGGGTTGGATGTGCATGTGGTCACTATGAAAACCCGTCACTCGATGAAGGTCAGGTGGAAGATGCTTCTATATGGAATGCCCCTACAACGGATGCTGGATCGCGGTAGAGGCCAGACCGATACTCCTTCGGGAATGTCGTTTAGAGGTAGACATTACCATACTCGATAGGATGAGATGATGCTTGGTTATGCTGGATGACCGCTAACTGTAGAGTCAGCCGTGCCATTGGGCCATAATTAATTGGAATGCTTGAATGGGTGATATAGCCGCGTATTATTATGGGAAGAAATTGTGTGGCACGAAATGGGACGTGTCATAACAATTTGACCTTATATTCAGGTCCCTTATGATTGATTGAGATATGATTAGAAGCATTCCAATTATTGATTGCATTAACTGCATATAAATAAATGTTATATGAGCTGTACTAACATGCAAGAGGTGCTGAGGGGAGGTAAGTCTTCTATGATTCGTGATTAGGCTACCTCTAAGTGTATTATCTTCCTAATCGGGGTTTAGAGTGTAGACTCGCTGAGACATTGTCTTATCCCGTTGTGGTTTACAATTTTACAGGTCCTTAGATGGAGGTGAGACCAATTCGTTTTGGGTGGCCGTGAGAGGCCGAGACTTAGTGTACCATACTCCCTATTCAGGGGAACCCCGATTGGACTCGTGAGCTAGTCATGACTACCATTTGGGTCAATGAGGGCCTACCTCAATTGGTCCCTCATGGATTTACAGCGTGGTTTCGCCACAAGCCTAATGGTGTCCGGGAGGGTCCCCTGGATGGTTTTGATGGGTCTGCCGTCAATGATGATTATATGGAGCACCTGGACCCTATTGTGGACGCCAATATCATTTTTAATATCAAGGCAAATCAGTTGCCCGAGGATGAGCAGGAGCCCGAGGTAGAGGAGGTAGCTAACCTGCTAGACATCAACATTCCTGACGGTGTCGTAATGGACCCGAATCCCAAATAAGAGGACGTGACATCTTGAATTTCAGGTTTTGATTTCGATTGAATAAGTTGGGTTTTTCATCGACGCGACTATAATGCTTTTCTCTGAAATGGCCACTCACGAGATAACTAGCTTATCAGGTGAAGCCGTTAAGGAATATAAACGCAATAGACTTGGGAATTTGACTAGGAATTAACTGCTCGACCGTGTTAGTCTGCAAGGGTCATTATGGCACATTCAAAAACCTATCAGAGATCGGAGATAGGTCGGTTCGACTGAGATGTGTGGCTAAACGTGGGTGATCTCACTAATTTGCAAAATTCTTGTCGATTGGCGCTAGACTAATTTTTTGTCATTTTGGCGCCCTATGTGGGTATTTGAAACCTTGAGATTTTCACGATAACCGAGATTCATCAATGTGTCGAAGAGGTATGTGTGGCTCGAAAGAAAATCGACCATGGGTCAATTGTACCAAAAATTCCTAAAAGTTACTCGGTAGGTTAGGTTACGCTAAAATCGCATCTGATTAAAATTAACTGCGAATTTGAACTCGATTTTAGAAATTGAAAGTCTTATCATGTCATGAGCTATTTTAGGAATATCGACTCATCTTTCGAGAAATTTTCGGCGAGTTCGGGATTTTTACAAAAAATCGATTTGGACGATTTGGAAAATGAACGGAAATTCGGATTGGCCAAATGGAAGGGAATTTTGGCTTCCGGCGTGAGTTACTTGGTGAATGGAAGTTGTGTGGGCTTTTTCTCCATCCAAATTGGACCTCAATCAAAGAGGTTTGTTAAGAAATCGGATTCCGATAAAAATGAAATAGAATTTGGAATTGAGGGAAATGGTCATTTTTGTTGCCCAAGACTTGTTGTTTGGGGAAAATTTGGTGCAAGAAAGCAATTAAGGATCACGTGCTTTAGCATAGAGATTTTTGGGAACCAAATTGGACTAAGCAAGAGCAAGTGAGATCAAGATTTTTGGGTTATAGGAATTTCTTTTAAATCTTCTTTTAATTTTCCTATTTTCCCTCCCCTTGTCCAAACGCCCACGTCCCCCCTTCATTTTTCCTTTCTCTCACTCTCTCTCTCTCTCTTGCTCGCTCGCTCGCGCACGCGAAACACCCCCCCCCCCTCACAAACCGACCGTCCCTCTCTCTACCGTGTCCCATTTTTCTTCCCCTCACCTTTGACTTTTTATTCTCCCTTATCCTCTCCCCCACGTTGCTGACGCCACCCTCTCCCCTTTCCGTCGTTCTTTCTTTCTTTTCTTTTATCACTTGCTGCACATTCATCCCCTTTTAGCTGACACACAAGCCCTCCACCCCTCTCTCTTTTGTTCAACCGCCCCTCTCAACCAATTTGGCAGCTTCTTCTTCATTGGTTTTCTCTGCCATTTTTGCCTCACGTCTGCGAAGGGACCTCTTCCAGTCAACCCTCACATTTCCAGCAATTCGGTTTAGCCCCAGCAGCCGTGGAAATCCAGCAGCACCATAAGGCTTTGCGGGCCAATTTTTAGGCCTGATCCGTGCCTCGTTAGTGTTGCTGCTTTGGAGCTTTCCGTTCTTCATCGCGTCTCCGTTGTTTTGATCTGAGCGGATCGTTAATCAGGTAAGTTTAACTCACTAATCCTCTCTTAGTAAATTAATGACGTTTAAGGCTTGATCAGTTTAGACTAAGCTTTGTTTAGTGGATAATTAGAACGATTTAGTAAAGTAGTTAATTATCAATGCATGTTAGGTGGATAGTTTATTGCAATTAGGGCCTAGAAAAGCTCTAGTATTTATCTAGAGTAGTTCGAAAATTTTTCGAGCTCGTCTCGGCTTCCAATTAGGTTTTTCCAGGCCTAAGTTGCATTTTCGATATCTATTTATTAATTCCCGTAATTATTTAACTATTTATTTATTTTCCAGAAATTAGACCGGAATAGTCGATGATTGAAATTTTATGCTGATTGGAGTGGTGTGATATGTTTATTTAATTGAGTTCTAATTTGTGCTGATTGTGAGTGATTTGTGAATTTGGGAATTTATTCCTAAATTTATTTATTTTCATTATTTAATTAGAAAATAACCGGCCGTCGGTTTACAACGCCAAATTTTTTTTTATTGACTATATAAATTGTGGGAATTTTGAAAGTAAAGATACCATATTTTTTTGCTAAGACTGATTGTGTACCCACACATGATTATGTTATCGGGTACCCTTAATATGAGGAATATGGGCTAAGATGTCTTGTTAATTGAGGAATCAAGTTGAAAAGTGTAATGTTGTTGGTCGTGGGTGAATAATCATGTGATGTTGTGGGTTAGATCAAGGAAAGCACCAAACTTGGAATCGGTTGTGCTCACTGAGCCGTAATTCAGCATTACCACCTAATCTAGGTTGTGCTCGCTGAGCCGTAATTCAGTATTACCATCGAATTTGAAATCGGTTATGCTCGCTAAGTTGTAATTCAGCATTACCGCCAAATATTTAGTAGGTTATACCCGCTGAGTCGTAATTCAGCATTACTGCCAATGATTTAGTAGGCATGCTCGCTGAGCCATAATTCAGTGTTGGAGTTGAGTAAGTGAGATGATCGGGGAATGGTCTCGATGACATGTAATTGACTGAGTCGATTGATCGATGATTCGATCTAAATTCTTGATTGATGTGATGATGTGATTTGATGATTGTTTATTGAATTGACTTGCAGGAAGGAACTGAGGCCAAGGTAAGCCCTCTGACTCGTGATTGTGCTTAGGCAGCCCTTTAAGCGTACTTTCTTCCTAGTTAGGTCGTAGGGGGTTGAACTTACTGAGACATCGTCTCACCCCGTTATGGGATAACATTTTCAGATCCCTAGTTGACAATGGTGGAAGACCTGAAGCCTGAAGTTTAAAAGGTGAAGCCCAAAGGATTGACGAACTTGTCTGACTACTTAATCTTAGGACAATTCTCTTTTGGTTGATAGCCGATCACTTTTTGTAGGCTTATGTGTATAAACCTGTGCGTTTATAAAAATGTATTTTGACAAAAACTGGTCGTACTTTTCTATCCTATCTTGTTGTTGTCTAGGGATTTATAAATCGCTTCCGCATGTGTATTAAAATGAATGGGTTGGCGATGTGTCATGAGATGTCGCAATTTAATCAACCAAGGAAGGATGAGCACGTGCTTGAAGGATCGAGATGTCACAGAGGGTCTGGGGTAGGGTTAGTTGGGTAGTTCTTTTTGTATCTGACCTCCTATATATAAACCTATAGAGCTGACCTATTTGTTTATAAAGTGTGTTTGTTTAAATTGATTGTTCTGTTTTTCTATCTCATGTTGATTATTGTCTGGAGATTGTTTATTTCGCTTCCATGAGTGCATGAATCGTTTGGGTCGGCGACGCATCCTAGGAATGTCACAATTTGATTGACCATCGAGGGATGTGCGCACGCTTGAGGTATGGGGCGTGACAGGTCATGCCTCCACAGCTCACATTGAGGGGCTCGACGGCATCATAGAGGAGGTATGGCAGTAGCTAGGAAAACAGTCAGCGTCCCTTGGCTTGTGGCGTCCAACCGAGAAAGAGAGCATGAAAAGGAAGGTGCGGCAAAGGCTGAATGGCCTCCTCCTTGTCTCTAACAATCTGACACAGCGACAAGAATGATGGTGCAAAAATGGCAGTTCAACGACAAACATGAATGGTGGACAGTGGCCAGTGAGGAAATGAGAAGAAATGGAGGAAAAATGGCTTGAAAAGAGAGAGGAAATGGAGAAGTGTGGCTCGGCTAAACACAAGGAAAAGGGAGAAAATGGAAGCAAAGTGAAAGAAGAGAGGGAGAGAGAGCGTGCTGTGCAAAACAAAAGGGAATGAGGAAGGAGAGAATGAGAGAGAGAGAGAACTTTGCCATTAAGGTCTTGTACTTCAAATCCCTCACAACTTTGCATTTACTTGGATAGGAATGAACTCATAAAGAGAGAAAATCCAAGCCATTAATGCCAAGATATCCACACATGTAGAAATAGGCTTAGGCTAGGTTTTAGGTTGGCTAGGATCTTCTTCTTCCCGAAGCATATGGCCACCCCCTCTATGCTCTTTTCCCATCTTGCTCCTTTGGTCCTTAGCTTTAAGAGAGATCAATTGGGTCTTTGCAAGAAGATTTGACACTATTCATGCACATTGGTGCATCATATGCCTAGATCTTATAAGGCTAAGGTGGGCTTCGAGGTCCATGGCCCTCTTATGCCGCCCATTTCCTTGGGCATGGGCCCCTCGAGCTGCCCAATATGGGCGCAGCCCATTGGGCCGTCCAATGTGGGCTTGGGCTCACTTGGATCCTTGTCCGTGGCTCATTTCTACTTTCCTAAATCTTAGCGTTCCACCAATGAGAAATCAAGTTTTCACCCCATAATGGGTTTCTTAATGTTTTTGCAGTTTATCGATCCTCATTATAATCTCGTTTCGAAGATTTGCCACCGTTAGAATCTGTTCTGAAAATCAGGATCGGATCGAGGGTGTCATAATGTGTGATCTTTGTTCTTTCAGAAAAAGAAAAAAGAATGGCCCATATGAGTCCAATGCATCAAACAAGCATGAATGAATCTGTATCAAAGCAGCGAGAAAATAGGGGCCTAAATGTGATGCCATGTTAAATGAACGAAAGAAGATCTGAAGAAAATGTTTGAATGTCGATCGTGAATCCAACATACACAACTCAAATTACAAAGATTAATTCAGTCCAATTAGAGCAGCATGCATGAATCTATTGCATGCGATTTAAATAACAACATCGATCAATTGTAACAGTGTGGACGAGTCCAATGCATACCGTTTTAATAACAAAAGTGAATCTAATCAAACTACCGAACCAAATGATCTTTGCGCTTCCTGTTATATTAACCTTCTTCCTACCCTTGTGACCTTTTGATAATGTGCAAAATAGAGGATTGCATCTCTTAAGTAGAGGAGCAGTGGATTGGGCGAGAAGATTTTCTCTTTTTTAATTTCGCTTTCAATACAACTTCCGCAGCCTGTAGTCACCGTTCCTCTTTTTCCTCAATTCTGATTGGGTGTCTATGCAATAGGTTGTTGCGATAATTTTCACTTTTCAAGGTGAAATACTATTTTCCCTGTATGACGTGCAACTAGCTAATTTCGTGATAGGTGCGCGCGTGTACGAATTATTCATGGCTTAAATAAAAGCAAAATGACATGCGTTGGTCCAACATGTAGCATAGATGATACGAACTAACGGAAATCAATATTCACATGTCCGATTCATGGCATAAGTTTCACGACTAACATGGATGAGTCCCCATAAACAAATACAATTCAATCTATGTTGCAAATGACCGAGATATGGAGTTGGTTTTTCCAAAACCTAGTTTTCAAATATTTTTTCATTATTATCAAAATGCTTATAGACACCTAATTTTTTAGCAAAAGTTTTGACAAAAATTGACTGAGAATATAACCTCCTTAAAAATTCAATCCAAGAATGGTTGGTTTTCAAGATATTGCAACTTTTAATCACAGTTGTCCAATCGTGAGATGTCAAGAATTTTGTGACGTGACCCGATTGATTAATTTCATTTTATATATCAAGTCACAAATTTTTTAAAGCCCAAAGAATCACATCAAGTAGATTTTTAACAACGAAAATTTCTTAACTTTCCACTACAATCATATGTTGGTCCAATTTTCAAAAATCCATTCCGAGTCACGAGCTTATGAAAACTTTATACACAGTCATAGACTCATAGGGGCTAGTGGCCTTTTCGCCGGAGACAGGTCGGTGTTTCATAGCACCCATTTATTACTAACCAAGGCCTAGGGTGTGCCTATCCCTACATAGGGCACAGTGGCCTTTGTCTGGCTTTATAGCCTTTTAGGAGGGTTCTTCTTAACTAAGAAATTTTACATGGAACTAATTAATAAATCTTGCTCAAAACAAATCAAATTAACTCTACAAAGTTTAAATGACACTCCCTCTACTTAGTCAAAAATATTTGACTCTATCAAACTTTTCCTCTAGATCTCTTTGTGGATTCCAAGGCCTGAAATAATTGAAATGTGAATTAAATCAATTTAGAGCTGGGTCTTTGTTTCTAGGTACTTGGAGTATTGTCTACTCCATCGATAATGCAATCTTCTTTTACAATGCAATACATCCAAACTTGGTGATTTCACATAATCTCAATCTATTCACCTTCTACACTTGGGTTCTTCCAAGTATATTGATGTACTCATATTATTGAAGTCGTTCTCCATTATTTGGTTCGTCCAAGCACCTCAATGATTTAATGTCCCTTGCTTGTTCCCCAAAATCCAAAGGTTCTTCCAAGTCTAACACTTTCACTCAGTATCTTGTTCTCTATATGCAAAGTAAGAATATTCTTCAATAGCACATACAGCATAGTGTTAACATTATCTGCATATAAACTTGTACATGTAGAGGATAATTTGTTTATGTGCACACACACATATGTGTATATATATCTTCAAAATACATAAGGAGTCTTATTAATATAATTTACCTTGTTAAAATGAACATTTTTTTGGTCGGTTAAAATGAGCATTTGACCCCTATTTAAATGGAAAAACCGGAAGCAAGCAAGGGAAATGATGCGCAAGGGACCTCGGGCCTTACTGAAGGCCATTGGGCCTCTGCACACTGTCATAGGGACATTGTACAGGGCCCTCGGCAGAAAAGAAACAAGCATGGGGCCGTGGGGCATGGGCCCGGCGCTGCAAACGCTTTGCGGCATTTGCTTGTTGGGAGTGCCACCACTTGGATCAAATTTTCTTTTTTCTTTCTTTGAAAAATCACTTATTTTATTTTTATATCTGTCCGAACTTTGACCCCTCAAAAAAATTACTTATTTTAACTTTTGTCCGAACTTTGACCCCTCATTTCCCTTCAGTTCGACATTTGTAAAAGTATTGGGATTATGGATTTTTGCAAACTTGATCGGAATGGTCATGGTAAAAAGTCACAACATCTTTCTCTTTGAAATTCTGATTGACCTAATTCTTGAGGCATTAGTTGTGACTAAAATATACCTGAATTCATCGGGTATTTTGGAAAATCACAATTTTCTCGACATCCTCAAGATTGGATGGCTGTGATTAAAAGTTATGATATCGGTGGTCCGGCCATCCGATGTGGCAAATTGGGTGCCATTGTTCTTTCTGAGCACAAACCAATTACACCAATCATTGTAATTTCAACGATTTTTTTTTCCAACACTCAAGGTTTCGATGCATTTGAAACCAATAAATTTTGCAATGGAGTAAGTGCAATCCGAGAATAGTTTGTGGAGTCAAACATTGGTAAATAAATGAGGGCCTTCAGTAATAGTTGCAAAGAGAGAGGTACGTGTGTCCGTTGAGAAAATTTTACACTCTCGTGCAAGGCAAATACTAATGAATGCAAAAGTAATTGAAGGCCACCATGAGTCCATGACAATGAACTTTTGAATGTGCAACTTTATAGATCTAGCTTGGTGTTAATGCTTTTTCTTACCATTGTTAGCCTAACCTTTTCACAGCAACAAAGCTGGAAGTGTTGTCTCCCGATGGTCTTTTGGTCGTTCACAATCTTTATGACTATGTCAAAGTGTCATTTCACTAACTAGTAAAGTTGAGAACTTTTTCCCTCCATTTTGGAAAAATTTCATAGGTGACTTAGAGGTCTTCACTCTTCCTGTTCTTTTTCCCCCTAATGCTAAAAGAAAAAGAAGATGATGTCTCTCATGGTGAAGGAAGCCTTGTTAAGTTGGCAGCAGGATCGGTAGTACGCTCAAAATGTTCGAACTTGACTTGGATTCAACATTAGCATACATCGTTAGTGTCAAAAAAAGATTTACACAAGTGGCCTTATAGTTACATCACTAACTTAAGAAAGAGGAATTGTGATCCTAACATCAATTGTTGATAGGTTGATTTTATTAAATATTTTATAAACGCGCGGTCTCATTTTCTTTGTTCTCATTTTTTCATGAAAATCAAAATTCAAGATGACTTGATTCATTCATACAATGATTTCCAAGTATGGTTTTGGGAGTGGGAGAGACTTGTGATTGTAGAGGACTTGTTCTGAGGCTCGCATGCAATTCTTTTGCCAAGAGAATTTATACGATGGCTTCCATATATGATTTTGGGAGGGGAGAGAGAACGATGATTGTGGAGGAGATTATCCCAAAGTTCTCATGTGATTCTTTTCGCAAGAGAGGAGAAGTTTTAGTCACAATACCAATCAACTGGAACCGGTAATTATAGACAACCTTATCTTGAGGCTCACACGTAAGTATTGTGCACGAGTAATTCCATTGTCCAGATGAATGAAGTAGAGAACGTGTGAAAGGAGATTCTAGCAATGTTAAGGGACTTCAATGCAAGGTGATGGGTGAGAGTTTGATACATTGCTTTTGGAGAGACTAAAGCTATAGTTCTTCCTTTGTGAAATTAACTATTAAATAATTGGTTTAGGGCATTGTACAGTGAATAATGAGAAATTTCATGTTAAACATGATTGTCTTCTATGCATTCACATTCTTCATGACTATCTCAAAGCGTCATCGTACCTCTAATTAGTAAAGGTGGAAACCTTTTTCCTTCACTTTGGAATAATTTTATAGGCTTGACTTAAAAGTCGTTACTCTTGTTTTCTTTTGGTGCTAAGAGAAAAAGAAGATGCCTTGTCTCATGGTCCACTTTGGAAAAAATTTCATAGGCTTGACTTAAAAGCCGTCACTCTTGTTTATAGGCTTGACTTAAAAGTCATCACTCTTGTCTTCTTTTGGTGCTAAGAGAAAAAGAAGATGCCTTGTCTCATAATCCACTTTGGAAAAAATTTCATTGGCTTGACTTAAAAGTCGTCACTCTTGTTTATTGGCTTGACTTAAAAGTCGTCACTCTTGTTTATTGGCTTGACTTAAAAGTCGTCACTCTTGTCTTCTTTTGGTGCTAAGAGAAAAAGAAATGCCTTGTCTCATGGTCCACTTTGGAAAAAATTTCATAGGCTTGACTTAAAAGTTGTCACTCTTGTTTATAGGCTTGACTTAAAAGTCGTCACTTTTGTTTTCTTTTGGTGCTAAAAAAAAAAAGAAAAAAAGAAGAAGATGCCTTGTCTCATGGTCCACTTTGGAAAAAATTTCATAGGCTTGACTTAAAAGTCATCACTCTTGTTTTCTTTTGGTGCTAAGAGAAAAATAAGATGCCTTGTCTCATGGTCCACTTTGGAAAAAAATTCATAAGCTTGACTTAAAAGTCGTCACTCTTGTTTTCTTTTGGTGCTAATAGAACTTGACTTAAAAGTCGTTGCTCTTTTTTTTTTTTGTGGTGCTAAGGGAAAAAGAAGATGCATTGTCTCATGGTCCACTTTGGAAAAAATTTCATAGAATTGACTTAAAAGTTGTCACTCTTGTTTTTTTTTATTTTTAAAAAAGCTAAGAGAAAAATAAGATACCTTGTCTCATGGTCCACCTAGGAAAAAATTTCATAGACTTGACTTAATAGTCGTCACTCTTGTTTAAAGTGGAATTCAAAAGTACTCTCACTTTACTAAAGTTCATTTGGTAAATGTCATCCACATGTACTCTCCACGTGCCTCCAACTACTCTTCTCAGTTCTCGTGACATTGAATGGCAATATAACGGGAGAAAAATATCATGGCTCATCAAGTGACAATCATCATTATTTCTATGACATCAAGTAAAGAATAATGCAGTCTTATAAATATGTATCGAAAATATGCATTTTGCAAATCATACCAGTGGATATGATCAAATAACATGAATATTCCATGTACTCTTTATAAATCAATGCATCATAACATAAACCATATTATAGCAAATGTCAACGTCAACCACTCATGTCAAGGAACCTCTTGGTCATTTTTTGGCTATGCTTCATTTTCCATATAAGAGAAAGAAAAGTGAAGACTAAATAGATGAAAGCCATTTCCAATTGCCAATCTTGATCATCCAATGGCTTTTGTCACGTCCTGATCCTCTGAGCACATGCTCATCCCTTAGTGGTCGATTAAATAGCGACGTCCCAAGACACGTCGCCGACCCATTTAGTTTAATGTGCATGCGGAAGCGAATAAATAAATCCATAGATAACAATAAGATGGGATAGAAAAGTAGGGCCACGATTTTTTCTTGAAAACCAAACCACACTTGTATACACATAACATACTATGTCATATACAATACTAGCCGACTATATACAAAGTCTGCAAAATAAGGGGGGTAGAGGCTACAGGTCTTTATTCGTTCGAGTCTTCTTCATAATACACCGGGGTCCTTGGGTCCAACATATATGGATCCACCACTGATCCTTCCAGAGGATTTGTTGTGCCTTTCTTAAGAGCAACCTCCAGCACATACAAAGGGACCTCAGGCTTAGGTATAGGACCCACTCTATTGCCATTCCGCTCTTGACGATACCATGATCGGTATTGGTGGGGTACCTTATGGGATAAGGCCTCATCAACCTAGACCACGGTCCTCACCAACTCATAGACCCATCATTTTGGGTTCCCATGCAGTGGGATAAAACACTTCTGCTCAATGACTTTCTTGGGTTGCCCAAAACACTCAGGAGGGGTGGTCATCTAACGACTTGAAAATGTTATCCCACAATAGGGTGAGATGACGTCTCAGCAAGTTCACCCCCTAAGTCCCGACTAGGAAGAAAATACGCTCCAAGGGCTGCCTAACCACAAGCACAAGCTAGATGACTTACCTTTGCCTCAGTTCCTTCCTGCAAGTCAGTACAATTCGCAAATTCATTGAATCACATCAACAAATCAATTCATCACAACAGATCGAATCATTGATTAGTCGACCCAGTCGATTCCATATCATCAAGACCATCACTCAATCAATACATTCAATACTATCTATAAAGTCCAATCATATCCAAGACTGCTTACTCTAAGCTGGAAATAGATAGTATAGTTCGCACTAAGCTGATAAATAGTATACTACTCTTGCTAAGCTGACATATCAAGCCATTGGGCTGATATAATATACTAATAATGTTGACCGGAAGCTGCTAAGGTGTACTGCTCTTGCTAAGCTAATATATTTAAGCCAATAAGCTGATATAGTACACCAATATACTGCTCTCACTAAGCTGACATATCAAGCCATCGGGCTTATATAATATACCCATGATGCTCACTCTAGGCTGATAAAGTATACTGCTGGCGCTAAGCTGACATATCAAAGCCCGTAGGCTGATATAGTATACTGTTCTCACCATCTAAGAATGCCACCATTTTTTAGCATTCCCAATAAAAATATTCGTGTGTGGGTACACGGTTAGCCTTAGCCAAGATACAATATTTCTCTTTTTAAAAATCCCACTAATTTCAATAGTCTACAAACGCATTGCATATTCATTAATAAAGTACCAATATGGATCAATTTATGTTATTTTGATTTGTCTTCTTACCCATTACATTTCTACAATTGAGAGTGGAGAATTTAAATATAAACGGGAGAAAAAACTATAGATTGTCAACAATGTTATCCACATAATTCAACATAAGACACTATTAATATTTTATATATAACTCTACAGAACTTTTCTTATTTGGAATGTCAATCTCCAAAAGATATTAGTTATGTGATAAAGCAAATGTAAACTTTTTATACACCACATAGAGAGACAACTCTAATGATATTTTTAATTTAAACCAATACAATATTTTTTTTTATCATGTACTATATTTTAATATGCTCGAAGCCTTTAATCTCACAATACTTGAACACCAACTTAATTGCTTGATCATCAGTAATATGGGAATACATACTAATTCCTTTTTTAAGTTTGCAGATCCCTCATATATTAATATATGGAAGACAAATATTGCAACAAAGAGTATTAATACTATAATACGTAAGAAAGATGTTGAAATGATCTTCAAAAATTTTGATATGATAGTAAATTTTCTATACCATAATAAGAACTTAGGGTGATTTTAGTTTTTTATATGTAATTTCTATGTATTGATTTTTCAATATATAATCTAGATAATTGTGAATGATGCAATGAAAAGTTTATTATTAAAAGATTAACACACAATTTTACCATAGTTATCCTTCATGTATTTTGTCATCTAAATGCTTACTAAAATGATTTGCAAAAGATTAGCGCCGATCGGAGAGAACGGGCTAGAGAATGATTCCAGTCCTCACGCTCCTATCTTTGGGCGAGTACTACAGGCTCGAGAGGAAATAGGGGCATTCAGATCAGCTCCCTTTTCTAATTCGGATTTGAAAGTTGGTCCTTCCCTGAAAACCTCTCTGTCTCTTCATTAGAGTTGTTTTGTCGGTTTGTACAATAATTGAGTTATGTGGACTAGCAGTGATCTATACTAGTCACTTCTATTTTTCGGCCACAAAGAAGCTTGCGTCAATCAGAAATCCATCGGTGGACGGTCTTCGGTGAAAAAAAAGTCCATGTGCTCACACCTTTAGATGTTTTGGTCCATCCTTGAGCACCACCATTTACCAAGGTACCAAAGTAAGTCATACATCTTTGTACTCTAGCATAAGAATAAATCAAGTGCCTAGTAAAACACTGTACCAAATCTTAAGCTAGTATACATTGCTGATTGTTGAACTCCATTGGTACATTAAATAAAAAAATTATCTAATGTTGCCTTGTCAAATTAATCAACAATTTAATAACAAATTCAGCATCAAACAAAGAAATTTGTGTTGATGTGACAATCCGAATAATGCCGTGTTGTGTTGTCCTAAGCAAAAATAAGTCCTTGTGCTCATACCTATTTGAAATCTAAGTCCATACTTAAGCACCATGATTTTCCAAAGTTGTAATATTATTAATAACGCCGTGATACATGGTCTTGAGTGAAATTTACTCCATGTGTTCATACCTATTAGATATCTTTATTCACCCTCAAGCACCATGATTTCCGAAGTTCTAATAGTTTTAATAGATCTAATATTATTTTATGCTGAGATACTTAATTGTGCTTATAATTAATCTCTTTTGAGTAGTCACGTGTTAAATAATTATGTAGTGAAGAAAAAATAACTACTCGGAGGTTGGGAATGCCCTTTTGAGGAAGCCAGCAAAGTGTTCATCATCATCATCATCATCATCATCATCATCATATTTATAAGTGAGCCTATGACGAATGCTAACCTAATGACATCAAATACTTCTATTACAGAAAGAAAAACGCAGACTAAACCGATCAAAGCCATTTCCTCGAAGCTGGTATGCGGTCCTCATCGAAAATAAGTCCATGTGTTCATACATATTACATATTTTGGTCCATACTCAAGTACCGTGTTTTTCCAGTGTTCTACTATTATTAATAGATCAAATATTATTTTTTGCTAGTACACTTAAATGTGTGTATAATTATATTTTCTTGAGTGATCATGTGGTAAATTAGTATTTAGCAAGGAAAAAACTACTTCTCGGAGGTTGGGGATGACATTTCGAGGAAGCCAGCAAAGTTATTTTTATCAGCGAGCCCACAGATAACGAGAATCCACCATCCTACAGTTGTTTGTCGGTTTGTGCAACAATCGAGTCCACTAGGGCCAGTATTGATCACACCATTCAGTACTTATGTCAGTCACAGAGAATATTTGCCAATCTGGCAGCCCGAATAACACGGTGGTGCGCGGACGTCAATGAAAATAAGTCCATGTGTTCACACCTTTACATGCCTTGGACTGCCCTCATGCACCATCATTTTACAAAGTCCTGGTAGGCTGGCAGCTAATCACCCATTTAGGTAGAGAAAAATTATGTGCTTCCATCTTTATTTTATAGAATTATGCTTACAATATTCAATTTTTTTTTTGGTAGTACACTTAAATGTGCGTGTAATTATATTTTCTTGAGTGGTCATGTGGAACATTATTATATAGTAAGGAAAAAATTACTTTTCGGAGATTGGGGACAATATTTCGAGGAAGCCAACAAAGTTGTTTTTATCAGCAAGCTCATGACCTAGATCTCAAGAATCCACCACCATAAAGTTGTTTTATCGGTTTGTGCAATAATCAAGTCCACTAGGACCGAGTACTGGATCAACACCATTCACTACTTTTGTCGACCACAGAGAAGTTTTTGTCCCTCTAACAGCCCGAATAATGAGGTGGGATGCGGACTTAAGTGAAAATAAGTCCTTCTATTCGCACCTTTACATGTGTTGAACTACCCTCATGCACCGTCATTTGCCAAAGTTCTGAAATAAGTCATGCATCTCTATCCTCTAGTATAAGAATAAACCCAAAAGAATTTACAATGCCTTCTTGAGTTTTAAGAGCATGGATTTGTGTAACAACTTTCTCGGTCATCTTTATAAAGTTTTAGACCAAAATAGAATATACACTTTTTTAGATAGTGAGGAACTGAAAAAGGGAGACCAAATATAGCTAGTGCTTATGAGGGCCATCAAGCAATTGCGCATTGTAATCATCGTTTTCTCGAAAAATTATGCTTTGTTGTGATTATGAATAACATTCCATTATCAGGATCATGGCACGTACGGACACACATACATATATGCATACATATATATATGTATATATATATGTATATCAACAAAATTAATCAATTTATAATTGCTACCATGAGTCTTAAGGTAGCTTTGAAAAAAAAATCCTGGACTTTATTCAGCTGCGGAACCAATTGAGTTCGTGAAAAAGAAAGTAAAAAGATATTTATGTGAGGATCCTCGGTACGAAATATATCTTTTAGTATATCATCAACTAATTCAAACGCTATTGTAAAATGGTTCAAATACTATCCGTTTAATTTCTCGTGAACATTTACATAACCCAAATTTCTAGTAGGCTAATATCGCGTTTGTCTAGACGCACATGATTGTCTAGATCCACCATTTCCCACAAGTTTGTTGTTCCAAGCCGAATCACATGCACGCACTTAATGAAATTCTAAAAGACGCTTCACAGTGAAGACTCGAAGAGAACGCACAAGTACCTCTCGATTAAAGAAAGATTATCGGGTTCGATATCCAAAATCTTTGACCTTCAAACCTACGATCTTTGTGCACATGGTTTTGCCACAGGTTACATGGTACCTTTTAAATTAATTAGTTGATTAGTGTCCGGTCCACTAATATAGAGGTACATCCATCGTCACTCAAAAATTTTCTATAGAAGAGTCAGCATGCATAAAGCTAATCAAGATAATATACCTTCACCTCTGATTGAAGGTATATCATATCACTTATCTATGATATACTTCAATTTTTCCACATATCATTATATATCTCAGACTAAGTCATGCGTTAAATTATTATTTAGCAAAGAGGAAATATCAACTCAAAGGTCAGGAACGCCGTTTTAATGAAGCTAGCAAAGTTTGTCTTATTAGTGAGCCTATGGCAAAATATAACCTAATGAAAGGCAATACTTCATTTTTCATGTAAAAATAGAAAAAAAAAATGAAGACTAACAGACGAAAGTCATTTCATTGAAGCCGGCACATTAATTAAAACTTTATCTCATGTTGAACGTCATACTTATAAACAATTTAAGTATATATTCAACATCAAATAAAGAAACTTATTTCAAAAAGAAAATCTGAATAACCCCGTGATATATGGTCTCGGGTGAAAATAAGTCCATTTGTTCATACTTATTAGATATCTCGGTCCACACTATTTCCAAAGTTGTGCTATCAGTAATAGATCTAATATTATTCTTTTCTAGTACACTTAATTACAAGTCTAATTATATTTCTTTTAAGGAGTTGTGTGTTAAATTATTATTTAGCAAAGAAGAAACAACAACTCGGAGGTTGGGATGTCATTTCAAGGAAGCCAACAAAGTTTTATCATCATCGTCATCATCTTATGAGTGAGCCTATAAACTAGATCACAAGAATCCACCACTCTAAAGTTGTTTTGTTTGTTTGTGCAATGTAATCTATAATATTCACCACTTTGTTTGTCACTTGGCTTTTTCACCGATCAAGTTTATCAATAATTTAACAATAAATTCAACATCAAACGAAGAAATCTGAATAATATCATGATATGTCTTCAGGGAAAATAAGTCCATGTGTTCACACCTATCAGACATCTTCGTCCATCCATAAGCACCCTCATTTTTAAATTTCTTGTACAAGTTTTGGTTGACCCTACCTTAAAGAAGTCTTGCAGCTCTGTCCTCTAGTATAAGAATAAATTAACAAGAAGATCAAATGGTGAACAAACTACCTGAAAATACTGTACCAAATCTTGAGCTAACACTCATTGCCTATTGTTGAATTCCATCATCTAATGGCTTCTTCATTGAGACCCCAAAGAATTTACCATGTATTTTTGAGTTTCAGAGGTGAGGATATCCGAAATAACTTCCTTGGCCATCTCTATAGAGCTCTTGACCAGAAAGGAATCTACACTTATATTGATAGTGAGGAGATTGGGAAAGGAAAGCAAATAGTTCTAGTGCTTATGGAGGCAATTGAGGAATCACATATCGCGATCATCATTTTCTCTGAAGATTATGCTTCCTCATGGTGATGTTTGGAAGAGTTGGCGAAGATCATGGACAGCAAGGAAGAAAGAGACCTCATGGTCTTTCCGGTATTCTACAAAGTGGAACCCAAAGAAGTGAGAACACCAAGGAAGAATTTCAGAGAAGCTATACTTAAGCACGAGTCCAAGTTTGGGAAGGATTCAGAGGAAGTGAAGAGATGGAAGAAAGCTCTTTCTGATGCCAGTAACTTGTCTGGGTGGCATTTGAAAGATGGGTAAGTGGAGTAGAGTCCATACTTTGTTTAAGAAGATAATTTTTACATATAAATAAATCTACACACACATGATTAAGTATACGTATAGATAATTCATCTCAAGATTCCTGAAAAAGTGGCTTCAGTTAAAGTTACTAATTTTATTCTAGAGTTGGTAAATCTAAGACTTAGTTAATAATGAAAAATAAAATTTGGCAAAAGAGAAGAAGAGTTGATAAATTAAAGAAAAATAAACTTGGTAGGTAACTCAAACGAGAATTGACAACCCAAAATTGATTGGTAGCTTAGTGGGAGAAAAGTTGTTAAGTCACTTTAATTAAGATTATAACCTCTAAAATTAATTAGCAAGTAACTCAAATTAGAGTTGGTAACTCAACATAAAAGTTGGTAAATTAGAAGAAGATAAGTCGCTCAAGTAAAGCTGGTAACCCAAAATTAGTAGTTAATTATTTAATATGACATGTTGTAGTCAATCTAATTTATGTTAGTAATTTCATATAAAAGTTAGTAAGTTCGAGGCTACAAGTTATGCAAATCAAGTTTAGTAAGTAGTACAAAATTGGTAATTCGCAAATTGTAAAAAAGTAGGTGATTTCATAAAAATGTCGGTAAGTACTAACATGTTATGAGAAAGGAAAAGTCACCGATTTTTTTTTTTTTTCATTGAGAGTCTTTTGACAGTTATCAACACTTAATAAAATTTGAAGGCACAAAAAAACTTACTTTTGGCCATGGAAGAATAGAAGTTTGTATTTGACTTTTTCTAAGCTCTGCTTCATTCGGGGAAGGTCATAGCTCTTTCTTTTGGATCTTTGTTGCCCTCCCGTTAAAAGTTTTGATGGGGCTATCTGAATTCTTCACGTTTCATTTTGGTAGATTGAGTTCTACAGATTTTCAATTTTGTTCAACCGAGTTATAAATTCATTACCGGTTGCATTTTTGGCTAAGCATAGAGTAGACACCAGGCTTTTTCCCGTAATAAAAATTGACAATAGAACATCGACTGAACTTATTTGAACAAAACACAATTTTAAAACTCAAAATGTTAAATATGTGTTCTTGCAGTTACTCCATTTCTTTAGAAGGAATAAGGAAGTTTGCAACGCTTGATACAGGATTATTAGTATGTACCGTGCTTCGGGGTATTTTAGTAGTTTTCGAATCGAAATCTTACCACCGTTCAAAGTCCTAAATAGCTCTTTTTTGATTAAGTGTATAAACAAATCACGTATAACAGTCAAAAAGAAAAAGAAGTGAATCGTCATTTATAAATAAAAAAAATTTGAATCATTAAGCAGATGGATACATGTTTTGGTTGGTGTGGAGCTCTCGGAGTTCCAGTTTGATTCTGTGGGAATACATTTTGTTCAGGCTGTGGTTATGAGAAAATATGATGCTTTGCTTTTGTTATTGTTGGCTAGTAGTTGCTTACTATTTGCTTCAAATTGCTAAAATGATGCCGCAACTTCTTTTTCCGTTTTTTTTCAGAGATGAGTCAGAGTTAATACAAAGAATTGTGCGGGAAATCTCCAGTCACCTAGACAGAACACTTGTGCATGTTGCTAAGCATCCGGTTGGGATAAATTCCCGAGTGGTTAAGTTGAAATCAATGTTAAACCTTGAGTCTGATGATGAAGTTCTCATGGTGGGATTGTGGGGACAAGGAGGCATAGGAAAGACGACTTTAGCCAAAGCTATTTATAATGATATTTTCAAACAATTCAAAAATTTGTGTTTTTTGGCGAATGTGCAACAAGCTTCAAAAGATTGCAACGATTTAGTTACTTTGCAAGAAAAATTACTATATGAGATATTAGGGTTGAAAGAAAGATTAGTAGTGTCCGATGTTGACAGAGGTATAAATCTAGTACAAGATAGACTTCGTCACAAGAAAGTTCTCCTTATCCTTGATGATGTGGATGACTTCCGCCAGTTAAATGCTTTAGCAGGAGAAGGCAAGTGGTTTGGTAATGGGAGTAGGATCATCATTACAACAAGAAATAAACATTTATTAACTGGTCACGGGATAGATTTAGATCATGTGTATGAAGTTAAAGAACTAGATGACAGCGCATCTCATGAGCTCCTTAGTAAGCATGCTTTTTTGACACACCAGAATTTAAAGATCAAGACGGATCTAATGGCTAGTGTTCTGCATCATGCTAGAGGCCTTCCTTTAGCACTCGAGGTGCTGGGTTCCTTTTTACGTGGTAGAGGAGAACATGAATGGGAAAGTACACTAAATAAGCTTTCTAGAATTCCTAACAAAACCATTAATGATGTGCTCAGAATAAGTTATGATGGATTGGAGGAAAATGAGAGAGAGATTTTTCTCCATATTGCCTGCTTCTTTAAAGGGTGGGATAGGGAGTACACAAAGAAAATTCTTGACAGTTGTGATTTGGAAGCGGCAATAGGATTAAATATTCTCATTGAGAGGTCCTTGATAAGCATTGAGCACCACATAGATTACCGTGTTGAGTACCGCATTAAGCACCGCATTGGATACCGCATTGAGCACCGCATTGAGAACAAAATCCTACAAGTGCATGATTTGATTCAATTGATGGGTATGGATATTGTAAACCAAGAATGCCGTGATGATCCTAGGAAACGTAGCAGACTATGGCTGTACGACGATGTTCTTAGTGTTCTATCATGCGACATGGTAAGACTTTCGAATACGATCAAAATTCTGCTCCTTATCTAGGACTCTGATTGCTGAAATGCATAATCTAAAATAGTCTTGGATATACAGGGATATTGTGCTGTAAAAGCCATTGTGTTGAAGTCACCTGAACCGATGGAGATATGTATTGATCCTAAAGCTTTTTCAAAATTGAGAAGGTTGAGATTGCTCATCATGCGAAATGTGCATAATTCTTTCCAAGATCCTATACGTCTTTCTAATGATCTAAGATGGTTTGAATTGGATGGATGTGCTCCTTGGAATTTAACATTTTCCTCTAGTCCAAAGAAATTAGTGGGATTTAATATGAGTGGAAGCAATTTCACTACAGGGGAAGAACAATTTAAGGTGAGCATTTTCCTGCATAGACCTTTTTATTATCAACTTCATTTGTATGTATATATGCGTATCATATGTACTAATACACAAAAGAAAGAGGTGTTCCTCTGTTTTAGAAACCACTTCTCTATTTTTCTTTCAAAATGACCCTAACTACTTGCACGGAAATATTTTTACGTGCAGCAAAATTCGCATTTGAAAAATCAAGCGAAACAACATTATAAGAAGTTTTTGATGGAAACATTTTGTTGATAAAAATACAC
The DNA here is from genome assembly GCA_028830015.1 of Eucalyptus grandis x Eucalyptus urophylla. Classification (NCBI taxonomy): domain Eukaryota; kingdom Viridiplantae; phylum Streptophyta; class Magnoliopsida; order Myrtales; family Myrtaceae; genus Eucalyptus; species Eucalyptus grandis x Eucalyptus urophylla. The sequence goes on along the minus strand of CM054193.1, from coordinate 31,315,073 downwards.
AATGAAAAGATATATAATAAATCTATGCAGAAAGAGAAAGTTATCTCGGAATTCGAAATTCTTTTATGAATGCCATTGTATCATGAGAAAATTTTAATTTTAATATTGAAAGATATGAGAGATGAATAGAATAACCAATTTCACGTACTTATCCATGGATGAGATATTTGTAATATAAGTAATTGAGCATAATTTATGAAAAGAATAAGGAAAAGATTGAAATCCCTTAAATAAGTAGTACGTCTTTTTTACTGTACATAGCAATATATATGAAGTTCAAATACTTTTTAAACCTAATGTCTGTAACAACCGACATGGTTGTATTTCCAAATCAAATCATCTACCTAGTGAAGAAATTCAAAATGCAAATATGCTAGTGTTAGCTGTGTAACCCTGTTCTCATTGAGTCAGTTGTTTACATATAATCTTTTTAATTTTAGAGAAAAATTGTATAATGATCCAACATAAAGGGGAAAAAAAATATGACGTATAAACATAAAAACATCTGAGGAATAACTGGCTGAGTAGTCAACCGTTTGATTTGAATGTGACAAATCAGATATCCTCATCACATCTTCTACTCAAAGTAACTTTAGAGGCTAGGTAGTCATCAAGTGATGAATCCTTACCCGATGTATTTAGGTAAAGAGCGGGACTTGTCATGCATTAATAGAATAACCTCAATCGAAGGTTTGAATGCATTGCGCTATAAAACAAGGCATTCTTAAATGTTTAATCAGTTCTTAAGGAGCATCATTTCCAAGTAGACGAAATAAAATAGTTATTAGAAGCTTTGCCAGTGATGCATGTGTGTTTGCAATTAATTTAATATACCGGATCCATGTGGTGTCCCACTAGTTTTTCAGTTGAAAGTCCTAGCCAGATTTTTGAATTGACTATATGAATTTTTTTCTTCAAAATATTTTTCAAGTTTGGTTTCACTGTCTTAGCATGATTAAAAAAAATTAAAAAGTTTGTTAATTTTTGGGAAAATTATATTGTGATAGAATAAATATTTTTGATATAAACTTATATGTGTTGTCTAAAACAAAACTGAGAGTGTTCATTCTGTTACTCGCCACATGAAATTCACTTTACTTCTAGATTTGGCACATGGTATGGCATGTGGCTTAATTTTGTTATTGGCCTGTATTTGCATTATCGCTGCTATGGCACTTCACTTTACTTTTTTTATTGCCACGCGGCAAATGTGGCCCACATCCAACCAAAATCCATTAGCTTTTTATTTGCCATCTCAAAATGTCCAATCTCTTACCGTATGTGTGATTAGATTTATAATTACTAGTGAAGTTTCTAAGTTTTTACTTATTTCTCAATACAATATGCAATTCTCGCAAAATCAGCTCATAATAACTTTGAATTAAATGTTAATTTTGCTGTTTTTGTAGGGCTTCCAAAATTTGAAATGCCTCAATTTAAATAATCGCGAGTCCCTGGTTTGTATGCCTGACCTCTCTTGGACTCCAAATCTCGAGGAATTGGTTCTCTGTAATTGTAAAAACATGGTTGAAGCCCATCAATCAATTGGATATCATGACAAGTTACAGGTGTTGACTTTAGTGGGGTGCTCTGAACTTAGTGTATTTCCGAGTGTGCTCAAGTCAAAAAATCTCCGACATCTTGATCTTGAAGATTGTAAAAAATTAGAAAGGTTTCCTGATGTTCCACAAAAACTTGAAAGTTTGAAATTGCTTTGTTTACGAGGGACCGCTATTAAAGAACTTCCTACGTCAATAGAAAATCTTGTCTCTTTGGAGAGAATGGATTTATGTAATTGCAAGAACTTGGTAAATCTTCCATCTAGCATATACAAGTTACAGAACATTGAAAAATTGGAAGTTTGGAATTGCACAACCTTAATGGGGTTTCCAAAGTACGAGAATTCTAATGATTCGTCTGTGAAGACCGGACTTTCAAGTGTACAATATTTAAACCTTCAGGGATGTAATATGTCTGAAGTGGAGTTTCTTGAGAATCTTTCCTGTTTTCCCTTCTTGAGACATTTAGATCTGTCGGGAAACAATATTACTAGCCTTCCAACATCCATCAATAAGCGGGATCATTTGTCCGTGTTGAGAGTTGCAGATTGCTGTCACTTACAAGAGATTTCCCAGCTTCCACCTTTTTTGAATTACTTTTGGGCAAGTAATTGCGAATCTCTACAAAAAACTGGAGAATTCATTTCATCTCATGAATTTGCCCGTAGAGGGTTGACCATGGTTCATAATTCGGCGCCTAGCCCGGTTAGATTCTCTCTCTTTCCCTCACTCATACACACATATTGATGTGGAGAGTACGCTGGATCCAGTTTGTGCTTATATATTGCAACAACAGAAAACGAATGATCGGAGGCTTAAGAAAAGCAAATATACCTACAGTGGTTATGCACAATTATGTATGTAATGGAGGTGGCTACTGTTCTTTTCATAGGAATGATATCTATTACATGAGACTTGTATATTAATATAAGGATCAATGGATCTCTACTCATTCATAGAGCTGTATTTAGAATTGGAATTCTCTAGGATTACTTACTAAACTTAAGTTGAATTCTTCTATTTGAGTACTAATAGCAAACTCAGATACTTCCTAATGGTTTATCTTATAACAGGGTGGTCATGATTACTCTATTTATCTCCCTGGAGCAAAGTTGCCAGAGTGGTTCCTCCCTATTGAAGAAGATTTCATATCTTTCCGGGCTTCAAAGGACTTGTATGACAAGTTTCTTGGATTGGCTCTTTGTGTTGTTCTCGATAATGATGAACAAAAAGAGCCACTCCCATATTACATACCATATGTCAATGGCCAAAGGCAGAATGACATTGAATGGCATCTCAATTCTGTGGATTCGGATCATATCTGGCTTCAATTATATCCACCATCTAAGATGTTGGGAGTAATCGATTTTGGTCAAGTTGATGAAAGTTATATACAATTTAGGCTTACAATATCAGGTGGAAACATAAAAAAGTGGGGATTCAGAATAATATGCAAGCAACTCGACAACACTTTAAAGGTTGAGATTCAAGACAAACAGCTAATCAATCTAGCTTTCCTCTACGAGGTTGGTCATGAGTCAACAGATTTAGAAGTCAAGAGTTCACTTATGCATGAAGTTAGTTTGATTGAAACAGATTTACATAAAGACTTGCAAGATTGTCAAAAGAGTACTAAGAAACATAGTCAAATAGGATCAAAGAGAAAACATGAGTTTAATCTCCCTCAAGGCAAGCGAACCAAGACGATGTTGACTTTCAATTCGACTAATGGAGATGAGAATGAGATGAGAATGATAGATCTACTAAAAAACTTGCATTTGTAGTTGGAATGATGGAAACTTGCTAAGGAAGCAATTAACAGGTGAGTGAACTCAGTTGATCTTTATTTATTATTATTATTTTTTTTTATGGACAGCTGATCTTTCTTACTATGCCCTCTTTCTTCTTGTTTCTTCTTGTTTATCTTTCACAAAAAAACTTGTGGCGCGCTCTTAGTACCTACTTTTACCCAAGTTAAGTGTATATCCTCTCTTTATCTCTATTCTTTGTTTTGAGATTCTTTTTTTTTAACTTTGGCTAACTTCTCTTTTATCCCCTATAGGCGAACTTCGAACTCCACAGACGCCACTTTCAGCATCATGACTGCTCATCTTCCATCCGACGCCGCCGAGCTTTGACGATTGTAAGATCGCCACCTGCTGATGGAGACAATGAAAAGAAGAAGTTCGTCTTCCTTAAACAGAGTCCGCTAGGGACCGATGGAGATGGTGACCGGCGACTTGAGGCAACGGAATACAACTGCTGATCAAAGCCACAGAATGTCAGAAACTGAAGACGTAGATTTGGATGAACGATTTTCTCTTCATGCAGTTTGCTATAGATCAGGTAACCCTGACACATCCGAATTGCATTAGTTGAGGTAATGCTTGAGATGGATTTTAAATTCGATTAGTATGGTGCTACAATTGCGCAGGAGCTTGAAAAATGAATCATTTAATTCGCTATATTGCTTGGTAGTGAATTCATTGGTAATTGACGCTACACATTACAAAATCAGCAACAATCTCTAGAAGATATGACTTTTCTTTCTTGCTTTCTATAGGTAGCAATTTATTGAAAGAAGTAGGTGAAGTCTAGGTTCAAAGATAAAACAAGCGAGGGAGAGCGAAACAATGGGAAGTGAGGTGTACATGGGTTGGTTAAGTCTAAGAAGTCGTATTTGTATTTATTCTTTCTTTCCCCGATTTATTCCCTTTTACTTAAATTCTTTTTGACTTGTTTGACATTTCTGTATTCTTTTTATTTGCCCTAATGAATTCACAGTTCTGGAAGTGCTACTTTTTTACTGCAGTGAGATTTTTTGATGTCTTTTCTGTTATCATGTTTAAATCGAGAAAGATAGTATCTTCAAGAAAATATGATATTTTACCTATGAGGAAATTATCCTTTCCGATATGCCATGGGCATTGTACTTAATAAAGAAATTTCTTGTTTACTTGTTGTAGTTGCCCCTTCTTGCATACATGAGAGCATTTGTCTGCTAGATTGTGGTTTATGACTTGTGTCCAATATAATTTTTTCTTCTGTTTGATGCCGCCATGATCTGACATTTCATGCTTGAAGCTTCTTCAGAAGTCATCAATTTCTCCCTCTAGACTTTGTTGACGTAAAGGTTAAAATGTAGCATTTGTTGGAGAAAACTTCCTTGCATGTTTTGAAGTTGACAAAATGTTTCCATCAGTCTATTCTGAAGACTTGCAGACTCTTTCGTCAAAGTCTGAAGACCGCTAGACCACCAGACTCAAGATTCAAAGTCTACCCTCATTGACAGTTCCTAGACCGTCGAAGAAGACTTATCCAGAATTTAGTATTTTTTTTAAGATTTGATTCTATCGACTAAAGAAGATCTCTCAGCTGGATATAGCATCTCAGAATCTATTATTCATTTTGAAATTAATTCGAGTATTTTGGATCCATTAATTGACGAAGCATACTTGGAAGGTTCTACTTATGGAAACCTAGATCCTGATTATATGGGCGAGCAGGATTGGTGGGCTATCATCACATTCCTTAAGTAACTCAAGATCTCCCTAATTGATTCTGTCCAACGGGTAGATTGGAATAGCTCCTTTGGAAAGTGCCAACGGTTATGAAGGCATTGAGGAGTATATAAGGAAGATGCTCTGGTTATTTGAAGTAGTGCGCGATAGAGAAATTCCAAAGTCTTAAGCTCCTCGTTCTTTGTCAATTCAATTGTTGAGCGTAATCTTGTACTCAAAAGAGAGTTTATACATCAGTGAGACCTTGAGGAAGTGTAGCAGAGTCTCTACACTGTGAAATCAAGGAAGTAATATACTGTAACAACTCTTTTGATTCTTAGTGGAATCCAGCCTGTGGGCTGTCAGTGCGGGAGAGTGGACGTAGGTTTGGATTAAGCCGAACCACTATAAACCTTATGTTCTTATTCTCTTCCTTAAACTCTTTTACTTTACTCGTAACTTTATTTAATTGTGACAGTCGTGTTTCTATTTTAAAGTCTACTGTTAAACAGACTCAGGTTAAAAATAAAGTTTTACACTATACGTTGCAAAAGTTTGTTTTCGCACCTATTCACCCCCTCTAGGTGCTCGTACTAGCTTTCACAATTGGTATCAAAGCCTGTGTACTCATTTAAACTGAAGTGTTTTTACTTCAAAGTTAACGATCCATGGCTAGTATGTTGGCTCCAAGTCTGGTTGAAAGGCAAAGCAACACCAAACCGCCTTATTTTGATGGAAAGGAATACATCATATGGAAAAACAAGATAAAGGCATTCCTAAGATCAAAAGATCCTCTAGAATGGGATGTGGTAGACAAAAGAATCATTCCTAAAGCTGCAACAGTCTCAGAAAAAGGAAAAGAAGCTATTGAGTTCAGTGAAATGACTTAAAAAGAGATAACCAAGAGACAAGCTTTCGATGCAAAAGCAATTTATTCCTTATATTGTGCATTATCTCCTACTGAATATAACATAATATCTTCTTATAAAATAGCTAAAGAAGTCTCGGATAGATTACACATCACCTATAAAGGAACCGATCGAGTGAAAGAAATTAGAATCAATATTCTGCTCGGTCAATATGAAGCATTCAAGATTAAACCAGGAGAATCTATCACTAACATGTTTAGTTGTTTTACAGAAATCGTGAATGGTCTTGAGTATCAAGGTCAACCAATCTCTGGACCCATGAAGGTTAACAAGTTACTGCGTGGACTTTCCAAAGATTGGAATCACGTAAAGACCTCAATAAGGGAGACACAAAGGATCACGCCACTCTCTATTGACGAATTGGTTGGCACCCTTCAGTCTTATGAAGTGGAGCAAATCAATGAAGATGAGGATCACAAAGGTAAAAAAATCTATTGTATTAAAATCTAATGATGATTCTGATGTTACAGATTCAGAAGACGATATGGATTATGAAGAGGCTCTCATGATAAGAAGGTTCAGAAAACTAAACAAAAAGGGATGAAGATTCAATTGGAAGAAATAAAGTTCTCAAAAGTTTTAAAATAAATCAGTTGAGGATGATGAATCCAATAAAAATGTGATTTGTTTTGAATGCAAGAAAACGGGACACATCAGACCCAACTATCCCTTACTGAAGAAAAAGAAAGGGAAACTGAGAAATATAGAAAAGCTCTCAAAGTATAAACTTGGAGTGATACCGAATGTAAAGAGAGTGATGATGATAATGCTAATATTTGTCTAATGGCACAATCAGAATACGATTCAAACTCTGAGATAGATTTAGACTCAGATAGTGAAATCAAAGTCACTATCAAGAAAAAATGTTAAATGGTACTTGGATAGTGGATACTCAAGACATATGACAAGAAACTCAAGTTGTTTCATAAAGCTTATGCAAGTTAATGGTGGAAAAGTTTCTTTTGGAGGAAATACTAAAGGCAGAATTGTGGGATACGGAACCGTAAAGATTAGAAGTCTCACAATCAGTAACGTTTCCTTAGTGGAAAGACTCAACTACAACTTGTTGAGTATCAGTCAATTGTACGACACAAGTTACAAAATCAACTTTCAAGAAGGAATATGTTCAGGAACCAGTAAAGACTCCTCATAGACATTCACGGGGCGAAGACATTGATATTGCTAGTATGAGTACCTAGAGGGGGGTGAATAGGTATATAAAAGATTTTTCTTCAACAATTGCACAATACTAGACAGTTGATGGATTTGAGACAAACGATAATCAAAGTAAGACTGAGAGAAGCGAAAATTGAACACGCGGTTTATAGTGGTTCGGCTTATTCAAGCCTACGTCCACTCTTCTTCACTGACAGCCTATTGGCTGGATTCCACTATGAACAAAAGAGAAGTTACAGCACAGCTTTGCCTGGATTCCACAGTGTAGATGTTCTACCACACCTCCTCAAGATTTCTCACAAATATAGACTCTCTTTTGTATACAAGTATTCGCTCAAAGGAATTGTCTAAACAAAAAGAAGCTTCAGACTTTGGAATTCTTCTATCGCGCACACCTTGAACAACTAAGACCGTCTTCCTTATATACTCCTTTATGCCATCATACCCGTTGGCACTTACCAAAGGAATTCCTCCAATCTACCCGTTGGACGGAATCAATTAGGAAGATTGTTCAAGCTATTAAAGGAACGTGTTGATAGCCCATCAATCCTGTTCGCCCATACAATCAGAATCTCGGTTTCCATAAGTAGAACCTTCCAATAATATTTAGACAATCACCAGATCTTCAATTATCGAGTCAATCTTCAATCAATCAAAGGACTCTGTTATGTCTTTTCCAGCCACGAGATCTTCTCCAGTTGATAAGGTTAAATCCTTAACGAAACATCCAGTTCTGGATAACCTTTCTTCAACGGATCAGAGACTGTCAATGAGGATAGACTTTGAGTCTTGAGTCTGGCTGTCCGGAGGTCTTCAGACTTTAAATAGCAGAGTCTGCAAGCCTTCAGACTAGACTAATAGAAACGTTTTGTCAACTTCAAAACACTTCAAGAAGATTTCTCCAACAATCTCCCCCTTTTTGATGGTGACAAAACTTTCCTGCAGATTTGGATAACTTTGACCTGCAAAACATTTCTCAAACACATATGCATATCTTATAGAGATAAATGGCTAAAAGAATAACACAGAAAATAGGTTAGTCTTGTATATGATAAAGCCATCCATAAGATATCAATATTAGTTAATAGAAGCAGTCAAGTCCAAGTCTAGTTCAGTTCTCATCCAGACACAAAACAAAGTCAAACAGAGTTCAAACAACAAAATAATCCAACAAACAGTTAAAAGTTTAATGATTGAAAGTTTGTTCAAATCTTGCATCTCTCCTCCTTTTTGTCAGCATTAAAAAGGATGAGATGAAATCAAGATTGCTTGGGAATGCGAACAAGCTGGAAATCTTCCATAGACTGAACGATGCCTTCCAGCCTTTTCAAGTCTTCCTTCAGTTGTGTAATCTCCTCACCCTTGGCATTGGCTTGAATCTGAACAGAGAGGGCTTGGATCTTATCATTCAATGAACATGAAGAAACTTGACCCGCATTCTGCAAGTTTTGAACCTCGCATCCCAAGGCATAAATTTGACCTCGCATCTCCAAGAGAATATCCATGATTCTGCGAAAATCTGCTCCATTATCAATCTGAGTACTTGCTTCGGCTCGATCTGATGGAGTAAATGCAGACGATGGTAGATCAGCATAATCTCGCAGGTTTGGCGATGAAACTTCATGACCTTCTTCTGGAAATTGAGAGGCATAAACATCCTATGGGTCTGCAGGTGAGCGACTGACTCCTTCACTTGCATCAGGATATGAAGACTTCACTCCTTTCTCCTGATCTCCCCCTGTTTCCATGCCTACAGGTGGAGAAGAGTGTTCCTCAGGTCCTCCTTCTTCTCTTCTTTCTTCTTCAGGTCTTTCCTCCTCTGCTTCTTTTTCAGCTTCTCTTTCTTCTTCTTCCTTCTCCTCTGCTTCTTTCGTCATTTGTTCCGATTCTTTCTGTGGAACAGGACGACTTAAATTCTTCAAAGCCAATGCAGAGATGGTGATGTCTTCCTCATCATCTTCATCCTCAACGAGGAGAGCTCTTCTTCTCTTGGATGGAGCAACCATGGGCTCCTTCCCTTTTCTTTTAGCTGCAGAAGAGATTTGATGAGATTTGGCAGGAGTCTTCTCCTTGAATTTCTCCAACTCCTTGCTCAGTTCCTTCAGACGCATTTTGGTCACCATTTTCAGTCCTACCACCATATGATCGCATGGTCGAACACAAAAGATTTGTGGAGGCTGAATATTCAGATGTCTGAATAACTTCGTAACAAGGCTTGGGTAAGGGAGTTGACCTCTGTCCTTCATCATTGCTCTATACATGTGAAACATAACAGTGTGAGGGAGAGAAAACCTTTTTCCAAAGAGAATGGCATACATCAGCTTGGCCTCTGAACTTGAAACATCAGTCTTGGAAGTTGATTTCGGTTGGAGGCAATTAATCACAATCTTGTGAAGCAAGATGTTGAATGCATTCATCCTTAAGTAGGTGATCTTTTCATCTGTTCTCCTGTCCTTCACCAGTTCAAGTGTGGCCCGAGCAATGGAAACTTTGATTGGTTGATATCTTCCTCTTTCAACTTCTAACACATCTGCCAGCATATTCATATCCACTACATAGTCTTGGTCTTTAACGCTAAAAGAGAATCTATTCGCATCCAAAAAGCTAAGATTTGAATAGAAATATGCAGTTAATTCAGCATAGGCCTCTGTAGTGTCAGAGCAGAACTTTTCAAGTTGAAGATAACTAAACTTTTCCCTCGAGTTCATATTCACAGCATCCAGAAAATCAAAATCCACACTCCTAGGGTTTATTACCCCACGCTTCAGCAATTTCGAGTACAGATCCTTTTGCTCCTTCGATCTGAACAAATCTCCCATTTTTCCTTGATTTTCAATCGCAACACCCATTTTCGGTTGAAATTGACTATACAATTTGTCATCATCATTCCCATCTACAGGATTCGGCCCCCAGTCACGAGGATCACTTGGGATATTTGCAAGGGTTTCCTCAGCCACCCCTTTTCGAGCAATTCCCAAACTTTCCATTTTTCGCAAAAAGATATATTCGTTCCCATGTCCTTTGTCTTTAAGAAAATCATCAATATAGTTCAAAGGAGTACAAATTCCTTTTAAAGCACGATATAGCTGGTAAATATAAGTGGGCTTTTGAACTCTTACAAGGTCTGCATCCTCGATGATTTCTTCCTGTTGTTGATGATCAACGCCTTGAGGACTAGATGGAGGAGAATGATGCTGCTGAGAATGTTGTGGGCTCGCTTGCTGTTCTGGAGTCACTTCTTCTTCAGTAAGATCGAAGTGCGTAAGCCCCTCACTCATTCGCCGTGGTCCCTTGCTTGCGATTCTCGAAGACTTTCTTGAAGATGACATCTTTCTCAGTTTTTGGAAGATTCCTTGCTTGACTTTCCCAAAAAAGATGACAACTTTTTGAAGATTAAACAAAGAAGACAAACGGGAATGGAGGATCGATGCTTTCTAGGGTTTTTGAGAGCAAAGTGAAGAGGAATTGACAGTGCACGATCGGTTAAAAAGAGGGATAAATGAACCGTCACAAAGGAAATAAAAAAATGCCTTTTCAAAATAACTGTCTTTTTCCGCAAAAATAGCCATTTCAAAAATAACTTCTTTTTTGAAAATGAAACGATGCAATATTTACGTCAATTAAATATAGCAACAATTTAAACACAGTCTGACGATCGTACCTTTTCAAGATGAGATTAAGGAGAGAAAGACTTACAGTCTGACGGTCGTACCAAGATTATCTTTTAGATAAAGTCTTGTAAGTCTGAGTCTGAAAGTCTTTAGACTTTGATATCCTCATACCTCAAAATGTTGAGTCTGGAACGTATAGATTCAAATTGATTTTTCTCCAAAGGCTTTGTGAATATATTCGCAAGTTGATTCTTTGAGTCAACAAATTGAATTGAAACATCTCCATTTTGAACATGGTCTCTTATAAAGTGATGTCGAATCTCTATATGCTTTGCTCTTGAATGCAGAATCGGATTTTTGGTGAGGTTGATAGCGCTGGTGTTGTCGCAATTAATCTCCGTGCATGAGTCTTCAATTTCAAAGTCTCTTAGCTGTTGTTTTATCCATAGAATTTGCGAATAGCAGCTTCCAAGGGCTACATACTCTGCTTCTGTTGTTGAAAGAGACACAGTGCTTTGTTTCCTTGAAAACCAAGACACTGTCCTGCTTCCAAGCAACTGGCAAGTTCCCGAAGTGCTCTTTCTATCAACTCTGCAACCGGCCAGATCTACATCTGAATATCCCAGAAGATTAAAGTCTCCCTTCTTAGGATACCAAAGACCGATGCTTGATGATGAAGCAACGTATTTAATGATGCGTTTCGCAGCACTGAGATGGGATTCTCTAGGATCTGATTGAAACCTAGCACAGATGCAAACACTCAACAAGATTTCAGGTCTAGAAGCGGTAAGATAAAGAAGTGAACCAATGATGCTCCTGTACAGCTTTTGATCAACTTTCTTCCCTTCTTCATCTTTGTCTATCTTCAAAGAACTTGACATTGGTATGTCGGTCTTTTTGCACTTTTCCAGTCCAAACCTTTTGACAAGATCATTAACATATTTTTCTTGATAAATAAAAGTTCCTTCCTTCAATTGTTTTACTTGAAGACCAAGAAAGAATGTTAACTCTCCCATCATACTCATTTCAAACTCATCCTACATAGACTTAGAAAATTTCTTGCACAGATTTTCATTAGAAGATCCGAAAATAATGTCATCCACATATATTTGAACAAGTAAGAAACTTTTTTTTTCCTTTTTGATAAATAAAGTCGTATCTACTTTACCTTTGACAAAACCATTTTGTATTAAGAACTTACTTAATCTGTCGTACCAAGCTCGAGGTGCTTGCTTTAAACCATACAAAGCCTTTTTCAGTCTGAAGACTGAGTCTGGCTTCTTTGGGTCTTCAAACCCTGGTGGTTGTTCCACATAAACTTCCTCATGGATAAATCCATTTAGGAAGGCGCTTTTGACGTCCATTTGGAATAACCTGAAATTCTTATAACAAGCAAACGCAAGTAATAGTCGAATAGCTTCTAACCTTGCTACTGGTGCGTAAGTCTCATCATAGTCTATTCCTTCTTCTTGCGTATATCCCTTGGCCACAAGTCTTGCTTTGTTTCGTACGACTTTTCCTTTCTCATTCATCTTGTTTCTGAACACCCATTTAGCTCCAATAACAGTTTTACCTTTTGGTTTGGATGTCAATTCCCAGACATCATCAATGTTGAACTGTCTGAGCTCTTCTTGCATAGCTTCAATCCAGCTTTCATCAGATAAAGCTTCTTCTATGCTCTTTGGTTCAATTTCAGAGACGAGAGCTACAGCACTAGACTCTTCTCCCCTTTTTGATATGGTGCGAATTACTTCATTAATTTCGCCAATAATAAGATCTTTGGGATGACTGGACTTATGCTTCCAGTTACTTGTTGATTTGTCTCGTTGATGATCTCTCTCTTTGTTTGGATCTTCACGAACAACCTGATGCTGGTTTTCTAGAGTCTGAGATGCTTCTTGAGTTGTAAGCTTTGGAAGGTTTGGAGCAGGTTCAGACTCTTCTTGATGAGTCTGACTTGATTCATCTTGCGTTGAGTCTTGAAATTTGACATTCATTGACTCCTCCACAGACTGGCTCTTCTTGTTATAGACTCTGAAGGCTTTGCTTGATGTAGAATATCCAAGGAAGATACCTTCATCTGATCTCTCTTCAAACTTACCAACCCGATCTTTTGCATTTTTCAATATAAAACATTTGCAACCGAATACATGAAAGTATGAAACAATAGGCTTCTTATCTTTGAATAACTCATAAGGGGTTTTCTCTAGAATAGGTCTTAAGAAGACTCTATTGATGATATAGCATGCTGTTGAAACAGCTTCAGCCCAAAATCGTGAAGAAATCTTACTTTCAATTAAAAGAGTTCTAGCCATTTCTTGAAGAGATCTGTTCTTTCTTTCCACAACTCCATTTTGCTGAGGAGTATATGGAGAGGAGAACACATGATTAAAGCCAGATTCATCACAAAATTTTGTAAAATCTTGATTTTCAAATTCACCTCCATGATCTGTTCTTATACTTGAGATAACACATCCTTTTTCATTTTGAACCTTTTTAGCAAATTTTTCAAAATACGAGAAGGTTTCAGACTTACTTGCAAGGAAATATACCCAAGTAAAACGAGAGTAATCGTCCACAATTACTAGGCAATATTTCTTACCTCCAATACTCTGTGTTCTGGTTGGTCCGAAGAGATCCATATGCAGCAACTGTAGTACATGATTAGTAGAGATATGATTTATTGGCTTAAATGAATTTCTTACCTGCTTTCCCCGAATACATGGAGTGCATGGATCAGTCTTTTGATAAGGTAATTTGGGTAGTCCTCGAACAAGCTGCTTTGATGAGATTTTGGCTAATTGCTTCATGTTGACATGACCAAGCTTTCTGTGCCATAAGCTTGCTTCGTCTTGAATTGAGATAAAACATTGCGATTCATTTGGTTTCACATCCAGAAGATAGATGTTTCCATGTCTTTGACCCATGAAAGACTGAGTAGAGTCTTTACTGATTCCAGAACATATTCCTTCTTGAAAGAAGATCTTAAACCAGTATCACACAATTGACTAATGCTGAGAAGATTGTAATTGAGTCCTTCCACTAAGGAAACATTACTTATTGTGAGATTTCCAATTTTCACAGTTCCAAATCCCACAATACTTCCTTTGTTGTTTCCTCCAAATGAAACTTTTCCACCATTTACTTGAGCAAGCTTTATAAAACAATTTGAGTCTCCTTTCATGTGTCTTGAGCATCCACTATCAAGATACCACTTTACCTTTTTCTTGACGGTGACCTGCATTTAAAATAAAGTCTCAAGCTTTCTTTGGTACCCAAACTTTCTTGGGTCCTTTGGTGTTAGTAACATAAGCAGTATTAGCCCATATTTTCTTAACAGGTTTCCAAACCATAGGACACTCTTTTTCAAAGTGATCCGGACTGTTGCACTTTGAACATCTGAGAGCATTTCTACCTACAGATTTTACAAAAAATTTCTTGAAATGATTTTTGTAAGCCTCTCTCGAGAGTCCCTCTCTCGAGAGTCTTTTCTTAATTCTTTCTTTTACTTTAGGAAAATCAATCAAGGGAATTGTTTCTGCTGTCATACCTAGATCGGACTTATTGAAGTAAGGTCTTTGAGCTGAAAGAATTTTTTCAAGTTTTTCAGACCCTATTGAAAATTTCTTTGAAATATTTGATAAGTCTGTTTTTAAAAGAGCATTTTCTTTTAAAAGATTATCTTCATTTTCTTTAAGAGTGGAAACAGTCAAGTCTAGACTTTTAACTCTTTCTACTAAAACATTTTCCTTTTGTTTTAGAGCTGAGTTTTCCTTTTTCAGTTCAGAAATTTTTTTGAGAGAAGTCTTAAGACTAAAACACAGTTCATCAATGTATTTAGAAACTTTGACAGGAATTTTAAAATTACTTGCCTCAAATTCACTGTCTGAGTCTGATCTAGAGTCTGAGTCTGATTGTGCCATCAAACATAGATTGGCATATTCATTATCACTTTCTTCACACTCTGTATCACTCCAGGTTTCAGCTTTGAGAGCTTTTCGATATCTTTCAGATTTTCCTTTCTTCTTCCTTAGAAGAGGACAGTTGGGTCTGATGTGTCCCTTTTTCTTACATTCAAAGCAGACTACATCTTTGTTTGGTTCCTCATCATCAACAGACTTGGTCTGCTGTCTTTGAAGGCTTTGTTTCTTTGAGTTGAACCTTCTTCCTTTTATATTCAGTTTTCTGAATCTTCTTATCATGAGAGCAAGCTCCTCATCGTCCATATCATCTTCAGAATCTGTATCATCATAATCATCATTTGATTTTAATGCATTGGATTTCTTACCTTTTGGATCTTCATTGATCCGTTCCACTTCATAAGACTGAAGAGTTCCAATCAACTCGTCGACAGATAGTGGCATAATTCTTTGCGTCTCTCTTATCGAAGTCTTTATGTGATTCCAATCCTTGGAGAGTCCACGCAGTAGCTTGTTTACCTTCATGGGATCAGAAATTGGTTGACCTTGATTTTCAAGACCATTCACAATATCTGTAAAACGACTAAACATATCAGTTATAGATTCTCCTGGTTTCATTCTGAAGGCTTTGTATTGACCGAGAAGAATGTTGATTCTTGTTTCCTTCACTCGATCTGTTCCTTCATAGGTGATATGCAATCTGTCCCACACTTCTTTTGCTTTAACACAAGAAGATATTCTGTTATATTCAGTTGGTGACAAAGCACAATATAAGGAGTAAATTGCTTTTGCATCGAGTGCTTGTCTCTTGATTATCTCTTCCTGAGTCATTCCGCTGGTCTCATCAGTTTCTTTCCCTCTTTCAGAGACTGATGCAGTGGTCTCATCAGTTCCTTTTTCTACAACGTCCCATTCCAGAGGATCCTTTGATCGTAGGAAAGCTTTCATCTTGTTCTTCCAGATGTTGTAATCCTTTCCATCAAAGTAGGGTGGTCTGGTATTGCTTTGCCCTTCCATCAGCCCTGGTGCTAGCATACTAGCCATGGATCTTTTACTACGAAGTAAAACACTTCAAATAAAGTAAGTACACAGGCTCTGATACCAATTGATATTGCTAGTATGAGTACCTAGAGGGGGGTGAATAGGTATATAAAAGATTTTTCTTCAACAATTGCACAATACTAGACAGTTGATGGATTTGAGACAAACGATAATCAAAGTAAGACTGAGAGAAGAGAAAATTGAACACGCGGTTTATAGTGGTTCGGCTTATATCAAGCCTACGTCCACTCTTCTTCACTGACAGCCTATTGGCTAGATTCCACTATGAACAAAAGAGAAGTTACATCCCAGCTTTGCCTGGATTCCACAGTGTAGATGTTCTACCACACCTCCTCAAGATTTCTCACAAATATAGACTCTCTTTTGTATACAAGTATTCGCTCAAAGGAATTGTCTAAACAAAAAGAAGCTTCAGACTTTGGAATTCTTCTATCGCGCACACCTTGAACAACTAAGACCGTCTTCCTTATATACTCCTTTATGCCATCATACCCGTTGGCACTTACCAAAGGAATTCCTCCAATCTACCCGTTGGACGGAATCAATTAGGAAGATTGTTCAAGCTATTAAAGGAACGTGTTGATAGCCCATCAATCCTGTTCGCCCATACAATCAGGATCTCGGTTTCCATAAGTAGAACCTTCCAATAATATTTAGACAATCACCGGATCTTCAATTATCAAGTCAATCTTCGATCAATCAAAGGACTTTGTTATGTCTTTTCCAGCCACGAGATCTTCTCCAGTTGATAAGGTTAAATCCTTAACGAAACATCCAATTCTGGATAACCTTTCTTCAACGGATCAGAGACTGTCAATGAGGATAGACTTTGAGTCTTGAGTCTGGCTGTCCAGAGGTCTTCAGACTTTAAATAGCAGAGTCTGCAAGCCTTCAGACTAGACTGATAGAAACGTTTTGTCAACTTCAAAACACTTCAAGAAGATTTCTCCAACATACATGACAATATCTATCTCTTGGATATCAAACCAGAAAGATCTCAATGTCTAATTTCAATTCAAGAGAAAGCTAATCTCTGGCATAGAAAACTTGGTCACATCAATATGAAGCAAATAGCCAAGATCTCTGCAAAGAAGCTTGTTCGTGGACTACCCAACCTGACATACCAAAAATCTGAATTATGCACACCGTGTGTATTGGGAAAACATGTTAGAAATTCTTTCAAACCAATAAATCAAGTTTCCACTAATTGTGTGCTGCAACTCTTGCATATGGATCTCTTTGGACCAACCAGAACTCAGAGTATTGGAGGTAAGAAATATTGCCTAGTAATAATGGATGATTATTCACGATTTACTTGGGTATATTTCATGGCAAGTAAGTTTGAAACATTTTCTCATTTTATAAAATTTGCTAAGAAAGTTCAAAATGAGAAAGGGTATGTTATTTCAAGTATACGGACAGACCATGGAGGTGAGTTTGAAAATCAAGACTTTGCTAATTCTGTGATGAATCTGGCTTTCAACATGTGTTCTCCTCACCATGCACTCCAGAGCAAAATGGAGTTGTGGAAAGGAATAATAGATTGTTGCAAGAAATGGCTAGAACTCTTTTAATTGAAAGTAACATTTCCTCTCGTTTTTGGGCTGAAGCAGTTTCTACAGCGTGTTATATTATTAATAGAGTCTTCTTAAGGCCTATTCTAGAGAACTCCCTAT
Organism: Eucalyptus grandis x Eucalyptus urophylla; assembly: GCA_028830015.1. Lineage (NCBI taxonomy): Eukaryota > Viridiplantae > Streptophyta > Magnoliopsida > Myrtales > Myrtaceae > Eucalyptus > Eucalyptus grandis x Eucalyptus urophylla. The sequence continues at coordinate 31,297,640 of CM054193.1, read as the reverse complement.
GAGTTATTCAAAGGAAAGAAGCCAATTGTTTCTTATTTTCATGTGTTTGGATGCAAATGTTTTATATTGAAAAATACAAATGATCGAATTGGTAAGTTTGAAGAAAAATCAGACGAAGGCATTTTCCTTGGATATTCAACCACCAGCAAAGCTTACAGAGTTTACAACAAAAAGACTCAATCTGTGGAGGAATCGATGAATGCCAAATTTCAAGACTTTATACAAAATCAATCGATCCAGACTCAACCTAAAGAATCTGAATCTGCTCCAGACTCTACAAAGTCTAAATCACCAGAAGCAACTCAGACTTCAGAAGATCATCAACAAACAATCGTTGAGGAATCAAATGAAGAAAAAGATCAGTCTGTCAAACCAACTAGCAACTGGAAACACAAGTCTAGTCATCCTAAAGAACTCATTATTGGTGATATTGATAAAGGGATTCATACAAGATCCAAAATGCGTGAAGAGTCTAGTGCTTGGCTCTTCTTTCTGAAATAGAACCCAAGAGCATAGAAGAAACTTTAACTGATGAAAACTGGATTGAAGCTATGCAAGAAAAACTCAAGCAATTTAGTATCAACGATGTTTGGGAATTGACTCCTAAACTAAAAGGTAAATCTGTTATTTGAGCTAAATGGGTTTTCGGGAACAAGATGAATGAGAAAGGAAAAGTCATAAGGAACAAAGCAAGACTCGTAGCCAAAGGATATACGCAAGAAGAAGGGATAGATTATGATGAGACTTACGCACTAGTAGCAAGGTTAGAAGCAATTAGATTATTACTTGCTTTTGCTTGTTATAAGAATTTCAGGTTACTCCAAATGAACGTCAAAAACACTTTCCTAAGTGGATTTATCTAAGAGGAAGTCTATGTGGAACAACCTCCCGGTTTTAAAGACCCAAGGAAACCAGACTCGGTATTCAGACTGAAAAAGGTGCTATATGGTTTAAAGCAAGCACCTCGAGCTTGGTACGATAGGTTAAGTAAGTTTTTAATTCAAAATGGTTTTGTTAAAGGTAAAGTAGACACTACCCTATTTATCAAAAGAGAAAGCAAAAACTTTTTACTTGTTCAAATCTATGTTGATGATATTATTTTTGGATCACCTAATGAAAATCTGTGCAAGAAATTCTCTAAGTCTATGCAGGATAAATTTGAAATGAGGACAGTGGGTGAATTATCCTTCTTTCTCGGACTTCAAGTAAAACAATTGAAGGAAGAGACTTTCATTCACCAAGAAAAATATGCTAAAGAACTTGTCAAAAAGTTCGGTTTGGAGAATTGCACAAAGACTGATATAACAATGTCAAATTCATCAAAGTTGGATAAAGATGAAGGAGGAAAGAAAGTTGACCAGAGACTATATATGAGTATCATTAGTTCACTTCTTTATCTTACTACTTCTAGACCTAACATTTTGTTTAGTGTTTGTATTTGTGCCAGATTTCAATCAAATCCCAAAGAATCTCATTTAAGTGCTGCCAAACGTATCATCAAATACGTTGCAACAACCTCTGATTTGGGTCTCTGGTATCCTAAAGAAAGAGACTTTACTCTCCTTAGATATTCAGACGCAGACCTAGCAAAATGCAGAGTTGATAGAAAGAGCACCTCGGGCATCGGTCAATTGCTTGGTAACAAGACAGTATCTTGGTTTTCAAGAAAGCAAAGCACTGTAGCTCTTTCAACAGCAAAAGCAGAGTATGTGGCTCTTGGAAGTTGTTATTCCCAAATCTTGTGGATAAAACAATAGCTAAAAAACTTTGGAATCGAATATTCATGCACTGAGATCAAATGTGACAACATCAGCACAATTAATCTCACCAAGAATCCAATTCTTCATTCAAGAGCAAAGCATATAGAGATTCGACATCACTTTATTAGAGACCATGTTCAAAATGGAGAAGTCTTGATTCAATTCGTAAACTCAAAGAATCAGTTGGCGGATATTTTTACAAAGCTTTTGGAGAAAAGTCAATTCGAGCTTATTCGTTCTAGACTCAATATCTTAAAGTCTGAAGAAGCTCAAACTCAGGGCTAAAAAGTCTAAAGATACTCAGAAGATCAAGAATCATGACTGTAAGTTATTTCTGTTTTAGAGATTTATCTCATGGATAAAATCTCGAAAAAGGTTTGTTCGTCTATTATTCTGTAATTGATTGATGTTATCTTCCCCAATTCTCGTAATTATTGCAATCATTCATTTTCGAAAAAGAAGTTATCTTTTGAAATGACGGTTATCTATTTTTCAAAAAGGCAGTTAGTTTTTGAAAAGGCATTTTCTATTTTTCCTTTTACGTCATTCCGTATACCTCGTTTCGACTGCCTTATATACTGATCATCTTCTTCACAAACCCTAAAAGGATAGAACATCACTTTTTTACTTTTCCTCTCTAATTTAATCTTCAAAGTTCTCATCTTTCTCGCGAATCGAGTTTGGAATCTCTCAAAGATTGTGAGAATGGCTTCCCAAAGAAAGTCTTCAAGGATCGCAAACAAGGGACCACAACACATGTGTGAGGGTCCTACGCATTTTGACCTCACCGAGGAAGAAGAATCTCCGAGACAGCAACAGAGCCCACAACATTCTCAACCGCGTCAATCTCCTCAAGCTAGACCTCAGGATATTCATCATCAAGCAGAGGAAGAGATCATTGAAAATGCATAACCTGTAAGAACTCAAAAGCCCGCTTTTATCTTTAAGCTCTACTCTGCCTTGAAAAAGGGAGGTACTCCCTTGAACTACATTGATGAATTTTTGAAAGAGAAAGGGTATCGAAATGAAACCCACTTCTTGCGAACAATGGAACAATTGGGAGTTGCTCCTGCGGGGTCCATAGAAAGAGCATTTGCAAATATTTCAAGCGATCCACGTGTTGAAGGTCTTAGTCAATCTAATGGGAATGATGATGACAAAATGTACACTCATTTTAAGCCTAGAATGGGTGTTGCGGCAAATATTCGAAGCAAAAGAACAGATTTGTTTCGCTCAGAGGAACACAAGCGACTTTACTCTAAGTTGCTAAAGCGAGGGGTGATCAACCCAAGAAGTGTGGATTTTGATTTTCTTGACTCTTTGAATGTGAAGCTGCAAGAGAAATTCACTCTGCTTCAACTTGAACAATGTGTCTATATTGTTGATATGGACACATTGGCAGATGTGATTGGAGTATAAAGAGGTGGATTCCAATCAATTAGTGTGTCTATTGGTCATGCGACGGTAGAGCTTGTTCGAGATGGAATGGCAGAAGGACGAATTTCATACCTGAGGATGAATGCCTCAAATATCTTGCTTCATAAGATCGTGATCAATTGCCTTAGATCGAAATCGACTTCGAAGACTGACATCTCCAACTCAGAAGTAAAGTTAATATATGCTATCAATGCTGGCAAAAAGTTCTTTTTACCTCACACTATCATGTTTCATATGTATAGATCGATAGTGAAGGACAAAGGCCAACTTCCTTATTCAGCACTTATTTCTAAGTTATTCAGACACTTGAATATTCAGCCTCCCAAGATTCTGTGTGTTCATACTTGTGATCAAATGGTGGTGGGACTAAAGATGGTTTCCAAAATGCGTCTGAAGGAGCTGAACAAGGCTTTGGAGCGATTTAAGGAGAAAACCCCTATCAAGACTCACCAAGTTTCTTCGGCTGTAAAACGGAAAGGGAAGGAGCCCATGATAGCTCCATCCAAGAAAAGAAGAGCACTCATTTTGCAGGATGAAGAAGATGAGGAAGATGTCACCATTTCCGTTATTACATTGAGAAACTTACATCGTTTTATTCCAGAGATAGAGGAGAGAGAGGATCAAGACAGAGAAGAGTCCGAGCAAAGAAGTGGAGAGAGAGAATCGATGAGAAAAGAAGCAGAGGAAGAAAGGACTGCAAAAGAAGAAGATGGCAGAGGTGAACAAGAAGAAACAGAGCATGAAGAGTACTTCTCACTGCCTGAAGGCAATGAAACAGGGGGAGCTGCTGAGCAAAGAGGTACCTCTTCACTCGCTTTTACTAGTGAAGATGTTAGCCGTTCACCTGCAGATCCAGAAGATGTGTATGCTTCTCAATTCCCTAAGGAAGGTCATGAGGTTTCATCTCCAAATCTGGGTGCCCATGCTGAAATGCCATCATCTGCAAATACTCCTCAAACCGAACATGTAGAAGCAAGCACTCAGACTGATAACTTAGCAGACTTTCGAAGACTGCTTGATATTCTTATGGAGATGCGAGGCCAGATTTATGCCCTGGGATGCGAAGTTCAGAACTTGCAGAATGTCAGTCAAGCCTCTTTAGTTGCCTTGCATGATCAAATTCATGCCCTTGCTCTTCAAGTTCAAGCAAATGCCAAGGGTGAAGAAATGGCTCAACTGACAAAGGATTTGAAAAAGCTGGAAGGGATTGTCCAGTCGATGGGAGATTTCCAGCTTGTTCACATTCCAAAGCAATCCTAATTCCATTTTCTTTTCATCTCTACCTTTTTAATGCTAACAAAAAGGGGGATATGGTGCAGATTTGAGATTTGACTCTTGTTTGATATGACTTTTTTATTTTTGATTAACTTTACCTTTGTTTGGTTGTGGTTGTGACTGGTTTGGATTTGGATTGTTTGATCATTTAATGTTTGCAATATCTTAAGCGTTGTTGGTATTCATGGCAAATATAGTTGTTTTTAACAGGACTAACTTATTTCTTGTTGATGCAAATTTATTACTATCTTTACTAAACCAATTATCTTTTGTGAGATATCCATGCTTGCTTGAGTATTGTCTTGCAGGTCAAAAATATCCAAATCTGCAGGAAAGTTTTGTCACCATAAAAAAAAGGGGGAGAAGGTTGGAGAAAACTTCCTTGCGTATTTTGAAGCTGACAAAACGTTTCCATCAATCTAGTCTGAAGACTTGCAGACTCTTTCGTCAAAGTCTAAAGACTGCTAGACCGCCAGACTCAAGATTCAAAGTCTACCCTCATTGACGTTCCTAAACCGTCAAAGAAGACTTATCCAGAATTGAGTATTTCCTTAAGGATTTGATTCTATTGACTAAAGAAGATCTCTTGGCTGGATATAGCATCTCAGAATCTATTATTCGTTTTGAAATTAATTTGATTATTTTGGATCCATTAATTAGCGAAGCATACTCGGAAGGTTCTACTTATGGAAACCTAGATCCTGATTGTATGGGCGAGCAAGATTGGTAGGCTATTGTCACATTCCTTAAGTAACTCAAGATCTCCCTAATTGATTCTGTCCAACGGGTAGATTGGAAGAGCTCATTTGGAAAGTGCCAATGGTTATGAAAGCATGGAGGAGTATATAAGGAATATGCTCTGGTTATTTGAAGTAGTGCGCAATAGAGAAATTCCAAAGTCTGAAACTCCTTATTCTTTGTCAATTCAATTGTTGAGCGTAATCTTGTACTCAAATAAGAGTTTATAAATCAGTGAGACCTTGAGGAAGTGTAGCAGAGTCTCTACAATGTGGAATCAAGGAAGTGATATACTGTAACAACTCTTTTGATTCTTAGTGGAATCTAGCCGATGGGCTATCAGTGTGGGAGAGTGGATGTAGGCTTGGATTAAGCCGAACCACTATAAACCTTGTATTCTTATTCTCTTCCCTAAACTCTTTTACTTTACTCGTAACTTTATTTAATTGTGAGAGTTGTGTTTCTATTTTAAAGTCTACTGTTAAACAGACTTAGGTTAAAATAAAGTTTTACACTATACGTTGCAAAAGTTTGTTTTCACACCTATTCACCCCCTCTAGGTGCTTGTACTAGCTTTCACAGCATTCATTATGATTGAGTAGCGCATGAAGTTGCTAATATAGATTACGGACATTGTTTTTATGTTTGATGATTAGATTTGAAAGAACAAACTCAAGTACAAGGGGGAGAAGCAAGAGACTTTTACTAAGGGTGCGTCTAAACAAAAATTTGGGGGAAAAAACACTGAAAACTATGACTTTTAGAGCTTGAAACTTATAGTTATGCTGCTCTTAGTAATCTGATTATGAGTCAAAAGTATTGTGCGAAACATGAACTAGCTTATTGCCTTTCTGAATACGACATCAAGCGAGAGGACTCACCTTGCAAATGAAGGACCACCTTGCTCAATTTCCTCCCTTTGAAGCTCAAAAAGTAGTCCTAATTATTGTTGTCACAAGTCTAATTAGAGAACCCGCAACAAATAGTAAGAGAGAAAGAAGAAGAGAGAAAGAAGAAGAGAAGAGAAGAATGTAAAAGAAATAAACAAAGAGGGGGTTGTAGATTACTGTAGTAACAGAAACCCTACACCCATTGTGTTTATATTAAATATAAATTGTATATGACCATAATACCCTTATGTAAGTAAAAAAAGAAATAAAACTCTCAAAATAAAAGAATAACTCAATTAAAGTAACTTAACACTCCCCCTCAAGCTGGAGCATATAGGCCACCCATGCCCAGCTTGGAACAACCAGCAACATATCAACAAACTGATCTCTAAAGGCAACATAAGGAGTAGCAACCAGCTTCTGCTTCACAGCATCACGAACAAAGTGACAGTCAACTTCTATATGCTTAGTTTGCTATTGAAAAACATGATTCCCAGCAATATAAATAGCTGCTTGATCATCACACATCATATCAATAGGTTGATTAATAGAAAATCCAAGCTCTTGGAGAAGAGATTTCAACCACAACAATTCAGCCACAGTATGTGCCATAGCACAATATTCAGCCTCTGCACTAGACCTGGCAATGGTAGTTTGTTTCTTGCTTCACCAAGTAACCAAATTACCACCAATAAAGGTGCAATACCCAGTTGTAGACCGTCAATCGTATGTTGACCCAGCCCAATCAGCATCAGAATAGCCAACCAGGGTGGAAGAACCATTAAATTTATAAATTAGTCCCTTACCAGGAGAGCTTTTAAGATATCGACGAATGCGACATACAACATCCCAATGAGCCTTCTTAGGTGACTCCATAAACTGACTCACCACACCAACAGCAAAAGAAATATCGGGACATGTAACAGTAAGATGAATTAGTTTCCCAACTAGACGTCGATATTGATGCTTGTCTTCAATTTCATTTCCATCATCAACTCCAAACTTTTGATTTGGATCCATAGGAGTATCAACTAGCTTGGAAGCTAGTGTACCCGTCTCAAATAAAAGATCAAGAACATACTTTCGCTGAGACAAATTAATACATTTCTTACTTCATAAAACTTCAATACCCAGAAAATACCTAAGAGTTCCCAAGTCTTTAATCTAAAATTGTTGCTGAAGAAAGGACTTAACCTCAAAAATGCCGGTCATATCACTACTAGAGACAATTATGTCATCCACATATACCACAAGAATGACCACCCCCAACACCACAACCTTTATTGGAAATTCCACCACGACCACGACCACCACTACTAGCAACAAATGCTGAATTGTCTTTAGATGACATAGAAGACGGAGGGACAATGCGGTGAATTTGACAAAATGCTTCATTCATAAAAGGAACTCTCTCACTAGCAAGAAGTTGACTCTTCACAGGCTGTAAGTCGGCAAGCTAGATAAAACTTGGCCACTTGAAATTCAACTCGTTGTGTCTTAAGTCTCTCAAGATCAGTAGTGATGGGCTGATAAAGATTGAGTTCTTCCCACATTCCTTTCGAAGCACTCTCCAAGAGACTTGTCTCCCTATTTAAAATTAAAAATCTTCTCATATAGTTTATAAACTCTAGACATTTTTTTGTCTTATGAGTAACTCTCCATAAGATCATCCCATACTCCCTTAGCAGTTATGTGGAATATGACATTAGCAGCGATGGATGGTTCCATGCTATTCCATAACCACACTAGAAGTGTATCATTCTCTCTCATCCAATCACTATAGTCTTTAGAATTTTCAGCAGGAGGGTATGGGGTAAGATAATGAAGTTTTCCTTTGGCATTAATATAGACCTTCACAACTTGGGCCCATAACAAGTAATTGGAGGATCCATTTAATTTAATAATGGTAATTTGAACATTGACACTATTTGTAGGAGCCTTAGTATCACTCATGACGATAATCTCAATATAAATATATCTACCACAAGAAAATATAGATATAGACTGCTATATAGAAGAAAATATCTGACCAGAAGTCTCAATTCAAATAATTATATGCTTGACAGAAACCCAGCAAGACCAGTTAACCATAATCAATAAAGTACTCTAATTCTAGAATCCGCTTATCAATAAGTGTTGTAATCCATGTTCACAAACCGAACCTGATGAATCCGATATCTTCTTATCTCATATGTATCAAGACTTGAAGAGAAAATAGATAAAAATTGCAGCTTTAGGTGGTTGCACACCAGAGAAGAAGTAGGGTTACTAGGGGACTCTCAAACCAGCAATAGGATCAAGTAATCAGGTAGTTAGATCTGCTCTGATACCATATCACAAAGCTAATTAGAAAACCCGCAGCAAATAGTAAGAGTGAAAGAAGAAGAGAGAAATAATAGAGAAGAGGAGAATGTAAAAGAAAGAAACAAAGAGGGGGCTGTAGATTTCTGCAGTAACAGAAACCCTACACCCATTATGTTTATATTAAATATAAATTGTTTATGACCATAATACCCTTATGTAAGTAAAAAAGAAATAAAACTCTAAAAATAAAAGAATAACTCAATTAAAGTAACTTAACAATTGCATAGTTTCATGATAGGGAGAATCGAGCTGTTATAACTGTAAGCATGGTTTGTATGCAATGTTTGGAAGTCATAGACCAGCACTAGTACACAAGTCATCCGCAAATCTTCTCTCAATCAGATCATTGGTGCCAAGATTTCTCTGAACAAAACTTGCTCATCCATAGTAAGAGCCTCCAAGTATCACCGTATTTACAAAGTGTTGTTTGCTCTTCAAGGACATTAGTTTTATATCGAAGAGAAATTATAGAACAACCCAAAGGCATTGAGTTATAGTAAAAATATTTAAGTCGTTGTTACCCCAGACACATGCCTTTTTTAAATCTAATGCAAGAATTTGCCAACGTTAATGCCACTTAGTAAAGTCTAGTTTCTGTCAATTGAATCAAATGGGATACACTTCACTGATAATTTGTTTGCATGAAAAGCTATTACTTGGAGAAGGCATTTGGCAAAGTTGATATTCTTAGGACAATGCATAGTTCCTAAGTTTAACACATTCCTTTATTGGCAAATTTATTTTTGCTCAGATAGTAACTTCTTTTGCAAAATGCTATGTCAATTAGTCTGCTAAATTATCTCTAGCTTGATATTTGGACATGTATTGCAAATGGAATTTGTCTCTGGTTTCGAGCTAATGAGCCAAGTAAAAATGCAAAATCCTCATAAATGTTGAATGGTTTCCCCAGAAAGTTCATCCATGTTCCCCCTTTCAAGTGCCTGCCTGATTTATGAATGTTTCCAACTTTTTTTCTTGTTTCTCTTGCAGTAATGGGAATTATGGATCAAAGAATATTGTGAAGGTATAATGCCATCGCAAGCTCTTTTCTACGAAACTTTTATTAACAAGGAAACCCTATTGGTATGAATGGCGACCAATCATTCATGCTAGTTGAATTGTCTGTTTGAAGGAATGTTATAAACTGCAGTTAGCACCTATTTACATAAGTTAAGGAAAATGATAGTTATTTTTCAGTGGAGCCATAGTCAAATACACTTTTTAAGAGGCTTTTATGAGAAGCCTAGAGCAATTCTACTCTTCAAACCAAAGTGTACTTTTTCAATCAATGAAGTTGAGCATTGTGTCTACTAGCAATATCTTCCCGTAAGACCCTTCCTCAGGCTAACCTCAGACTAAGTTTCCTTTTAAACTCAAATACCACGGTCTTCCTACCACTCATCCTTTTCCGTATTGATAAAGAAGAATTCGGGAAGCCTCTTTCTGTTTGTACTTTTCAACCATTTCACTTAACTTGTTGGAAAAAGAATTGTTGTTGGGCCTTCCGGTGATTGCATATATGCTGAACAACTCTCTCTCTCTCTCTCTCTCTCTCTCTCTCTCTCTCTCTCTCTCTCTCTCTCTCTCTCTCTCTCTCTCTAGCACGCACGCGCGCAATTAATTAATGTCTAGATTGTGCGCTACAGTAAAGATATCTTGTATCCTTGCAACCCAGGTAATAATGTTGGCCCAGTGGGTAATGACAAAGGGTTAATGAAACTGCAAGCATCCATCAAGGTTAAGGTGTTTATCTTGACATGTTGTGTACACTTATCCAGATTGACATTAAGAGTGTTCAGCCATATAGTGGTTGCTATGAATATGTGTAGAATTTTCCCAGAAAACAAAAGGTAGAATTTCAAATGCCCATTCTTTCTTTTTGTCAATTTTTAGATGCTCTATTTATCATATTTAGCTTTCCCCTAGACTGGGTACTCTTAGCCAGATTGCCATTTGAGAAATGGGACGTCATGTCCTCGGTTAAGGAAAAAGATGAAGTGATGTATATTAATAGTTAAGAATTCTTTAATTAGACTCGGTGGAGAGAAATATCTTCTTCTTGGATCCCTATCATGGATTGCTTACATATATGGTTATTGGTCGAGTAATTCTTCAATAAGAGCTCTTCAATTGCAAAAATGTTAAAAACTGATTAGACCAAAATATTTACATGCATCTGAGATAATTAGTACGCTCTTGAAACCCATTGCATACAGAAAACATGGCCTTGAAATAATTTGTCTTTGTAATGATAAAATCAATTTGGTTCATGTTTCTTCTCTGTTTTGAAGAACCTTCGCCTTCTTTTCCATTCATTTCCTCTTGATGACATTGTGGAATCTATGATTTTTTAAGTATCTTAGAGAAATGCTAAATGGTAATATTTGGTTTTCAGCTCCAAAGCCTCAAAGGTCACGGGCAAATCAGGTTTCTCATTAGATCTGCCATTCATCCTGTTGAATACTCTCATGCCTTTGTGCAACCAGGTAACACCTTTGAACTTATGATTCATTTCTTTTATGAACATGTACATCACATATTGTAACATCCTGATTTTCAGGTTTTGATTTCGATTGGATAAATTGGGCATTTTATCGACGCAACTACAGTGCTTTTCTCTGAGTTAGCCACTCACGAGATAATTAGACTAGCTGGGTAAGCCATTAAGGACTTTAAGGCAAATAGATTTGAGAATTCAATCAGGAATCGGCTTCTCGACCGTGCTCATTAAAGATCATTACGGCACAGTTAAAAATTGAATTAAGATCAAAGATAGGTCGGTTCGACTGAAATGTGTGGCCGATTGTGGGTGACTCCACTAAATTGGAAAATTCTCGTTAACTGGCACTAATTTGATTTCATTGTCGTTTTGGTATTTTGTGTCCGTATTTGTATCATCGAGATTTTCACGACAACCGAGAGTCGCCAATGTGTCGAGTGGGTTAATTGTGGCTCGAAGAAAATCGACCATGGATCATTTGCCCTAAAAAGTTATGCAAACTACCCGGTAGTCTAAGTTATGCTAAAAATGGGCCGATTGGAAATTAACCACCAATTTGAGTCCGATTTCAGAAATTGAAAATTTTGTTGTGTCACAATAAACTCTAGGACATACGACTCAGTCTCAAAAGATTTTTCTGACAACCGACATTTTTTTGGAAAAAGTCGTCGCTGGGCCATTTTTGTGCAATTGAAGCTGGGGATTAAATTTGATGGATATGCGGGTGAGGAAAAATGCTGAGATGCTTGATGGATGACCGATTGAATTTATTGAGTCCAATTGAGATTCAATCAAGTGAGTGTGATGATCCAATTGGGGGAGATCGCTTGCAAATTCGTAACTCCTCTCCCCCTAGCCCAAAATTAACCAATTGAGAAGTTGTGAGGGGTGTTGCTGTGGCCTAATGAAGGCCAAGGGTTAATGCTTGGCCTAGATTGATATTTCTTGTGGAAAAACCAGCCAAGATGGCCCACCTCTCTCTTATCCCTTCATCCTCTCCATCTCTCTCTCATTCATCTTCTCTCTCAAGCTGCTGCGGACCGTTTCTCCTCCATCCTCCGAATTGTGCGACGCCTGCAGCTAAAGAAGACCGAAGCAACTCTGTGCCCGCATCTTCTTCTCTCCACGCGTCCACAGCCCGGCTCTTCTTGGTCAACAGCAAGCCACCGAAATTCCTTGGTTGACCACCGAGTACAGCTGCCTTCGACCGCCTACTTCAATCCACGCGTGGTCTCCCCAGCAACTTCACGAGACGTCCAGCGAAGACCCCAGCTTCGGCTAGCACGCCTCCACCAACGAAGTTCTCTTCGCTGACCAGCTCTCTTGCTGCCAGGCGTTCTTCGCTCCACACGGCAAGAAATTCGCTACCAGCTCGTGTCTCCTTCGTGCGCGGCTCCATCGACCGAAGAAGCCCAAGCCGTTGAAGCCACATGTCCAACGCTTGCCTTTCTCTAGTCAACTAACTGCAAGTCTCTCACTGGAGTTGACCCGGGGCCTCTACTAGCAGCGGCATCGAAGACCTGCAGCTCCTTCCTTGCATCGGCGCCAACGAAGCAGCTCCCCTCTGCCCGTTCGTCCGCGCCCCTCGCGCGAAGCAGTCCATTTCCACGCATCAAAGCCCAGCAGCCTTTAGTTCTCGGGCCCAGCTCGCAATTGAATAGCCCATCTTCCCAGCAGCAATTCGGCCCAAGAATTCAACAGTCCAGCAGTCTTCAGCTCAACGTGCAGCCGCAGCCCATCTTGAAACCCAAGAATCCAGGTCTAGTTTTGAAGTCCAAGAAGCAGGTCCAAGCCCATCAACCAAGCCCAGAAATTTCTGTGGGCTTTGCAAGACCTGTTGGGTCCAGCCCGAGTGTCCGCCGACGCTGTTGAAAATTTGGATTTCAACCGCCGTCGCATTGCCATCGCGGTGTTCCGATCTTCGCTTTGCACAAGTGAGTTTTGCTCACTAATGCTTTCTTAGTTTGCTAATTATGCTTAAGGGTTGATTAGATTCAATTAAGTGCAATTAGGTGGTTAGATTAGATTATAATAATTAAATTAGTGATTTACCTATGCATTTTAGGCAAATGGTTAGTGTACTTAGCAAGTAGACAAGTCTTATTATTTATTGAACGAGTCTCGGTAATTTTTTGGGTATCGGCTTCCAATCAGGCATTTCGGGCCTAAATTGGATTTATCGTATTTATTTTTTAATTTTTGAAATTATTTATTTATTTATTTATTTATTTTTCCGGAAATTAGGCAGGAATAATCAACGACGGAAATTTTATGCTAATTGCCGTGATGCAATCCGTTTATTTAATTGAGCTTTATTTTGTGCTGAAATGAATTAATTGTGATTATATGATTATTTTCCTGAATTAATTAAATTGAATAATTAATTCGAAAATAACTGGGTGTCGGTTGACAGCACCAAAAATATTTTGGTGGACTATTGATAAGAGTGGGATTTGTGGAAAGAAAATCTTAATATTTTGGCTGAGGCTGACCGTGTGCCCATGCACGTGTACTTTTGTCAGAAAAGAATAAAAATGGATAAATTGATTGTATGTTTGAAGTATCATGCAAAATACCGGCTCAATGACCATATATGTCATTTTATAGACATACCGTATCCAATACCGGCTCGGTGACCTTATAGGTCATTTTGTAGACAGACAGTATCCAATACCGGCTCGGTGACCCTATAGGTCATTTTGTAGACATACAGTATCCAATGTCGGCTCGGTGACCCTATAGGTGATTTTGTAGATGGACAACATGCCATAACGGCTCGGTAACCCGATGGGTTGTTTTGTAGATGGACATTATGATGAATATACTCGGTGACTTATAATGTCATTTCGAAGAATGAATCATATGAAATACTGGCTCGGTAACCCGATAGGTTATTTGGAAGAATGTACAGTATTAATTGAAATGACCAAGAGTTGGTCCGGCTGACATGTAATCAACTAGGTTGATTTGATCGATGCTTTCGATCTGTTGAGATTGTTGGGTACCTATTGAACTGTACTGATTTGCAGGTTGGGATTGAGGTCAAGGTAAGTCTTCTGACTCGTGTTATGCATAGGCAGCCCTAAGGTGTATTGGTTTACTAATTGGGTCTTAGGAGTAGAACTTGCAAAGATGTTGTTTCATTGGTTATTGAATAACCATTTCAGGTCCCTAGATGCAGCAGACTTGAATTTTGAAGATCTCGAAAGTTCAGGACAGTCTACTAAAGGCTCCAATTGGAATGTAGAGGTTGATGAAGAGGAGGACGGGGATCCGTAGTTTGTAGAACCTCACACTTGCTTGTAGACCTTGTTTTTAAACTAGCTTAAGTTGAATTTGACTTAATAGTTTACCTTGTATATATATGTGCACTGGTTTGCGATGTATATAAAAGTAAATGTTTTTAAAGGTTTGAAATTTGGAGTCCTACTTTCCTATCCCAATGTTTTATTGATTGGGGATGATTTATATGCTTCCGCATACGTATATGAAATGAATGGGTCGGCAATGCATTATGGGACATCGCTATTAATCGACCAAGTGAGGGATGGGCGCGTGCCCGAGGATCGAGGCGTGACACATATAGTAATATGATGCACTTCTGCTGCATATTGAATGATTATTAGTCAATCATGCACATAAGCAGTGTCTACATGGTGTGACGTTCATATCATAGTCTTTCCCTGATTAGGGCGTGGTGGCAATGTTTCTTGCTATGACAGTTAGATATGATGCTCGTGTTGAGACTGAGTATGCCTATAGCTATAGATTTTCTCGCATGATTGTAGTCAATCGCAATGATGAAGAAGCTAAGTCATTGCTTTTCATTCCCCATTTTGGTTTATTCTGATCATATTGTTCATTGTTTGTTATTCCTTTTAGTTAATCTGTTCGTTTGACTATAAGCTAAGTCAAACTTTCACCTCAAGGGAGTTCCTATTCTTGAGGTGAACTATTTGCAATATAATTTTTTGTTAAAACATTTTAGAAACAGCCCTTTAGGTGTAGAGATCTGTGTAAATGTTATTAGCATCCCACAAAGTGTCTTCAAATGATTCGATGCACTCTAATGGACATTGCATGTGCCATTTACTGCTTTTTCAATCACAGAATTTCATCGAGGGACTTGAGGAAGGAAGCGTGATGCATGTTCATATCAGTTCTTGTCAGGATGTTCATGTGTTTACAGACGGTTGTGGATGTGACACAAGCAATTTCATGCTTTCATTTGATTATCAAATTGTTCAGATAATTTTATGGTATAAACCCGTGTAGGCATCAGTTTTCTGAGATTCATTTTTATCATCTAAATATTCTGTGATGGAATTACTTTTTCGAACTTGGAGGTAATTCTAGGCATTCTATTGGTAATTCCGAACTTTATAGTTCTCGACTATGTCCGGTGTGATCCCTAACAGTGATAGAAAAGGCAAAGGATTTGCATGTGCTTTTGCATGGATTTCTTGGCAAAGAATCACATTGACTGTTTTTACTTTTCCTAGTTATACCAATTATGGCCTAGATACTTGAACTTATAATATTGATGAGTCAAGATCAATTAATGTCTTGAACATTCTTGACTCTTCAACTATCATATTATTGTGAGAAAATCTCAGTGATTCGATAGGTCATGTGACCATGATAGGTTGATGCCTCTTTTCTTTAGGTAATAAGAAGTCAAAATTTGAGTTTTATTTTCTAGCTGGTAATGATTATATAATCAATTCTAATAAAACATTAGAAATACCAAAATATATGCCAGAAAGACCCGTGGTCGAAGATGGTAATTGTGGATCATAGTCCGTTATATATATATTAATGAATTTGGGCTAATGTTCGAAAAATAGATAATCGACCATGCAGGAGAACGATCGACGAAAGCTGAAGTTGACAGGCATTTATCCTTCAAAAGGAAATGTGTGGAAGATTAACAAGACCTTGGATGAACGCCTGTCAACTTTTAGGAGAAATGTGCACAAAAGGTTGGGTGTAATGTAAATATTGACACATCAACATAGTTTCCTTACACATGAGGCCCACAGTCAAGTTAGCGACCTCTTAAATATTTTTCAAAAAAATAAACTTTGATGTATCTGCATTGTTAAATGGACAGTCTGAACATGTCTTGTGTAAAGTACTTTATTAATTGTAATTTAGCTTTTGTGGCTTCGCTCATTAATTGATGTGCTTTATATGTTAGCATCATTATTTAAATGCAATTAAATAATTAGGAAAAATAACAAAATCACAAACTTAAACTATTTTCTTTTTTTTCTTTTTTTGGTTAATTTGTAGAAGAATTCGATGTCCATATCAATTTACATAGAAACAATTTACAATTGCAATACCTTACCAAAGTATAACAATGGCTGATGTCAGTATTCGGTGATACTATATTCATTAGTTGGGGAGGAACTCTATTAGGAAAATGCTCACTTTACGTGTAGTATACCCACATATGTGATTTTCCATTAAAAAAAAAAATTGTCTCTAATGCATTGAACTTACGGAAAAATACTTGTACTATTGGAGTGAACCAATCGTACACGTATAGACAACATATCATATTATGTTTGGTTAGAAGTACTTCAACAATGAATTTGTTTAATACATTTTCCCGAGTTCATTAACAACGTGACATGTTAAAAGTCATGTATGCCTGAAATATGATTATTTTATTTTATATTCACATAGACAAATATAATATTCTTGTGATTTTTCATTGAATAGCACAATAATTAGTATCAAAGTCACTTATTAGATATGATTTTTCTATAAAATATTATAATTCAAGCATTGCTTCATAATATGTCAACTCTTTTTAGTTTACATCGTGATAACGTTGTTTTGCAATTCTATTATAATAACACTGAACTCTTTTTATGTGCTTTAAGGAAAATAATGATAATTGCGGTCGTATAAAAGCCGCCATCACCTCTCTCTCTCTCTCTCTCTCTCTCTCTCTCTCTCGGCACAATCTCTTTTTCTTTCCTTTTCTATTGATTGAAAATCTGCACAGTGCGTAGGAACTTTTTAAAAGAAAATACGGTGATTTTCCAAATACAGTATCAAGCCATGCTAATATAATTTCCATGAATCTTCATAAAAGTAGAAGCCATTATCATATCGAAACATTTATGAAACATCACAAGATTGCATGATTGAAAAAAATAATACTTTGTGAGTATACAAAGACGAACAATCAATGAAAACAAGTATGAGTGAATTAAAACATGCAATTTTGTACAATCAATAATATACAAAAAGAGTCTAATCCCTCGTCTTTTTCTAAGCACATCAACATTTTGGCTAGGGTCATAGAGGACGTTGGAATTGATCCAGTATGATGGTTGTGTAGCCAAACATTCTTTATACCTTCGAAATCAAATCAGTGATAATTGAATCAACTAACAGGGCTTCATCAAATTCCAAGAGAGGGCTTTCCCGCATAGCTAGAGTTTCTACCACAAGAGCCAATTGGCATCTAACTAGGCATAATTAGATTTGTGACATCCTGGAATTTAAGTCCTGTTTTCAATTGAATAAATTGGGCATTTTATCGACGCGCCTATAATACTATTCTCAGAACTGATCACTCATGAGATAACTAGACTATTTGGGGAAGTCATTAAGGAATTTTAATGCAATAGACTTGGGAATTCGACCAAAAATCAACTACTCAACTGTGCTCATTTGCAAAGATCATTACGGCACAATTAAAAATCGACTAGAGATCAGGGATAGGTCAGTTCGACTAAGATGTGTGGCTAAATGTGGGTGATTCCACTAAATTGGAAAAATTCTTGTCAATCGGCACTAGACTAATTTTTCTGTCGTTTTAGTACCCTGTGTCCGTATTTGAAATATTGAGATTTTCACGACCATCGAGAGTCGCCAATGTGTCAAAAAGATTCATTGTGGCTCGAAAAAAATAGACCACTGGTCATTTACACTAAAAATTTCTGAAAGCTACCGGTAGTCTAAATCACGCTAAAATCACGTCAGATTGAAATTAATCACGAATTTGAATCCGATTTTAGAAATTGAAAGTTCTATCATGTCATAAGTCATTTTAAGAACATCAACTCATCCTCCGAAGATTTTTTTGCAAACCGAGATTTTGGTAGAAAAAGTCGATATAGGGCCATTTTCTACCGCGAAATTCAAATGACCATTTTTTTATCGTGAAATTGGGATGCAAGTAGGTTTTATTAGTGAGGAAAAATGTCAATTTGATCAAGGGTACGTCGATGGAATTTATGGGAGCCGAATTGATTTAATTCAAGTGGGATTTTGGTTCAATTTGAGGGAAAATGTACCAAAATTCGTAGCCCCACCTTGGACACCACTTTTGGACCATCTCCAAAGCTTCTAAGGCAAGCTAAGAGGCTGGAAAATGCTGAGGATAGTTCTGAGCCATGGTGGGACCTCTTCTATGGGACAAAGGAGATAGAAGGGAAGGAAGTGGCCCCCTCCAAGCCAAAGATGTCCCCCCTCTTCTTCCCCTTCCTTCCGTCGACCCCCTCCCTCCATTCCAGCCGTGTGAAGCTTCCAAAAACCCAAAAAAACCAACCAGCAACTTCCCCTTGCCCGTCGAGTAGTCTACTGAGCTGCTGGAGTCGTGCCTGCACGCCTGTAAGCCACTAGTCGCTCGTCTCACCTAACTAATCGTATGTGCGTCCCTGGCCGTCATCCGCCCCTGCATGCTCGTCCAGCAAGTCGTCAAGCCGTTGTTCGTCACCGTCGCCGAAGATGCTATTCGCCCCCGCCGAGCACTGCTACAGCCTTCGCTAGTCTTCCCTACCCGTTTCGACCCCAACCAGCCACTGCCCAGCCATCTTTGGCCCTACCACAGAACCGAAACTCCTGGGTCTTCCTTGCACTGTTTGGCCCACTTTTGTGCCTTTCCAGACCTCATTTACTGCACCCACTTTAGAGTTTTTAGCCCGTCTCCTCCT
The DNA here is from genome assembly GCA_028830015.1 of Eucalyptus grandis x Eucalyptus urophylla. Lineage (NCBI taxonomy): Eukaryota > Viridiplantae > Streptophyta > Magnoliopsida > Myrtales > Myrtaceae > Eucalyptus > Eucalyptus grandis x Eucalyptus urophylla. The sequence goes on along the minus strand of CM054193.1, from coordinate 31,278,718 downwards.
CTTCATCGTCGTCGTTCAAGCGGTTTGTTAATCAAGTGAGTTTACTCACTAATCCTCTCTTAGGGAGCTAATGACGCTTAATGGTTGATTAGTTTAACTTAAGCTTCGATTAGGTGGTTAGTTAGAATGAATTAGTGATTTAGTTAATCGTTAATGCATGTTAGGTGGTTAGATTAGTGTAATTAGCAACTAGTTAAGCTGTAGTATTTATCTAATGAGGTTTCAAAATTTTCCGAACCCATCTCAGTATTTAATTGGGCTTTTCTGACCTAAGTGTGCTTTATTGGTATTTAATATTAATTTTCGTAATTATTTAATTAATTATTATCTTCCGAAAATTAGACCAAGATAGCTAGTGACCAAAATTTCGTGCTGATTGCAATGGTATAATTGATTTATTTATTTCACTATTATTTGGAGCAATTTAAGTGTTGATTGCAACTTTGGGGTATTTATCCCAAAATTTTATATTTTCAGTATTTGATTGGAAAATACTAGGCGTGGGTTTACAACGCCAAAAATGGATTTGTGAACTATTAAAATTAGTGGGATTTTTAAAAATGAAAATATTGTATTTTGGCTAAGGTCGACCGTGTACCCATACACGATTATTTTTATCAGGAATAATAAAAATTATGGCATTCACAAATGGTGATAACAGTACATTAGATCAGCCTACAGGTTTTGATATGTTAGCTTAGCGCGAGCAGTATACTTTATCAATTTAGAGTGAGTATCATGGATATACTATATCAGCCTGATGACTTGATAAGTCAACTTAGCGAGAATAGTATACTGGTATACTATATCAGCTTGATGGCTTGATATGTCGGCTTAGCGGGAGCAGTATACTATTTATCAGCTTAGTGCGAGCTATACTATCTATGTTCAGCTTAGAGTGAACAGTCATTTATATGATCAGACTTTATAAATAGTATTGAATGGATTGATCGGAAGATGGTCTTGATGACATGGAATTGACTGAGTTGATTGATCGATGATTTGATCTAATGTGATGATTTGATTTATTGATGTGATTCAATGAATTTGTGAATTGTGCTAACTTACAGGAAGGAACCGAGGCAAAAGTAAGTCCTCTGGCTTGTGCTTGTGTTTAGGCAGCCCTTGGGGCATATTTTCTTTCTAGTCGGGACTTAGGGGGTGAACTTGCTGAGACATCATCTCACCCCGTTGTGGGATAACATTTTTAGGTCCTTAAATGGCAGCCCCTTCTGAACGTTTTGGTCGACTAAAAAAGGTCACTGAGCAGAAGAATTTTTATCCCACTACATGGGAACCCAAGAGGATGGGTCTATGAGTTGGTGAGGACCGTGGTCTGGGTTAATGAGGCCTTACCCCATAAGGTACCCCATCAATACAGATCATGGTATCGTCAGGAGCGAAATGGAAATAGAGAGGGCCCCATACCCGAATCTAAGGTCTCTTTGTATGTGCTGGAAGTTGCTTTTGGTAAAGGCACGGCTGACCCTCCAGGTGGATCAATGGTGGATTTGTATCTGTCAGACCTAGGGACCTCGATGTATTCTGAGGAAGACTTGAATGCTTGAAGACCTGTAGCCTCTACCCCCCATTGTTTTGCAGACTTTGTATATAGTTGGCTAATAATGTATATGGCATAGCTTGATATGTGTATACAAGTGTGGTTTGGTTTCAAGAAAATTTATAGCCCTGCTTTTCTATCACATCAGCGACACATCCTAGGACATTGCTATTTAATTTATCGCTAAGGGATGGGCACATGCTCGGAGGATCGGGGTGTGACATCCCCGTTTAGTGGTATTAGAGCAGGTTAGTGATTGGAGTGATAAGATGCGATTGTCAATGAGATAGTTAGTAGGAAAGGCCTTTATTTCATGCTGATGCATGTCTGTGATAGCTGATTGGTAGAATTGTTTGTTTGGTGTGGATCACTCGAATTCTAATCTAGTATTGGGATTAAAAAACATGTGTCTATAAAGAGCTTGTAGAATGAGCGATCAGGAGTAGAGGACTCCTAGAAAGAGAACTATCGGGCCTATTACTTGGGGTAGAACACTGATGAGGGTCGGTACCCAAGGGGGCCGTGGTTGGGTGCCAGCTCAGGCTAGCGCTAGTGGAGAAACACTGCCACCTGTTGGTGCTGGGGTAGCAGCCCCTGGTGATCCCAGGTTCGAGGGGATTATGCAGGCACTCGAAGCGATGAGAGATTTGATGGGGCAGCAAGACCAAAACCAAGTTGCTGCCATTACTACCACTACTCAAGCTGCCGCTACTGCTGCTGTTGCCACCATTGCTACACCTGCCAAAGTTCCAGCTAGGAACATAGTTGTGGAGAGGGAGAGGCCAATCCACAAGTTAGTAGAACAATTCCTGAAGCTGAACCCGCCGAGATTCATCGGTACCGTAGATCTAGAGACCGCATCTCTTTGGATTCAAGACCTAAATAAGGCTTTTTCACTTCTGAGGTGCAATGAGGAGGAAAAAGTTGTCATGGCAGTATATCAATTGCAGAGTAACGCAAATACCTGGTGGAGGGCCGCCAGAGATACAGTAGTTTCAAGAGGAGTAATCCTGTTGTGGGACGCTTTCCTCAGAGCCTTCAACGACAAGTACTTTTCTAGTAGTGCCTGAGAGCAGAAGATGGAAGAATTTCAATGCCTCCACTAAGGGACGATGACTGTTGACCAATATGAGGTCAAGTTTGCGGAGCTTTCTTAGTATGCTCCGAGGTTGATAGAGGATCCAGAAGAAAAAGCTCGAAGGTTCAGGAATGGCCTTCAGCTAAAGCTGAAGCAACCATTAGTGCCATTGGATCTAAAGGACTATCGTAAGGTGTACAATCGAGCCTAGCTGCTAGAAAGAAGTCTGAATGAGCAAACCGCCATGTCTGGATCGAGGTTTAATTCAAATAAAGAAGGGATCAAACATGGGAAAAAGCCCATAACCAGGGGAAGGTTCAAAATCCTGTCCAATAGGAAGGGTGGAGTTGGCAAGTCAATGCCAAGTCGGAATGATTTGTGTCGTTCTTGTGAAAGGCGACATGGTATCGCCTCGTGCCCTCGAAGGACGGGTGCTTGTTTTGAATATGACCAGCAGGGTCACATGGCCGGAGATTGTCCTAGAAGACTGAGAGGACAACAGTAGTTATTCCTGCCGCCGCAGATGGGTCAGATCAGAGGTTACGCGCCGCCAAACGTACCGCAAGGTGGACAGATCAGCCCCCCAGCTCAAGGAACAGTTTATGCCATCACCAGAGGTCAAGCTAAGGATGCGTCTGATGTGATCACAGGTACAGTTTCACTAAACGATCATGCTGCTTATGCTTTATTCAACCTTGGCGCAACTCATTCTTTTATTGCCGAGCAATATGTTAAGCTGATAGGATTAAGCCCTGAGTTGCTTGAGTTAATGGTTAGCATATCTACACCATTAAAGGATAAGGTATTGTCTGCATTGGGTTCTTCTCATTGCAAGTTAGCAATTGGTGAGCGAGAGGGGGAAATAGACTTATTAGTCCTAGCCATGTATGACTTTGATTTAATAATTGGCATGGATTGGCTCACCAAGCAACGAGCTAAGATGGACAGTTATCGTAAAGCGATTCAGTTTAACCCATTAAGAGGTGAGAGCTTTGAGTTTGTCAGGAGTCGAGGAGGACCCTCAATTACCTTGATCTCGTTTCTTGAGGAAACCCATTTATTAGACGGAGGTTGTCAAGGTTACCTGGCGATTGTCGTGGATACGATAGTTGAGGAGCTAAAGATCGAAGATATTTCGGTAGTGCAAGAATTTCTAGATGTATTTCCAAAGGAATTGTCAAGATTGCTACCAAATAGAGAAATCGAGTTTGTGATTGAGTTAGCATCCGGGACAGAGCCAATCTCTAAGGCTCCTTACCGAATGGCGTTATCTGAGTTGAAAAAACTAAAGGTGCAGATGCAAGAATTATTGGATAAAAGATTCATACATCCTAGTGCATCACCTTGGGGAGCACCAGTTTTATTCGTAAAGAAGAATGATGGTTTGTTGCGTTTGTGCATCGACTATCGCCAACTCTAGTACTGAACTCTGGTGGAGGAGGTGATGCATAAGAAACCATGAACTAGTATTTATCACATTCACCAAGAGTATCAACGGATGGATCTCCGTTTAAGTACCTTTGGTACACCTTATCCTTTGGCCTTTTTCGTCGAGGTGGAGATCTTGCTAAAGGATCTACCTTGTCAGGGGAATTTGTACAATAAGAACATTGGCAAAAAGGATCCCAGAAACAATGACCATAGTTTTCTTTGTAGTGATGGACAGGATGTCCATCACTGTTGAAGTGTCGAACAAGCTTTTTGGGATCTGGCTCGGAAATTGATTCTGGAACACATGGTTCAATCATGAAGAGGGTCTAGAAGGTAGGACTTTCTTCATTTTCCTTGCCAAATATGATGGAAACAGTTCCATCTTTTTTCCGTACGAACTCTGAGTCCGTAGACTGAAAAGGCTTGTTATGCCAATGTAGCTTTTCATAGTTGGTGATCCAAGTCTCCGGAAGGAGCTTGGCCAACGTATCCTTCAGGATCTGTCTGGGAACATGGATGCATGATGCCTGATCATTTTGCATAGAGATAAACAAGGCATTTTCATTACCATTGTTGAAGTTGAGGTCAAGAGCATGATTCTGCACTCGATAAACCATCTAGTAATGTAGTGTTACAGCTATCGAGTCAGCAGTTTGAGGAGCTCCAGTGAGCTGTACTTGGACTTTTAAGAAAGAAAGCAGCTGGGAATCTGAAAGAGCGATGTTGAAGTAAGGATACAAAGTCACAAAGACTGTTCCGGCATTCAAAGTAGTTTGGACGGTACCGATGCAAGCATGTTGGTATTGTAAAAACCTGGTATCTAACAACGCAATTCTTGCCACAACTGGCAAACCTTTACGACCATGAAAGGTAAGAGTAAGACAAACATCACAATAATGGACATGAGTATATCCCTGTTGAGCCCATTGTCTAGGAAATTCTGGAGGGATTTGAAGAGTAACAAAGTACTCTTTTTCAGTAGCAGGAATAGGATGTTGGTCGAATTTGGAGGACTGGACGTACTCCTTTACTTGTTTTGGGGTTTGGTGAATAAGTTGGCGGATGGAGCGGATAGGTGAGAATGACGAGTTGGGTTTAGCAAAGGCGGAATAAGGATTCATGAGAGGAAGTTGAGTTTCTGAGATCTTTGTTTCATCGCTAAGTGAGACTTCATAGAGATAATCTATCTTAGAAGCATTGGAAACACGAAACTCTAGAGGGGTTGAGGATGAAGGAGAAGGAGCAAGAGAAACGGGTGCTTCGAGGATTTCTGGTTCTGTAGACATGATGTGAAGAGAACTTCTCAGCACTGGATTCACCTATCAAGCGCATGGAATTGATAACATTAAAAACGAAACCATGGCTTTGATACCATTGAATGGACCTAAACTTAGAACCAAGGAAGGAGAGTAAATTTCCTGCAGGTATGCATCCCACAGTGGGCGAACAACTCATGTTCAAGCCCTTTAGGGACAGCCTTTTAGTAGAAAACCACTCAGCCCTTTAGTTCAGAGCCTAAAAACACCCAAAGATGCCAGGATGGAAGCGTTTCTAACCTACCCAAGCTGCATTCTTGGAGGATCCTACCAGGCTGGAGAAGAAGAGGAGTTTAGAAAGCCATTGAGAGGGTTTTCATAAAACACTCACTTTACTTCAAGGGACTCTACCCAACACATTACACCCTCCTTGTCTTTTATAGACGATAAGAGGTCACAAAGACACATACAAGGACCAAGCTCACGGGTCCAGATACAAACAGAGGCACCGAAAGCTTCCGAGAGGGAATTATTCGCACACTATGAACAGTGATCATACTGTGAACAAAACCTTCCCTAGCCTAATGCTACAATAAAAGTGAACAGTAATTTGCTACAATGAAATTGTACGGACTCAGTGGTCTTGTCTGTCACGAGCATTGTAGTCATAGTCGGAGTCATCCGAGCCGTGTATTGTTGCTAAGCAATGTTCATCATACTTTTGTTCAAGTGCTTCAAGGTCTTCTAGTGATAGAATCTGGTTGAGATGGCGGGATGTGGATGCAAAGGCTTCGTATGCCCAGTGGGATGCTTCTTCTTTGGCCCAGTTTATGTTGTCATCTTCTTCAATGTCGGCAGGAATGCTTGGCTGAGGCCAATTGGATGGCTGTGCATAGAAAGATGTGTCTATGCTTTGAGATAAGGATGAAAGTCCTTGATCGTAGGGATCTTGGGACAAAGGGCCTCCAAAGCGTGCATAGGGGTCCTGAGTGGATTGGACAATATCATCTGCTCCTGTCATTTCATGATCTTGAGATGATGCAGCTTGTCTGTATTGCCTGAGTGCTTCCTTAGCTTCTGGTGCTAGGTCATAATGATCCCACGTAGTGGGTACATTATTCCATGCATCTTGAGGAATGGTTTTGTTTTCCTGGCACAAGATCCTCTGAAGTTCTCGGTACTGATGTCCATAAGATCTAACAGATCCTGGATAAGATCTGTGAATTCAAGCTTCTCTGCTATCCAAGTGAGGTTTATAGGATGTGGTTCCTATTTCTTGAGGGGCATTGATGATGCTACCATTATTTCTGAAAAAATGCCATGGGCGTTGGAAAAACAAGATGGTATGGACTTCAGGATTTTGTGTCATGGTTCTTAGTTCTTTCTCCAAGAGATGTTTCCAGTGAGTAGGAGGATAGAACCAATTGAGAAAATCTAAAAGATTTTGATCACTTTCTCTTTCGATATTTCTCCCAAGTAAGAAAATCCTGGTGAGATTGGCAATGAACCTTCTGGTTGGAATTTCAATAGCTATCAAGTACTAATTGATTAAGTACCATAATAACGTATTGATTTGATCGGGGAAATCATCTTCCTTCTAGATAAAAGGATGTATGAATGTATATTCCGAATTTAATCCAAAAGGATAGAGAATCGAACATCCATTAAACCTGAATAGGTTTGTGTGGCATTGCCACATAAGGTTTTCCAGGTTCTCAGCGAGACTATCATTCTCGATTTGTTGAATAATCTCCTGGGGATATTTTCTACTTGGCAAATCTTTGATCCTCTCAATCTTATATTTCACGCCATGATTGAGCATATGAAAAGCAGGGCTCTTGATATACATATTGATTTCAGCTGGTGCTTTTGGCCTTGACAGAAAGTCTGCAAGCACATTCTTCTTTCCAGGAATATGTTTGGTTTCAAAATAGTATTTTGAAAACCATTCAGCCCATCGAAGCAGTTGAGAATTTGGAATTTGCTTCTATTTAAACTTGGTCATCTAAGGGAAAGATGTCATGTCTAATTCTACCAGGAAGTGATGGCCGATGAGATGAAACTCAAACTTTTTTATTCCATTTTTTACTGTTAGGATTTCTTTGAAAGTAGAATGGTAATGCATTTCAACTTGAGAAAACTTTCCACTTTTGTGAGCACAAAAGTGTCTCTTACCATCATTTTTTTCAAAGAGGATGGCTGCCCAGTATTCATCACCGGCGTCAGTTTGAAGAATCATTTTTCCTGTTGACGGTATTTGCAATGGTGGGAGATTCTACATAATCTTTTTGAGTTCAGCGATTGCTTTAGTATGAGTTTTTCCCCAAGGTAGGGGATTCTTCTTTAACATAGATTGTAAAGGAATCGGGAGCTTTGTAATGTTCGGGACAAAATCCCTGAGATAATTGATTATCCTAAGAAATTGCTGAACTTGTTTTTTTGTGAAGTTATCTTCAGGAAACTTCAATAATTCTTGAGCAATATGTGGCCCTGGATAATATGTACCTTTGTTAAGGTGCATACCAAGAAATTCAATTTCTGTATAGACAATATTCATTTTCCTTTGAGAAAGCATAATGCCATGCTTCTTCACAATTTATGCGAATTGCTCAAGGAGTTGACAGTGTGATTGTTCGTCAGGACTGTAGAGCAAAATGTCGTCAATGTATACAGCTGCACTTGACAAGATTGGTTGGAAAATACGACATATGGCCTTTTGGAAAATGGATGGTGCTACCTTTAGGCCAAAAGGAAGAACTTTCCACTGGAAGTGCTGGTTCGGGATACAGAATCCTGTTTTGGATCTATCTTCAGGATGGATGCCCAATTGCCAAAATCCGGCTTTGAGGTTGAATTTGGAATAGATATGGGCCTTGGTTAGACCAGTAAAGAGAGAATCTCTAGATGGTAAAGGGAATTTATCATCTTGGAGAAAACTGTTGAGAGGTTGATAGTTGATTACCAGTCTCATTTTTCCCTTGTTTTGCTCAACACACTTATTGACATAAAAGGCTTCGCAAGCCCATTGAGAATTGGAGATTTCAATAAGACTTTGTTGCAATAGTTCTGAGCATTCCCTTTGAGCTAAAGCTAGATGTTCTGGTTTCATTCCCATATGACTCACCTTGGTTGGATTTATATCTTCATTCTTCTTGAAAGGAAGGCGAACAAAGAACTCTGGATTTTCCCATAAAGGATGGGAACACTTCTGAGCAAATTCCGAATGGGATTCTAAACAAGATTCTAACTTTTGCATGATTGGATCTAATAGACTCATCTGAATGGAAAAGAGTCTCTGAATATTGACAAACTCAGAGAATTGGTCTTTATACCTAAGACCTTTTCCAAGAATGATGCGGAGCTGAGAGATTTGAGTCATGATATCCCACCCAATTATCAGATCTTTATTGGGAAGACTTGATCCAAAGATCTTTGTGGTTATGGAACACTGAGGAAAGAACTGGAAAGTTACGGAAGTGGTCCTGACATTTGTGGAGAAAGTATCTCCAGAGGCGAAGTTGAAATATCGGACATAGGGAATCCAATATTCTTCAGGTAGAACTTTAGGCTGCGTTTGTTTGTATTTCTTTTTTTTGTTTTTAAACACTTTTTCTGTTTTTTTTTTTTTTTTGTTCTTTTTTTCCCAGGAACAAAAAAGAAACAGAAAAAAGAAACACAAATTTTGTTTTTCTTGTTTCTGAAACACAAATCAGAAACACTTTTGAAATTTTTCTTCTTTTTCTTCTTATTTTCTTTCTTTTTTCTTTCGCCGGTCGCCGGCCTCGGCCATGGCCGGCGACCGGCCGACGAGGGCCGGCGGCCTCGCCCAGGCACGGCGAGGCTCGCCGGCCCCCGGCGAGGCCGAGCCTCGCCGTAGCTGGGCGAGGGTCGGCCTCGCCTTGGCTGGGCGAGCTCGAGCTCGCCCAGATCCGGCGAGGCCGAGCCTCGCCGGCCGCTAGGCGAGCTCGGCCTCGCCGGATCTGGGCGAGATCGAGCTCGCCCAGCCCGGCGAGATGTCGGCGCGTCGGGCTGGGCTCGCCGGGCTGGGCGAGCTCGATCTCGCCCAGATCCGGCGAGGCCGAGCTTGCCCAGCGGCCGGCGAGGCTCGGCCTCGCCGAGCCACCACCAGGTCGGCGTCGCCTGGCGGTGGCCCGGCGAGGCCGCCGGCCCTCGTCGGCCAATCGCCGGCCATGGCCGAGGCCGGCGACCAGCCAAAAGAATATAAAAGAAAAAAGGAAAAAGAAAAAAGAAAAAAAGGAAAAATAAGAAAAAAAATAGAAAAAATAAAAGAAATAAAAAAATTATACAAATTTACCAAACGTGTTTCTATTTATTTTTTGTTCCCGGAACAAGTTTACCAAACGCGTTTTTTTGTTCAGAAATTGTTCCCAGGAACAGAAACACTTTTTTCTATTTCTGTTCCCTGGAACAATTTTTAAACAGAAACGCAAACAAACGCACCCTTAGTATCCAGAAAGGAACAACTTGCTCCGGTATCAATGAGAGTAATAACAGTGATAAGTTTGGCAAACTTTGTGGCACCCCTAAACACCTAAGGTCTCCACAAGTACCTATCGCTCTACCTAATGAATACCAGCCACATCTCTTGGCGGAAGCACCATAGTTCATAGGCATATTTAGTTCATTTAATTTATTTTTTTGAAACGGTCCCAGCGCAACTCATTAGCGGAAGCATAAACAAGTCTCATCATTTCTCCCTCCAATAACCATAATGCAATGCACACCAACTACGCACCATAAGAAAAGATAAAGTCAAGCCACTTTTATTTATATGATCATGATGGATTTCTCGGGTCAGTACAACCAAAAAGAAAAGCCAAGACTTTTAGCTAAACTTGGCCATAACTCAAAAAGAGATATCTCAACCCCTATATCTATCACGTGTCATCCTCCATCTACAAGTGTCGGCTATCCAAAAAAAAAGTCAGCTCCCACTCCTCACGCGAACCATCACACCCATCCTAGTGCATCAGGCAGTGGCGACGGCAACATCCCTTGTATCACTCCGCCATGGCACACGTGGATCGGCAAGAACTCCTGGATGACCGGGCCCCCAGCCAAGCCCACATCATACATCACCAGCACGCAAACCCGAATAAAAGTCAAACTAGGGATAGTAACACAATCAATCTCTGAACACTTGACCTCCACGTCAGAAGGAAGGCCGTAAAAGGTACCCCGCGTGACCGGAGGGAGCGGCATCTTTCTAATCTGAAATGTTAGTCCCCAAAAAGGGGTGAGTACAACTACTCAGCAGGTAAAGGATCCATTAAACTACTCAATGCATCACACAAAACAATCAAAACATCACAAACAAAGCACATATCATTCATGCATCCAAGCATAACTTACCTTGCAGACATGCATATGTCATCATACCATATGTGCATACACCATCATGCACTCATCATCAAGCATCCATGCATGTCCCATCATGCTATAGGTGCATACACAACCATGCACTCATCATCAAGCATTCATGCATATCCATGCCTCATGTGCATATGTTCCTTGCATATCATATCATACAGCCATGCATACATGTCACCATACCATGCATGATTCAATTTCAACTTTTTATCTTTCAATTGGGTCACCACATTTCTCTTTCCCGGGACCGGTGATTGCATCCCACATTTTATCGCTCGCACCCCACCTGGCATCGCGAGTAACCTCCGGCACACACCACCGGGCATCCGGCACCCCCACATCCCAAGCATCTCGTATCTCAACTGGCATCACGAGATATCCCCTCGGCACACACCACCAAGGCTTCCGGCACCCCCACATTCTGGGCATCCAGCACCCCCACATCCCAGGCATCCTGACACTCCCAAGGCATTGTTGGCTCACACCTCTGACAGCATCCTCATTCATCATAACTCATATTCACAATTTATGTCTCAATATCAACGTGGCACATGATGTAATGGTAATCAAGTCAATTTCAGCTTTTCATTATACATCAAATGTCAAATATCATCACATGTGTAGCAAGATTCAATCACTTACAACAATACAATTTATGGGGCTCATGCAAAACAGAATAGTCAATGCATTACAACCTTTGAAATTCGCACAATCCAGCTTGCACAGTTTTAGAATATATTTCCATTAAATACCCAAATGACCTTTAAAAATTATGAAATTTGAACATGTGATAGTCAAGACATAAGGGCAGATATTTCATGAAGAACACTACACCAAAAGGCCTTCATATCATTCGATATAGACCAAGCATCGCAGCACCATTATTATAACTATTTAACTTGCACAGTTTTTGAAAATTTTTTAGTTAAATAGGCAAATGAACTTCACAAATTATGAAATTTTAATATGTTTTAGGAAAGACATAAATAGAGGTACTTCATGAAGAACACTTTGCCGAAAGAACTTCATAAAAAATAATATGGCCCACGCATTGAAACTGACTAAGTCCGAACGTGTCAGATTACACGGTTTTAGAAATATTTCCGATTAAATACCCTAATTACCTTCAAAAATTATGAAATTCTACTATGTGGTATTCAAGACCCTAAGGTATATTTTTCATGAAGGAATAAAAGTCATATTCGTCCTAGGTAATTAAATATAGGCGGTTAAAACTTCTGTTCCTAGTACCGAAATTTCCAGATTCAACACCCTCCAAAAAACCACGATTTCACCTACCTATTATTGTTTATTTTCTCTAAATTTTTGATATGTTAAACCTCAAGATGTCCTTTACATCTTTTGTTAAGAAATCAAAGTGAAATTTCAACAAAAAGTTGGCCTTACAGTCCATGCATTCATCAAAGGTAGTTACCGAAATTTCCAGATTTAGTCTTTCCAAAGAATAAAAGTTTCACCCACTTATACTTGTTCGTTTTGTCCCAAATTTTAGTATGTTATATTTTAAGAAGTCCTTAACAACTTTCATTTAGAAGTCACTGCCAAAATCCAACTCAAACATCACATGCAAGCCAATAGAACATCCAAGGTCGAACTGTTTTCTCAAGAACAGTTTACTAGCCTCAAACACCCCTCTTAAAACTTCAACTTTTCACACCCTAAACATCCGAAATTTATCACCATTCAAGCACACAAACTAGGCACAACATGCAAGAGCAGATCAAGGATCCCACTTGCCTCTAGACCGAGCAAACACAGCGAGCACAACGGCGACAGGACACGGCGGCGACGGACGGCGGATGATCGACTTCCTTCTTCTTCCGCATGCTCACTCTCCCTTTCTCTCAATTTCTCTCTTCCCCTCGGTAGCTCTCTCTCTCTCTCTCTCTCTCTCTCTCTCTCTCTCTCTCTCTCTCTCCCTCTCTCCAATGACGCTTCCCCCTTATCATCAACCGGTTCTCTCAAATTTTCCTCTCTTCAATGATGAACAATCATTGATTCTGCATGAAGGACACTTGGACTAAGGGGAAACACTTGGCAAAATCTTCATGCAAAAGGGTGGGCCTCTCATGGGCCGGTTCCTCCTTCCGGGCTCTCCTTGGTCAACGGCCCAATGGGGCTCCATCCGGCCAGGCTTGAGGCCAACTTGGCCAACAGCTTCTCCTCCTCCTTTGGGCTTCACGGCTAGGCCCAAATGGCCGAAGGGTGGGGCTTCTTGTGGGCTGGTCTTGAGCTAGAATTTTGGCCCACACCTCATCCTAATAATCCTCCTTAAACCTTAATTTTATAAACACCTAATTGAAAGTTATAATTCACAAAACTTTGTGACCTAATTTAATAAATTCCAATCCATAATTCACATGACCAAAATAGAATTTTTCCCATTAAGTAATTACTCACCAAAAGCTTGGCCCAAAATCTCAATGCAAGACATGAATTAGAGCACCCCTAAAGATTGGCAAGAAATTCCAAGATGCCACAAACTTCGAGGTGAGGATTTTTACAGGGAAATTGGGACAGTGAGTTTGACTTGAAAATATGTCAAGGCTTGGTTCTGAAGATGTGGGGGATATGTGAAAAATGTCTTCAGACTCTGAGTCTGACTCAGTCTCACTGGAAGTTTGGTAAGAGGGAATGACACAAAGAGTTTGTTCAGATGGTTCTTCATCAGCAGTGAATAAGGATTCAATATTATCATTTTCAAGAGAAATACCTATTTCATTCACAATGTGATGAATTAGACGATTTTGATATTTTCTCGCTTGAGGACAATTTTTTGCAAAATGTCCTTTCTGATTGTAGATGAAGTAACGGTTTGATTTCTTATGGCCTATGCGATCCTTCCTTTTGCGTAGGTATCGCCATTTCTTCTTTTTTTGGAAGTTTTCGGTGCCTCTGTTTGTATCTGGACCCGTGAGCTTGGTCCTTGACACCCCCACCATCTCCTCCTTAGAAAAAACAAGCTCTCTCTCCGTTTTACAAGCCAATCCTAAAATGGGCTAAGAAGCACTCTTACCCCCTCGAAGCTTCAGTAGAAACGCCACCCACTTCTTCTATCGCCATGTTCCATGAAACTGACTTTCCTCCTCTTGTCAGAGAAAGTTATAAACTCTCGTTTCCTGCTTCAGAAGAGTTTATTGAACCACACGGCAGATACCGCCATGTTCCTAAGGTTCCTACCCCCATTGATGTGGATGAACATGGGAGATAGAGAAAGACTCCTACTACTGAAGCTGTTCTACATTGGCAATCGGAGACTCTATTAGCACAAAACAGTGCTTTCAAAGCAATTGATTCCAAGATTGGAAATGTGCAACAAGATCTTCGAAAGTATGATGAGACCACCAAGAAAATGGTTTCTGAATTCTAGAAGAGGTTAAATGCCTCGGAATCAGGACAACATCTAGGATATCATCATCTAGAGAGCCCAAAGCCAGAGATAGAAAAACTCAAGAGGCAAATCCAACTCCTTGAAGAAGGAAGGTTCAGACCTTTTGATCCCTTTGCAACTACTGTCAGAACTGGGTATTTGCCTCCACCACCCCAGACATCCATTTTTGCTGCCATCCTAGAGGATTCTTTCAGAAAAGAACCAAATATGGCAGAATTACGAAATCGTCTCAAAAATTTGCAGAAAAACAAAGGAAAAGAGAAGATGCCTACAGAATCAAGTTCGATTGTTATAAAAGAAAGGCCAGATTATATGATGTTATCCAATCCATTAGAATCTTTTCTAAAGGATTTCGGTACTCAGGAACCTAACCCTGTTATCCAACAGCCTAATCCTGCCATTCCAGAAAATCAGATTCTGTTTCCAGCTGAACAAACTTCTCCTAGTATCTTTGAAACTGAATCAGATTCAGTATCCCTTTCGTCCTCTTCATCCTTCTCAATTCCTACTATTGATTCCCTCCCTATTGAGCCAATAAATTCATCAATATTCATGGCTGATCCTTCAGATCATGAGATGAAATCAAACTATTCTGATCCAGAAAATGTTCAAACAGACAATCCCAGACGGCATATGTCCATGGCATCAAAACAATTTTTCACCATTGATGATATTCCTTATCACAAATGGCCAGAAAGACTTGAAGAATTTCATACTTGGTTGAATACTCAATCCATCACCAACCATGATATAAATGATGTCCTTTACAACTTTGTTACGAGGTTCTCAGGAAGCCTCAAACTGTGGTGGAAATTAGTTTTAGAACAAGACCAAATTCATTTTCTAATGTCACCTGATTTTAGCCATGCCATCACCATCTTATATCATATCTTTCTGGGAAAACTCACTGACCTCATAGAAATGAAAAGAAGAGAATTTTTCGAAAGAAAATGTTGCTCTCTCCAGAAGAAATATCTTGATAAGTATTATCGAATAATGCTTCAGCTTTTCTATCAAATTGGAGCTGATCTGAATTTGAAACATGTTCTCCTGACTTCTATCCCTAAAGAATTATCCCAGATGGTTGAAAGATCTTTCTTTGTCTCAAGAACAAGTATCCACTGCCAAGGATCGATGACTCGTTTGATCAATTGCAAGGAGCATCGATATTTTTGAAAATCAACTTGAGGACAGGGTATCATCAGCTGAGGATCAGAAAGGAGGAAATACTAAAGTCACCATTTCGTACTCGATATGGTCATTATGAGATTACTGTAATGCCATTCGGGTTGATGAATGCTTCAGCTGCTTTCATGGATTTGATGAACCAAGTGTTTAAGGAATACCTAGATCAATTCGTGATCATGTTCATCGATGATATTTTGGTATATTCGAGGAGTGCTAAGGAGCACGAAAATCATTTGAGATTAGTACTTCAAACCCTGAGGATTCATCAGTTGTATGCTAAGTTTAGCAAATGCGAGTTTTGACTGACTCATGTTGCTTTCCTAGGCCACGTGATTTCGAGTGAAGGAATCTCCATGGACCCATCCAAGATTGAAGCAGTGATCAGCTAGCCTTGACCAACTAGCATAACAGAAATCAAAAGCTTCTTGGGTTTGACCAGATACTACAGATGGTTCATGGAAGGATTTTCAACCTTAGCATCGCTGTTGACCCAACTCTTGAAGAAAGAATAAAAATTTGTGTGGACGGACAAGTGCGAGTGTAGTTTTCAAGAGCTAAAGAAAAAGCTGACTACCACACCGATGCTGACAATTCCATCTGGTCTTAGAGAATACGAGATCTATAGTGATGAGTTGTTCCGAAGACTGGGTTATGTGCTGATGCAATATGGTAAGGTTGTTGCATACGCCTCCCATCAGTTGAGACCTCATGAGCTAAATTACCGACGCATGACTTGGAACTCATAGCAATCATTTTCACTCTGAAGATTTGGAGACATTACTTGTGTGGGAAAAGATTCCAAATCTTCACTAACCATCAAAGTCTCAAGTACCTATTCTCTCAAAAGGAGTTAAATATGAGACAGCACCACTAGATGAAACTTTTGAATGACTATGATTGTGATATTTTATATCACCCTGGAAAGGCGAATAAGGTCGCAAATGCTTTAAGTCGAAAGCCTTGAGTTGCACATATGCTGGTTAATAAGTGGAATTTACTCGAGAGAACTCGAGATTCAATTTTCAAGTTTGAGATAGGCCACCTTTTGAATCTCATGGCCACCCTCAGAATTGAGCCAGATGTGCAGATCAGGATCAAATTACTTCAGCCAACAGACCCAGACGTTCAGAAAATTCTACAAAAGGATACTGATAGGAAAAATGTTGACTTTCAGATTTATGAGGATGGAACGCTGATGTTCCAAGAACGACTGTGTGTACCTGACAATGCAGAGCTTAGAGATGATATCTTATCCAAAGCTCATCGTAGCAGTTACAGCATTCATCCTAGTAGTATGAAGATGTATTAGAATCTACGTCAACATTATTGGTGGTCTGGTATGAAAGCAGACATCGCCAAGCATGTCGCCAAGTGTCTGATGTGTCAACAGGTCAAAGTACAGCATTGTAAGCCGGGAGGACTTCTGCAACCTCTCAAGATCCTAGAGTGGAAGTGGGATCACATCACGATGAATTTTGTGACAGGATTGCCGAGAAGTCGGAGAGGTAACAATTCGATTTGAATAGTGGTTGATAGATTGACAAAGTCGGCTCACTTCATTGCAGTGCGAAAGGATCTTGATTTGGATAGGCACGCAGAGTTGTACGTGCATCAGATAGTCCGACTGCATGGAGTGCCGGTGATGATTACTTCATATCGAGACCCGAGGTTTATAGCTACATTTTGGAAAAGTTTACAGAGTGCTTTAGGAACGAAGCTACGGTACAGTACAGCATATTATCCTCAGACGGATGGCCAATCTGAGAGGACTATTCAAACCCTTGAAGACATGCTGCGAGCTTGCGTACAAGATTTCAAGGGAAGTTGGGAGGAACAGCTTCATCTTGTTGAGTTTGCCTACAACAATAGCTACCAGCAGAGCATCTAGATGACTCATTTTGAAGTGTTGTATGGCAGAGTGTACAAAATGCCCGTATGTTGGGATGAAGTCGGGGAGAGAAAGATCGCAGGCCCAGAGTTGGTTCATCAGTCAATGGATGCAATTGCAGCCATCATGAACAAATTAAAAACCGCTTAGAGCCGCCAAAAAAGTTACATAGATAAGTGCCGGAGACCATTGGAATTCCAAGTTGGTGAGTACATTTTTCTGAAAGTATCACCGATGAGGGGAACTTCGCGCTTTGGCAAGAAAGGAAAACCGAGTCCAAGGTACGTATGTCTATTTGAGATTCTAGAGAGAATCAGGATCCTAGTGTATTGTCTTGCATTGCCGCCGAGACTAGCGCAAGTGCACGACGTCTTTCACATATCAATGTTGAGGAAGTATGAGCCTGACCTGACCCACGTGCTTAATTTTGAGGAATTTGACGTGTATGACAGAGTGTCGTACGTGGAAAGCCCGATTCAGATTGTGGATCGAAAGGAACAAATTCTGCATACAAAGACCATCCCGTTGGTCAAAGTGATCTAGCAACACCACGGTACTGAATGAGCAACCTGAGAGAGTAAAGAGTCGATGAGACGATTGTACCCCCTCCATTTTGTTTAAAGTATTCTAATGGTTTAAATTTCGACGACAAAATTTTTATAAGAGGGGAAGAATTGTCACATCCTGAAATTTAAGCCATGTTTTCAATTGAATAAATCGGGCTTTTCATTAACGCGCATGTAGTGTTATTCTCAGAGTTGATCACTCATGAGATAACTAGACTATTTAGAGAAGTCATTAAGGGATTTTATTGCAATAGATTTGGGAATTCGACCGAGAATCGACTACTCGACCGTACTCGTTTGCAGAGATCATTACGACATAGTTAAAAAATGACTAGAGATCAAGGATAGGTCGGTTCGACTGAGATGTGTGGCTAAACGTAGGTGATTCCACTAAATTGCAAAATTCTCGTCGATCGACACTAGACTGATTTTTCTATCGTTTTGGTATCCTGTGTCCGTATTTGAAACCTCTAGATCTTCACGACCACCAAAATTCGACAATGTGTCGAAGAGATTCATTATGGCTCGAAGAAAATCGACCACGAGTCATTTGCACTAACAATTTTCAAAAGCTATCCAGTAGCCTAGATCACGCTAAAATCTCGCCAGATTAAAATTAACTGCGAATTTGAATCCGATTTCAGAAATTAAAACTTTTGTCATTTCACAAGTCATTTTAAGAACGTTAACTCACCCTTCGAAGATTTGTCTGCAAACCGAGATTTTGGCGGAAAAAATCGATATAGGGCCGTTTTCGACCGGGAAATTCAGAGGACCATTTTTTTATGGCGAAATAAGGATGCAAGTGGGTTCTATTAGCAAGGAAAAATGTCAATTTGATCGAGGATACGTTGGTGGAATTTATGGGAGCCAAATTGATTTAATTCAAGTGGGATTTTGGTTCAATTTGAGGGAAAATGTACCAAAATTCGTAGCCCCCCCTTGGACACCACTTTTGGACCATCTCCAAAGCTTCTAAGGCAAGCTAAGAGGCTGGAAAATACTGAGGATAGAGCTGAGCCATGGTGGGACCTCTTCTAGGAGACAAAGGAGATAGAAGGGAAAGAAGTGGCCCCCTCCAAGCCAAAGTTGTCCCCCCTTCTTCTCCCTATTCCTTCCGTCGACCCCTCCCCTCCATTCCAGCCGTGTGAAGCTTTCAAAAACCTAGAAAAACCAACCAGCAACCTCCTCTTGCTCGTCAAGTAGTCTGCCGAGCCGCCAGAGTCGCGCCTGCACGCCTGCAAGCCACCGATCGCTCGTCTCGCCCAGCTGATCGTACGTGTGTCCCTAGCCATCGTCCACCCCTACACGCTCGTCCAACAAGGTGCCAGGCCATTGTCCATCGTCGTTCAACTCACCAGAGCCGCCATTCCCCCCCCCCCCCCGGTCGAGCACTGCTGCAGCCTTCACCAATCTTCCCTGCCCGTTTTGGCCCCAACCAACCACCGTCCAGCCATCCTTGGCCCTACCACAAAACCAAAGCTCCTGGGTCTTCCTTGCACTGTTTAACCCACTTTGGTGCCTTTCCGGACCTTGCTTGGTGCAACCGCTTTGGAGTTTTTGGCTCGTCTCCTCCTCGCCGTCATCGTGGTTCAAGTGGTTCGTTAATCAAGTGAATTTACTCACTAATCCTCGCTTAGGGAGCAAATGATGCTTAAGGGTTGATTAGTTTAAGTTAAGATTGGATTAGGTGGTTAGTTAGAATGGATTAGTGATTTAGTTAATCGTTAACGCATGTTAGGTTGTTATATTAGTATAATTAGCAACTAGATAAGCTATAGTATTTATCTAGTGAGGTTCGGAAATTTTCCGAACCCGTCTCGGTATTTAATTAGGCTTTTCCGGCCTAAGTGTGCTTTATTGCTCTATAATAATTAATTTTCATACTTATTTAATTAATTATTATCTTTTGAAAATCAGACTGGGATAGCCAATAACCGAAATTTCATGCTGATTGTAATGGTGTAATTGATTCGTTTATTTGACTGTTATTTTATGCAATTTGAGTGTTGATTGCAATTTTGGGGTATTAATCCCAAAATTTTATATTTTCAGTATTTGATTGGAAAATACCAAGCGTTGATTTACAACGCCAAAAATGGATTTGTGAACTATTAAAATTAGTGGGATTTTCAAAAGAGAAAATATTGTATTTTGGCTAAGGTCAACCGTGTACTTACACACAATTTAATAAAAATGGTGGCATTCTCATATGGTGAGAATAGTATACTATATCAGCCTACAAACTTTGATATGTCAGCTTAGCGCAAATAATATACTCTATCAACTTAAAATGAGCATCATGGATATACTATATTAGCCCGATGGCTTGATATGTCAGCTTAGCGAGAGTAGTATACTGGTATGTCAACCTGATGGCTTGATATGTCAGTTTAGCAAGAACAGTATACCTTAGCAGCTTCTGGTGAACATTATTAGTATATTATATCAACATGAGGGGTTTGATATATCAGCTAAGCAAGAGCAATATACTATTTATCAGCTTAGTGCGAGCTATACTATATATTTTCAGCTTAGAGTGTGCAGTCCTTGATATGATCGGACTTTATAGATAGTATTGAATGGATTGATCGAGAGATAGTCTTGATGACATGGAATTGACTGAATCGATTGATCGATGGTTCAATCTGATGTGGTGATTTGATTTGTTAATATGATTCGATGAATTTGTGAATTGTGTTGACTGGCAGGAAGGAACCGATGCAAAGGTAAGTCCTCTGGCTTGTGCCTGTGTTTAGGCAGCTCTTGGGGCATATTTTCTTCCTAGTCGGGACTTAAGGAATGAACTTACTAAGACATCATCTCACCCCGTTGTGGAATAACATTTTCAGGTTCTTAGATGTGTGGCACCCCGAACCCTTCGTAGGTCGCCACAAGCACCAATGTTACATCTTATTACCTTTCTCCTTCCAAGAGGCGTCGTAATTCATAGACATTTAAAAAAAAAAAAAAAAAGCGGTCCCAGCGCGACTCATTAGCAGAAGCAAAATAAACCATCACCATATCTCCCCCTACCAAACCATGATACAAATACACACCACTAATCACCATGATTTTATAGACAAGCCACGACACTTTATTTACATATATTTTCAAGATGGGACTTCTTTTGGGTCGATACATCAAAAGGAAAAGCTAGGACTCAGCCATGTCCAGCCTAAAACCCCAAAAAGAACCCTCGACCCTCTACATCACACGTGCATAACCCCCGTCATAAGTGTCAGCTAACTATCCCCAAAAAAACACAGCTCCTACTCGTCACGCACAGGCCTCACACCCAATCCGGTGCGTCAGGCGGTGGCGGTGGCAGCATCCCTCTCATCACCCCATCGCGACGAACGTAGACGGAGACAAACTCCTGGACGACCGGGCCCCCAGCCAGGCCTATGTCGTACATGAGAAAACATCGCACACGTATGTATGTGAGTCCAGGCACAGAAGGACAGCTGAACTCCTCGCACTCTACCTCAACGTCGGATGGTAACCTATAAAATGCACCCCGCGCGACGGCAGGAAGCGGCATACTACTAATCTGAAATGTTGGTCCCCAAAAGGGGTGAGTACAACCACTCAGCAGGTAAAGGAATCCAACAACCACTCAATGCATCATGCATATTATACATGCGTTGCAGGCGTTACTTACCTTGAAGCCATGCGCATACTATCATGCATCATTATCATAATCATATACATGTCGTCATCATCATGACATCATCACATCACACATGCCATCATCATCATGGCATCATCATATTATATACATGTCATCATCATCATGACATCATCACATCACACATGCCATCATCATCATGGCATCATCATATTATATACATGTCATCATCATCATGACATCATCACATCACACATGTCATCATCATCATGGCATCATCATATTATATACATGTCATCATCATCATGGCATCATCATACCATATACATGTCATCATCATCATGACATCATCACATCACACATGTCATCATCATCATGGCATCATCATATTATATGCATGTCATCACCATCATGACATCATCACATCACACATGTCATCATCATCATGGCATCATCATATCATATACATGTCATCATCATCATGGCATCATCATACCATATACATGTCATCATCATCATCATCATCATGCATATCATCATGCCATGGGTGATCATCATCATATCTCATCACATATTATCATCATCATCATGCATATCATCATGCCATGGGTGATCATCATCATATCTCATCACATATTATCATCAATTTCACCATCCTCTCGGGCAAAGACCTCCGAGGCTTCCGGCATTCAGCCATTCCAGGCCACCGGGCATCCGGCCCCCCACATTCCGGGCATCTCGCATCCCAACTGGCATCACGAGGCATTCCTTTCGGGCAGAAACCTTCGACAGGGCTTCCGGCATTTACACTCCCTGGCCGGGCATCCCGCACCCCAAATCTTGGCATCGCGAGGTATTCCCTTCGGGCAGAAACCTCCGACAGGGCTTCCGGCACCCCCACGTTCCGGGCATCCTGAATCTCCCAGGGTCATCCGACAATGCATCTCTATACATTCCGGGCATCATCCTCCACCACAACCACCTCCTCACTTATCATTATCCACATTTACCAATTTCGGTCTTAATTTAGCATGGCATATGATGTGACATCAAACAAGTCATACTTGGCATGGAATTCATACATGCATCTCATTTCAATGTCATACATACACCAAGACCTCATCATACATGCAACATGGTATAATTATTTATGAAATAAATTTAATGGAATTTATGGCCAATAAAATAATCCATTTTTTTTCATTTATTTAAATGCCAACTTTTGTCATTTTCAAAAATATTAAATTTAATATCTATAAATTCCCAAAATTTAAGGCAAGTGATAAACAAGCCAATAGGATAATAATAACATGTAAAATACATGACCACATAGAATTTCACAAAATTTCACAATTTTCACAAAACATCATATAATTTTCGGATGAAACCAGAATGCACGGTTTCCGAATAAATTCGATTAAAATATTCATACAGCCTCCAAAAATTACTAAATTTTACTGGGTTATAGCCAAGACATTTTCGTACAACTTTCATGAAGACTTCCAAGCCAGATTCTTTTTAGATTAATTTCTACAGTCTCACTAAGCTTCTAGATCCATTACCGCATCGTCCAGTGCATGCTTCTCTTAAATACTGAGTTTTTACCTACCTATTCTCTTTCGTTTCCTATGAAATTTGGATATGTTATACATCAAGATGTCCTCTACAGGTTTCATGAAGAGATCCAAGTCAAATAACCAGATTATAGTCATCTTTTAAGTCCATAAAGTCTCGGGTGTCCCGAAATACACCTCCAGAATTACCGTCTTCAAGATCTAGTCGATTTACTAGGCTATACTTGTTCATTTCACTTCAAATTTGAGTATGTTGTAGTTTAAGATGTCCCCTACAACTTTCATGAAGAAAATAGAAGAAATATTCTTAGCACAAACCAACATGCAACCACGAATCCAACAAGAATTCAGTAAAATCTTTCCAGATCTGAGGTCTCCGTAGGATGAGAGTTTAACCCCTCAAATCTCCATAATTTTCCACGAAATTTTAGTATGTTGTAATTCAAGATGTTAGATACAACTTTCATGAAGAGATCAAAGCCAAAATCGGACTCTAAACACTCATTCAAGCTCACACAACATTCTGACTCAAACTGTTCGAGCAAAACAGCCATACCATTCAAGAATAAACCATCCATGCTTCGGTTTTTCTCACCTAAACACCCAAAAATTCAACATGAAAGTAACATACACACATGCAAAAGCAGCTAGAGGACTCCCACTTGCCTCTAGACCGGACGGACGACGGCACACGGCGGCGAGCACGGCGGACGGACGGCGAGCGACGGCAACTCCTCGGCTCCTCCTCCCTCTCGGCCGCTCTCCCTCTCTCTCGCACAATCTCTCTCTCTCTCTCTCTCTCACTCTCTCTCTCAGCCGAATGAACCGGCCACCCTTCTCTCTCTCTTCCTTTTTATCCCCCCCTAATTCTCATCATTAGTAATGATTAGGTTGCCTTATCAATGGCCAATGCATGCCCTTCTTCTTGCCACTTGTCTAATTGCATGCATAATGGGCTTGGGCTTTTGGGTTTGGGCTTGGGCCATCCGGCCACTTCTTGGGCCTCCT
The DNA here is from genome assembly GCA_028830015.1 of Eucalyptus grandis x Eucalyptus urophylla. Taxonomy (NCBI): domain Eukaryota; kingdom Viridiplantae; phylum Streptophyta; class Magnoliopsida; order Myrtales; family Myrtaceae; genus Eucalyptus; species Eucalyptus grandis x Eucalyptus urophylla. The sequence continues at coordinate 31,254,734 of CM054193.1, read as the reverse complement.
CTTGGGCGACGGCAGCCCACTTGTGGGCTTCAATGGGCCGGCCAACTTGGCCCATTAAAGATCCACTCTTGGGCTTAAGGCTCAATCGAATTTTTACCCTCTTTTTTTTTTTTGAATTTCTTCTATAAATATTTTTAAATTTTAATTTTCAACATAGCCAAAGTCTTGTGACATTTTGTTTATTGAAATTTAATTTATAAAGTGCATGGCCAGGCATAAATTATTATCATTAATCTATCAAATTTAAATTCTCACAAACATATGCACCAATCATCTAATTTTAAAAAGACTAATGGCTAAAGCATAAATCATAGGAAATTTTATCACCTAATTAGAGACTTTAACACACTTTATAATTTGACTTTGAATTTTGGGATGCCACAAGATGGCAGCTCCTCCTAAACGTTTTGGTCGACCAAAGAAGGTCACTGAGCAGAAGAATTTTATCCCACCACATGGGAACCCAAGAGGATGGGTTTATGAGTTGGTGAGGACCGTGGTCTAGGTTGATGAGGCCTTATCCCATAAGATACCCCATCAATACAGATCATGGTATTGTCAGGAGCGAAATGGAAATAGAGAGGGCCCCATACCCAAATCTAAGGTCCCTTTGTATGTGCCTAAGGTTGCTTTTGACAAAGGCATGGCTGACCCTCCAAGTGGATCAGTGGTGGATCTGTATCTATTGGATCCAGGGACCTCGGTGTATTCTAAGGAAGACTCCTATAGCCTTTACCCCCCTTGTTTTGCAGACTTTATATATAGTTGGCTAGTAATGTATATGACATAGCTTGATATGCGTATACAAGTGTGGTTTAGTTTCAAGAAAATTTGTGGTCCTGCTATTCTATCCCAACTTGCTGTTGTCTAGGGATTTATTTATTCGCTTCCACATGCGCATTAAAATGAATGGGTCGGCGACGCATCCTGTGACGTCGCTATTTAATCGACCACTGAGGGATGAGCACGTGCTCGAAGGATTGGGGCGTGACAAGATTACTTTGCAAAGTAAATAAACAATGCTAGGCATCTTTAAAAATTACTCTATGAAATTCTACAAATGCAATTTTAAATGAATACAACTATTTCATTTTGTGAATTTATCGTAATATAGCCCATGAATTCCAACTTGTTCTACTCCTAATTTTTAGTAGAGGTGTTAAAATGGGTCACTTGTTTATAACAAAAGATGGTTAAATGGGTTTCACAATTAAAGGTTTAAAATAGGTGGGTCTTAAGGGGTTTTTAAATGGGTTGGGTTGAAAACTCATTTTCAACAAAAACATTATAATCTCTTCATTCCCTCTTTAACTTTATAAATTTTTTTTTTATAAAAATCGAAATTATAATTTTTTATTTTTATTTTCTCTTTTCTTTTTCTTCCTTTTTTTTCTTTCTTCTTTTTTTTTCTTTCTTTTTGTTTTCTCCTTCCTCCTCCGGCCGTCGGCACAACGATGGCTGGCGATCGGCCAGGCAAGCCTCAAGCTCGCCGGCGTTGGGTGAGCTCGAGCTCGCCGGATCTGGCGAGGCGAAGGCCTCGCCGACGCCCGGCGAGGCTTGAGCCTCGCCGATTTGGCAAGACTCGAGCTCGCCTGATGCCAGCAAGCCTCGAGCTCGCCAGATCTGGCAAGGTGGAGGCCTCACCGGCGTCGGGCAAGCTCGAGCTCGCTTGACACCGGCGAGCTCGAGCTCGCTTGACACCGGCGAGCTCGAGGCTCGCCTGTGGCCGGTCACTAGCCGTCGTCGTGGCCGACAGCCGGCCAAAGAAGAAGAAGGAGGAGAAGAAAAAAGAGAAAAAGAAAAAGAAAATTATATTTTAAAAATAAAATAAAATAATTAAATTTTTAATTTTTAAAAAATAATAATTAAATTTTGATTTTTTTAAATAATTATTTTAAAATTTATGAAAATTTTCTATTAAATTTGTGTTGTATAAAACTATTTTAGCAATACAATTTTAAAAAAAATAATATATATAAAAGCTTGGAAGTATTTTAATAATATAATTTTAAAAAAAACATAGGAATAAGTTTTTCTAAATTTGGTTAAATATGAAAATATTTCATTAATATGAGTTGGGTTGGGTCGGGTATGGGTTGGGTATAAGTCGGGTCGAGTTTGGGTCAAAAAATTTACATTAGGCATAAATGTGTCATAAATGGGTTAATGGGTTAATTTGGGTTAGACTATTAATGACCCGACCCAAACCCGACCCGACCCACCTGTTTAATGGCTCTAATTTTTAGGTAGCAAAAACCTGAGCTCTTTTTACTCCTTTTATCTTTTTCCCTGTTGAGTTAACAACCCATCAATCCAATAATAACATGAAAATGAAGATATTAAAATGGAACTTTGAAAAATTTTAAAAAGGACACAAGATTTTGTAAAAATCTCAAAAGAGTCTATTACTGAATGTGGCGATCACCCATCTCCACTCATCTCCACTGTCGACAAGCTCACAAACTCCTCATTCACAAAACCGTTGTACTCTCACTCTCTCTCCCTCTCTTTTATCATCCACATGCTTTAGGTTCGAATTTACTTTGTTTGCATGAATGAGTAGGAAAGTGATCACTATTCTAATGGCCAATCCCTTTTCATATGTTTGGATTTCTATGTGAATCATATAATGGCGATTCCACCAACTTCTTGGAATGGCCATTTCCACCACTTAGGCCATGCAATCATCATTATCATTCCTAAGTAGGTTAGAGCCATTTGGGCTAATGAAATTAGATTATATTGCAAGATTGACATCAGGGCTACCAAATATATTACACATGCCCAACTGCAGTAGAAACATGAAACAAGTCTCCTAGTTAAACACAGACCAAAAAGTGCCAAAAAGATTGAATTTCAGACCTAGGTGCCCCTGAGGAGGGCATGTTCCCCTAACATCTCAAGCAGATTGGAGAAGGAGGGATCGACCTCTCCTTCCACTTTGAGCTCTAGCCCCAACTCCTCCTCTATGTCGTCCAATGCCGATATCAGGAGCAACTCACACCCTTCATAGTTCAAGAGGTCCGGCGGGTCGGCCGGGTTGTACCTCAGCTGCCCGAACTACCCTTGCAGGTAGGCGGGGAACACCGACTTGCGCTTGCTCTAGAGTCCCCTGTGATAGGAGAACGGTAATAATTCAAACAATATCGAATCAACGCAGCGGAATAAAATAATCTCATCTCTTGTGTAAACATAATAGGAATCGATATAGTAGAATAAAATAAATACCAAGCACACAAACACAAAACGATTTTTTCTACGTGGAAAACCTCCTCGATATGAGGAGATCAAAAACCATGGGACCGGAGTCCACCCGAAATTCTTCACTATCAACAAAATTGTTCTTCTCTAGTAAAAACTAGAGGTACATAGTAGCAAAGATCTCAAGAACATAATTCTTGGCAATACACATAAACTTCACAAGAGATCAAGGATAAATCTGACCAAAAATGCAGGTTTTGATCAATCCACGAAAAACCTGATGTATGGAGCTTCAAATGAAAATCAAACCATTCAGATTCAATGAAATTGCGCCACGGACATACTGACAAAATTTCAGCTCAATCAGACAACGAATTAACCTCCGATGCCAGCTTGATGTAAATTAGATATTGCCCAAAACCCCAGATTTTATGTTTTCTCTTTTTCTCTTGTTACCGTTTCCTTTTCTACGGCTACCTCTTTATATAGATAGTGAAAAACCATATTTCCTCATATAACTTATTATATAGACTCAAGCCCTTTTTGGACTTGCAACATATTGGGTCTCCTCCACATAGGAGTGAACCCAACTAACAAATCTCCCCCTCACGACAATGTGGAGGGATTCACCATCCCTGCTATCAATCGGCAATGTTCAAGCTTCTCTCTTGGTAGAGTCTTCGTCATCATATCAGAGCCATTATGATCTGTATGAATTTTCTTAAGTTCCAACAACTTTTCATCTAGAACATCCCTTATCCAATGATATCTAACATCAATATGTTTCGATCTATAATGAAAAGATGAATTATTACCAAGATGAATTGCACTTTGATTATCACAAAATAGCACATACCTCTTTTGCTTGAACCCAATTTCTTTTAAGAACTTCTTCATCCATAGCATCTCTTTACTAGCTTCGGTCGTTGTAATAAATTCAGCTTCGGTTGTAGAAAGTGTAATACACTTCTGCAATCTTGACTTCCATGACACAACTCCACCAGCAAAAGAAATCAAATAACCATAAGTAAATTTACGAGTATCAATATCTCCTGCCAAGTCGGAATCTGTGTATCCAATTAACTCAAGTTTCCCGGTCCCGAAACTAAGTTTCAAATTTGAAGTTCCCCGAAGATACCTCATAATCCACTTCACTGCATTCCAGTGCTCTATGCCTAGATTTGACAAATAGAGACTAACAACGTCTACTGTGTGCGCCAAGTCTAGGCGTGTACATACCATCGCATACATTAAACTTCCTACAACTGAGGCATATGGAACACTTTCCATATCTTTCTTCTCTTTATCAATCGTAGGACTTTGCTTCATAGTTAACTTAAAGTGGGCAGCAAGAGGAGTACTAACCACTTTAGCCTTGTCCATACAAAATTTCTGAAGGATCTTCTCGATATATTTCTTTTTGCGATAAAAATAAATTCTTAGTATCGCTGTCTCGAGTAATTCTAATGCCAAGAATCTGCTTCGCCGAGCCCAAGTCTTTCATGGCAAAAGACTTGCTCAACTGTTTCTTTAATAACTCAATTCTTGAAGCATTCCTGCCAACAATCAGCATGTCATCAACATAAAGCAAGAGAATAATAAAGTCATCATTAGAAAAATTTTGGACAAATACACAGTTATCCAAGAAAGTCTTCTTATAGCCTTGTTCTGTCATAACTGACACAAACTTTTTGTACCACTGCTTCAATGCTTGTTTTAGGCCATAGAGACTTTTCTTTAATTTGCACACATAATCCTTTTTCCCTTTTCACTTTAAAACCCTCAGGTTGTTCCATATATATATATATATATATATATATATATATATATATATATATATATCTTCCTCCAAGTCACCATGTAGGAAGGCTGTTTTAACATCCATTTGCTCAATTTTCAAATCTAGGCTAGCTGCCAAGCCTAGTATCACACGGATAGAAGACATTTTCACTACCGAAGAAAATATATCATCAAAATTAATACCCTTTCTCTGACTGAATCCCTTAACAACCAATCTAGCTTTGTACCATGGTTGTAAAATATGTTCATCTTGCTTCAACCTATATACCCACTTGTTCTTCAAAGCTCTTTTACTTTTAGGTAACTTTACCAACTCAAAAGTATGATTATCATAAAGTGACTGCATCTCATCTCGCATAGCATCGAACCAATTGCTTTTGTACTTATCTTCTATTGCTTTTGCATAGCACTCTGGTCAATAATACATACTCATCTTCAGAATACCTGGTGGAAGGTCGTCGGTCTCTAACGGATCTCCAGACTAGAACATCCAGTGGGACATCTAATCGATCCTCTAGTTCAAGAATAATATTATCTATTTCATCATCTTCAGGAACATGTGCGTTATTTGGAACATTGACTTCCTGCTGCTCTTCATCAACCTGTGTAGGAATATTTGTAAGAAGAACTAAATCTAAATCAACCAGATTATCACTAACCTATGGTGCTGAAATCATCTCTGCTTTCTAAATATCCTCTATTGTTTGATCTTCCATAAACACAACGTCTCTACTTCTTACAATTTTCTTTTCAACTGGATCATAAAATTTGCAACCAAGCATATCCTGTCCATAACCAATAAATATGCATTGTCGTATTTTCACATCAAGTTTAGACCTCTCATCTTTGGGAATATGCACAAATGCTTTGCATCCAAAGACACGCAAATAATCATAAGAAACATCTTTACCTATTCAAACTCTATTAAGAACATCAAACTCTAAAGGAATGCATAGAGTAAGATTTAATACATGCACAACTGTACTTAAAGCCTCACCCCAAAAGGATCCAGGTAGCTTTGACTGTGAAAGTAAGCATCTTACCTTTTCAACCAATGTTCTGTTCATTCTCTTAGTTCAGCCATTTAACTGAGGTGTCTTGGGAGGTGTCTTTTGATGTCGAATACCTTGTTGTCTGCAATATTCATCAAAAGGTCCAATATACTCTCCCTTGTTATCAGTTCTGATGCATTTTAATTTCTTTCCAGTCTGTCTCTCAACTGAAGCATGAAATTGCTTAAAAGTATCTAACACTTGATCTTTAGTTTTCAAGGTATAAATCCAAATTTTTCTTGAAAAATCATCTATGAAGGTAACAAAATAAAGAGAGCCACCAAGTGATTTTGTTTTCATAGGAACGCAAACATCAGAATGCACTAATTCTAGTATACCTGACTTTCTTGAAGGAGGGGAGCTTTTAAATGCAACTCTGTTCTGTTTTCCTTCTAAACAGTGAGCACACTTCTTTAGCGCTGAACTTTTCAATCCTGAAAGGATCTTCTTCTTGGCCAATATTGACAAACCCTTCTCACTGATGTGACTGAGCCTCTTATGCCATAATTCAGTTGCATCTTCGCTGTCTACTACATTAATTTTGTTTGTGGACAACTTTGCCTGCATAATGTACAACAAAGAATATTTTTCACCTCTAGTCACAACAAGAGAACCTTTGGTGAGCTTCCATTGACCATTATTGAAGGTGTTACAATACCCCTCATCATTCAACTTGCCTATAGAAATCAAATTCAAGCAGATATCAGGTATATGTTTAACATTATTCAATATTAACCTTATGTCATTACTAGTTTCTAGGCACACATCACCGATGCCTACAGCTTGAGCTAATCCATTGTTTCCTATCTTCACAGATCCGAAGTCACCTGACCTGTATGATGTAAAGAAATCCCTACGAGACGTAGCATGAACGGAGGCACCACTATCAATTACCCAACTGATCTCATGAGATACAAAATTCACCACATCACTATCAAAAATAGTGAGAAAGTCTTCTTTAAGTGCAACGACACGATTGTCATCACTGTTATTATCATTTTTCTTATCTTTACCTTTCTCCTTTTGTTTCTCCCTTTTTAACTGGCGACAAAACCTCTGAATATGTCCATTCTGATGACAATAATGGCACTCAACATTAGCAAATTTATTATACTTACCTCTGCTTTTGTCTCGACTTTTATCTCTATTTCTCGGACCTCGAGACTCGCTTCTCCCCCTTTTCTCGACAACCAAGGCATCCGAATGTGAAGAGGACGATCCTTGTGTCTTCCTTCTCATCTCTTCATTCAAAATACTACTCTTGGCCAAATCCATGGTAATTGTACCATCTGGGGCAGAATTAGACAAAGATGTTTGGAACGTCTTCCATGAGTCCGGCAAAGTACCAAGCAACCATAGTGCTTATATCTCATCATCAAACCAGATTCCCATCGCAGCCAACTGATTTATAATTCCTTGAAAAGAATTTAAATGATCAGTCAAACAAGTACCATCATGATATCTCAGAGCCATCATCTATTTTATCAAAAATAACTTATTATTCCCAGTCTTTCGAGCATATAACTGTTCAAGCTTATCCCATAAACTGCGTGCATGTGTTTCCTCAATAATATGGTTCAAAACATTATCATCTACCCACTGCCTGATATAACCACACACTTAATGATGAAATGTAGACCATTCAACATCAGTTTTATTATTCGGTTTTTGCTCAGCAAAAACAGGCAAATAAAAATCTTTCACGTATAAAAAATCTTCCATCTTCCCTTTCCAAATATAATAATTCGAACCATTCAATGTAACCATTCTACTCGTATTCGTTTCCATTGTTTAACACAAGCAGAAAAATCAAGCAATAACCAAATGCTTTAATAACACTCTGATAGGAGAACGGTAATAATTCGAACAATATCGAATCAACGCAGCGGAATAAAATAATCTCCTCTCTTGTGTAAACATAATAGGAATCGATATAGTAGAATAAAATAAATACCAAGCACACAAACACAAAACGATTTTTTCTACGTGGAAAACCTCCTCGATATGAGGAGATCAAAAACCATGGGACCGGAGTCCACTCGAAATTCTTCACTATCAACAAAATTGTTCTTCTCTAGCAAATACTAGAGGTACATAGTAGCAAAGATCTCAAGAACATAATTCTTGGCAATACACATAAACTTCACAAGAGATCAAGGATAAATCTGACCAAAAACGCAAGTTTTGATCAATCCACGAAAAACCTGATGTATGGAGCTTCAAATGAAAATCAAACCGTTCAGATTCAATGAAATTGCGCCACGAACATACTGACAAAATTTCAGCTCAATCAGACAACGAATTAACCTCCGATGCCAGCTTGATGTAAATTAGATATTGCCCAAAACCCCAGATTTTCTGCTTTCTCTTTTTCTCTTGTTACCGTTTCCTTTTCTACGACTACCTCTTTATATAGATAGTGAGAAACCCTATTTCCTCATATAACTTATTATATGGGCTTAAGCCCTTTTTTGGCTTGCAACTCATTGGGTCTCCTCCACATATGAGTGAACCCAGCTAACACCCCGAACTGGGAAGGGCTTGCCCTGTGCTGGTCGAGGTTCTTGATCTGGACGAGGAAGGACCCTTCTCTTTCGACATTGAGCGATTCCTAGGGCTCTTGCTTCTCATCTTCTGGAGGGAATTCGAGCTTGTATATGAGATGCGTGTGCGCTTTCTTCCCCTTGGATTTGTGTCTACGTATGCGGTACACTCCCTCCCCCAACGCTCTGGCTACAGCCATGTGGCGGTGTCCCTTTGTGGAGGTGTCGTATTCCTCTGGAAGAAGCAACAAGTCCTACTTCAATCAGAGAGAGAGAGAGAGAGAGAGAGAGAGAGAGAGAGAGAGAGAGAGAGAGAGAGACAGAGAGAGAGAGGAGGAGAAGCAATGCACCTGCTTTAAGAGCTGACTTGACATCATCGATCTTGGTGGTGAACATCTCCACAAATCCCCATTGGGGTCGGCTCCGTTTGCTCGGGTCCGGAAGACTCTTCTTCCCCATCACTATCAATCTCCACAGCGCCTACTTCTCGATGTTCACCTCCTGCGTTCGGCATTTACAAAGAGCCTGTGATATCGGGACGTGATCATAGGCAAGTTGTCGGGTCGTATGGTTCTCGTGACCATCATTACCTGGCTACCGTGGCCACCTTCTATGGTGGCCTTGTCGCTGGAATTGGGGTCGGAGCCTTCTTTGCTGGAGTGGGGATCTTGCTTCTCCTCGACAGGCCTCTCGCCGGACTCAGGGCGGAAGACTATGTAAAGGCACTGCACGTCATCGGCACCATGAGCTGCTTCTCTCTCCACCTTGGGCCTATAGAAGAAGAATATCTCCCCCTCTTTCCTGCAATTAAAACTCCACAACAATCTCCTTCGCTCACTCCTCTCCGTCACCAACTAGCGAACCCCATTTGATTAACAGTAAGAAAGGAGACAAAAGCAAGTTTCGAACCTGAATTTCGACTTGGGGATCATTTCTGGTCTTCACTTCCTGGCCTTGACCCATTTCCAGCGCCACTGCCGCAACACAGACACGCAGCAGATGCAAATGGAGGAGAAGTTGAGGGCAAACCAGAGAGAGGACCGCGGACACGGCTTTGTGGATAACCCACGTTTCAGCACCGAAGCCTGCCACGTCTCTGTGCGTGCTGTCGCCGACCGAATAGCAGACATGCCGGCGGAACAATGCATTGCAGAGGGACTTCACACGCGTCCCAACGTTTCCTATGTCCATGGAAACACCACGTGTTTTATAGCAGTTTCAACAACGTTTATTTCCGAATCTTATGGGCACGTTAAAAGTTACTAGCTTTTATGAAAAAGTAACTGCTCTTATGGGAGTCCACTTATCAATATTTACTTGTAATTCTTATATGCTGGAAAGCTCCCCAACTGATGTGGTTGAATGAATGAAACATATGCTATATTTTTGTTGAGCTAACAATACAACCTAGAAGAGGGTAGAATAAGTAGTATGTGGATTATGAAAAACATTCCTCCAATATAAGTCAACAATAATAGAAGTAAATTATGATAGTTGTATGCATAAGATATCGATAAGATATGTTATGTAATAGCGGTGCTAGTAATCAGTAGTTGACAATAATGAACTAAGGAAGTAAAACACATAACAATTTATAATAGTTTGGCTTTATTCCCAAACTTATATCTGCTGTCCAGATAACAATCATAACACAGGTTGAATTTCATTAATATTCAGAGCCAATTACAATCAACAAGTGTCTATTAACCAATAGATCACGTTATCATAATATAATGACTATTTTCGCACTTGTACACTTTGTCTAGATTACAAAGAAGCTTAACCTTAGATGAGGAATACCAGATGGAGAACAAAGACACTTCATAATTACATAAGAGAGATGGATAACAAAGACACTTCATAATTACATATGAGAGAGATGAAGTACAATGATGGCATTTTCAATTTCTTGGTTCAACCCTTTTTGTGACTTCCTAGATCTTTTATATAGACATCATCAATCGCAACTTTGGAGATTATAATCAAAAGGAAAGAGTAGTTCAGAATTATTGGATGCTTTTGCAAAAATTAATATTGCCGTACAATCGTTTCTTCCGATATCAGCAGATTTCTCAAAATGGTGTCTATTATAATTGTCACTTCGCTAATTCTAGATTTGCTACCCCAAAAAGCTATCATCACTTTTTTGTAAGTACTTTCTTGTTTTTCTGCCATGTATTCTTAGCCCGTAAGGGCTATTTCTTATACAGTCAACAGTCATCTTTAAACAAATACCACACCAACATCACTTGAGACTTGATATCAACATGTCCCGATACTCATTATTAACATGTGCTTAGTATGACCAGTCTATAGATGCTTTCCAATAATTGCTTGAATGGAGTAACTTGCGATTGCATATCCAATAACCCTTTTGAGTATATCAGCATACAGAGACTTCTCATGGACACAAGATTGACCTTGGTATCTGCAAGTCACCATGAGCCACTTGTCATTGGACACTTGCTCTCCTCTTGTCATGATCTTTGTCCTAGTCATCACTAATCTCATTTTTCATCGATATCAATGCAATTAAACTTGATCTCAACATATGTACTTATCATCATAGACACTAATATTAAATATAGTTTTGGAATCATCAAAACACCATAAGGATGTCTTCCCAACGTTTTTTAATATTCAAATAAAATTTTGTAAGTAACCTAAATAAGAGTTAGGTAATTTAAGCTCCACAAATAAATTTTTTTGATAAAAATAGAAACGTTGTTGATAATCTTCAAAAGAGAACCTAATTTCGTAAAAGACTTTAACATGTTGGTAAGCTCTTCCCATTAGCGCTAGTAAATTATCGAAATAGTTGATATTTCCAAAACAATCAAGCAAACATTAGTAACTAATTCAAGTAAAAGTTGACAATTTTAGGTTGGATTTGTTAACCTTTCTGTGTGGTAATTGTCATAAAGATTAGTTAATCAATGTCAGTAAATTATTAAAAATCAAATAAGCATTGGTTAAATAGCTCTGCAAATAAATATTGATAAATTATTGGAGCAGTTAGTAATTTTTCACCAAAATAAGTAACTTTAACACATTGGTAACTTTAAAAAAAAATGGTTAAATATGAAAACAGTTATTAATTTCTAAACATATCTGATAAAAGCTGGTAATAAAATAGACTCTTGGTAATTTCTAAAAGAGTTAGTAAAATGAACAAACTGGTAGGCAGTATATTCCAAGCCATCAAACAATAGAAAGCCACTCTCCACAAGATAGAAGCTCTTTCATTAACTTTTAGTAATCCAAATGGCTACCATCGAGGAAAATAAACTATATTACCATTATTATAGAGTAATATAGATAGAGGAATGAAGTACAACAATGCCATCCACAATGGTAAAAGAATCCAATCATAACGAAATGAATCTTTGATTGACCAATTAGTCTGGCTAGTATCACTGAAGTCCTAGATCGATTGGGGTCCGGGGCTTAGGCATCAGGTTCACGAGATTGGCCTACGGTCTCCAAATCGGGTGTCAAGGTTACAAGCCCGACCTTGTGGTCCTAGGTATCGCAAAGTATAGTACTAATGACATTTCTCTCACACAAAGCAGATATACTAAGACCAAGCTGGCACTCAGGGTCCTTGGAGACTTGTTCATTCGATGATTTTGAAGGTGATGTATATAATTGTGATGGTAGTGAAATTTCACTAACAAGTATTACTTAATAATCTAATTTAACTTTCTTTTAAGGAAATATAATCCACGAATCAGCCAATTTGAAGTTTAGATTTCTTGCCAAAATGAGAAATTTAGCTTTTTGAATGGCCAATTCTTTAGGTAATCTAATTCCACAGCCAACCGAAAAAGACCTAAAAAAAGAATTCTATTACTCGCATAAGTGGATATCTATGATGCATTTATTGCTTAATGGCTGTCCTTTGTTTTCGGGCCCCATTCTTTTCCTCACCATTGTCGGGCCTAACTTTTTTCATCGAGGCTAGCCCGCTATTAAATGAATTAATACAACGTTTGCACCGGAACTCATCCTAGTCAGTGGGCCAAGCTTTTCTATTTAGGATAATGACCCAATTCTCTAGAAAACCACCACTTTTAGGTCGAGTCCTAACTTTATTCTAATTTTTGTCTCATGAAAAATCAATAACTTTTACCTCATGCCCAAATCCATCTCCTGTTTAAACATGCCAACTCACTTGTTGACGTGGATTTTAAGGTTCTAATATATTAATTTAATTATTTTAAAATAAAAAAAAATACTTTTCCATGATAAAAAAGATATATATCCGCAACTCATCTTCATCCTCAACTAAACAAACCCCTCACACCGACCAAAAAAAAAAAAACTAACCCTTCACCATGTGTTGCCACCAACGTTCGGAGCCCTCCCCCTCTGCCTTTCATCCACTCTTTCAATGGAGCTTGTGCTCGTGGCCTTAGAAGCTTGAGCTCACAAGTGTTGAGGTGGACATGTGACTCATATTGTAAATTTGGTGCAGTCTGAAATAATTAATACATTCTAATCAGTTCATAATTTATTAGCTTAAGCTCTTCAATCAATGTGAATTTAACGAAAATATATTGACAAGCTTGAGATTGAACTCTTCCTTAATAATCTTCTTAAGTAAAGATATCAAGTTTTTGTAGTATGCTCCCAACAAATAATAGTAAAGTCAGTGGTTGATTGGTGCTCCACCCGTAATTTGTTATGGTGTTTGGTGAATATGCAAGTTAAGTAAATTTCGATATAGAAGGATATTTAAATTAAGAGGGAGCAAATTTAATACTGAGCTTATTTGTATGGAAGAGATTGTTTATATACATGTGTGAAGAATTTACAATAATTGGCAAAAATATAAGGAAACTCAAAAGTCATATGAGATCAAATTGTACTTTTTGTACCGTGATAAAGGATGAGATAAGGAATTTTATTTAAAAAGTACGGATGAATAGAAGGGTGAGGTGACGCAAGCAAGACCTCAAGAGAAGGTTCTAGAAGATGTTGCGTGGCTGGAGACGAGAGAATCCTTTTAACGGCATGGGAGGAACACGTCACGTCACTGAGAGATTAACCGATTTCGGTTCGAGGAGATAAAGAGAATCGGCTGATGGGGCCGAAGACGATCAAGCTACTGTTCCGTCGCCGCCGTCCGCCGCCGTTCGCCGCCGTTCCTGATCTCAGCTGCGTTGGCTAATGAGCCGGACTCGCGCTGGTAACGGTTTGGCTCTGCTCTTGGCCGAGCTGATTCGAAGGTTGGAATCCTTTGCGAAGCCAGGATTTCGCTCGTCGGTTGAATCGCGAAAGGTCCTGTTGCCGATTCGAGATGCAAACGTCATGGGCCAGATAATATCTATTATTATCCTTGCTATCGAGATCGATGTTCTTTCTTTTAGGATTAAAGCACGCGTTGGGCGCGATTGGGTTGTTGTCTTGTTCGGAGTGCTGCTGGTTGATCTTGCTTGGAATCAGGCCGTGAATTCGAGCCTGAGACAGCGTAATTTTACTTCCCGATTTGTTGACCACCGAGTGTTTGGTAATATGCCTCTTAGTCACTGACATTGAATAGATTGCGGTTTTGTTCGAACTGAAGATGCGCAGATGTAGGCCCATCATTTTCTTAGTGCATTGATTCAATTCGGGTTATGTTTCATCATCGTCAAGATTGATTCTGAACGTGTTCTGTTCAGTTCGTCTCTTCTTTGTATTTGGCATGTTTCTTTGCTGCGTTCGATGACAATGGCCACTGACGAGAGGAATCGGGATTCAAACTGATGGTCCAAGTACCCGTCTCTAAGCTCAGAGGCACGGCGCTTGTTTGTCCAAGTATGTTCCTGTTCCTATGCTCTGCGTTTGAGTGATTATGGCCTGCGTGAGTGATGGTGATCCGGTAGAGAATGGAGAGGCCGATATGAAATTGAATTGGTTCTGTGGTGAACCGAGACTGTGATGGAGATCTAGGGATGGTTTCCGGCTTCGACGGCAGACGTTGAGGGGAAGGAGGTTTCCGGGAAGAAAGTTGACATCTCTGGATCTCAAGGTATCACTGGCAATATAGTTTTGTTGTAATTATTGATGACGCTTCATTCAGCTTTTTGATTAAGGGGAAGAAATCATCAACTCTGTAAAATTTGATAGCATATGAGCGGTTTCAAATATTGGAAGAGTTCGATTTGATGCTCCCCTACCAAATTATATTTAATAAGTTTCTTTAAATAGCATGGTATATATATATATATATATATATATATATATATATATATATATTTTTTTTTTTTTTTGGTTCTGGAGGAACCGGCTTGCAGCCGACAGCCGCGCCATAAACCCCAGGTGACACCTAAGCAGGAGGACCCACCACCCCTGGAGTCACACTTCATATACCTAGCGCCTCCCCTGAGTTTCGAACTCTTCACCTCTGGACTGAGAATCAGCAGAGATTTATCCAGCGGAGGGATGATCCTAGGAATTCAAAGCGTACTATTAAGAATTGCCTTTCGATTGTTTTAGATTGATTGGAATCAAGACAAATTAAATAGATGAAGCAAAGAAATAGAATTGGGATGCAATGTACATTACATATATCAATACATATATCAAAAAGATACATATTGTAGATTAATCTATATTAAGCCTATATTCTTTATATTTTTTTATAGTACAGCTTGTTACATTACAATAAATTACAATAAGAATAATAGCTAGTATGGTAGAAGTAGGAATGAGCAGTTCCCGGTTCCAGTTCAGTTCCGTCCGAAACCTGGAATCTACCATCGAGTACAGGTTCCTCAATTTTTGGAACCTGGAACCTACCCGTCAGAATCGGGAACCTGGAACCTACCCTGTCACAGGTTCCGGGGTCGGTTCCAGGTTCCAACAAGTTCTTTTTTTTTCTTTTTTTTTTTTGGTTTCATTTTCGTAATGAGCGCGAATATTCGGAAGCCAAAATAATTCAATAGTTGGCCCTCCATTTTCAGTTCCTGCCAATACAAAGCAATGTGAATCTTTTACATCCAAATAGACAACTAAATTCATAATTTTCAGTTCCAGTTCGTCTCTGAGCGGCGTCTTGCCCCTGTTCGACGGCTTCAAGCTCGCATCGTTGAGCCCGACCCACTTCGCCCAAGTCCTCCACTACGCCTTACGATCCGTGAGGCACTTCGCGAAAGCCATGGCTCGCGAGATGGAGGCGGCAAACTGGAACCTCGATGAGGCCATCCGATTCATCGAGCCGCGAGCGAGGTTCGCGAAGCCCGGCCACCGGCACTTTGCCATCGAATCGTTCGTGGCCAGATCGATCTTCGAGGGCTTCAACTTCCCCAACTTCACGCTCATGAACGAGTCGTCGTCCATCGAGGAGCGCACTCCCCAAGCCTTCTTCGACCAGTTCAAGAAGCTCAAGTCCGTCAGCCCCCGAGCTTCATCGCGCGGAACCCGAGCTCACCGTTGGCCAGGTTCGCCAAGGCCAAGTACCTGCAGTTCGTGCACGCGAAGCATAAGATTCTCACGCTACCTTCAGGAGGCATTGCAAAAGAAACAATGTGCCAATCAACTATTCAACCCAATGGAACCAATAAACCCCAACAGAATCGAGTAACAGTGCATCTTTCTACAATCTTCATTTTTTCCAAATTTTGAAATGAAGGTTGAGCAACTATCAGTGTTGCTCATAGCAATCTGTCACTTGAGCAAAAGTGCGGAGGAAAACCTACCATCTCGTCGAGCTCGAGAACTCGTAGAGCTTGCCCCTCGGGGAGACGATGATGAGTGCAACCTCGGCGTCGCAGAGGACGGAGAGCTTGAAGGCCTTCTTCAGTAGCCCGTTCCTGCGCTTCGAGAACGTCACCTGCCTGCTCGTGTTGTTCTCTATCCTCTTCATTTGCGTCTTCCCTCTCACCATTTCCCCCCTCCCTCTCTCTATCTCGCTCTCTCAAGCCACAAAAAACAAGAAAGAGATCGGAAGAAGAAGAAGAAGAAGAGCGGGAACTGATCGACGACGAGCGCTCGATCGAAGCTCCGAATCGAAGTGGCCACAGAACGGAGAGCGTCGTGTGGATCAGGTCCCGGAAAGCAGGAGATTGGAGACGGCGCCGGGAGGAGGCACTCGTTGAGAAAGAAACGGAGGATTCTAGAGAGAGAGAGAGAGAGAGAGAGAGAGCAATCCAAGAAACCCTAGGCGATTCGGAATCGGAACCAGAAAGAGAAGAGAGGGAGAGAGAAGAAAAGAAAAAAGTTGGGGGGGCAAGAAGTGACGTGAGGAGGGAAAAGGGGAGAAAAGAAAGAGAGAGAAAAAGAAAAGGGGAAGGGGGGAAGAATCCGCAGAGGGGGGGAAATCATTGGGGGGGGGGGGGAAGAAGCTAGGGTTTTTTTTTTTTTTTGAATTATGACCGGTTCCCGGAAAAGGGGAACCGGTCTCCTTGGAACCGGGAACCGAACCATGCTCACCCCTAGGTAGAAGATTCATATATTTCTTTCTACCATACCATCGGATCTCATAGAATACTATACCGCTAATTCAAGTCCGCTCATTTCATTTAAGACATGAGATGAAAATCCTTTTTGATTTCTTCTATTTCTTCAATCATTGACTAAGAAAAGAAGTAAAGTTTGATTCAAATTAATCACTTTGACTGACTATTTTTACGTATATTATAAGTAAAAAAACAGCAGGAACTAGGATGAAGAGTGCAGTAGCAATAAATGCGAGAATATTTACTTCCATAATCTCATTGTTTTGTTATAAAGAAACTTTGTCGGCTGACTACCTTTTCTAAAAGGTTTGATGTTTTGCGAAAAATATGGTAAGTTTAAGGTCCGTTCGTTTCGCGGAAAATTGACCATTTTCGGAAAATATTTTCCCAGAAGTCATTTTTTAGGATGTTAACACCTAAATTTTGGCAACCCGATTATTGATTTATTACATAAAAATTAGGGATTAATTTCAACCCCTAAAAAAATGGAAGGAAAAAGAATTGCATCAAAGCAAATAAAATGGGAAAATAAGGAGAGGATCAATCTGATTTGATTATCACGGATTTTTTCTGGCGAATATTTAAATCATAGTAAATGTGGAAGCAAATTCTCGATCAGAGAAATTAGGTGAATAAAAAAAACAAGAAATTTGATAAAAATGAAAGAATCAAAGTATTTGAGGAAAAATCAAGCTAATCGCGAAATCGGGCTTCAATTTGTAGATCATGATTAAGGCAACGGAGAAAGGAAGCTTCAAAATTACCATGAACTGGGGTTTTCGGAATCACTATAAAAAGAGGGCACAATTTCGTAGACAAGGGGGGCGCAAGAGAGAATTCAAGAGAAAAATTCAAAAACAATTCGTGCAAGAAGAGCGTGAGAATTCGTGCGGAGAATGAGAAAAAGTGCAAAAGAAAAAAAGAGACGAGACCCCGTCCATCTTCAGTCAACAAAGAGAGCTATTTCTTTTTTCCTTTCCTGACAAGCTGCAGAGAAAAGGAAAAAGTCAGAAGGAAAAGTACAGAACAGAGAAAGAAAGAAGGAAAGGACGTGAGACATAAAAAAGGTTGTCTTCTTCCTTAGCTTCTCATCAGTGACGCCTGCAAAATTCTGTTGCTGCTCGTTGCCATCGTCGACTGCGTCTCCCCCCGCCTGAGCGCCGCCCTTACTGGTCGCCGCGTCTCCACACCAGCCACCGCCTACCGCGCCTCCACCTCGCCTGCAACCTGCAGATTTCGCGCCCTGCCTCGCTGATCACCGTCGCTCCGCCAACGCCGACGCCTGCGTAGCCGGCAATCGCTGCGCCCGCATCGCTCGTCTGCAAGCACCGCGCCACCGCCGCTCGAGCCTCGACGCCTGCAATGCACGAGCAGCTCGCCGCCCCCGGCGCTCGACACCAACAGCATCACCGTCGCCCCAAGCACCCGCTAGTCGCCGCCGCTCCGAGACCTCTCGCCTGAGTGGCCAACCGAGCCTTCGCCGCGCGCCGTCTGCAACCCGACGCTCAGCCTCCGCCGCGCCTCAGTCGACCTCCGACGCCGCGATCGAGCGCTGCTCCCGTCTGCAGCTCCACAACCGAAGCCCGAGCCTCTTGCTCGCCGCGCCACCATCGCCCAGTCTCCGCCGCTGCTGCTGTCCCTCTGCCCGACGCCACTGCTCGCCGGCCATTGGCACTTGCGACGCTGCAGCAACCCGTGAGCTCTCCCTCGCCTGTGAAGCCCGTGCGACCTGCAGCCGCCGCGAACGCCGTCCCTGCCTGTTCAGCACCCGCCAGCAGCAAGCCGCACCTCAGCCCGCGTTGCTTCCGCTCCGCCCGCGCTTCAACCGCTCGCCGAAGCCCCCGTGCATCGCTGTCCCTACCCCTTTTCCAAGTCCCCCTTAGGTAGTTTTTGTTTTTATTTTTGTTCTTATTTTTCATTTATTTTATTCTATTTTATTTTATTAAGTTTGTTATTATTGTACAAATTGGAACATTGGATTTCTAGTCCATTTTATGATATTATATGCAGGGATTTGTACAAAATTATTGTAATTATTAATTTGATCCGTAAGATTTCGGATCGGATTTTTAATTATTTTGAATCATTTTTTATATGTTATGTTGTGATGTTTAGGGTTAGAAAAATAGCTAATTTAACCTATGAGACAACAAGTTATTTTTTTGATTATTTTAATTCTTTATTTGTTAGATATCTGGATTGTTTAGATATAGTCGCTTATCTTTGAAAAACGCTAAAAAACATAAAAATAATAATATAATCAAATCTTGCATTATAGTGTGTTGGTTTAGTAAATTAGGATTGCATTTTTAGGATTGCATTTTTAGATAATTTTTGGAAAAGATTAGGATTGATTTTAGATAATCTTTGCACATTTTAATTTTCTCATTTTTTGCTTAAAAAAAATAGTTTTCTAAAATATGATAGGGTTTAAATCAAATTAATCCCTAAAATAAATTAAAAAATTATTCATTTTAGATATTTTAATTAAGGTTTTTATTAATTCCAAATTTCAATAAAAATACAAAAATATTAGGTTCATTAAATTAAGATTTGTTTGTTAGTAGAATTAGGTCATGTAGTAAAAAATACATTTTTATAAAAGAATTCTAATTTTCAAGAAAACCCCAAAAAAAAGTTGTTTGCTTTGTGTGATGCAATTTATTTTTATTTATTGAATGTTTAGTAATTTAGGTTAAAATAAATCCAAACTGCCTGCAAAAACATTTAAAAAATAAAATAAAAAGAAATGTTACCGAAAGGGCATTAGAGAAATCTAGTGTAATCAAGTCCCCATACCCTGTTCGTAGAAGTCTATTATTTTACTTAGGTGTCTAATCGACCTACCGTAAATCGATTAGTGGCAACTCCTAGATAATAATTATTTGTATGATAAATATTTGAATTTTAAGTTGCGAATTGGTATGGGTTTGGGAGAGCCCGAGCTAAGTTTAAAGACTTAGCAGTCCATTAGCCTAAATTTAGGTGGTATACCCGAAATTTAGGTCGCGACACAGGAAAATGACAATATTTTCAAATGTTTGACTAAAATCTGAAAATGTTTCGGAAAATATTTTTCGGTGTTCGGTAAGGAAAATATTTTCTAAAACTTAATCGCTTAGCATGCATCACTTACCGACCTATAAATCCATAAAATATGAACTTGCCTTTAAATCCGAGCAAACTTGCTTAATATCTTTATTCATTCATTGTCACCAAACACTCATCTACTCTAAAAAATGTTCGTATGGATTTTAAAAAGAAGTAAAAGAGAAAAGAAGCCCTTAATTAGAATCTTCCAGTTGAGTGGCTTGTTCTCCTCTTGCGTCTTTTTTTTTTTTTTTTTTGGTGCTGGAGGAACCGCCGTAGCCGGTAGCCGAAGCGTAAACCCCCATGTGCTACGTAAGTGGAAAGACCTACCACCCCCGGCATCACACTTAAGTCGCCAAGTAATTCCGCTAGAGCCTTTGCTTCACAAAGGTTTCGAACTCCTCACCTTTCTCGCAAAGGTTCACTGAAGCCTATCTAGCGGACCCACCACGGCTGGTGGTTCCTCCTGCGTCTTTTGTGTTCTAATAAACAAAAGAAAAAAGAAACAAACTATGTAGAGTTATTTGCTTGAGCAATGTAAACTATAGGGTAGAGTAGATAAAGAAAAAGATAAACAATAGTGCAGAGCGTGAAAGAAATTAAGAAGAAGAAATGAGAGGAGGAAGTGAGTATTTGTAAATGTGTAAGATAAGAGAGATTAAGTAAGAAAAATGTTTTTCACTTTTCAAAAGTGAAAAACATTTTCCCATAATTTAAAAGACTTTTTTTTTCATGGAAAACATTTTCCCCAAGAAATTCATAGCTTTGTTCATTTCGCGAAAAATAATTGCCAAAAAAATATTTTTCAGATTTTTCGGTGTTCGTTTCACAGAAAATGAATTCTTTAAGGAAAATGTGTTAAGCAACATTAGAAGGAGCATTGCTCTTGTAACATCTTTTGTGAAAGAATTATGAGAGACCCAAGGTTCGCAAGGGACACATAAGCTTGAATTTTCGTCTCGTGCTATAAATTGTTTTCTAGGAGTCAATCCGGGAGCATTAATGCCTGGATATTTGCCAACAAGTTGAAAATGCATTTTTTTTGGTAAAAATAAAATAAAAAGATAAAGTAGAGAAAAGAAAATAATAAAGCTCCAGCCCAGTCCGACCCCAAGCGCAGCCCAGACCATTTAGCTCAGTTCACGTCAGCTCCATCACTCCCGCCAATAGAAACACTTTTAACCTCAACTCGCCGTCGCTGCGCCTCCACCTCCGTCGCAGCTTGTCTGCCTCCGCCGGCGGTTCTTCGCCACTGTCCATGGTTCCTCTGTGTGGGTTCCACCCCACCTGTGACGATCTCGATCACAATCTGACTACGCTCGCTTCACGATGCTTCAAGCTCCGAGCTCCGGCCTCCCTCCTCTTCCATCATCTTTCCCTCTCCAGCATTGCTTTGGGCTTCAGCTCGGCGTTGAGTTTCTGAGGGCGATGGTTTGAAGCCGTCTGTGACCTTTGCTGACTTATTGATGACGCCCACAGCTGGGTCAGGTCGTTTTGTGTCTGATTATACTCTAGATATGACTTCAATTCATTCCTGCTTTGCCCTCGCTGTTTTCCAAGTTCCATTGCGGTTGATTACGCTGTGGAGGAAGAATCGAGTTTGCAAGGAAGGTGTTCAATGAAATGACGAAGCTGCACTCTGTTTCGAGGAGTACCTGTTCAACATAGAGGTAATCGACGACCCGGCTGTGGTGACCTCAAGCTGTGGACTGGTGATCGAGCGAGAGCAAGTCTCCGCCATGATTGTGTCCATGGACTCTCTTTCTCTCTTTTCTCTGCATTAGTCCGTACGCTTCTTCTCTTCTGTCCGCCATTAATGTCTCTGTTGTTGCTCTGCTTCAAGGCCAGCAACGTCTCGCCGAGGGACATTTCAGGCGCACCAGGCGTGGCTCAATGGCCCATCATCGGTGCCGGTCGTTCGCCATGAATTCAAGTTCCAGCATGGTTCGTCGTTCTGGGTCATGATTGGAAGTGAGGTGAGTCCAGGTGAGCAGGTTATTACTCAAGCGTGTTGTTCTTTTCTTTCGCTTATGACTTTTGCGTACGTTGAATGCTTGTTCAGAATTATGAACCACGGATTTACTGTTTCTTTTCCTTGAATGTTGATACGGGTAAAGCTGCATTCTTTTTGCTGAAATAGTTCATTCCCTGCCCATTTTTGTTTGGAGCTTAACTAGAAATAGTCAGCCTTGTTAAAATACTTCTGTGGGCTACCTTTTCCTTTTCTGTTTCAAGAAAATGATAACATATGTGGAATTTGTCTTACATCCACTTCAATTGATGCACTAGTTTCACTTACTAGTTCGAAAGTTTGGAAATGGTCTGATGTTACTCGGGACATGCATTAGAGTCGTTGATTTCAAAATATTAGCGAGTCCTTGTTCTGTGAACTTCTTGTAATTTAAGTCTTCCTACATTTTCTTTTGTGAAGTAAACGCTCGGTTTGCCCATAAATAAGAAAGTAAGGATCGAATCATCTTTTACGAATTGATATGGGGTCGTGTCTTTCTTTTCTATGTGGGATGAACAAATTCTTTGTTCATGTTTCACTCTAGTAGTTGATTTAAATTTGTGGTTCACTCCGTAATTACCGCAAAAATAATGGAAATATTAGCTTCGGGAGGTCAAATGGATGTTTAACGTTTTGCTTCTATATAATGGAATAGTGATCTGCTTATAGCTCATTTGCTTGTCTGAGTTCGTGAAATGTGGTTTTATGGTATTGGGTAATCTAGGAAAATCATCAATCATTTTTCTTAGAAAAAGATCATCAACTAATTGCATGTAAATAATTGTTATACTATAGGATTTGCATAGTTCTTTATTGGTCTCATTTCGTTTCGTTTGATATTCCATCACCATCATTTAGTTTAGGAATTTCACAATTGGTAAACTAGCCTAAAACATGTTCACTTTTTCTTTTTCTTTTTTATTTATCTCTTTTGCATAGCTTATAGGGTTTATTGTCCTAGAGCTTAATAATAAGGCCATGTATAATATTTGCTCTATATAGTAGTGGGTTAATTTTCTCGCACTTTACCGCGATCCCTCGATTAATCGAAATGTTGATAAACACCCACTTCACCTATTCCTATTCCCATGAAAGTTCTCATTTACCATTCCATATCTATATGAGAGTGGTAAATGAGTTTGGACATCACAGTTCCATTCTATACTAAATTCAATAACGACATTACTTAGAGAGAGCTAATTAACGAAACTTGTCACAAGACTTCATGTTTTAACGCTTACCAATGTCTTGCAAACCTAATGCAACAGACGGTTGCTAAGCTCAATCACCAAATTACCCAGAATATATAGCCAATTTTCACTCTTGTCTATCACTTACAAACTAAAAACAACAAGCAGATGCCCAATACCGAAGTTCTATTCTAACTTTACTGTTCCACAACAAAAAAACCGCAATAAGCCGAATATGTGTCAGCTCAAGTCATCAAGCCACACCAGTGACACTCCATATTACGCAGAATTCCCACCAAAAAGAAGAAAATGAAGAAGGGGCATTAAGAACATCTGCCCTGACTGGGTTCGTGGGCTTTAATTCCATTCTAGATTTCGGGCCGGACCTTCAAGTTTCATTATCCCGAAATATTTTACTTTTCAAATACTTTTTAATACATATAATTGAGAAAATTACATTTCTATCTTTAGACATCAAGTTTATCACAGACGTCTGTGAAAAAAATATGTAGACGACTAACAATTGTAACAAAATAAAAGTTTAACATCGTTGAACATGAGAGGTACATGAGTGCCACTCCAAAGTTTATGCGAGAATTTTCATAGGATGATTTAATGGTATCGCCACGTGTTAGGAGAAAACAAGCCAGAGGTCAATGCCCCGTATCGTAAGGGCATAAGTTGTCGTCAAGCACAAAAAGAAAATATTAGGGGTTGATTAAGTCAGGCCGTCCTTAATGTGCCCCACTTGAAATTAAAATAAATTATGTTACCTCTGCCCCAAATTTAAGGTTGAGACAATGCCTACTGCCTAAAGTTTAAACTGCCATTTTATTTATTTATGTTTTTTTGTTGCCACTTTGCTCGTCTTCAAAATTTCCTTTGGAATTGGGACCCACTACAATTTTCCTTAAGATTTTTAATCTGCTTTCAAATGGGTTTATGTTGGTCATTACACTTAAAATAACTGTCATATCAATATAGAGTTTTGCTATCACATTAGCACGGGCCTAAATAAAAACTGAATTGCACTATAGTAAATAATAAATTTTAAATTATTGCTCAAGAGGATCACAACAATCTAGTTAAGGAAAATTAGGAAAAAAAGTTATTCTCGCGCAAATAGACACCTCATAACACAGCTAGAAGCATTTTCTCATGGTCGTTCACATTCTTCTTGACTATCTCTAAACAAAGCTAGAAACATTTTCTCATGGTCGTTCACATTCTTCATGACTATCTCGAAGTGTTGTTCTTCTAATTAGTAAAGCTAGAATCTTTTTTCTCCCACTTTGGGCAAATTTCATAGGCTTGACTTAGGCTTCACTCATTTTGCGGAAAATGAAGAAAGAAAAAAATGAAAAAGGAAAAAAGTTATAAAAAATTCAGAAATTTTGTAAAAAAATTATCCACATTAGCGTTGACACACAGCATATGACAACCAATGATTAGATTGCTGCATCAACTTTTTCGGGTCAAAATTGACCGCAATGATAAATTGATAAATTATTAAAAGGTTTAGGATAAAATTGGTATAATAAAAAAGTTTAAGATTGAAATAATTTTATAACTTATTTAATAATTTTTCGATAACTATAATGAAATATGAGAAATTTCCTATTCAACAAAATGGTTTATTAAAATTGGTAGATGGTATTGCTACGTGTTAGGAGAAAACAAGTCAGATGTAAACGCCCCGTATCATAAGGGCATAAGTTGACGTCAAGCACAACAAGAAAATATCAGGGGTTGATTAAGTCAAGCCGTCTTTAATGTGCCCCACTCGATCTAAATAAATTATGTTACCTCTGCCCCAAATTTAGGGTTGAGACAATGCCTTCTGCTTAAAGTTTAAACTGCCATTTTGTTTGTTTTTTTTTTTTTTGTTGTTGCCACGTTGCTTCTCTTCAAAATTTCCTTTGGAATTGGGACCCACTACAATTTTCCTTAAGATTTTTAATCTGCTTTCAAATGGGTTTATGCTGGTCATTACACTTAAAACAACTGTCGTATCACTAAATATTGTTGCTATCACAATAGAGTGGGCCTAAATAAAAATTGAATTGTACTAATAGTAAATAATAAATTCTAAATTATTTATCAAAAGGATAGCGACAATCTAGTTAAGGAAAATTAGGAAAAAAATTATTCTTGCATAAAACCTTTTATAGATGCCTCATAACAAAGCTGGAAGCATTGTCTCATAGTCGTTCGCATTCTTCTTGACTATCTCGAAACAAAGTTAGAAGCATTGTCTCATGGTCGTTCACATTCTTCATGACTATCTCGAAGTGTTGTTCCTCTAATTAGTAAAGCTAGAATCTTTTTTCCTCCACTTTGGGCAAATTTCATAGGCCTGACTTAGGTTTCTTTTATTTCATGGAAAATGAAGAAAGAAAAAAAGGAAAAAGGAAAAAAGCAACAAAATTAAAATATTCAGAAAAGTTTAAAGAACTGAGGAGAAGGGATTGCGTACCTTGAACTTGAATGTGGTAGACCGATACATGTCAAATGACATAAGACAAATTAGTACTCAGAACTTTCTGGGCACAAATATAGCATAAAACGAAATTAAGTTATTAGATGAATGCATATTTATTATTTAATATAAAAATTCGAACTAAGGATGACTAGCTCTTATATGTTGAGAGATTTTGTGGGACAGGTGCCAACTATTTTAAAACTTGAATTGTTAGATGAAAGCCTGATTTATTATTTAAATATTTTAATAGATACATAGCTAGAAGTTTCTGCAATGTTGGACGTAAATTAAGGTGTGCTTTTCAATGAAGGATGGTCATGCAATTTTACTCTCTCTCTCTAGCCAAGGAAATTCTTCTGCACGTTGTTGTCATCCCATGCCTTCACAGCCATCCGTTCAGCTGACTTGTCAAAATAGACGCTATGGTCTCTCCTATGCTGTCATTCACGACTCTTAAAGATTTCCTTTTCGATTCATCCCTGGTGAATGACTGATATTTTTTTTCAATCTTTTCAACCTTGGTTCCATAGGAGCAAGTCAGAGCTGTCGTGTTACACAATTTACGGTAGAGATCAAAGTCCAAAGGTTGTTCGGTCTAAAGGAATTGCGTTCAACCCGGTCTGTCACAAGAAGATTCAGAGAGAGTTCTCCAAGTGGTCAAAAGTCAAATTTGGAGAGTTAGGTTCACATCACAGATCAATAACGTTTGCCTCATTGATTACATAAATCTTGCCATGAGACTCACTTGATTCAGTTCCGGATGGATTAAATCTACATAATCTAATAAACTATCCGGTATTATTTTTCTATGATTCCCTTATCATCATTTGTTCACTTGTTTAAGTACTTTTTATCATATGGGGGCCAAACGAAAGACCGAGTCATCCTTTGTAACTAAGTTACACAACCAAATCGTCTTAAGACTACCCCAATGGATCACCAGATAACGATCGGTTGTGTTAAACTGAGGCACACACAATGCTTCTTAATCTTTCAAGGAGCAAAGAGCCCGGCTAAGCTAATGCCATGGTCGTTCCCCAAACAATTATTTGGAAAAGTCAAACAGTAATATTTCTTACTGTGTTTGAACATAAAACAATGATTAAGGCATGATAAAACAAGTTAGCATAAAAAATGTGAGGAATTGTGACAATTTATTTTTTTCTTTGTAAAACATCGGATATGATATTGGATATAGTTATATATAAAAAGAAAAATAAAAAAATTTCTTCATAACATCAAAATTAAAATGAAAATACCAGGAAAGAGAATTGTGGTAGCAAACTACAACGAGTTACCATCGTTGGAAGTGATTAGCTTGATTGTGGTGGTTGCCGGCGGACAAATGGGGTGACCACCTTGGTGGTAGTCGCATTTGTCACACTGGTTGCCTTAAGCCACAGCCCATGTTATTATAATCGCACATCACTTAACTACATGAATATAAGATACGTTATAATAACATATTTAAGCGATATGGAATTATACAAATACTATTCCTTGCATGTAAGTCCCTCTCTCACACGTGCTTGACTTGGCTCGACTATGGTGAAATTGACACGTTTAATATTTTGTGTGAGCCAATTGGAGTGTCATGATATGAATTATTAACCTATGTTATGATATTATGTTAGGATCTCTAATCAAGCATTTAATCGATGTGGAATTCTTCCAACAACGATGACATAAACATGGGAAACCATCTAAAGATCTAAATCTCAATGTTGATCTCGACCTACACAAGGGAACATTGTCATAGTGGCCACTTGTTTATCGGCAACCACCATTTGTGGTGGTCGTCTGTCAACGAGGTGACCACCATTGCGATGGCTACTTATCAAAGATGACCATCACAAGACTGATCTCATCTATTGTCTAGGCGACCAATCACACCTAGAGGATTGTTTCCTAAGTTAAGAGAGGCAATATTTTCAAAATTCATGCTAAAAAAATTAGGGATGATGAAATTGAAAATGCCTATATATCTTCTTTTTTGCAATATGATTCCTCGATTTTTTTCATTCAATTAAATATCTCAACCTCTCTTTCATTGTGATCTTACACTATTCTCATCTTAAGAGGGAAAAAAGTTTAATAATGCATCACTAAATCAACAAGTGATTGGTTCTTACCCATATGAGCCTAGTTAATAGGGTTGTTAATCACATAAGTTAGGTTACCATCCTTGTCGATTTTTCTTAATTGACTTAAGCCTCATTCCCCTCAATATATAGTTAGAGAAGATCAGTCAAATTCACTATAATCAATAGACATAAGGTGCGTTTATTCGGTCAAAAAGGAAAGTGTTTCGCATGCACCGACGTATGGAATGTGGAATCCATCAAGTTTATTTGATTGGAACACACTAATAATTTTAGATTAAACAAAGCTTATGGAGCAAAAGAAACGTCAGGTAATAATGTCAAGTCACATAAGACTTGAGTGCCTTCACTAGTCAATCCGTTGACTAGTCAAATTGCCCAACTATTAAATCACAAGAACAACCACCACAAAAGTCTCTCGGATCTTTCCTCATAATTTCCATTTGGTGGGTCGCTTGATCAAATAAGTAAAGAATTCACTTCCGACCTCCTGTCCATCAAGGTAGTGATCTAATAAAGTATCTGTCAAGCGAATACGTAATTAAGGAAGTATTCAAATTTCAAACCATAATTCTCTCACCAAATCGAAATCTTGCACTAAAAAAAAGATGTACTTTTTTTTTTCAAATTTCTCCGGAAGAAAATCAGTAAAAATAAATAAAAAATAACTCACTTGAAACCGCCGGGGTGAAAACAAGTGCCTAAGTCTCTCTCATTGTGGGACTCGAAACTAGGCAGGAGGGGAAGGAGAAAAAGTCCTTTATCTTACGCACCCACAGGGCCACAAACCCAATTTAAATCTGCGCACAACCCACTCCTCATGCTCCACAGGAACTTTCTTGCATTTTCCTCCCCTCCTTTTTTGGCCCCTTTCCTCTCTCTCTCTCTCTCTCTCTCTCTCTCTCTCTCTCTCTCTCCACACAACCCACTCCTCATGCTCCCCCCTGGTCCGCAGTCAAACTTAGGTTCCGAACGAGCAAAAGTCGTCCTCGTCTTCGTCGTCTTCATTGGCGTTACCGCCGAAGCTTCCTCAAAACCTCGCCTAGTCCGCGGTCAAACTTAGGTTCCATGTCTACGGGGAGGGCTAGACTTACTATTGCATAAAGTTGACTTTAAACAAAAGACTAAAGGTAACATAAAGTTGACACGTGATTTCAATACTTGTCTATCTTTACCTTGCCTACCCAGCAAAATGAAAACCCAAGAAGAGTGTTGAATCATTTAATCATCATGAAACGAACGCCATTTGATCTCTTGATGGTTTTCCTTGCCATGATTCCACTCCGCTTTGCTTCCTCTGAGACATTGCCTTCAATGAGCTCAACGAAGTGCCATGAGTAGGAGCGGTCTACCTTGTTAGAATTCAAACAATCTTTCTTCAAAGTCCTCAGTTTGCGAGCCTTATGGCCATCGGCACAAGCTAGAATCGTGGAAGCTGGAAGACAGGGATTGTTGTGATTGGGAAGGTGTGGATTGTGATGAAGGGATGGGCTACGTGACTAGCCTCGACCTCAATGAAAGTTGTCTCTGCGATCCTATCGACTTGAAGGCTAGCCTCTTCCGCCTCACTCATTTGCAAAGCCTCAATCTCGCATGGAACGACTTCAATTACTCTCAAATACCGTCCGCCATAGGTGATTTAGTGGAGTTGACGAGCCTGAACCTCTCTTGGTCCAACTTCGGAGGTCAAATCCCGTCTCAAGTCCTAAAGTTGACTAACTTGACCTCCCTCGATCTCTCTTGGAACTACGGATTGGAGCCGAGGAATCCTAGCATGGAGAAAATGGTTTAATTTTTGACCAAATTAGAACACCTTGATGTTAGTTGGTCAAATGTGTCGGCTCCGGTGCCCGATACTGTCGCAAATTTATCTTCCTTGACATCACTTGTTCTCTGATACTGCAACTTGCGAGGGACATTCCCAACAACCATCTTCAAGCTACCGAGGCAACAACTTCTTGATTTGGGTGAAAATCTAGAGCTATTGGGTCATTTGCCAGAGTTTCACTTGTACAGTCCTATTAAGTCACCGTCTCTTATGCAGACCAATTTTTCAGGCTCGCTACCAACTTCTCTCGGAAACTTGGCTTTCCTTAGCGAGTTCTATATCAGTCAAACCAATTTTTCAGGTAACATTCCATCTTCAATAGGTAACCTCACTCAACTTATCATGTTGGATATTAGTCATAACAAACTCTCGGGTGAAATCCCATCTTCCCTAGGGAAGCTCGTCTAATTCTCATATTTGAATCTTGAAATGAATCTACTCTCTGGGGAAATTCCTACTTCATTGACTAACCTCACTAACCTCACTTCCTTAGATCTCTATGCCAATCAATTAATTGGTCAAATTCTAGCTAAGATCACTAGCCTCACATGGTTAACTTATCTCGACCTATCATTCAATAGATTAACCGGCCCAATTCCCGAAAACATCTATAACCTCGAGAGTCTTGATTACCTGAACTTGCAATCAAACAATCTGAATGGTACTTTGCGGCTAGATGTAATACTCAAACTTCAACATCTAGATATATTGCACCTCTCATCCAATGAATTCTCGTCGATGATCGAACCTGGCATGAACGCTAGCCTTCCAAACTTGTCTGCTCTTAGCTTGGCTTCTAGCAACTTAAGTGAGCTTCCCATCTTCCTATCATACCAAAGTAGGTTGCAATGGCTAGACCTATCCCAAAATAGAATTTATGGGCCGACACCTCCATGGTTCTTAAATGTGAGTATGTCACAACTGCAATTTTTGAATCTTTCGAAAAACTCAATCACCAGTTTCACAACTTTTAAATGGCTAAATCTTATGACATTGGACCTTCGGTTCAACGATATACAAGGATTAATTCCCCTTCCCCCGAAGTCCATTGAATTCTACCTTGTCTCAAATAATAAATTATTTGGAGAAATTTCACTGAAGATGTGCCGGCTAAGCTCTATTAGGATCCTTGATTTGTCCAAGAATAAGTTATCTGGTGTTATTCCGCCATGTTCGAGCAATTTGAGCGATAGCCTCATTGTCTTGAATTTGAATAGTAATAATTTATATGGAATATTTCCTCAATTGCATAATGACGTATGTGGGTTGAAGATGATAGATGTGAGTGATAACCAGCTACAAGGGTTGTTGCCAAGGCGATTAGCTAATTGTAGCGCTTTGGAATTTCTCAATATTGAAAATAATTAGATTGTCGACAACAATCCTTCATGGATGGGCTCGCTTTCTTATTTGAAGGTGCTCATTTTGCATTCCAATGGATTTCATGGAGCCATAGGGGAACCTGAAGCTTGTGACCAGTTTCCCAACCTACGAATTGTCGATCTATCCATGAACAACTTCTCGGGTTGCCTTCCATCTGGATAATTTGATATGTGGAGTGCCATGAAAGTCCACATTGAGATGATGCACACTACTATGGAACTCTTGCGATCAGTATCGCATTTTCCGGGGATGAAGGAAACTACGACTACTCGATGACAATAATCAATAGAGGCAATTTATTGGAGTACAAAAGGATATTGGCATATCTCAATGTAATTGATCTTTCAAGCAACAACTTTATTAGGGAAATCCCAAATTCTGTTGGAAGTTTAACTGAACTTCGAATGCTCAATTTGTCCAACAATGCTCTTACTGGCTCCATCTCTTTGTCCCTGGCAAATTTGATCGAACTGGAATCTCTTGACCTTTCAAGCAATAAGCTCTCGAGAATGATCCCTCCAGCACTAGCCCAACTTAGTTTTCTTGCTTTCTTCAATGTCTCAAACAACCATCTTTATGGGCCCATACCTCAGGTAAACTAGTTCACCACATTCAAGATTGACTCCTATGGAGGGAACTTAGGACTGTGTGGAGTTCCTTTAACAAAGAAATGTGGAAATTTTGTTGAAGCGCCGCCGTCGCCGCCACCATTTGGTGCATTAGCAGAAAAATTTGACTGGAAGATTATCCTGATGGGTTTTGGAAGTGGGCTGGTCATCGGCGCGATTATGGGGCTAAACATGACTTCTAGAATTGAGCATCAGCTCCTGAGGTTCTATAGAGGATGGCAATGAAGACGGATGCGCCAAATAAGGTATGTGTGAATTACAGTATCTCGTGAAAGTTCAATGACTGGATCGCTCATTGCCAGGTGCGCATTTTGGCATACCTTTTCAATATGTTCCGTGCTTCATGATAGCATCCAAGCATCAACCATCTAGATATTAGTTTTCAAGGAAAGTGTCTCCAATTTCATCAGCCAACAATAAATGCGTGATCGTTCCCATGAAATTGACTCAATGTACTCTTTTGATAGCTATTAGTACAATATCTCATGTTGGCAAGAGAAGGTTTTAGCTTTACTCATTTTTTATAAGCCATTATGCAGAAGTTTCCTTAGCCTCATTTCTCTAATCTCGATCAACCAAGGTAATGAGTCATGGCCTCCATGTTTTGGGGGAATCGGCATAACGAGACCCTCTTTGTTATAAATTCTCAAGTTTTCCATTTAAATTCAAATCAAAAGTGCTCGCCAAAATCGTGTTCAGCCACAACCGAACAATGTACTCGAGTATCTGGATCAAAGAACTAGATTGGAAAATTGTGTCTGATGGGTCGCAGTATCGGACTAGTCATCATAGTAGTTATGTGTGACATCCCATATTTTCAATTTTGTTTTCGTCTGGATAAACCGGGCATTTCATTAACGCACCTATAGGGCTGTTCTTAGAGATGATTACTCTTGAGATAAGTAGATTATCTAGGGAAATTATTAAGGAATTTTAAGGCAATAGACTGAGAATTCGACCAGGAATCGGCTACTTGACCGTGCTCATCTTTAGAGGTCATTATGTCATAGATATAAATAGATTTGAGATTAGAGATAGGTCGGTTTGACTGAGATGTGTGGCCGATCGTGGGTGACTCCACTAAATTGGAAAATTCTCATCGACCGTAACTAATATGAATTTATTGTCGTTTTGGTATCCTATGTTTGTAATTGAATCCTCAAGATTTTCATGACAATCGAGAGTCACCATTGAGTCGAGTGGGTTCATAGTGGTTCGAAGAAAATTGACCATGAGTCATTTGCCCTAAAAATCTCTGAAAGTTGCCCAGTAGTCTAGGTTACGCTAAAAAACGCGCCGAATGAAAATTAACCGCCAATTCAAGTCCGATTTCGGAAATTAAAGATTCTATCATATGACAATCTATTTTTGGAACGTTGGCTCATCCTCCGAAGATTTTTCAAAGATTCCGGGATTTTTGTGGAAAATCGATACGGATGTTGCGGGAAATTAGCGGAAATTCGTACGGGGGCCAAATTAAAGGAAATTTGGATTTCCAAGCTGAGCTTTTGAGTGTCAGGAATTTATAAAAATTTGTTCGGGATTTTTCTACATCAAATTTGGACATCAAATCGAAGAATTTGGATGAGAATTGAAGCTTAAATTGAAGAATTCGGGTCTATGGTGAGGGCAGCATATATTGGCATCAAAATTGAATGATTTAGGAAATTTCTCTAGAAAGTAATAGGGACATGACATCAATGGAGAGGATAAAACTTGCTGACTTTAGGCCCCCACCTTGGCTTCCTCCTCACGCACAACCGCCTCTCCCTCCTTCGGATGTCTTCTCTCCCTCAATCGCTCTCTGCTCTATTTTGTTTTCATTTCCCTTGTTCCTTTTCTTCCGAAGACAACCTCAGCATCTGCCACCATCTACCGAAATTTTCACCAGCTGAATACCTCAGCTCCACGTTACCTCTCTTTCTCTTGCTGTCTCCACCGAACAAAGCCTCACCAGTCAACAAACCGGCTCTTTACTTCCACCAAGGTTGACTCAGAACCGAACGAAACCCCACAAAATTTCCTCTCCCACGCGGCCATCATCCACCAAAGCCATGAAACTCCACTGCCGCATCTTCCCCAGCTCGACACCAGCCGCCAGCTCGCCCTCACCACTGCCAGCAGCAACCAGAAGCCACCATCGTTGACTGCACGCCTCAAATTCAGTGAAGCCACGTCTTCACCGAGTCAAGATTCCCCTACTAGCTTCGGTTGTTGACTGCCTGGCCCCACATGAAGCCACCCATCTCCACGTCGACGCTGTAGCTCCACTTCGGCTTCCCTTCACAGTCAACAAACCACCGCCTCATCTCCATTGAATTCTCCGCTTCATGCCACGTTACCCTGCAGCCCAACATCACCGAAGCAACCCAGCAGCTTCCTTCTGTCGCCAGCTGCACTGAGTCGACGACCGAAGCAGCTTCGGCCTTGCTGCTTCTTCGATCGGTCCATCTCCTCCGAAGCCCAGCACCCTTCAGTTTCACGGGCCCAGGAGTTCCGTGAGCTTCAATCGACAGCCCAAGCTAGCAAATTGCTCAGCCCATCTTCAAACTAGAAAAGTTCTAGCATCAGCTCAGCCTAGCAAGTTGTTATTTGCTCAGTTCAGCCCATCTTGGGCCCGCGAAGCCAACTCAAGCCCGCGACCAGCATCCCATCTCAATTGAAGCCCAAAGTCCTGCAGTTCAGCCCATTGGAGTTCGGCCCAAGCCCAACTTTTGCTGTGGGCTTGTGAGGCTTTTGAGCCCGGCCCAAGTGCCCATCGACGTTGCCAAAAATTCAGATTTCGGCCGCCGTCGCGGTAGTCCAGTCTTCGCTTTGCACAAGTGAGTTTTACTCACTAATGCTTTCTTAGTTTGCTAATTATGCTTAAGGGTTTATTAGATTTAATTAAGTACAATTAGGTGGTTAGATTAAAGTAGATTAGTGATTATTAGATAATTGTGATGTGTTAAGCAATTTAATTATGCAATTAGCAAGTAGAGATGTACTATTATTTATTGAATGCATCTCGGGATTTTTCCCGACTTGTTTTGGGCTTAAATCAGGCATTACGGGCCTAAATTGAATTTTTAGTATTTATTTATTAATTTTCAAAATTTATTTATTTATTTATTTATTTTCTGGAAATTAGGTAGGGATAGCCGACAAAAGGAATTTTATGCTGATTGTTGTTGTGCTATCTGTTTATTTTTTATTGAGCTTTATTTCATGCTGAATTGAATTATTTGTGAAAGTGGGAATTATTCTTTAATTGGATAATCGTTGGTTATTAATTGAAAAATAACCGGGCATCGGTTGATAATGCCAAAAATATTTGAGTGGACTACAAAAAATGTGGGAGTTATGGAAATAAAAATATTATATTTTGGCTAAGGTCAGCCGTGTGCCCACGCACGACATTTTATCAAGAATGATAAAAAGATGGAATTGGTTGTAGGGGTGTGCAACTGGACCAGGTCAACCCGATTCCTAGATCAGCCCAGCCGGAAAACAGAGTCGGGAACTGGTTCTGGTTGAAACCGGTCTGGGAATCGATTCCAAAAACTCAGACCCTGTTTGAACCGGTCTAAGAACCGGTTCCGAGGGTTTATCCACTTGAGAACTGGATTCACCGGACCGGTTTGGGAACTGGTTGGAGAATTGGTTTTAAGCCACCCCCAAAAACCAAAATGCAAAACCCTAATCTCTACTTTCTATCTTTACCTCTCTCACACGGGTTGGTTCAATTCGACGCCGCCTCTGCCGCCCTCGTTGCACCCCTCGTGCTCGCACCACCGTCGCCGTTTCGCCGGTCATTTGAAGCTCCGCTCCACTGGTTCTGCCTGCGAAGCCGCTGACCTCCGCCGAGCTCACACCCGAGCGCCGACGCCACCTTCGTTCGATCTCGCCGTTCCACCTGCTACTATTGCCTCACTGACGCCCCTA
Organism: Eucalyptus grandis x Eucalyptus urophylla; assembly: GCA_028830015.1. Classification (NCBI taxonomy): domain Eukaryota; kingdom Viridiplantae; phylum Streptophyta; class Magnoliopsida; order Myrtales; family Myrtaceae; genus Eucalyptus; species Eucalyptus grandis x Eucalyptus urophylla. Next base: position 31,219,055 of record CM054193.1, on the reverse strand, counting down.
ACCTGCAGATCTCATGTCCGCAAGCCCACCTTATCGCATCTTCGAGCAACCCACAGTAGCCCTCTACCGATCCTGTTCTCACTAGGGGTGTAAACAGGTCGGGTCGGGTCAGGTCTTGATGTTACCCGACCCGACCTGAAACATACGGGTCACATACTGTGACCCGACCCGACCTGACCCAAAACACATTAAACTCGCATAGGAAATTTAGGTCGGTTCGGGTCGGGTTGGGTCGGGTTTCCGGGTCTTCCTTTTTTTTTTTTCTTTTTTTTTTTCTTTCGGGTGAGAGTCGAATGGGGGCATTCATCTTCATTGTTGTTCGTGACTTCTCACAACTGTTATAGGTTATTACGAAACATTCCAAGCCTCGGCTTGGCTCTTTATTTTTTAGCATTGGATTGATTTTTGTCTCTTTTTTCTTTTGGCTGGCCTCAAATGAATGTATCTTCTACAAATGAGCACAAGCATATGCATGTGGGGAAAAGAAAGAAGTTAAAATGGGGTCGGAGAGAAGTAAATGTTTAAGAAATACATTCATACAATTGGAAAAGAAGATACTAGAGAATTGGAAATAAGAAAAGCTGCACTTCTTGCCAATGCCCATGAATTCATAGGTATGGTGAGCTCGGTAAATATGCTTAAAAGGGTTTTACACATGGAGAATCGAGCTGTCTAATTTTGTAGTAACTTCTTGTGCAGCAAGAATCTCATGCTATTGCCAGAACTTCTTTGGACAAAAATGAAATCATGCATCATGCAAGATTGGCCATTATCTGTCCTATAAATTGATCTGAGACACACCAAAGATACACCAAAATTAACAAAACCAGATTCTCTTCCCAATGTAGTCTTTCACGCGAGAATTTTAAGAAGGCAAACAAAATTCACTCTGTTTGCAAAGACCAGGAATCTGAACAACCCCGAAGAACTCAATGTAATGAAGGATAAGGACTACATATCATAAGAACCAAACACCATGATTCATTCAAATCTTCATTCAACGAAACCATCCCAAAACAATGATTTTTTTCCCTCTTCCATTAAATAAATCATTTCTAATCCAGACGCTAACCAACACTCATTTCTAATGCAAACACTAACCAGCACTGCCCACTATCCAGGAATACCAGAAAATTAATCTCATTCTCAACCTTCCTCACACAAGGGAGAGTCCAACTCAGCCCTTAGTCAAGCAAAATCAAAGCTAAAGCAACAACAGAAGTCCCCCCACCTGCCAAAAGCAACAACCCCTAATTTCTTACCCACCCCGACTTTAGTTTGACATCCTTGTTCTTCTTGCCGGTGTTCTTAGCAACCTGATCATTGAGTGTCACATTATACCTCTTGGTCTTCCAAACCATGATCTTGAACCTCACTACAGTGGCCAAATCCACCCTAAAGACCAAAGACTTGTTCTTGGCCACATGAGATCTTCAAGTTTCCCTTCCCCAAGCAACCCACGGGCCTTAGCAACAGTAGTTAAGGTGTAGTCAGTCAACTCCAAGCCCTCCTCCACCATACTAATAAATAAATCTAGCACTTCAAAAGCTTTGCCATTTTCACAAAGTCCTGCCAAAAGGGCATTGTGTGAAACACAATTCTTCTTTGGCATTATATGAAAAATCTCCATAGCCAGATCAGTAGACAACAAAAACGCACGATGGAGCAATTGCTTGTGCCTTCCAAGTAACAACTACTTCAACGCGGTGGCAGCAACAACAGCAGCAGCTAGCAAACATATATGAAACATGGATTTCGCGAAACAAATTAAAATACCGACACCTTAGGAGCTGTCAAACCTCATGATTTGCATACGAGAAAATCAACAAACTCCCCCAAGAAGCTGTCAAAGTTAAGATGAGTCGGAAAATTGCAGGTGCACTAGAACCGGAAACTTAAAATCAGTTCACCCGATTGAAGCAAGAATATAACAAGGCAGAATTCACATGAAGCTACAAAAGAAATACAACAGCAGTAGGTAGATATGGGCCAAGTTCGAAGTTTTCAATTGCGCATCTTAACCACCCGCTCATGTCGGCTGCAAAGTTCATGTAACAAATCCACTTCCCAATGCTGCGAACATCAATTCAGTGCACGCGAGGCATTCAAAGTGCTCGAATTGACTCTAGCACAAACCTGGATTTCACCAACCAAGGGCCGCTTCGATGGCAGGACGAGCGATGACGACCGATGCTTGGGGATGCATGCGGAACAGGAAAATCAGCAGACAACAAAAACGCACGACAATAAGTAATAAATTCCCCTTAAAATGTTTCCAATCGAGGGGGGAAGGCGCGTGGATCTAGTGGGGGGGCTCCTCACCTGCCGGGACTTGGAAACGAGGCGAGAAGCGAGCGCTCGAGTGAACCCAGTCCCTGAGCCGTCGACAATGGTCGGCCGCACGCAGCGGCTAGGGTTCCGGTGTCGGTGAGGCGGAGGCGAGGGGTGGCGACGGCGACGGCGAGGCGGAGGCGTGTCGATCGGAGGGTAGCAGCGAACTCCACGAGAAGGCGCACTCGTCGGAGAAGAAGGCGGAGCCGACGAGGTAGTGCTTCAGTGCTTGTGTTTGACTATTTGTGTTTGGGGCTAAAGTGTTTGTGTTTCTATTTAGAATTAACGTGTTTCGGGTCGAACAATGTTCGAACCTTGACCCAACCCGAAACACATTTTTTGCTTGTTTTATATTTGTTACCCGAACACAAAACATGTATTATACTTGTTTCGTGTTCGGGTCGTGTTCGGGTCGTGTTTGGGTCGGTTTGGGTCTGTTCGGGTCGGTTCGGGTCGGGTTTTTTTTTACACCCCTAGTTCTCACTACGCGCTATTTTCCGAGCTCCCCTGCTGCTGATCTACCGCCGCCCGAATGACGCCCCCTGCTCTGCTCGCGATCTGGCCTAGCCCCCTTGCTGACGCCCGCTGCAGCCGCGTTGATCCTTGCTGCCCTCACCAGCCGTGATACTAGTAGCCCATCGAAGCCGCTGCTGTGCTGATCTGCGTTGACTCGACGTCACCGTGTCCCACCGAGCCCCTTGCTGCAGCGCCTCGCCTGTGCTGCCCTCCCCTGTGAAGCTGCTGTTGCCCTTGCTACCGGGTCCTGCTAATTTAATCGTATAGCACTGCTACAAGATGAAGAAAATCTCATTTGTCTTGCAACATTGTATTCCTAATTTAATCAAAGGCATGGTCTCATAACATCAAGTTTCAGTTAAAGATGCCTTGGTTCTTCACTTATGTTCATGCATTGGATGACTAGTTAGTTTGTAGCTGTGGCATAAGGATATCACACTTTATGACTGCATCCTATTTAGTGTTTGAATTTTCTTGAAGTCGTTGCTAGTTTATTTTACTGTAAATGGACAGGGTGAACATTGCCCCCTTGATCTTGTAATGCAAAATGATTGATACAAGGTGTGGGCAGCAGATTACTGTTAATTCTTTTTCACTTTTGTGGTTCAAATTGTTGGATTACACTCATAGTTTGTGTTTGATATGTTCTCCTGTTCAGTGTGTTTTAACCATATGCTTTGCCTTTTGATCATCCCCATAGATACAAGAAGCTCCTGTCTGTGGTTGATCTTACGAAGGACTTATTCTTCAGCTACTCATATGATGTTATGCGTAGCCTTCGAAAGAACCTGTGTGATCAGGAGTCTGGGCAGAGCCTCTATGATACAATGTTTGTTTGGAATGAATATCTGACACGTGGAATTCGGAATAACCTCAAGAATACCTTGTGGACAGTCACGTTGGTACATGGGTTCTTTCACCAGGTATGGATTGTAAAGTACTTCAATCGGAGTTTCTACCGAATTATTGTTATATAGGATGAAGCGCAAGGGCATAAAACAGTTCATATAGCCAGACCTTTTTAATGGGATAAGGCTTAGTTTTGTTGTTGCCATTCTGTTTAATTAATATTCAGTCTTTAGCTTACTAATCTAACTGTTAAACAATTAAAATGGTTTGTACCGAGAATAGCATCATGTAGCTAAGTTAAAAAGCATCCTCATGCATTTCAATGATAATTTGTGCAAGAAATCATGTACCTAACTGAGAGAATGAGAGAATGATATTGTGTTAACTGCTTCTGTGTCGTATCAGGAGAAGCTTTCTTTCTTGGGCAAGCAATTCTGGTTCACCCTGATTGCTAGACACTCGTGGCATTATGCTGGCACCAGGTAATAGATTCTAGTTGGTATTCCAAGGAAGAATCTATCTGGAAAATAGCTATGCTTTTCCATGCATCTATATATCCCGTTTTCTTTTCTTTATTACTTTTTATAGCAATTAAAATAGGCCACTCTTCCTCTTCATTTGCTCATTCTATGCCTGATCCTGCTAATTCATCTCTTGTGCAGATACCATAAAAGAGGCGTCAATGAGAAAGGCAGAGTAGCTAATGATGTTGAGACAGAGCAGATCGTGATTGAGTCATGACGTCAATGGTAAAAGTCTATATTTGGATTGTCTTACCAATGACATTATCATTGGAAAATAAATTTCATTTTGTCTTGCCAAGGACATTATCATTGGATTGTCTTACATATGAGTGTTAAACGCTTTATCTTATGAGTGTTGTACATCAATTTTTATGCAAAACAAGTTCCAATATAAACAGGGTTAACCCTGTTCCCGGACTGAAAAAACAGGGTGAGTCGGGAACATGATCCAATGCAAACAAGGTCGGGTACAAGGTTCAAAAAAAGAGAACCGGTTATAACAAGGTCGTGAACAGGGTCCAAGTTTAGACCCTACCCACCCTGGACCCGATCACCCCTAATTGGTTGTATGATTGGGATGGTATACTATATCGACCTACGGGCGATATGTTAGCTTAGTAGAGAGCAGTATACCGGTATACTATATCCGCCTACGGGTGATATGTTAGCTTAGCAGAGAGCAGTATACCTTATTAGTTTTGTTGAAATATGTCGGTATACTATATCAATCTACGGTTCTAATATGGCAGCTCAGCAGAGAGTAGTATACCTTATCAACTTAGATTGAGCATTGTCGGTATACTATATCAGCTTAAGGGCGATATGGTAGCTTTACAAAGAGCAATATACCCGATCATCTCAGAAGCGAGTTATACTATTTATTTATCAGCTTAGCAGTGAGCAGTCCTAATATGAATGGACTTATAGATAGTATGAGATGAGCCAACCGAGAAAGGGTCGAGATGACATGTAATCAACTAGGTCGATTGATCATTGCTTTAATCTGATGTCGTGAATTGATTGATTGAATTGAAATGACCGATGAATGGTTCGATTGACATGAAATCAACTAGGTCAATTGATCGAGATATCGATCTGTGATGTGATTGTTTGGGTGCCTATTGAGCTGTGCTAATATGTAGGTAGAATCTGAGGCCAAGGTAAGTCCTCTAACCTGTGCGTGCATAGGCAGTCCGGACAGCGTATTGGTTTACTAATCGGGTCTTAGGGGGTAGAACTTGCTGAGACGTGGTCTTAATGGTTATTGTATAACCATTTCAGGACCCTGATGAGGAGCCTGAGGAGAAAGAACCCAAAGAGAAGTACCTGGAGGAGAACCCCGATGATGGTCCCGAGTACGACCCGGATGAGAACTAAGATACCACCCTCTTTTGTAAACCCTGTTTATAGGTGGTTGAGTGTGAGACTAGACCTTTGTTAATAGTATGGTAAAATACTTTGAGGTGTGGTTGTATAAAAGTTTGATTGTGAATTTTCAGTATGAAAAATATGGCCCTGCTTTTCTATCCCATTATTTTATTGTCTAGGGATTTATAACTGCTTCTGCATGTGCTATTGAAAATGAAATGGTCGGTGATACGTAGTCCTGGGATATCACATTCTAAAATCCACCAAGGTAAGGGATGTGTGTGTGCCTGAGGATCGGGGCGTGACATTATGGGACACAACATGACCATGAGGGTTCAAGATTGGATCGTGAAAATGATTTTTGGGCAAAGGAAGAGAACCCGGAGGCATACTAACAAGAAGGTTTGTACAAACATGTCAATCTCAAAAATTGCAGTAGCATTGCATTCCACATTAGTCTTTTCACTGGTGATGAAGTTCGTTCGAAAGGCTTTGATCTCAGTATTAATTTAGCTAAATGGCCCCCAATTATTTGTAGAGTAGCTCTTTTGAGTTGCTCCCGACCCCATCCAAAATCCCATCCATGCTTTCGTTTGTGAGCAAAATGAATATGCTTTCTCCATAATATTAGCATGATGCGAACCACTTTTATATCCCATTTGCTAAAGAATTTTTAAAACTTGTGTTAGGGAAATAGGAGAAAGATCGAGTCAAATCCCTCCCATCTGAAGTATTAGGAGCATCGCCTAATGGTTGACATGATTTAGGCAGAAGCACTCAAAGTCAACAGAGATTAAGAATTGTTTCAAGTCATATTTACAAGTATCAACCTGTTTGATATGTATCTTCCTTGTTTTATTTGTACAGAGGTCTTGGAACATGCCTTGCCCCATATATGACTATTGTAGACTCCAGGATTGTCGATTTCATGTTCTGAAGCTGCCATTATTTCCCTTTTTTCCTTTTTTAGGGTGATTTTAGTAATCTTGAAGAGACATTTATTCAACTAGGAGCATGATACACCGCAGACAAAAGGAAAGTATGAGATCTTTGGGTTACACTGGAAAATGCTATCACTGGCAGGACGTAAAGAGTATACACATAAACTAGTACAACAAGACACTTTCTTTTATGACAGAACAACGATATGCACTTTTAGTAGAACTTCAAATTGAGAGTAACAGTTAATAGAGGCTGGCATCTGTTGTATTCAACATAGAAAATGGCTTAAGGCTCCATAATATCAGCACTCTAGCTCAACCACGGCTATTCCCTCGTTGCAAGCAACTTTAACCTAGTTGGGCGAAAGCCACGAAAATGCGAGACGATGGATATGGAAGATTCTATCTTTGTACTGAAACTGCAGAGCCTACATGAATGTCTTTATAGTGGCAATGGGAAACCCTAGACCATCATAATAGCTTATTATTGTCAAAGCATGGATATAACGAGGAAATGAAGCATTTAGAGCCGGCATTAATGGTACCTGCACGATCCTTTCTGATATGCAGTATTCCAAATCCTTCCATGACTGAATTTCAGTGCGTGCTTAAGCCTGTATGCGACACAATGTCGGAGTCATTCACAAAATGACAGAGAATCCAGGGACATAAACAGTCTTATCCTATGGTAACTTCTGGAAAATCTGGAAAGGATAGAGGCAATATTTTCATTCGACTGCTGTGACTGAAACTGCATTCTAGAACATGCTATAACTGCAAACTCCCACAATGCATACCCAAAGCCATTTGCATTCCATACGTGAAGCGTCTCCTCCTCTGAACCAGGGATTACTATAGGCAGATCAGGATGCGCACATATGGCGGTAACATTGTGCTCGTATCTCTGGAGTGTTTGTACACATTTTCTGCCTTTATCGTCCCAAACCTGGACTTGTTATTCGACGAATCATATATCAACTGATCTCTTTCTAGTAATGCACAGATGTATTAAATTAAGAGCGATAAAGTTTGCGAACCTTAGCAGTGTAATCATTCAAACCACTCAGTAAATAAAGCATATCAGGCGTGGAGAAGTAATCAACAAGTTTCAGCCCCTTCTCATGTGCATCCAAAGTAAACTTAGGCGCAGAGGAGTGAACATTCCAAATCTGCAACAAATGGGAATCATATTGAGAGTATAAATAGTGTATTTGGAAATTGAAATATGTATTTTACTAAGAGCAAGACCTCCAAAATGAGTACCTTTATAGTTCCATCAAGTGATGCACTTGCAAAAGCGTTAGGATCTTGAGGATCAAACGCTACTCGCATCACACAATGTTGACATCCTTCAAATGTCTGAGTATGCATCCAGTCCTTCTCCCTATCCCAGAGCTTTATAACCGCGTCATCCAATGCTGATAGCACACAGGAAAAGTAGGATGGACACCCACGCATCTGATATAATCTTTACGCGCTTGGAATTCTTTGATCTTCTCCATAGTGCTATAGTCGTACACAGTGCTTGCCCAGTGCTTGCTAGGGATGAATTTGGCAGACCTCACTGCAAATATGACGAGCATTATAGATTAGGATTGACAATTCTCTGGTTTGGCATCATGAACCATAAAAAACACTCGAGCATAGACGAATTTAATCTAGTGCGTTCTGATATTTACCTGGTGACTCAGCCACCTTGAATGTTTTCTTAGTAGTCTGAAATACCACCAAACAATGTCGACGTCAATTGGAAAAATAAGATCAATATAAGTACTTATTGTTAACCAAACATTAAGTAATGATGAACAAACTGGAGATTTCTACGTATGAGCTGGGAAAGCAGAGGAGGCTGTTATTTACCTGGGATCGGTAGTTTCAAAATTAGACAGTTTCTGAATGCAAGCTTACAAGAATCCCGCATGACAAATAGCATCATTCTGGTAAGAAACTTATAATTAACATCCTTAAGCTTGGTTAAGTCAACATAGACATATTATTAAGCTTCCTTTGTAACCATGCTAGAGCAATGAATGATATAAACAAAAGAAGCAAAAGCAAATACCCATCACCATGGTTCTGTCAGATGGAACTCGACAAATTCAGCCCGCTCCGACCTTTGAACAATCTCATTCTGGTGCAGGAGTGACATCAACTAGTTTCTCAGATAGCGAACTGCACATAATATCCATGAATAGGCTCATCGCAATGTGATAAAGTCAAACAAATCTGCAAATGCAGAAAGGGAAATGAAAATAGAAGAGCTAAGTAACAGGGATTGTGTACCTCGAACTTGAATGCAGTAGACTGTTACATGCCAAATGACAGAAGCCAAATCAGACAATGGAAACTCCGAGCACTAATGTAGGATAAAACGAAATAGCTTCTTGAGAGATGAAGTATATAAACAGAACCTGAGATTATTAAGTGTGTTTCCTTATAAGTTTCTCTCTTTAATAAATTCAGAGGGAAAAAACAGTCATAGATAACTCACCATTTTCTTGTGTAATGAGCAAATGGATAGCATCTTGTTGTCATCCCATGCCTTCACTGCCGTCCATTCAGCTCACTTGTCGAAAATAGACATTGTGATCATAGTCCATTGATTGTTCAAGGACTCTTCTAGTTGATCGATCTTACCCTCAAATGATGAGGTGAGGCACTCCTCAATGTGTCCTGTTATCGGGAAGTAATAGACTGAGTATTTAGTCCTCAGAGACCGAGGAGAATAAGAGTAATTATTAATCTTACTTACTCTTCATTTTGCTCCACGTGACATTCCCCTCCTCCTTCAATTTGGAGAAAGCATATATGAAAGTAGCGCATGGGAAAGTAATCAGTCGAATCAAGTGATGGTTTTATTTATAGTGATGGGCCTATGTTGGCCCGTCCGCCCATGTTGGGCCTAAAAGCCCGGCCCACGGGAATAGGGCCCGTGGATGGAGGGACGTATAAAAGGGATGAGAGAGAGGCAGAACGAACCTTTTGGAATAAACGTATGTACGTCTCCCTCTCTTTCCAACGCTCTCTCTCCCTAAAGGAAAACAGTAAAACACAAGGCACGTTTTTCTTCCCTTCAAGGCGTCATCAGATCGAACAGGGCCAGATTCTCTTCCTCTTATCGGTGTCGATGTCTAATATGTGGCTAACAAGGTACGCTCGAATCCATGGTGTGCTTTACGATTGGTGATACGTGATTTTTCCTGGGCTTGTCTTCCGCATTGCTTTAGGGATTCGATTTAGTGTCGAATCCGTTTTTGGGGATCCGTTAATCCCAACATCAAGAACATTCTATTGGAAACACTTTGAGCCTAATGTCATCATATGTGACAAGCCAATTTATCGGGAAAATACTCAGTTTTTCAACCATTCTCTCAAAATGCATATCACAATGTACATGCTGCATATTAACATGGTGGCAATAATGTCCTACAACCAAATAACATTACCATTTAGAGCTTGCACATGAGAATCTTTGTACGATCCAACCTCGCATTCTCGTCCCTTAATCTGTTTTCACGCTATATATCATCATCAAATTAGATAAAATCCTCTATGATTCTTTAATTAACAAAGAATGCTGACAAATTACAAGCACATTACAAATAATTCTTCATAAAATTGAGTTTAGTCACATCAGTAAATAGAAGAGAGGAAATATACTTCGTATAAAAATGAACCGAAAATAAGAAAGGGTAGTGGAACAAATAACATTATTTCGATAAGAATAGAAAGTCTTGTATTTTCAAGACAACGTTCAGCATTTGTATTTTCAATAAATAACAACTTTAATCTTGATCAATCGGTGCTCTTGAAGTTATTATTGTCATTTAAATATATTGCCTTGATCACTTCGTCCTCTTGAGGTTATTCATGCTCTTGATGACATCTTATGTGAGATAAAAGTGTTTAATACATAACAAAGTTAAATTATTAGATTGCAAAATTAACACACATAAGTTAAGGATTATTTTTTATTTGTTATCATTATCAATATCTGTCAAGGGTCGATAATTTGGGATCAAGATCACGCGGTGACTTAGCCTTCCTTGGATTGATGGGGTGCTTAAGCTCGTCTGCTCACTCAAATAGTAAATAGAGAAAGTCTGGAGAGAGAAGCTTTGGAAGAGAATAATTTCTATTGCCAACACGTTTGGATGAATGCAAATGAGGGGAAGAGCTCCCCTATTTATACAAGAAGCTCTCTAATAAAAACTGTTGATTGACCCTAGATCTAACAAAAAAATTGCATCTCCTCATCTACTAACTACTGGTATCTATGCTAAGAATGCTCTAGAACTTAGGATAATTACTATATTGGCCGTCCTTGAGAATGCCTAGGAAACCCTAGGCAACTTTGGACGGTCTTCTTGGATAAAATATGGTCCTTTTGTTATGGGAACCTCGACATTGTGATACTAAAAGGCAAAGCGGATTTCTATTAAAAATATTAGGGGTGATCGGTTTCCAGTTCGATTTGGTTCCACCTAGGAACCGGGAACCGAACCGGGGGGACCGGTTTTCAATTTTTGGGACCGAGACCAAACTGAATGGTCTTCGGATCAGGAAATAATCATTTAGCCAAAAAAATTAAAAATTCTTTAATAAAATAGTCATTACTATTTTAGGGTTTATTGTTGTTTTTAAAATATATAAATAACATTTAAAAAAAAAAGAGTTGATTCGGTCTGTTGGTCCAATCTCCTCTTGGATCTAGGAACTGGATTGACGCCCCCCAGGAACCGAACCAAACCAGTCCGGTTTTACTCTGGTCTGGGTAGTTCCTGGTTCGATTGATCCAATGTGCTTACACCTAAAAAAATATGAGGAGAATGCGTGCTCTTTATCAATATAAAGTCAAATGCACCGAAGGCTAACTATAATAATAAAATCAAAAGTTGATAGTTGTATATTTGTGATTGTGCAATCTGAGCACCCGAAGTTTCATTTGTTAAATCAAATACCATGGCTTCCCTCGCGGACATCACAGATCGTTTTTGGGTTTGCTCAAGCATTCCATGTACGCCTTTCGCAGCTCCATGTTCACGCCAAACTTTTTCTGGTCGGAACTGAATCATTCGAGTTCGTTTGATTAGCTTTTGAACATTTTTCTCAAGCCTCATCACAATCATTCATTCAGAAACATTTGCCTGCGAAGGCGTTGCATCGAGTATGTAGTAATTACCTTGATGAGTTCCTCAGACAAGCCAGAAGCTCCGTGCAGCACCAAGGAGACTCTCTTTCTTGGACGTCACCGATTGATGGTCCTAGGGAAGGGGAAATATTGACGGATAAAAGGAAGCAAGGACAGAATCCATTTTGGTTGATGCTAATCAGCACTTGGTGTAACTCTTCGAAAATATATGTTTTGCCATTAAAAGATGAATCTCTCACTAGACAATTGGTGGATGCTAATCAGTACTTTTCACGGGATAAAAGATGGTCGTTTTGGCGCAAGCTCAGCTTCACAATGATGCAATTCTAACAGAGAGTTCGATACTATTCTTTGAGGGGCTGCATATCACTCGGGGCTTGAAAACTAGTGTATGCTTGAATGAACTCTCAAGGCAAAAATGTAAAAAGCTTCTCTAGTAGCTTACTGCTTAAGCAAGACAAACTCAAACCGGGATCGGCCTTTTCATCATTTGTTCTCAGCCGATAATGAAGTTAACTCGTGGAAGATGATACGCAAGTTGACAAATACAGGAACATATGAGGAAGCTTTATATGTAGCGAGATATAGTATATGATTCCTGCCATCTCTAATAGCTTAACCTTCCAAAGAGATGGCCAAATTAAATTTCTCCCATCTTCTTTCACCCGTTTATGGATCCTGTTCTTCGTCCGTCTTGGGTTTCTACAAATTCTTCTGCAATCTCTCTTTCAACCTATATGGTTTATTAGGTATTTCTATGTACCTAAATATTTCATGCGCTTGTAATCGTATGTTTCCTATCAGATCAACAGAGCTGATTCTAGGATTCTTCGATTCACTCAGAGCAAATCAGGGGAAAGGGAAAACAGGGTATACAAAAACTTCTCAATATTCTTGTCATTTCTGCCGCTATCACTCGATTTGGGGATATTCAATGAAAAGTGCAGTTGATTCTTTTCTTTCCATGTTACCACGTATCTTGGATGACTAAGGCCAAGTCAAAGACTAACCAAAACACGAGCAATTCCGGGAAAGGAGGAAAGAAGGTAATACTAATACTCAAATTTTTTTTTTTTTTTTTTGAGATTTCTCATGTTTCCTCTTCACCTCTAGGCCTTTTGTCTGTTATCTTTGATTCTGTGCCTTTTATATTTCCTGGGTAGTTCCAGATAGTTGAAACTTAGCAGCAATTAGTAAGACGCACTTAGAAAGCTAAAAAGGTGCAAGACGCATTACCTCTAAATTGTAGACAGCACTTCCTAAAACTAAGAGCCTAGAAAAGAGATTTAGTTTCAAAGATGTGGAAAACAAAAGGCTGAAAATCTTAAAGACGAATATCCAACAAATGCTAGTTTTTTTTTTTTTTTTTTTTTTGACATTCCTCGGGATCTTATTACACTTCTTTATGGGCTGTTTCTCTTTTCTTGCTTGACTTTCCAGATTCCACATTCCAGAATGAAGCTCGCCTAAAGACAAAAGCGGATGGTTGTGATATTCCTGATGAGGATATGCTGCAATGAAATCGGATAAGAAGATGAATCATTTTGCGAGCCTAAAGAGTTGCAGTTCTCTTTAATTCTTTCTTTTGAGATGTAGATGTATTTTCCTTTTTGGATGGTAGCCTAGTTATGTGAAGGACGACTTTTTCGACTCACTTGCGACCGGTCCACCTAGGCCATGGAAGCCCAAATTATCTGAAGAAAGGAAGTTGGATATAGAGTCATCACTTCATGATTCTTCCGGTGATTATCCAATGTTTGTTCTCTTGTTATTTTCTAATATTTTCTTGACTTGGTCCTTAGACATTTGGGTATTTTTAAGTGCACCAAAAGAGTCACGGCAGCTGAAGGTCAAGGCTTGGTGGCAATCCAAAAGTCTTTTCTAACTGGAGAAAATGGTAATGCAGGGAGAGGCCGAACACATCCTGCTTTCTCTATGGGAGGCTTACTTATACTAGATACATACATTTAGAGCTCTGCAAAGTGATTGTTTTTTCCCCTTAGCTTTGTGGAATATACCGATGTCTTAAGAGAGGGATTGCAAAGAATGTTTTTACGTGCACATTTGGTTTAGCTCTTTTTGCCAGGCTCTAAATCTCGTCACAAGGTTGTCAATGGTCCTTAAGACTAGTAGAACTTACCGGCAAATCGGAAGTTCATCGATCATTCTATCAAATCTTAGCAAGACAACACTTGAGATTTCAAGAACGCAATGTCAGACTGAAAAACCCAAACTCATCCTGAGGTGGGCGACTGATAAACATCTTATATTGTCTACATCCTAGCTCAAATCAAAACGTCAGCACATATATGCTCCTTCCACTGTTTTGGCCAACGATACTCTCCTTCCTTTTTTAGGCCAAGGAAATGCTCCTTCCTTGACCTTCAAATTTTCAGCCATCAAGCATCGACGTGGTAGAACGACCACCAAACAAGTTAAACCACAAACCAATCTTTGATTCGAAACATTTTGTAAAGGTACGTCCATTATTTGACTCACGGTCTGCAACTACTGTACTGAGCAACGTTGTGTTTAGAACCCATTCTTATAACCTTCTATTACTTGTCATATTAAAGGTTCAATAATCAGCTAAATAGCACCAATATCGACATGCGACATACAACACAATACGACACGTTGACATGTCATTTCTAAAAAAATAAAGAATTCCAACATATTGTACTACGTTGTATATTAAATGTATATTTTTATATACACATGATAAATTATCATTTTTTATAATTATTTCAATCAAATTAATTTGATTCGAATTTACAAATAAATAAATAAATAAATAATAAAGGCCTAGAATGAATTTACACTAAAAAAACATTAATTCACCATTTGATAATATCATTCATTATTTCGAATTGACAAATTCAACTACATTCTATTATAATAATCCATAAAACTTAGATAAAAAAAAAAGTAATCTACATTCCACTATTAAATTTAATATTTAATAATAAGCTGAATAAAAAAAGCAATTCATATTTCACTATCAAATATAACACTAAGTCATTTATCTACATTATTAACTCCATTTGCTTGTTTCTTCATTTTCTTTCTTTTTTACTAATAAATTTACATTTTAACCCCAAATTTATTGAAGGGTAAGTGCAATCGAAGTCCTAAAATTTGTTAAGAAAGTGTAATTGAGTCTTAAAACTTGTAAAGAGTGCAATCAAATACTAAAATTTATCAAATCGATTCAATTGAATCCTAAAATTAACACCGTCAAACTTTCTAATGGAAAATGCTGACTTGGCACTGACATGGCATTTTAAATGATTTTTTCTTTTCCACGTGGCTTTTTAAAATTATTTTTATTCAATTTTTTAAAAAAATAGATTTAAAAACTAAAGAAGAAAAATTAAAATTTATTTTAAAAAAAATATTTAAAAAATGGCAGTGGTGGGCGCTTCCACCACCCATCGTTGGAGGGGCTGGTGACCCTCGCCAAGCTCAGGCGGTCAGGCTCGAGTGCACAGTTTGGGCATGTTGGCCTTCACGGGAGGCCTGTCACGCCCCGATCCTCCGAGCGCGCGAACATCCCACTCTGGTCGATACAAATGCGACTTCCCAGGACACGTCGCCGACCCATTCATTTTTATTGCACATGCGGAAGCGAAACAAATCCCCTGACAACATTTAACTTGGGATAGAAAAGCAGGTAATCAATCACAACCAAACAAGCTTTCTTATAAACACATAGGTTTATATACAACACTGGATTGTCTACAAAATAGACAGGCTCAACAACTAGGGAACTGTCCTATGACCAACTTGTCAGACACGTTCACCGATTCTTCAGCCTCCACCTTCCGAACTCCAGGACTTCCGGTCCTCCACGACCGTTATCTAGGGACCTGAAATATTATCCCACAACCGGGATGAGACTACGTCTCAGCGAGTCCTACCATCTAAAACTCAATTAGGGAGAAAATACGCCTCAGGGCGCTCTAACCACACAAATAGGATGGAGGACTTACCTCTCCTTAGTCCCTTTCCTGCACGTCAGTACAATTCATATTCAAACAATGCTCGCACAAGCTGAAACTACCGACACTTACATCGGTCTATCAATTCAATCAATCCAATCATTCGCAATGATTCAATTCAATCATATTATCTATCTTTCCATACCGTCTATCAAACCAGTCGTTAATACGACAAATGCTCTCCAAAGCTATATTATATAGACGGTAGCTCGCTAAAGCTGTAGCTGATAGATAATATAATAGCTCACTGAAGCTGTAGCGTATAGATAGCTCACTGAAGCTGTAGCGTATAGATAGCTCACTGAAGCTGTAGCGTATAGATAGCTCACTGAAGCTGTAGCATATATGTATATAATATTTGCTTGCCCAAGCTGATACATATATAAACAACTGCTCGCCAAAGCTATCAATTCAACAATAACCCAAACCAATCCTCAATCAAATCAATCAATAGATTCAAACTGGCCATACAAACCAATCACGGTGTTAGAAGCTAACACCGGGTATTTTCAAGTTAAATACCACAACTTCATCAATATCACTCAATTCCACACTTTTGGAATTATTAACAATAATAATCAATCACTCAATTTCTCAATTTAAACATACAATTAACACAAACCGACCGCACTGCCGCGATTAGCGCGAAATTCTAACGACCGGCCATCCCGGCATAATTTTCGAAATTATTAAATAATTAAATTTAATTCCGAAAATTAAATAATTAAAAATTATTTTATAATAATATAATTTAATAAAATAATATTTATAAATTCGAAATAATTAATTAATTAAAAATAATTAATTAGGGCTTAAACAAGATTACACTAATTTAATCATACAATTAGCCCTAATTAAACATCCATTAAACTAATCATAAAACTAATCTAATTTACATTAAAATAATCTAATCTAACCACCAAAACCTAATTAGACTAATCTAAACACCCCTTAAGCGTCATTAACTCACTAAGCAAGAATTAGAGGATAAACTCACCGGATTAACATTCCGGCGAGTCCACGGCGAAGGCGACGCCAAGGCGGTCGATAAACCCCAAAGCGGCGACACCAACAGAGGCCGGGAAGACACTGAAAACGGGCCTCGAAGTCTCCAAAACCTTGCTGTCTTCTGCTTCTGATCTGGACTGAACTGCAGAGAAGAAACCAGCAACTTCAACGGCGAAAACGGGCCGATCGGAGCTCCGGCAAGCGGGTGGTTGGCAACCGGTGGCTCCCAGGGGTCTTGGGGATCTTGTAGGAGGTTGGGATGGACAAAGGAACGGTCGGAATAGGGCGAAACAGCAAGAAAACCCGAAACAGTGCAGGCTGCAGGCGGACCGACGGACCAGCGACCGGTTCCTTCACGGCGGCGCCCAGGCCGGCCGGCGACTCCGTTCGGGACGAAATCGGGCTCGTTGGAACGGTCTGTCTCTCCCGGTCACGGTGATATGTGGCTCGTTGACTTATTCATCCGGGAAGACCACTTTTGACTCGATTCTTTGACGAAGGGTCAGCTGGAGCAGAAACTGAAGGAGAGGGAAAACGAGGAAGAGAGGAGCTCGTCCGGTTTGGAGGCCGAATGGGGGAGAGAGAGAGTGAAGTGAGGGCTGTCAAGACCCCCATAAATGCTTGCTTCAAGTCCCCATGCCAAGCCATCATCATTTTCTCTCTCTTCTCTAGCCTTTTCTCCCTACCACTAGGGGTATTTTGGTCATTTCACCTTGCACAAATTACAAATCTGACCTTGGGCTGAAATTGGTGGATGGGCCTAAGAAATGGGCTTGGCCATGAATAGGAATGGGCTTGGGAATTTGGTTGGGCTTGATTGGGCTCAAAGTTGGACCATGGGCTTAGAAGATAAATAGTAGGTTTGGCCCAATGGGCTAATTTGCTTGACTTAGGCCCATTAAGGTGGCTGTCCAACTTTGGGCCTAGGGCCCACACTGGCTTATCCTGGCCCACGATCTCACGGGCTCGCTTCCTCGGTCCGAAAATCCCTTTTCCAATTGCTCGGCTTAACTGGCTCTGTCGATTGATTGATGTAGCTTCATCCAAAGTCCGTCCCGGACATTCCCGATAATTCAAAGTCCAATCATAAGTTCTCTTGCCATGTCAATTTCGCCAAATGCCATTTCGGTTACAACTCAGACTGACGGGTGGCTTTGAGGATTCACGCGTGACCGACTCGTATCAAATCACGTTCAAGACATCTCGACGCATGGACGTCCTTGACTGCATGAAATTACGGGGGATAGATTCTTATTTCAAAGTACACGATTACTGAGGATCGACATAGGGTCGTTCGTGGATTCGATAACAGTAAACGGAATCACCCGTCGTTCCATTATGTTCTATCCGCGAATCGACTTTTAGTCGTCCTTAGAATCGGCCTACCTATCTACAGGATCGTCCTCACGTAAATCTCACGGTCAAGTCGTTTTCCCAGGTTGAGTCCTTTAGTCGTACGAGTTCTGTCCTCATTAGCCTTTCCCCTCAAGGTCAGTATCTCAGGAGTGATCAATTCCGAGTGAGATCAACCAACAATGCATTGACGAAATTCACATCCATTCATTCCTCAGAGGACTCGAATTTCAGGATGTCACAAGGCCAGTGAGGCTCGCCCAGGTCTAGGCAATTGCCAACCCCTTTGGCAATGGGCGGCGAATGTGACAGTCTGATTTTCCGCTTCTGTATTCAATTAAATAAATCGGGCTTTTCGATGACATGTTTATAGCGCTATTCTCTGAGCTGATCACTCATGAGATAACTTGACTAATCGGGAAAGTTATTAAAGGATTTTGATGCAACAGACTTGAGAATTCGACCAGGAATCGACTGCTCGACCGTGTTAGTCTACAAGGATCAGTTCGGCACAGTTGAAAATTTATCAGAAGTCGAAAATAGGTCGATTCGATAGAGATAAAATTAGGCTTGGGTGATTCCAACTAATTACAAATTTCTCGTCGATCGGCACTAAACTGAATTTTCTGTTGTTTTGGTACCATGTGCTCATAATTGAAACCTCAAGATTTTTCACGACAATCGAGAGTCGTCAATGCATCGAAGATGTACATTGTGGCTCGGGAATAATCGACCACGGGTCAGTTGCACCGAAAATTCCTAAAAACTAACTGATAATTTAGGTTGCGCTAAAATCACATTTGACTGAAATTAACCGAGGAAATGATGTCGATTACAGAAATTAAGAATTGTCATGTGTCACAATTCATCCCAAGGACATTGTTGCATCTTCTCAAAATTTATTGATGATGGGAATTATTCACAAAATGTGCAAGAACAACAAATTAAAATAGCAAGGGAATTGCCACATTTTAAGTAGGATTTTAAGGCCTCTAATGTGAAGCAAGTTAAGAGGTATTATAAGTTGTTACTAAGGGACTTGACCTTAATTGAATTAGATGTTAGATTGGTAATTAAAGAAAGAAGAGAAGTCTCCTCAAAAGGAAATTCGTAGGAATCCCTCTCTCCTACAATTTCACCTCAATTTCCTTGGTATTTAAAGGAGATGGACTTGGAAAAGATAGTGGGGCATAAGGTAGTAATGGAGAGCCAATTTTCCATGGAATTTGGGGCCAAAAGCATAAGGTAAATGCTGAGTAAATGCTGAGTAACTTCCAAGCATTTACTCCCCACCTTCCTCCTCTCTTCTTGCCGTAGGAAACCGAAGTGCAGCAGCAAATGGGCTGCTTTCCTTTTTACTTTTCCCTTTTCTTTCTTGTTCTTTATCTTTCTTTCTTTTCTTTTCTCTCAGCCGAAGGGTCTTAGTCTTCTGCTTTACCCTCTTTTCTTTTTCTTCCGCACTTATTTCTTCTCCCCTGCTGCCGTGCACCTATCTCTCCCTTTCTCTTATCCAGCCTTAGAACAATTTCCTTTCCCTTTCACAGCCATAAAAAGTCTTGTCTTCTTCGTATTTAAGTTAATTTATTCGGCCATTCTTGCTCCCCCTTGGATGACAAAGCAGCGACCGAACAACAAGGTCTCGAGCGTTCCTCCCTCCTCAAGAAAATCCGGGACTTTGTGTGCAGTTGTGGTGGTCGCTCAACGACACCTCCAGCAGTTGTGCCGGGTCCAAATCATTGTCAAAAACCTCCAGGGCTGTCCTTGTGTTGCCGTCGGCCACAAGTGAGGATTGCCATTAGTTTCGGTGGTGAGTTGTCTTCTAAATCTAGACTAGGGGTTGAGTACCTCTATTAGGAATTTATACAAGTTAGAAAGATGTAGATGACGTTATATGTGGATGGATGTTGGTTAGGGATGTTATGATGGCCATAGAAAAGCTTAGATAGAGTTTAGAGAGCGAGACAAACGTCGTGGAGAAAGATTCAGACTAGAACAATAGCTGATTTCTGAAACAGTTTCCAAGACGTGTGTGTTTTGCTAATTTCGTAGACAACTGTGTGTTGCGATTTTGAAGGAATTTTAATCTGAAGAAATGTTTTAGACATCCTAAATAATAACATATATTTTCTCAGAATTTTTATAATTTAAAAAGATGACGATTTTCATGACGTCATCCTTGAAACAGTAATTCGGACAATTCTGTAAACCATGACCTGTTATGATTCCGAGGGCTGTTACTGACCTTTAGAGGTCGAATTTCCAATCAGTTTCTTCATGAAAGTTGTTCGTTATAACTTTTAGTTTAACATATTTGAATTTCAAATCAAACGGACTAGATTTCGACAAAAAAACGAACTGATTTCGATGAGTTAGGTTCTCTGGAACTGGACCCGATTTTTGTGGTGGATAGAAAGAATTTCTGGGACGAATCCAGAGGGATCTGGATCTCGATGTCTTCATGAAAAATGTTTTTTTTTTTTTTTGTTTTCAAGCACGTGTCCAAATTTGAGAATTTTTCGAGCTCATACGAGTGGGTTTCTGACTTGGAATTTGGGAGAGCGTAATTGGACTGTTTTCTATGAATTTGGGTTAGTAAGAGTGTATGTTTGTTTTGAAGTATTCTTGCTATGAAATTGCTTAATTGAGACTGTGAATGCTATGTGTAACTGATTATTGAAGTGTGACATTGATCATATGCATTCATGGCATGAGATTCCGCCACGAGCCTTTGGGGCCGGGCGATGCTCCTTCGGGAATGCCCCACGTTAACAGATGCCGGTCGCAGTGGAGGCTGGACCGATGCTCCTATATGGAATGCCGTCTAAATGTAGACGATGCCGCTTTCGACGGTGCGAGGCGATGCCCGGTTATGCCGGAAGACTGTTATCCGAGCATTGAAATCATTTGTGACACATGAAATGCCCGGTTATGCCGAAAGACTGTTATCTGAGCATTGAAATAATTTGTGCCACATGAAATGCCCGGTTATGCCGGAAGACTGTTATCTGAACATTGAAATCTTTTGTGACACATGAAATGCCCGGTTATGCCGGAAGACTGTTATCTGAGCATTGAAATCATTTGTGACACATGAATGGGTGAAAGTGAGGGACCTAATTAAAAGACGGAATTGTGTGGTGCAGTATGAGATGTGCCATAACGGTTTAGTATGGTAATTAGGGGCCCGTCTAATTATGTGACATTTATGTCCTTACATATGTATATGTTAAACGTATTCTGATGATATATGATCTCGATATCTTACGCATGATTTAATTGACACTAACATGTAGAAAAGTACTGGTATTAAGAAAGTGTGAGAGAGGCGATTAGATTGCATGTTGAGTGTACCCTTCTCCTAATATGGATTTAGGGGATTTACTCGCTAAGATGTGATCTCACCCCTTAGTGGGCTAACATTTTTCAGGTCCCTAAATGGAGGAAGGCCAGGTCGTGTACAATCGGTCGTAGTAAAGGAGGAATAGGACTCTCGCTATCTCCTTCCAAGTGATGACGGGTTTTCCGTCAAGACTGGATGTAGGGTGACAGCTCACCCTTGAGAAATCGAGAAGTATGGTATTGTAGTAGTAACCCCAGTCTTATAGATAGAAGCTTAGTTAGTGGGTAATCGAACAGCTTCACTTTTTGTATAAATACTGTGATGTTGTAGGTGTGGCTTGTGAAAAATAATATCCTACGTTTCTATCACACTGTTTTGTTGTATGGAGATTGTTTTATGTTTCCGCATGTGCAAAATATAGAATGGGTCGGCAACAGTTCCTGGGATGTTGCAAATTTTAAATCGACCATTGAGGGATTTGCATGTGCCCGGGGTTCGGGTCATGACATCCCCGTTTAAATGGTATCAGAGCAAGGTTAGAATTTGGAGTGATAAGGTGCGAAGGGTTTTGGGATAGTTAGTAGGAAAGGCTTTTTTCCTTTTGCAGACACCTGTGATTGGCTAGTTGATTGGTAGTTGTTTTGTGTGGGTCATTCAATTTTCCCTAATTCGGTGAGGAATTAGGAAGTAGGTTCTGTAGAGATCCTGTAGGATGAGTGATCCGGATCAGAAGACTCCTAAGAGGAGGTCTATCGCTTCTGTCACTCGGAATAGAACGTCGACTAGATCAGTACCTGAGGAAGAGCGTAGGCTTAGGCCAGCGCAAGTGAGAGAGTATTGCCTTAGGTTGGTACTGGTGTAGCAGCACTTGACAATCCTAGATTAGATAGGATCGTGCAAGCACTTGAGACTTTGGGAATTTTGATGGGACAGCAAGTTCAGAATCAAGCTGCCGCTGCCGCTGCTGTAGCCGCACCTGCTGAAGTCCAACCTCGGATTATGATCGGTAGGAGACTGATGCACAAGCTGGTAGAACAGTTCCTAAGACTTAAGTCACCGAAGTTCAATGATGTAAGCAACCCTGAGACTGCGACCCTTTGGTTAAGGGATGTTGAGAAGACCTTCACCGTGTTGAGGTGTTCAAAGGAAGATTGAGTACTTTTGGCGGCTTATCAATTTC
Organism: Eucalyptus grandis x Eucalyptus urophylla; assembly: GCA_028830015.1. Taxonomy (NCBI): domain Eukaryota; kingdom Viridiplantae; phylum Streptophyta; class Magnoliopsida; order Myrtales; family Myrtaceae; genus Eucalyptus; species Eucalyptus grandis x Eucalyptus urophylla. The sequence continues at coordinate 31,196,492 of CM054193.1, read as the reverse complement.
AAGGTAACGCCAGTATGTGGTGGGAAGTCACTCAAGGAAGAGTGTTCCCGGAAGGCATAGCTCAGACTTGGGGTGCCTTTTGTGAGGCTTTCAATGGAAAGTCCTTCTTAGACAGTACGAGAGAGTTCAAGATGATAGAGTTCCAACGGCTTCGCCAAAATGAGATGTCCGTAGATCAGTACGAGACAAAGTTTGCAGAGTTGTCTAAGTATGCACCGAAACTAATTGATAATCCAGTAGGTGGGACAAAGAGGTTTTTAAACGATTTAAAATTGAATATTGAAAGTCAGTTGATGCCTCTGAACCTGAAGGATAAGCAATCTTAGGATAGTGCACTACTAGAATGGGTGACCTCCTGGGATAGTGCCTAACCATGCGCCAAAGGGTAAAACCGTGAGGCTTGGTATGGGACGGGCCAAAGCGAATAATGCCTCTGTGAGTTAGTCCCTATAGAAACGGGACCCCTTCAATAGACGTGTAGCTCAGGGACGAACCAGACAAAGGTTGATAGGCCTGTAACGAACCGGTCCGACGAGGGCGGGGAGTGATCGCCGAGGCTAAAGAGCCTGGACAAGGAGCGGCTCCTGGCAGGCTTCTAGGATGGCAAAGGAGGCAGGAATGAACCGGACTATGCACCGAACATGAGGGGCAGTGTTTCTGGGATAATTTATCAGAGTGGCGCAACGAAAGTATCGTTAAGCTTGTAGAACTTCGGTTTAGTGGAATGAGGTTGGAGAAAGGAGGAGCATCTTGCTATAATGAATTGTTATTGTGAAGCAATTCAGTTTAACCTGGTGGCGAGAGATAGTTTTGAATTCCTTGAAAATCAAGGAAGACTCTCGATTACTTTGATTTCATTTGTTGAGGCAACCCGGTGACTAGATGGGAGTTGCCAAGGTTAGTTGGCAATCGTCGTTGACACGACAGTTGAAGAGTTGAAGATCAAAGATATTGCTATGGACCCAAACAAGATTGAAGCAGTAAGTAATTGGCCGAGACCAACTACAGTGACAGAGATCAAAAGTTTTCTAGGTCTGGCAGGGTATTACAGACAGTTTGTAGAAGGGTTTTCTGCGTTAGCGTCACCATTGACTCGACTTCTAAAGAAGGAAGAAAATTTTGTATGGACAAGTGAATGCTAGTATAGTTTTTAAGAGCTTAAGAAAAAGCTGACTATTATACCTGCGCTGACCATACTATCTGATCCTAGAGAATATGAGATCTACAGTGATACGTCATTTAGAGGACTGAGTTGCGTGTTAATGCAGCATGATAAAGTTGTTGCCTACGCGTCTCGTCAGTTGAAACCTTACGAATCGACGCATGACTTAGAACTCGCAGCAATCATTTTGCTCTGAAGATTTGGAGACATTATTTGTGTGGAGAAAGATTCAGATCTTCGCGGACCATAAGAGTCTCAAGTATTTATTTTCTCAGAAGGAATTGAATATGAGACAATATTGCTAGATGGAACTTCTGAAGGACTATGATTGTGATATTTTGTATCACCTAGGAAAAACAAATAAAGTTGCTGATACGCTGAGTCGGAAGTCTTCAGTTGCCCAAATGGTGCTCAAGGAATGGACTTTGATCGAGAAGGCTAGAGATTCGGATTTCAAGTTTGAGGTAGGCCACCTTTCAAATCTTATGACCACCCTTAGAATTGAACCGGAACTACAAATGAGGATTAAGACATTTTAGTGGACCGACCCAGAGATCCAGAAAATTGTATAGGAAGAGGTAGAAAAGAGAAAATCAGATTTTCATATTTTAAAAGACGGAACGTTGAGATTCAAAGGACAATTGTGTGTACCTCATGATGCATAACTTAAGGGGGAATCATATCAGAAGCACATCGTAACCGTTATAGCATACATCCTGGCAATACGAAGATTTATCGGAATTTGCGTCAACATTATTGGTGGTCCAATATGAAAGCAAACATAGCTAAGCATGTCGCCAAGTGTTTGACTTGTTAGCAAGTAAAGGCTTAGCACTGTAAACCGGGAGGACTTTTACAACCTCTCGAAATTCTTGAGTGGAAATGTGAGCATATCACAATGGATTTTGTGACAGGCTTACCGAGAAATCAGAGGGGTAACAATTCTATTTGGGTAGTGATCGACAGACTGACGAAGACAGTTCACTTCATCACGGTACGAAAAGACTTGGACTTGGATAGGCATGTAGAGTTGTATAATGCCTTAGGAACAAAGCTGCAGTACATTACGGCCCAACATCCTCAGATAGATGACCAGTCTGAGAGGACGATTCAAACCCTTGAAGACATGCTGCAGGCTTGCGTGTTAGATCTCAAGGGAAGTTGGGAGGAACAACTTCATCTCGTCGAGTTTGCTTACAACAACAGCTACCAGTAGAGCATTCGGATAGCTCATTTTGAAGCATTGTATTGCAGAGTGTGCAGAAAGCTGGTATGTTATGATGAAGTCGGGGAACGAAAGGTCACGGGCCCAGAGTTAGTCTAGCAGTTAATGGATGACGTCACAATAATCAGAAGCAAATTAAAGACTACTCAAAACCGTCAGAAAAGCTACGCCGATAAGCGCTGGAGACCATTGGAATTCCAAGTTAGTGAAAACGTGTTTTTGAAAGTGTCACAAATGAGGGGTAGTTCATGTTTTGGCAAGAAAGGGAAACTAAGTCCAAGCTACGTATACCCCTTTGAAATCTTGAAATTCGAGTCCTCTGAGGGATGAATGAATGTGAATTTCGTCAATGCATTGTTGGTTGATCTCACTTGGAATTAATCACTCCTAAGATACTGACCATGAAAGGAAAGGCTAATGAGGACAGAACTCGTACGACTAAAGAACTTGACCTAGGAAAACGACTTGACCGTGAGACTTGCATGAGGGCGATCCTGTAGATAAGCAGGCCGATTTCAAGGACGACTAGAAGTCGATTCGCAGACAGAACATAATGGAACAACGGGTGATTCCGTTTACTATCATTGAATCCATGAACGACCCTAGGTCGATCCTTAGTAATCGTGTACTTTGAAATAAGAATCTATCCTCTGCAATTTCATGTAGTCAATGACGTCCATGCGTCGAGATGTCTTGAACGTGGTTTGGCACGAGTCGGTTACGCTTGAATCCTCAAAGTCGCCTGTTAGTCTAAGTTATACCCAAAATGCCATTAGGGCGAAATTCACATGGCATGAGAATTAAAGATTGGACGTTGAATTATCAAGAACGCCTGGGACAGAAGAAGCTACTTGGAGAAGTGAAGAATCGATGAGACGACAATACCCCCGCCATTTGGAAGGAGAATTTTAACGGTTTAAATTTCGAGGACAAAATTTTTATAAGAGGGAAGAATTGTGACAGTCTGATTTTCCGCTTATGTTTTCAATTAAATAAATCGGGCTTTTCGTCGACGTGTTTATAGCGCTATTCCCTGAGCTGATCACTCATGAGATAACTTGAATAATCGGGAAAGTTATTAAAGGATTTTGATGCAACAGACTAGAGAATTCGACTAGGAATCGACTGCTCCACCATGTTAGTCTACAAGGATCAGTTCGGCATAGTCAAAAATCTATCAGAAGTCGAAAATAGGTCAATTCAATAGAGATAAAATTAGGCTTGGGTGATTCCAACTAATTACAAATTTCTCGTCGATCAGCACTAAACCGAATTTTCTGTTGTTTTGGTACCCTATGCTCATAATTGGAACCTTGAGATTTTTCACGACAATCGAGAGTCGTCAATGCGTCGAAAATGTACATTGTGACTCCGGAATAATCGACCACAGGTCAGTTGCACCGAAAATTCCTAAAAACTAACCGATAATTTAGGTTGCGCTAAAATCACATTTGACTGAAATTAACCAAGGAAATGATGTCGATTACAGAAATTAAGAATTGTCACGTGTCACAATTCATCCCGAGGACATTGTTGCATCTTCTCAAAATTTATTGATGATGGGAATTGTTCACAAAATGTGCAAGATCAGCAAATTAAAAGAGCAAGGGAATTGCCACATTTTAAGTAGGATTTTAAGGCCTCTAATGTGAAGCAATTTAAGAGGTATTATAAGTTGTTAATAAGGGACTTGACCCTATTGAATTAGATGTTAGATTGGTAATTAAAGAAAGAAGAGAAGTCTCCTCAAAAGGAAATTCGTAGGAATCCCTCTCTTCTACAAGTTCACCTATATTTCCTTGGTATTTAAAGGAGATGGACTTGGAAAAGATAATGGGGCCTAAGGTAGTAATGGAGAGCCAATTTTCCATGGAATTTGGGACCAAAAGCAGAAGGTAAATGCTAAGTAAATGCTGAGTAACTTCCAAGCATTTACTCCCCACCTTCCTCCTCTCTTCTTGCCATAGGAAACCGAAGTGCAGCAGCAAATGGGCTACTTTCCTTTTTACTTTTCCCTTTTCTTTCTTGTTCTTTATTTTTCTTTCCTTTCTTTTCTCTCAGCCGAAGGGTCTTAGTCTTCTGCTTTACCCTCTTTTCTTTTTCTTCCACACTTATTTCTTCTCCCCTGTTGCCGTGCACCTGTCTCTCACTTTCTCTTATCCAGCCTTACAACAATTTCCTTTCCCTTTCACAGCCATAAAAAGTCTTGTCTTCTTCTTATTTAAGTTAGTTAATTCGGCCATTCTTGCTCCCCCTTGGACGACAAAGCAGCGACCGAACAACAAGGTCTCGAGCGTTCCTCCCTCCTCAAGAAAATCCGAGGCTTTGTGTGCTGCTGTGGTGGTCGCTCAACGACACCTCTAGCCATTGTACCGGGTCCAAATCATCGTCAAAAACCTCCAAGGCTATCCTTGTGTTGCCATTCAACCACAAGTGAGGATCGCCATTAGTTTCGGTGGTGAGTTGTCTTCTAAATCTGGACTAGGGGTTGAGTACCTCTATTAGGAATTTGTACAAGTTAGAAAGATGTAAATGACATTATATGTGGATGGATGTTGGTTAGGGATCTTATGATGGCCATAGAAAAGCTTAGAGAGAGTTTAGAGAGCGAGACAAACGTCATGGAGAAAGATTCAGACTAGAACAGTAGCTGATTTCTGAAACAGTTTCCAGGACGTGTGTGTTTTGCTAATTTCGTAGACAACTGTGTGTTGCGATTTTGAAGGAATTTTATTTTGAAGAAATGTTTTAGACATCCTAAATAATAACATATATTTTCTCAGAATTTTTAGAATTTAAAAAGATGACGATTTTCATGACGTCATCCTTGAAGCAGTAATTCGGACAGTTTTGTAAACCGTGACCTATTATGATTCTGAGGGCTGTTACTGACCTTTAGAGGTCGAATTTCCAATCGGTTTCTTCATGAAAGTTGTTCGTTATAACTTTTAGTTTAACATACTTGAATTTCAAATCAAACGGAGTAGATTTCGACAAAAAAACGAACTGATTTCAATGAGTTAGGTTCTTTGGAACTGGACCCGATTTTTGTGCTAGATAGAAAGAATTTCTGGGTTGAATCCAGAGGGATCTGGATCTTGGTGTCTTCATGAATTTTTTTTTTTTTTTTTTTTTTGTGTTTTGAAGCACGTGTTCAAATTTGAGAATTTTTCGAGCTCATACGAGTGAGTTTCTGACTTCGAATTTGGGAAAGCGTAATTGGACTGTTTTCTGTGAATTTGGGTTAGTAAGAGTGTATGTTTGTTTTGAAGTATTCTTGCTATGAAATTGCTTAATTGAGACTGTGAATGCTATGTGTAACTGATTATTGAAGTGTGACATTAATCATATGCATTCATGGCATGAGATTCCGCCACGAGCCTTTGGGGCCGGGCGATACGCCTTCGGGAATGCCCCACGTCAACGGATGCCGGTCGCAGTGGAGGCTGGACCGATGCTCCTATATGGAATGCCGTTTAGATGTAGATGATGCCACGCTCGACGGTGCGAGGCGATGCCCGGTTATGTCGGAAGACTGTTATCTGAGCATTGAAATCATTTGTGACACATGAAATGCCCGGTTATGCCGGAAGACTGTTATCTGAGCATTGAAATCATTTGTGACACATGAATTGTGGCATCCCAAAAATTCATAACGACCTCTAGCTACATTAAATTCTATGAATAGGTGATGGAAGTACCATCAAGTTCTGGCCATTTAATCCATAATTTGCAATAAGATTTATGGCCAAGCTTTTAATGGATAATTATTTGATAGGAAGGAAAATCCTATAATTGGCCATGTGTTTTATGAATTGGAATTTATGGAATTATGATTTCAAGATTTTGGCCATGTGGAATTTAGTAATTAAATTCTTAAAAGAAAGAATTAAAGATGAATAATTGAAAGGGAAATTGTGGGTTTAATTAGGTTGGGCCTTAGGCCCAAGAGTATGGTTTTGGAGGGCCAAATGGTCGGCCCATTGGAGCCGAGGAGGGGCTGTCGACCAGCCCATTTGCTGGCCCAAAGCCCAGCCAAGAATGAAGCCCATTAACCTTGCATGTCCTCCAACACTTGTCCTCTCCTTTTTGCCACTTGTTCTCCTCATGAGAACACTTGTCCCCCATGCAAAAAGAGAATACATGCAATATAAATACAACCAAAAAGGAAGAGAGAGAGAGAGAGAGTGGCTGATGGATTGAGGGCTGTCGTCCAAGAGAGGTGCCGAGAGAGAGGAGAGAAAGAGAGAAAGAGAGGAAGAGAGGAAGAGAGAAAGGAAGGAGCTCGCCCGTCGCCGCCGCACGCCGTTCGTCCGTCACCGGTGTGCCACTGTTCGTGTGGTCTAGAGGCAAGTGGGAGTCCTCTAGCTTCTCTTGCATGCTTGTATGTTGTTTGCATGTTAAATTTTTGGGTGTTTAAGTGAGAAAAACCGAGGTGTGGTTGGCTTATTCTTGAATCGCATGACTGTTCTTGCTCGGATCATGTGAGTCAGAAAGTTGTTTGAGCTTGTATGTGTGTTTAGAGTCCGATTTTGGCTTCAATTTCTTCATGAAAGTTGTAGCTAACATCTTGTACTACAACATACTAAAATTTATTGGAAAATGATGGATATTTGAGGGGTTAAAGTCTCATCTTACGGAGACCTCAGATCTGGAGAGTTTTTACTGACCTTTTTCTGGATTCGTGATTGTATGTTGGTTTGTGATGAGAATCTCACTTCAATTTCTTCATGAAAGTTGTAGGGGATATCTTAAAATACAACATACTCAAATTTGAAGTGAAACGAACAAGTATAGCCTAGTAAATCGACTAGATCTTGAAGACGATGATTCTGGTGATGTATTCCGAGACACCCGAGACTTCAAGGACCTAAATGATGACTATATTCTGGTTATTTGACCTAGATCTCTTCATGAAACTTGTAAAGGACATCTTGATGTATAACATATCCAAATTTCAGAGAAAAATAAATAGAATAGGTAGGTGAAATCTCAATATTTCGGAGATGTGTACACTGGACGATGCGGTAATGGATCCAGAAGCTTCGTGAGATTGTATAAAATAATATAAAAAGAATCTGGCTTGGAGTTCTTTATGAAAGTTGTACGAAAATGTCTTGGCTATAACTCAGTAAAATTTCATAATTTTTGGAGGCCATATGGATATTGTAATCGAATTTCTTCGGAAACCGTGCATTCTGGTTTCATCCGAAAATTATATGATGTTTTGTGAAGATTGGGAAATTGTGTGAAATGCTATTTGGCCATGTATTTTGTATGAAATTATCATCCTATTGGCTTGTTTAATATTTGCTGTAATTTTTATAATTTTGGGAATTTGTGGATATTAAATTTAATATTTATGGAAATGACAAAAGTTGGAATTTAAATAAATAAATAAATAAGAAACGGAAATAAATAAAATAGATCATTTTATTGGCCATAAATTCCATTAATTTTATAAATAATTATACCATGTTGCATTGTATGATGAGGTCTTGATGTATGCATGACATTGAATTGAGATGCATGTGTGAATTCCATGCCAGGTATGACTTGTTTGATGTCACGTCATATGCCATGCTAAATTAAGACCAAAATTGGTGAACATGAATAATGTTAAATGAGGAGATTGTTGTGGTGGATGATGATGCCCGGTGGCCTAGTGGCGTAATTCCGGAGGGTCCTTGGGAGTTTCGAGATGCTCGGTGGTATACGGTACATAATTCCAGAGGAGGGGGGATCCTGGTGGTATGTCGGTACGTAATTCCGGAAGCCCTGGAGGTTTGTGCCCAGGGGGATGCCTCGCGATGCCAGGAGGGGTGCGGGATGCCCGGCTAGGGAGTGTAAATGCCGGAAGCCCTGTTGGAGGTTTCTGCCCGAAGGAAATGCCTCGTGATGCGAGTTGGGATTCGAGATGCCCGGAATGTGGGGGGCCGGATGCCCGGTGGCCTGGGATGGCTGAATGCCAGAAACCTCGGAGGTCTTTGCCCGAGGGGATGATGAAATTGATGATTTGAGAAATGGGTGATGTGGTGATCAAATTGAAAGCAAAAAGTGGAAATTAAACCATGGCATGATATGCATGATGATATGCATGATGATGATGGTGACGATGATGATATGTGATGTGAGATAACGATGATCACCCATGGCATGATATGCATGATGATGATATATGATATGGCATGATGACATGTGTAATGTGATGATGTCATGATGATGATGACATGTATGATATAATGATGCCGTGATGATGATGACATATGAGATGTGATGATGTCATGATGATGATGACATATATGATATAATGATGCCATGATGATGATGACATGTGTGATGTGATGATGTCATGATAATGATGACTTGTATGATGTAATGATGCCATGATGATGATGACATATATGATATGATGGTGTATGATAGTATGCGCACGGCTTCAAGGTAAGTAACGCCTGCAATGCATGTATGATTTGTATGATGCATTGAGTGGTTATTGGATTCCTTTACTTGCTGAGTGGTTGTACTCACCCCTTTTGGAGATCAACATTTCAGACTAGTAGACGGATCGAGTGATGGGATATGATCGTGAGGAGAAGGATAGCAAAGGAGGGAACTTTTGGACGCCGACACTGATCGATGGACTTTAAGCATTCGATTGTTGGAGAAGATGTAGGTCATCTTTTGAAGTATAGCCGAGTATAGAAACATTGGCATTTTGCTGTACCGACTAAAGATGTCCATCTGCTCTATGTAAATAAACGTGTTCGATTTTAACTTATATAAGATGTTTAGTAGGTGTGCATCGTTTTCTAAACATAGGGAAGGGAGCTTGTTGGATGTGCTTCCATATACGAATTGCGCAAGGGACCTATTAAAAAAAAAGTGTAAACCCCCTATGTTGTATGGACCCGCTGCAATTGAAATGGTATCAGAGTGACATGTTAATAAGGAAAGTGAAAGGTAAGCGAACTGTGGCGACCCTAACGGATCGGGGGCCGTCGAGGGGTGCCACATGAATGGGTGAAAGTGAGGGACCTAATTAAAAGATGGAATTGTGTGATGCAGTATGAGACATGCCATAACGGTTTAGTCTGGTAATTGGGGGCCTGTGTAATTATGTGACATTTATATCCTTACATATGTATGTGTTAAACGTATTCTGATGATATATGATCTCGATATCTTACGCATGATTTAATTGACACTAACATGCAGGAAAGTTGGGTGATTAGATTGACACATCTCGATATTAAGAAAATGTGAGAAAGGCGATTAGATTGCATATTGAGTGTACCCTTCTCATAATCTGGATTTAGGGGATTTACTTGCTGAGATGTGATCTCACCCCTTAGTGGGCTAACATTTTTCAGGTCCCTAAATGGAGGACGGCCAGGTCATGTACAGTCGATCGCAGTAAAGGAAGAATAGGACTCTCGCTATCTCCTTCCAAGTGATGACGGGTTTTCCGTCAAGACTGGATGTAGGGTGACAGCTCACCGCTGAGAAATCGAGAAGTATGGTATTGTAGTAGTAACCCCAGTCTTATAGATAGAAGGTTAGTTAGTGGGTAATCGAACAGCTTCACTTTTTGTATCAGACCTTGGGGTGTTAAACTGGTCTATATGTATAAGTACTATGATGTTGTAGGTGTGGCTTGTGAAAAATAATATCCTATGTTTCTATCCCACTGTTTTGTTGTATGGAGATTGTTTTACGTTTCCGCATGTGCAAAATATAGAATGGGTCGGCAACAGTTCCTAGGATGTTGCAAATTTTGAATCGACCATTGAGGGATGTGCATGTGCCCGGGGTTTGGGTCGTGACAGCGAAGGTGGTGGAAGCACGCATGGTTGCCATTTTCATTTTTTTTAGCTGTTTTTTTAAATAAATTTTAGCTTTTCTTTTTTAGTTTTAAAATCTAATTTTGAATAAAATTAATTAAAAAACCCTGTGGAAAATAAACATTTATTTAAAATGCCACGTCAGAGCCACATCAACCTTTTCCATTAGTAAGTTTGATGATGTTAACTTTAGGACTCAATTGAACCAATTTGATAAGTTTTTAGGACTTGATTGCACTTTTAGCAAGTTTTAGGATTCAATTGCACTTTCCTAGTAAGTTGACATTGTGTATTTCATAATGGTGTGTCGGAATGTCGGACTCGCGTGTCACTGGCATGTTTGGAGTGTTGACCACGTGTTGGATGTCCGACACCTATCGGGGTGTCCAACACTAGCACAAAAGCTCCTGAGAGTGTAAATACTTCCTAGATGATTAGCGTCATCAATTTCAACTCAAATGTTATGCCTGTAACTACATCAAGTTTAGCCAATACAAATTGAGCAAAAATAAGATTAATTCACCATCAAACCCACAATTTTATCGGGTTGACTTACCGATATTACTTTTATCATTAGTGCAATGGGACCTCAATAGACAAGTTTGCTACTTAAAAACTACTAAACCCTTCAAACAAATCCAAAGACCACTAGTCAAACCTAACATTGTTGGAGAAAACTCCCTTATTATTTTGAAGTTGATAAAACGTTTCCATCAGTCTAGTCTGAAGAGTTCCAGACTCAAGTGTTAAAGTCTAAAGAATTCCAGATTCTATCGTCAAAGTTTGAAGACCGCAAGACTCAAAACTCAAAGTTTACTCTCACTGATAGTTTCCATACCCACGAAGAGAAGACTTATCCAGATGTGAGTTTATCTTCAAAGATTCAGTCCGTACGGTTTGTAGAATATCTTATGGCTGAAGATAGCACATCGTGATCCATTATTTTTATTAGAATCAATTCGGATAATCAAATCTGTTGAAGGGCGAAGTATACTTGGAAGGTTCTAATTATTTAAACCTAGATCCTGATTGTATGGGCGAGCAGTATTGGTGAGCTATCATCATATTCCTTAAATGACTCAAGATCTCCTTAATTGATTCTGTCCAATAGGTAGATTGGAAGAACTCATTTGGAAAGTGCCAATAGTCATGAAGGCATGAAGTAGTATATAAGGAAGACACTTAAGTTATTCAAGGGTGTGCGTGAAAAAAAAATTCCAAAGTCTAAAGTTCTTAGTTTTTTGCTATTTTAATCATAGAGCTTTATTTGTACTCAAAAGAGAGATCAAACACTTGTGAGACTTTGAAGAAGTGTAGTAGAGTCTCTACAATGTAAAGTCAAGGACATAAGACTGTAATATCTCTTTTGATCCTTAGTGAAATCCAACCAGTGGGCTGCCAACGCGGGAGAGTGGACATAAGCTTCTGAACCACTATAAACATTGTCTTTCTATTCTCTTTCTCTTAAACTCCTTATTTCAATTTATAGCTTTATATAACTGTTTACTACTGTTTACATCGCTAGCAAATTTTTTTGAAGTTTCGTAAAAATTTCTTTATCACTTATTCACCTCCCTTTAGGTGATCTTACTAGCCCTTTCAATTGGTATCAGAGCTTGTGTGCTCATTTTATTGAAGTGTCTTTACTTCTGAGCTAAAGATCTATGGCTAGTATTTTGGCTCCAAGTTTGGTTGAAGGCTAAAGCAACACCAGATCTCCTTATTTTGATGGAAAGGAATACAATCTTTGGAAAAACAAGATGAAGGCATTCCTAAGATCGAAAGATCCTCTGGAATGGGATGTGGTAGAAAATGGAATCATTCCTAAAGCTGCATTAGTCTCAGAAAGAGGAAAAGAATCTGTAGATGCTGGCGAAATGGCACAAGATGAAATAGCCAAGAGACAAGCTCTTGATGCTAAAGCAATCTACTCTTTATACAGTGCTTTATCTCCTACTGAATATAACATAATTTCATCTTGTGAAACAGCCAAAGAAGTCTGGGATAAGTTGCATGTTACCTATGAAAGAGCTGATCGAGTTAAAGAAACAAAAATCAATATCTTACTCGGACAGTATGAAGCCTTCAAGATGAAACCAGAAGAATCCATTACTCACATGTTTAGTCATTTTATAGAGATTGTAAATGGTCTATCATATCAGGGACAGCCAATCTCAAGACCAATGAAGGTCAATAAATTGCTGCATGGACTATCCAAATATTGGAATCACGTGAAAACTTCAATAAGAGAAACTCAAATGATCATGCCTTTTACAATTGATGAACTTGTAGGCACACTTCAGTCATACGAAGTTAAGCAACTCAATGAAGAAGAAGATCCCAAAGATAAGAAATAATTTGCTTTAAAATCTAATGATAATTCTGATGATAAGATTCTGAAGATGACATGAATGATGAAGAGTTAGCACTCATGATAAGGAAATTCGGGAAATTGAACAGAAATGGAAGAAGATTTAACTAGAAGAAACAAGGCTCTTAAAAATTACAAAACAAATCAACTGAGAATGACGAGGTCAATAAAGATGTGGTCTGTTTTGAATGCAAGAAAAATGGACACATCAGACCCAACTGCCCTTTGTTGAAGAAAAAGAAAGCAGGAATTGAAAGGTTCAAGAAGGCTCTCAAAGCAAAGACATGGAGTAATACAGAATATGAAGAAAGTGATGAAGAGTATGCCAACATATCTTTAATGGCAAACTCAGAATCAGACTCAGATTTTGAAACAGATTCAAACTTAGACTCAGAAAATGAAATCGAGGTTAGTAATTTAAATATTTTTGCTAAAGTCTCGAAGTACATATATGAACTTTGTCTTAGTCTCAAAACCTGTCTCAAAAGGATCTCTGAACTAAAAAAGGAAAATTTCAAACTAAAACAACAGGAAATCTCTTGTAAAGAAAAATTTGAAAATCTAGACAAAACTTTTGTTGTTTTAAAAGAAAATGCAGACTCTATTTCAAAGGAAAATACATTCTTGAAAGAGGATATTTCAAATATTACAAAAAGATTTTCAAGAGGATCTGAGAAGTTGGAAAAGATTCTTTCAATTCAAAAACCATATTTCAACTTATCTGGTTTGGGTGTAACACCATAAACTATTCCTTTAATTTATTTTCCAAAAGTAAAGGAAAGAATCAAATAAAGACCTACAAAAACATTTTACAGAAATCATTTTCAAAAGGTTTTTGTAGAACCTATTGGCCGAAGTACTCTTAAATGTTCAAAGTGTAATAGTTCAAAACATTTTGAGAAAGAATGTCCTATGATTTGGAGACCTGTTAAGAAGGAATGTACAAAGACTGTATATTGCACTAACTCCCCTAGACCCAAGAAAATTGGGTACTAAAGAAAACTTGAATTCTTTTTATAATTGTAGGTCACTATCAAGAAAAAAATAAAGTGGTATTTGGATAGTAGCTACTCGAGACACATGATAGGAGATCCTAGCTGTTTTGTAAGCTTATGGAAATAAAATGAGGAAAAGTTTCTTTTGGAGGAAATAGCAAATGAAGAATTGTTGGATGTGGAACTGTAAAAATTGGAAATCTCACAATCAACAATGTCTCCTTGGTATCACCGCTCGCAGTGGCAGCGCTGGCTTTTGGCTCTCTCCCCTCACGAATGGGAGAAGTTCGAACTCCAGCGTTGTCGTTAGGGATTCTTAAGCGTGACGCCGTGGTAGTGGGTCCTGCGCTAGCGTCACCTGAGGGTTTACGTCGCGGCTGTCTACTGGTAGCGGTTCCTCCAATCCCAAAAAAAAAAAAAAAAAGTTCTCCTTGGTGGAAGGTCTGAATTACAATCTACTCAGCATCGGTCAATTGTGTGACACTAGATTCAAGATTAACTTCCAAGAAGGCATTTGTTTGGGAACTAGTAAGAATTTATCTCAATCTTTCATTGGATGAAGACATGGAAATATTTATCTTCTGGATATAAAATCAGAAAACTCTCAGTGTCTAATATCCATTCAAGATGAAGCAAACCTCTGGCATAGAAAACTTGGTCATGTCAACATGAAGCAAATTGCTAAGATTTCATCCAAGAAGTTTGTTCGTGGACTGCCCACCTTGACATATAAAAAATGTGACTTATGCACACCATGTGTTTTGGGAAAACAGGTTAGAAGTTCTTTCAAACCTATAAACAAAGTTTTTACTAATCGAGTTTTGCAGCTTCTACATTTGGATCTCTTTGGACCAACTAGAACTCAAAGTATTGGTGGAAAGAGATACTACCTAGTAATCATGGATGATTATTCTCATTTTACTTGGGTATACTTCTTGGCAAGTAAGTTTGAAACATTTTCTTATTTTTCAAAATTTGCAAAGAAAGTTCAGAATGAAAAATGATATGCTATTTCGAGTATTAGGACAGACTATGGAGGTGAGTTTGAAAATCAAGATTTTGCAAAATTCTATGATGACTCTGGTTTTCAGCATGTTTTCTCTTCTCCATATACTCTAGAACAAAATGGAGTTGTGGAAAGAAAAAATAGATTTTTACAATAAATGGCTAGAACATTCTTAATTGAAAGTAATATTTCTTCTCGTTTTTGGGCTGAAGCAGTTTCTACAGCTTGTTATATTATTAACATAATATTTTTAAGGCATATTCTAGAGAAAAATCCTTATGAGTTAGTCAAAGGAAAGAAGCCAATTATCTCTTATTTCTATGTGTTTGGTTGCAAGTGTTTTATTTTAACGAATGCAAATGATTGAACTGGTAAGTTTGAAAAAAGATTGGTCGAAGGATTTTTTTCTTGGCTACTCAACCTCAAGCAAAGCCTACAGAGTATTCAACAAGAAGAGTTAATCTATGGAAGAATCTATGAACGTCAAGTTTCAAGACTCAATGCAGAATCAAATGAATCAGGCTCAACTTGAAGAATCTGAACCTACTCGAAATCCTACCAAGTCTACTTCTCCCGAAATGACTCAGACTCCTGAAGTTCAACAAAAGTGAACCAGAAAATTCAACTGAAATAGAGGATTAGCAGACTCACAAAGCAACCAGCAATTGGAAGTATAAGTCAAGTCATCCCAAGGAACTCATCATTGGCAACATCGATGAAGGAATTCGCACCAGATCCAAAAGGCGTGAAGAGTCTAGTGCTTTAGCACTTGTTTCTGAAATTGAACCCAAAACTGTAGAAGAAGCCTTGGCTGAAGAAAGTTGGATTGAAGCTATGCAAGAAGAGCTCAGACAGTTGAACATTAATGATGTTTGTGAACTTATTCTTAAACCTAAAGGTAAGTCTATTATTGGAACTAAACGGGTTTTTAGGAACAAGATGGACGAGAAAGGAAAAGTGGTTAGGAACAAAGCAAGACTCGTAGCCAAAGGATATACACAAGAAAAATGGATAGACTATGACGAGACATATGCACTAGTAGTGAGGTTAGAAGTAATTAGATTATTACTTGCTTCTGCTTGTTATAAAAATTTCAGGTTATTCCAAATGGACGTAAAAAAATGCATTCCTAAATGGATTTATCCAAGAGGAATCTTATGTGGAACAACCACCTGATTTTGAAGATTCAAGAATGTAAGACTCAGTCTTTAGACTAAAAAAGGCTATTTATGGACTAAAGCAGGCACCTCGGGTTTGGTATGATAAATTAAGTAAATTTCTAATTCAAAATGATTTTGATAAAGGTAAAGTAGATACCACCTTGTTCATTAAGAGAGAAGGTAAAGATTTTCTACTCGTTTAAATCTATGTTGATGATATTATTTTCGGATCATCTATTAAAATCTATGCAAGAAATTTTCTAAGTCTATACAGCATGAATTCGAGATGAACATGATGGGTGAATTAACCTTGTTTCCCGAATTACAAGTCAAACAATTGAAGAAGGGAATTTTCATTCACCAAGAGAAATACATGAAAGATCTCATCAAAAAGTTCATCTTGGAGAATTGCAAAAAGACTGAGATACCTATGTCAAGTTCTTCAAAGCTGGATAAAGATGAAGAAGGAAAGAGTATAGACTAGAAGCTATACATGAGCATAATTGGTTCACTTTTTTTACCTCACTGCATCTAGACCTGATATTTTGTTTAGTGTTTGCATTTGTGCTAGGTTCCAATCAAATCCCAAAGAATCTCACTTAACTGTTGCAAAACGCATCATCAAATATATTGCTACAACTCCAAAGCTAGGATTGCGGTATCCAAAAGAAAGAGACCTTGCTCTCCTTGGATATTTAGACGCAGACTTAATAGGTTGCAAAATGGATAGAAAGAGTACTTCCGGTACATGTCAACTACTTGGTAACAAGCTAGTATCATGGTTTTCAATAAAACAAAGTACCGTAGCTCTTTCAACAGCCAAAGCAGAATATGTGGCTCTTAGAAGTTGCTGCTCTCAAATCTTGTGGATACGGCAATAGCTAAGAGATTTTGGAATTGAAAAATCATGAACTGAAATCAAATGTGACAACACCAGCGCCATAAATCTCACAAAAAATCCAATTATACATTCAAGGGTAAAGCATATAGAGATTCGACATCACTTTATTAGAGATCATGTTCAAAATGAAGAAGTTATGATTCAATTCACTGACTCAAAGAATCAACAGGCAGACATATTCATAAAGCCATTGGAGAAAAACCTATTTGAGTCTATTCGCACTAGACTAAATATCACATTTTTTATTGAGTAAAGTCTGGAAGTGTTCAAGACTCAGAAGCAAAGTCTGAAGGTATTCAGACTCAAAATGACTAAGAGTTACGACTGTAAGTTATTTTGGTACTTCAATTTAATTTTTGTATAAAAGTTTAAAAAGGCACAATTACTTTTTGAATCACTATTTTCTTTTTAGCAATTATCTTTTCGTTTTTAATTATGGCAGCTTTATGTTTTTTTTTTGATAACCCGGGAACCGCCATTGGCCGGCAGCCTAAATGTAAACTCGAGGCGGACTAAGCCACCACCACAGACCCAGCCACATTTGAGTCGTGCGAACGTGACGCCTATGGGATTCAAACTCCTCCCCTTCATGAGGGGGAGGGAGCCCGAAGCCAGCTGCGCCACCGCGAACGGTGGTTAATTATGGCCGTTTTTCATTTTCAAAAAGGCAGTTATTCATTTTCAAAAAAGACAGTTTTATTTTTCCTTTATGACGATTTGTTTAACTCGCTTCATTTGCTTTATATACTACTGAGATTCGTCTTCTCTGTTTTCACTCTCAAACCCTAAAATATAAAAAATCGCACTTACTCTCACTTTCTCTGTAGTTTATTCCAAAAAGTTTTCACCTTTTCAAGCAAGCTTGAGAATTTCTCCCTTAAAGCGACAATGTCTTCAAGAAAATCTTTGAGAATCGCAAGCAGGGGACCACAACACATGCTTGAGGGTCGTACACATTTCGATTTGACTGAGGAAGAAGACTCTTCTCAACCACAGCAACCAAGTCAGCAACAACCTTCTCAACAGCGTCAGTCTCCTCCACCGACTCAACCAGAAAAAGAAATAATTGAAGAAGTTGAACCTATTAGAACGCCAACACCTAAGGTTGCTTTTAAGCTTTATTCTAAGTAGAAAGAAGGAGGTGCTGCTATGTCCTTAATTGATGAGTATCTGAGAGAGAGAGAGAGGGTACAAAAATGACACTCTATTCTTGCGCGATATGGAGAAGATGAGGATTGCAGAAAAAAAGGTCAGCTGAAAAGGCTTTTGCTAACTTTCCTAATGACTCGAATTATAGCATGTTTAATCAGCTAGAAGGAAGGACGATGATGAACAAATGTTTACACATTTCCAGCCTCAGATGGGAGTGGCTGCAAATGTTGGTGGTGATGGAGCAAGTTTATTCCGGTCTAAGAACCACAAGAAGATTTATTCAAAACTGATGAAGAGAGGGGTTATGAACCCTAGAAGCGTTGATTTTGATTTTTTTTTTATTCTGTGCAAATAAATCCGAGGGAAAAGTTTGCACTTCTTCAATTTGAGTGTTTTTGTTTTGAATCTATAGTTGCTTATCCACCAACAGTTTCTCTTTCATAGTCAGAGATGAGGAGTTTTTGGTGGATATTGACACTTTGGCTGATTTGATTGGAGTGAAAAGAGCGTGTTTCCAACCAATTAGTGTGTATGTTGCTCACGCTACACTAGCATTGTTAAAAGAAAGGTTTGTTGAAGGTAAGATATCCTACTCTATGATGAATGCCTCCAACATCTTGCTACGTAAAATCGTGATCAACTGCATCCGTCCAAAATCAACATCCAAGACTGATGTGTCTCGTTATGAAGCAAAGTTGATGTATGCCATTAATGTTGGCTACAAATTCTCTCTACCTCACATCATCTTGTTTCACATGTACAGGATAGTGGTGAAAAACAAGGGACAACTCTCTTATTAAACTCTTATCACGTGCCTTTTCAGACATTTCAAAATTCACATTCCTGCATCTTTATATTTGACAAGCATTACTCCAATGGTGATTGGATTTAAAATGGTCACCAAGATGCGTCTGAAAGAGCTTAACAAGATGTTAGAGCGCATGAAGAAGAAGTCTCCCGTCAAAGCGAAACAAGACTCTACAGCGGCCAAAAGGAAATGTAAGGAGCCCATGGATGCTCCAGCAAAAAGGAAGAGAACTCTCATCTTGTAGGATGAAGAAGATGAGGACGAGATGACTCTTTCAACCTTAAGAAACTTGAAGAATTTTGTTAGCTTTCAAGAGACAGATGAACAAGAGACCAGAGAAGAGACAGAAGAAAAAGAGAAAGGAAGAAGAGAAGAAGAAGGAGAGGAAGAAAGAAGAGAAGAAGAGGAAGAAAAGGCTCGAGAAGATTCCTTTGAGCCTACCTTGGCTGTATCCTTATCAAGCAACTCAGAACAGACAAGGAGTGGAACTGTTGGAATGAAGGGAAAATAAAAGCATCACTCTCTTGCTGAGGCAGAACAGGAAGAAGAATTCACTTCTCCACCTGAAGGCACAAAAATAGGGGGAACTGCTAAAAAACGAGGTATTTTTTCACCTGTTATAACTAGTGATGCTAGTTGATCTGCAGCAGATCCAGAGAATGTGTATGCCTCTCTCCATCCAGAACCAGACCTTAAGGTATTCACTCTTAGTCATAGTCAACGAACTGCTGATGATCCCTCCAATCTCAAGACTCTAGGAACATATTCGGTTGGAGCCAGTGCTGCATTAGCACATTCAGTGGACTTTTCACAAATGATGGATATCCTGTTGGATTTAAAGAAGGGTCAATATGGTTTGGAATATGAGATAAAAAGATCTCAAAAAGGTTTTCTTAACTACTTCAGTTTTGTTGCAAGAACAGTTATTCATCCTGAAGAATCAAGTGCAAGATACTGTGAATGGTGAAGATTTACAGCAACTGAAGGAGACTATTGGAAAGCTTGAAAAGAAAGTGAGCTCTATGGGGGAATTCTAGCTTGTTTACTTGCCAAAACAGTCATGATTTTCACACCACTCTTCTCATTCAACTTTTTTGCTTATTCTGCACTTTTTGCTGTTGACAAAAAGGGGGAGAAGTCGTGCAAATTTGTCTTTACTTTTAATGATCTTTATGACTTTTATACTTTTAGTCTTTGGTATTTGTGTTTGGTTGTGGACTTTTGACTTTGGATCTTGACTGCTTGATTGTTATCGTGATTTGAATCTTTGATACTTGCAATAACTTAGCCTGAGATACTAAGTGTGGATGGATAATTATCTTGCAAGATTAAAATGTTTTCTTTGGTTGCAGAATTGATACTATCCAAGACCTAATCTTATTTTTATAAGTTATCATGTATTGCTTAAGTTTTGCAGGACAAAAGTTTTTAAATCTACAGGAAAGTTTTGTCACCATCAAAAAAGGGGAGATTGTTGGAGAAAACTCCTTTATTATTTTGAAGTTGACAAAACGTTTCTATCAGTCTAGTCTGAAGATTTCTAGACTCAAGTGTTAAAGTCCGAAGAATTCCAGATTCTGTCGTCAAAGTCTAAAGACCGCAAGACTCAAGACTCAAAGTTTACCCTCACTGACAGTTTCCAGACCTACGAAAAGAAAATTTATCAAGATGCGAGTTTATCTTCAAAGATTCGGTTCGTACGGTTTGTAGAAGATCTTACGGCTAGAGATAACACCTCGTGATCCATTATTTTTATTGGAATCAATTCGGATAATCAGATCTGTTGAAAGGCGAAGTATACTTGGAAGGTTCTACTTATGGAAACCTAGATCCTGATTGTATGGGCAAGCAGGATTGGTGGGCTATCATCATATTCCTTAAATGACTCGAGATCTGCTTAATTGATTCTGTACAATTGGTAGATTGGAAGAACTCTTTTGGAAAGTGCCAACGGTCATAAATGCATGAAGGAGTATATAAGGAAGACACTCATGTTATTCAAGGGTGTGTGTGAAAGAAGAATTCCAAAGTCCGAAACTCTTAGTTCTTTGCTATTTCAATCGTAGAGTTTTATTTGTACTCAAAAGAGAGATCAAACACTTGTGAGACTTTGAAGAAGTGTAGTAGAGTCTCTACACTGTAAAGTCAAGGACATAAGACCGTAAAATCTCTTTTAGTCCTTAGTGAAATCCAGCTAGTGGGCTGTCAACGCAGGAGAGTGGACGTAAGCTTGATCTAAGCCGAACTACTATAAACATTGTGTTTTTATTCTCTTTCTCTTAAATTCCTTATTTCAATTTAAAGCTTTATATAACTGTTTACTACTGTTTACATCGCTAGCAAATTATTTTGAAGTCTCGTAAAAATTTCTTTATCACCTATTCACCCCCTTCTAGGTGATCTTACTAGCCATTTCAAACATGACACCATTCTATTCAACCCACATGTGCTACTGCTAACTGTAGCAGGATATAAGCAGCTTTCTCAAACAAGTGTGACCTAGGACACAACGGCCAACATGCCAAAGTTCGCAGAAATGAGTCGCAATTTGCATAGAGATACAATTCAGATAGGGAAGATAAGACTCTCACCCAAGACTAACATGCCTCCTGACCATTTCCCCCAATGCCTCGGGATAGACCAAAACCCGATGCTACTGGACCGAAGAGTGATCCGCATACTCTCTAGGATCCTAGATTTGCAGCGGCCTCCTATTGTTGTGAATGCCACCTATCCCAATTGAGAACATTGTCTCCATCCTCCCGATCTTCAGCCTCTTCACAACTGGGTTTTGCCCAACCTGCCACATTATTATAGCCCAGCAAACCTTGCACGCAGAACCTCCAATCAAAAAAGCCTTGAAGTTGCAACTATTGCCCTAAACAATGCGCGATTAGGCAAATCAAAAGGAGAGATCGGCATGGTTAACATCCTATGAAGAAATAAAAAGAGATACTTACGCGCTTCGTGGAGGAACTAGCCGCCGAGCCGTCAGACGTCGATTGCTATCATAAGGCACATGCAGAGGAATCGAATTCACACAAACACATTGTCCACTACAGTAAAAGCTGCATTTCCATTACAATTCTGCTATCCTATACAACCGCATCGCGGATTGAACAAAAGGCCGATTTCACCGGTTCAAGCGCCGGTATAGCAAGGAAAACAAAATGAACTGCGCTTGCAACGCGTTACAGAGAAGGAGAGAGCACCGATCCGACCCCATCAGAACCTCACCTTGTAAATCCCGGCGTCGAGGCCGTCCTTGAGAGGCCGGTTGAAGACCGTGCGCTGCTGGCCTGGCTCCGGCGCTGCGGATGCCGGCTGTGGCAACTGCTGCGATGGAGCCACGTCAACCTCCGATGCGAGGCCGCTGTCCTCCGGCTCCAAAGCGGCAGCGTCAAGAGATGACGGGGCCGCCGTCGTGCACAGGGACGTGGCGGCGCTGGGAGCTCTACGGTTCGAGAGGAGGCACCAGTGGAGGTGGGAGGAGAGCTTGGAGAGGGAAGTCGCCATTTCTGTGAGCTCGGGAAGGTGGGGGAAGAAGATCGCGTGAGTCTTTAGAGGGGGCTTAAACCCTAACGACAAGCACGCAAAAACCTCTCTTCTCAAGAAAAAATAAGGAAACGGGAAAAAAGAAAAAGAAAAAGAAAATGGCGAGCTCGAATTAGGTTGGTGTTCATTTTTTCGAAACAATGAGATAAAAAAAATTTATCATAGAAAAATAAAATAATAATGACACAAATAGTCCATGAATTTTGGTATAATATATAATTTCATTCATAAACTTTTAATTTGTTTGATACAGTTTCTGAATATAGTCTAATGTTCAATATGATCGATGAACTTTTTATTTGTTTAATGTGATTCTTGGACTTTTGATACTTATTCAATATCGTTTCTGAACATTATGAAAATATTTAATATAATCATTTCATTAATTCAAGATCAACGACAACATTAAATATTTTCATATAATCTAAGATTTAACTTGAATATGTATTAAAAGTTCATGAACTATATTGAATAAATTAAAAACTCGGGATCACATTGAACAAATTAAAAGTTTAGAAACTACTGTACATTGAATCAAAGTATATGAACGATTTATTAATTTATGAAAATTTGATAAATATAGCCACTTTAATAGAACTATCTAAGATATTATAGGAAAAAGAATAAATACAGATTACTAAAAAGAAAATGCTTCAATATAAAAAAAAAAAATCAAATGGCAAAAATCGGTTACTCATTAAGTATATTTAAAAAAAAAAATTATGTAGTGAAAATGATGTCCCCAACTCATGAAAGGCAATGATTGATCAAAATCACAATTTTCTTAAGCATTTTTTTGTTAATCAACTCCAAATATTTCATGAGAAATAAATGATTCAAAAAATATATTTTAAAAAATGATTATTTGTATCACTTAAAATAATTAGTTAATGAATAATATTTTTATTATCAATAATAATTTATATTTAAATAAATTTATGGATAATGAAAATATTCTCTATTCATCAAGATAGGCGATTCAATTGACCATATTTTTTTAAATATTTCTAAATCATTCAGTTATCTAAAGGGCGCGAAAAAAGAGGAAACGGTTTCATTTAATTCCTCTTTTTTTTTTTGTCATTTTCTTTTTCTCATTAAAAGAACGGGGGATTCCCATTTTCCTTTACCCTCAAGGAAACTGATTTCGAAATAAATCGCATCCTCCCTCCTCCCTCCTCCATCTCTCTCCTCCTTCTGCTCCACTGCTTTTGCCGGCGAAAGAAAGCGTCGAAGCAAACGGAAGAAGAAAAACGGCAATGGCTTCAGCGGAGGCCGTGGCGGCGAATTCCTATGAGGCTGCTCCTTGAGCGTGGTGTCCAAGTCCGAGATGCGGTAGGCAGGCGTCCTCTACCACATCGCGAACGGTGCGATGTCTTCCGTCCCCACTTCGGTTCTTTGTCTCCTCGGGGAGCCCGAGTTTCCGCTTTTCTTGTGCTGTCGTCGTCGACCGGTCCGCCTCTAGGACATGCACAGCGGTGCTCGGCAATTGTCGCAGTACGGTTGTGGATATGGAACTTTTCGAAGCGTCGATGAAAGATTAACGGCGTTTCGCGCGCGTGTTGCATGTAATGAGCGAATGTTGAAGTTTCGATTCGTTATAAGGAGAGAAGAAAGATTAGCGGCGAAGACTCGCGTGCCTGTGTCGTTCCCGTGCAGACGAACGGTTAGTGTGGGAAGATAGTTTTGGCTTAGCCAAGGGTTTATTCATGTCTTGGTGGGAGCAAGAGTCATGGACTGTATACGTATGACCAAAGAGGATGACTGTGCTCTTGAGAGATCAAAGATTTTCCTGTGGTGACTAAAATTTTGGCAATCACGTGGTTATAACATCAAGTAGCAAGTTGCAGTTCACGGGACAGTTAATTTAAAGAACAAGAGAAAGTGTAGGACAAAATATTCGTGTCTGTGCTTATAGCAGGAAATGCTTTTCTGAAGCTTTGCCTGAAATTTCATGGCACATTCATTTCAGGGATGTGATCTGGTATTCGCATCTCTAGCATGCAAAAAAAAAAAAAAAAAAGTGCCTTACTTAGAACGTGGATGCAATAGAGCTTATGTTGTGACTCTTCAGTATCGTTTGCTTAATGGCTTTACTTTCTGGAGTCTAGCACACTGCAACTGAGAAGGTGTACATGTTAGTTTTATCCTACTGATAAGCCTCATATATGCTTCATGTAATTCAAAATCATAGCTTAATCACTTCAGTGATTTCCCCATATGTTACCACTTACCTAAAGAATATAATTTCATATATATTTTCTTCCCAGGACTTGGAAAACAGAAGTTGGACTTAGGGTATCTAGGCGAAGCACATCCTACCTGATGAGATCTGATGATTTTATCTGTTTATTGGTTTTGGTGCGTTTTGTTTCTTTCAGCAAGTTTCTAGTTTCTCACTGTTGCATATTACTTCAGGTCTGAGTTGCTTTTGAAACATTTGACTGCATATTTGTTATCTGTAGACGGGTAGAGACATAAAATAGCTCTTCCAATGTCATTCTTCCGTCTGAATCTTCCCTTGATTTACTGCAGTGAGATCTTTTGGAACAGAAGGGCGAAGAAAGGATGGTCCTCAGGTCCTTCCTGACAACAAAGTTTTCGACTATGTAAATTTCAGGGGGAGTGACATAAGGGTTCGCATTATATTTGGACAGTTGCCATCCATGATCTGCATATAAGCAAAGCATATATTGTATCATTGACTATACTGTAGAATAGTTGTTCATAAACATAGGAGTATTGCAGTCCGTAATTCTGACTCATGCTAGCATTGGTAACTCCTACATACTGAAACTTTGTTTTGGTGATCCAACTATTTCTTTGATGTGCTTGTGTCGCTCCTTGTATTGAAATTCACACAACTGACTAAAGGAAAGGAACAAAAATGCTTGTGCATCTGTTTCAAGAATTGCAGGTTTTATCTTCTGAGTCTCAACCTGGAAAGGTTACATCAGACCTGCCAGATGATCGAGCCATCATTAAGGTTTTATCAACTTTATGTTCTGATCTGATGCTTGAGATGGAAACAAGCCATCCATTCATGTTGCATTAGCTTCTCATACAGGCTATTTTCCTCCACTCTTCATCTGCATCTGCAATCACTCCACAGGCCATTGCAATAAGCAGACCCAACAGTTCCAATTTAGGACTTCCAAATTTGGCCGTCCAACAGACTCTTTCTTCATATCAGCCCACACAGAACTTAACATCATTCAGTTCCTTGCTGTCTACAAATACATTTGCTGCTGGACAGACCATGCTATTACGTGGGCAAGAATTTGGTAGGAGTATAGGGGAAGTCCCTTGCCCTCAATGGCGGTTATTGGCTGGACTGCTGCCTGGTCTGGCTGCATATCATATTAAGCAACCAATGCAGCATCCTGTAACAAATCTGTGGACAATGAGTGTTGCAGCAACTTATATATCATTTGATTCTCTGAAGCCCCCTGTTATTATGGATTCTTTGACATCTACACCAGTATTGATTCCTTCAGATCTGCCATCGGGTCCTGCTTTATTGATTTCGGACACATTGCCTAATGTGGAAAGGATTTGTTGTGTTCTAGAATAACATTGATGTCTTCGGCAGCAAAGTGTTCTATTACCGCTGGTCTGAATATTAACCCCATACCTCAAGTTATCCATGGAGCAAACTTTGTTCGAGCGTCTGGATTGGTTCCGGAAAGTCTGCATCAAGCTATGTTCCGTATGAATCAATCAGGCAGTCTAAATTATATGAAGGATTTCAAGCCATCACAAACGACCCCTAATCAAAATTTACAAACTAGGGCCCAGCCACTTTCTTCATCTCATTTTTCTGGAAGTACTCATGAAGATAAAGAGGTCGTTAAATCTCTGACTTCTGAATTGCTGCCGAAGGAACAGACAGATGCTCAGGCACCTTTTTTGCCTCTTCCAAAACCGTATGCCAGAAAGGTTTTCTCATGTCTGTCGACTCAGTTCATATCTGTGATATCATGATTCTCAAAATAGTAATTTGAATATTCTATGGTGTTAAAGTAGACAGTATACATGTCATGGCATCTGACATTGCAACTTTCATGCCTCTGTTTTTTTCTTGATTAAGGATGTCTATTGATACCCCTACTTAAGTTATTAATCATCCCCCTTCAAACCCCCATCCCCAACACACATAAAAGAAAAAAAGAGGAAATAAGCGAAAGAAAGGTGGGACTTTGTGGGCTGCTCTTTCCTGTAGGCCCCCAATAGGCAAAGGCTCGATTGAACCTTAGTTCATTCCCATAAAATCGGCAAGATATCATTACTCAAGCTAGTTTACTATGTTTCAAAGCAGTAATTTTTTAATGCAGAAAATTTTACAGACCTAGCTGTTGCAAATGGTTTTGTGGTTCAAGTGCTGGTCTTTGGTGGCAGCGAGTAGGTTATGTATAGAGGTAGATATGAGAGCTACGGAAATGGAGCTAACCGCATGTATCTGTTTTGTATGCTGCATGAACCTCGGCGCATTATTTGATACGGGCTATTTCTGGATTTTATTTGCTTGTGGCTTCTTACTTGAGGACAGAGGATTATGATTATACAATTATGTTATGTGGAATTTCATTTATCCTTTTTTGATATTCCAAATGCATGGTGCATTGTTCGGGAGGTAATTGTTGTGTTTTTCTCCTCCAATATGTTTTGAATTGCTACACTAGAACAAAAGCTGTATTCTCTCTCTTGTTAAAGATTAAATATTTGGTTGTTATCTTGTTAACTGCCTGTTTATTTTATGCTTATTTGCCAGCAACTCCAGTCCACACTCCTTTACAAGCAATCACAAGTCATGGCATTTCAATTGAATCAACTAATATTTCCTTCCCATTCTTTATAATGTCTTGTCCATGGCAAGTTTTTATTTGGGGTGACTTTTAACTTTTGGGCTATATTTCACTATACTAGCTGTTTTTTTTTCCCTAAAAGGAAAAAAAAAATTGTTTTGCTTTAACATTTGCCCAGCAAACTATATGTTCACATTTACTCCTCAGTCCTAAAGAACTCTGTCAGTCTCTTGCTTTGCTTCCTCATTCCTTTATTAAAATGAAGCATCTGAATTTCTAGTTGCTCCATCATGTGAGACTACATTCCCCTAGAAAAAGTCACTGCATCTCCTTACAAATATTATGATTTTTACTCATTCATGTCAACTGCTTTTGAAATATATTCCTTATTTATAACATCTATTTATTAGAGCTCTCATTTGGTCATTTCTGTCTAATAAGATGTATCTTAGTGAGGAAACTTGTCCATGGCTAGTAAAGAAGGGTTCCGATTCTAGTATTCTTATCTTTGATTGCATGACTTGTGCTCTCTAGGTGAGCGAAGGACCTTTTGAAAATTTGAATCTTGTCTGCCTTCTCTTTTCTCGACACATCTTTTCCTCCAAAAGTTATTCGTTCAACATGCTTGCTAGTGGTTTTTGAAATAAGTTGCAATACAAAAAAGTGATTTAGTTGAAATATATCATCTGTAATGGCTGTTACATGTATAATCTGGTTGCAAAAGGAAATAGAAACCGAAAGAAGCACCCACATCTATAGATCATGTTTATCTTTTGCCTTTTATGATTGCATTCCATTAGCTGTCCTTACACCCTCTTCCCACCTTCTTGTAGGCTAATTGAAGCCAAAGATTTTGTGTAAATGAGCCGGTGAAGATTATGTGCTTTCAATTCTTGCTTAGCTGTTGTAGATGTATCTAACTTTTTAAAGGATTGCCTTTTTTATATCTCTGGAGTTATAGTTGTCTCTTGTACTTTCTCAATTACCCGCTTTTCTGGTATTCTTTTCAAACATTACCCTTATTGTGTGAATAATATAGAGGGCAAAGCTAACTTATGTCTGTTTGTTCTTTCATATCATTGTTTTCTCTATCCAGCCTTTGTTATATCTAAATCTCTTTGTCAGAATTGGATTTTCGTATAGCCTCTGCTATCTTCATCTGCTTCCCTTTGTCAGCACAATAGTGCTACTAAGGACTCTAATAACAGTCATAAAGCTAATGGCCTGGGAAAGGGAAGTACGGTAAAGATTTTTCTTCCTCTAAACTTGCCAGTCCATATTCTTTGCCTGGAAATTGCCTTCCTGTTGTCTTCATAGTTTAAAACCTTTGGTTTTATCCATTTTTTAATGTGTATAAGGGGAATCTGCAGAACCCCAGCAGCATTGCTAGCAAGTCGACAGAATGGGAAAAGAGGGCACTACACATTCACAGAGAATTGTCACATGCTTATATGTGTGTTCTAATGCATGTGAGTGTCTATAACTACTAATTTCGCGAGGCCTTTCTCTCTCTTTTACAGCATACAGGTGCTCCTCAGTACCCTAACAATTATAAAGCTTATGGAGAGGGAAAACGAGAGAAGGTAAAGCTTTTTTATCTGTGAGCTTTTCTGAATTTAGCTTCTCTTTCTTTTTATCAGACTCATGGTTTACTTTGCCTTGATATCAATTGTTTTATCTTTCAGATGAGGACATCTAGTGTACAGAATTCGAGAGATGCTGTGAGCAAGGTGGCAGAAAGTATAAAAAGGGTATAATGACTTTCCAATTTTTTTTCGCATGACCAGTTAGAACATCATGTTGTATGTCCTGAAGGTGTCTTGTCTTCACTTAAACCACAGAAGCTGTGACATCCCGATTTTTCCAATTCTGGTTTCAATTAAATAAGTCGGGCATTTCATCTTCGCGTCTATAGCTTTCTTCTCTGAGCTGATCACTCACGAGATAACTAGTCTATCAGGTGAAGCCGTTAAGGAATCTAAACGCAATAGACTTGAGAATTCGACCAGGAAACGACTGCTCGACCGTACTAATCTGCAAGGGTCATTACGGCACAGACCGATTAGAGACCGGAGATAGGTCGATTCAACAGAACCATGTAATTCAGTATGGGTGATTCCATCTAATTGCACAATTCTTGTTAATCGGCACTAGACCGATTTCTCTATCGTTTGGGTACCCTGTGTCCGTATTTGAAACCTCGAGATTTCTACGACAATCAAGAGTCGCCAATGTGTCGAAGATGCACTTTGTGGCTTGAAAACAATCAACCACAGGTCAATTGCACAGAAAATTCCTAAAAGCTACCCGGTAGATTAGGACGCGCTAAAGTCGCGCCAGATTGAATTTAACCGTGAAATTGAACCCGATTACAAAAATTGGAAGTTCTGTCAAGTCACAATTCATTTTAGGAATGTCGACTCATCTCCAGAAGATTTTTCTACAAACCGAGATTTTTGGCAGAAAAGCAAAGTAAGGCCGTTTATGTTCGGGACTGTCAGAGGGCCGTTTTTAATCGAATCTTCGGGATGCAAGTTGGATCATTTGACGGGGAAATGTCATGAGAAGGCCGAGGACACATGGGTTAATTTAATTGAGCTTCAATTGAATGGAATTGATTGAGAATTGATTAAATTAAGTGTACAAGAATTGGACCCCGGCGGAAAATGAAATTGCAACCATTGGAAGAGGTTGTGGAGGATTGGGTGAGTGGATTGTGACATCATCCATGAGGTCATGGTGGGGCCAAAGAGAGAGAGAAAGAGAAAGAGAAAAAGAGAGAGAGAGAGAGAGAGAGAGAGAGAGAACCGGTCTTCTTCTTCCTCCCCTTCTCTCTTCCGTCGCTTCTCTCCATCTCTCCCTGCTGTGCGAGACTTCAACAGACCAGAAGAACCGCCGAGCAGCCCCATCGTCGTACGCCTCACGCCAGAACGCCACCGCAAGTCACCGGAGGCCGTCGCTCGCCCAGCCGCACGCAGCTCCGCCCCTCTCTTCCCCTTCTGCTGGTGTCGGCTTCTTCTCCTTCTTCCTTGTGTTGTTCGAAACCCAGCAGATCTGGGAAGACGACAGAGCAGCCAGCTAGCTGCTGGACCGTCGTCTCGCCGCCGTGCAGCAACCGGAACCACCGCTTGGACCGCCGAAGCCCGCTTTGCCCGTTTCCAGCAAGCCGAGTCGCTGGTTCTTCTCCCCTGTTCCAGCAACCGTTTCAGATCTGGTGAAGCTTCGCCGGAGCCGTCCAGCTCACCTCCGGCCACCGTGAAGCCCCGCCTAGGTCCGGTTTGGTCTCCTCCGTCCATCTAGGCCCTTGTGCGCCTCAATCGGTGCCGGATCCGCCCTCAACCAGCAATGGACAGAAGCTGGAAAAATGGGTATGGCAGCGGCTATTTGGCCCGTTTTGGCCGGCTTCCCGACCCCGGAAGCTAGGCCCGCCTTGGAGACTATCGACCCTCGCGTCGTCCTTGTCGTTTTGAGCCGTTCGGATCGTTAATCCGGTGAGTTTATCCTCTAATTCTTGCTTAGTGAGTTAATGACGTTTAAGGGGGTTTAGATTAGTCTAATTAGGTTTATGTGATTAAATTAGATTATTTTATTGTAAATTAGATTAGTTGTATGATTAGCTTAATGGATGTTTAATTAGGGCTAATTGTATGTTTAAATTAGTGTAATCTAATTTAAGCCCTAATTGATTATTTTTAATTAAATAATTATTTCGAATTTATAAATATTATTTTATTAAATTATATTATTATAATATAATATTTAATTATTTAATTTTCGGAATTAAATTTAATTGTTTAATAATTTCGAAAATTATGCCGGGATGGCTGGTCGTTAGAATTTCGCGCTGATCGCAGCAGTGCGGTCGGTTTGTGTTAATTATATGTTTAAATTGAGAAATTGAGTGATTGATGATTATGGTTAATAATTCTAAAAGTGTGGAATTGTGTGAAATTGATGAAGTTGTGGTATTTAACTTGAAAATACCCGGTGTTAGCTTTTAGCACCGTAATTGCTTTGTATGACTAGTTTGAATCGTTGGTTGTTATTGGATTGAATATCCAGTTCTATGGTTTATTATTGAATGATCAGCTTTGGCGAGCATTTGTTTATATATATGTATCAGCTTGGGAGAGCAATTATGATATGCACATATACATATATATATGGCAGCTTCTGGTGAGCTAAGATCGTTTTATCAGCTTGTGCGAGCACGATCTATATATATATCAGCTTGTGAGAGCAATGATCGTTTATCAGCTTGTGAGAGCAACGATCCATATATCAGCTTGTGCGAGCTATCATCTATGTATATATCAGCTTGTGCGAGCTACCATCTATATCAGCTTGTGAGAGCATTGCATCCATTTCAGCTTGTGCGAGCCATAATTGTATTGATGGAAGAATAGATGGTATGGTTTAATAGATGATATGAATTGATAGATATATGGATCGTATGATATCAATTGGATTGACTGAATTGATAGACCGATGGGTATGTCGGTAGTTTCAGCTTGTGCGAGCATTGTTTGAATATGAATTGTACTGACGTGCAGGAAAGGGACTGAGGCGAGGTAAGCCCGCTATCCTATTTGTGTGGCTAGAGCGCCCTGAGGCGTATTTTCTTCCTAATTGAGTTTTAGATGGTAGGACTCGCTGAGACGTAGTCTCATCCCGGTTGTGGGATAATATTTCAGGTCCCTCGATGACGGTCGTGGAGGACCGGAAGTCCTGGAGTTGGGAAGGTGGAGGCTGAAGAATCGGTGAACGTGTCTGACAAGTTGGTCATAGGACAGTTCCCTAGTTGTTGAGCCTGTCTATTTTGTAGACAATCCAGTGTTGTATATAAACCTATGTGTTTATAAGAAAGCTTGTTTGGTTGTGATTGATTGCCTGCTTTTCTATCCCAAGTTTAATGTTGTCAGGGGATTTGTTTCGCTTCCGCATGCGTAATAAAAATGAATGGGTCGGCGACGTGTCCTGGGAAGTCGCATTTCTATCGACCAGAGTGGGATGTTCGCGCACTCGGAGGATCGGGGCGTGACAGAAGCCTAGTGGTTTTGTTTGCTGTCTTTGCATGTCTGTGTGTTTCTTGTTATTGCACCATCAACTTTCTATCAGATCAACAGAGCTGATTCCTAATCACTAATACCAAACCATGGGAAAGGGAAAACAGGGTATACAGATACCTCTCAATGTTCTCGTCATTTCTGCCTACTGTCGATTAATATGGAGATAGTGAAAAGTGCAGTTCATTCTTTCATTCCATGTTACCATGTGTTCTAGATGATGAAGGCTGAGTCAAGAACAAACCTAAACACAAGCAATTCGAGGAGAGGAGAGAAGGTAATACTAATGCTTGATATCTTTTTATTTGATATTTCTCAAGTACTTTCCCTCTTCACCTCAAACCTATTTGTGTATTATTTTTTATCTGTGCCTTTCTATATTTCCTGGGCAATTCCAGATAAATAGGGCTGATAGGCAGCATCATCAAACTAGTAAGAGCATCTCAGCGGGAAGAGGAAAGAAGGAATCACATTTTTTAGTCGTTTTTGTTTGTATAGCCCCGTGACACGAGTAGTTTAAGTTTGATGCTGTTTTTGCTCTTACAACTGTGCAGTTGATTGGAACTGCTACTCAATGTCATTACCATAATAAAGGAATTGCTCAAGGAAGAGGCGAAAATGCGGTATGACTCTTCTTCTTATTCTAAGGAATGTCTTGAAACTTAGCAGCAATTAGTAAGGTGCATGTGGAAAGCAACAAACAATATAGAAAAGCACAGCATGTCCAACGAATGTACCACATGAGTAAGAAGAGTACCACAAATAATGTGTCGAAATGATTAGCTTGCGTACCAAAAAAATTGGAGAATACACATGAAATTCTCAAAATAATTAAATTGAAATATAAACCTTTTTGCTTAAGAGTCGGAAAAAAAAATCAGAATTAGTAATCATAATATTTTTATAAACATACGATAGACAGGATAAGAAAACGTGGAGCAACTGGTTGACAATATTGATTGCAATCCCAAACAAGGTGGAAAGTAAAAGAAAAGGGGGAATACACTAACTAGAAGTGAAAATTTATAATTTCGAAGGATAGAGGTCAAATTATAATTAAATTTCATCGTCAGTTGGTTGAGTAAATCGCTTGACTTGCGAATATTGTGGCAAGTTGATATCAGGGGTATTCAATTTATTACTAAAGTTCTTAAGTATTTTTGTATATCGCTATTAAGATATGGTGAAAAGAAAAGAAATGGCTAAGGGTGGTTGTTGATATAAACCTGGAAAAATTGGTGTGTTATGAAATCACACGCCTATTACCATAACTGTAGCTATAGGTATTTTGAGAATATGTCTTAACGACCAATGGTTAATTCGAAGGAAATAAAAGAACTTTTGACTTGCTTGAACATTCAATAATATCGTATTTTGTGGTTTTGTTGTACATGACCTTTTTGATTCAAAATCTCTACACACATCTGCAACAACAATAACAATTGGTCCTTTTTCTCATTAATTGGGCTGCATGGATCATCTTACAATAGGATCCATGTCATAGAGATTCAGCAAAAAGGAAATGTATATATGAATTTTTTATACGAGTCTGAAAAAGCTTGTTCTTGAATATGAGCCTACAAGCTTGCAATTTTACATGGATTGGCATTTTTTAGTTCAGATTTATGTATGATCATCAGATACCTATGTTGCCTTCAATCTTCTTCTTTTTGAAACATTCGTTAGGATATCCAGTTAGGGGGGAGAGTATTGGTTCGACACGCTTTAGCTGTCCAATCCACAAGGCGATTTGAGCTTCGGTTGCAATGGGCGAGGGAAAGGCCCGGAAGACGAGCGAGTTTGACTTTGGCCCGGTCCACGATCAATTGCACTTCCCAACTGAGTTCGGTGGAAGACTTTAACGCGTGCACAAGAGAGAGGTAGTCAGAGTGTACTTGTGGAGAGAGAAAGCTTCGGTTCTCGATAAACGCTAGGGTTTCCTCCATGGCTATCGCCTCCGCCTAAGAAGCCGAAGCGGTGTCGACTGGCTTCGCGAAACCATCAACCAAATGGCCTCGGTGATCTCGACAGACGCAAGCAATGGCGGCTCTGTGTCAAGGAGGGTCTCTCACGTTGTTGGATGTTAAGTCCTCTGCCAGATCTGGAACAAAGGAAGCATCTATGTTGATTTGTAGCGTACCTAGAGGAGGTGGATGCCATTTTCCAGATGAGTTTTCTGCCTCTTTCTTGAGTTTTGATTTATTGTTTATGGCTCGGTAGCTCTTTGTTAACGCCTCTGCTCTAGAGATTGTGTATTGTGGCTTTGGGGTTTGATGATTGAAAATATATTGATTACGCTCTTTCCAGATGCTCCACATCATCACCGCTATTTGATCAAATTTGCAGTTGGTGGCAAGATTTTCTTGGATGCTACAGATCCAGTCTTCAAGCCGAGTTAGGCCGAATCTGGAGATCTAGATATGCAGGGGAGCCGAATATTCTCCATTGTAGCTAGGGCATTATTGCTTGCATTCCAAAGGAAAAGTTGATTTTTTTTTTGGGGGGGGGGGGGGGGGGGTTGTGGACTGCCAAATGTATTTCCAGAGGTTGGGGTTAACTTGGTATGACGAGGTTGCTTGTATTTCCTGTGATCTGGTTGAGACTTCCCTGAATATAAAGTAGCCACTTTTAACTGAGTAATCACCTGATTTTGTATGCATCCATACCAATTTATCTTCTTCATCAGGTAGTTCGATGTTTGTGGCTAAAATTTCCTTAACACATCTTTCATCAAACATAGAATGTAAAAGAGTTTCATTCCATGTACCTGTGTCTTGGTTTATAAGATCTGCTACTTTGGCTAGCTCTTGATTTGTTATTGGGCCTCCTATGGGGCTACTTTTTAGCCATCGATCTTCTATAATTGATGTGTTCTTTCCATTGCCGATCTTGTACATGACTTGAGGAGCTATGGAGTCCCTAGCCTTGATGATGCTCTACTAGCCCCAAGAGGGATGGGAACCTCTTCCAGCATTCCAGATGTCATAGTGTGAGTAATACAGCCCATTTAGTACTTTAGTTAACGGAGAATTTGGACCCTTTTAGTACTTTAGTTAACGGAGAATTTGGATTTTGAGTGATGCGCCATATCTGTTTTGCTAGCATAACTGTATTGAAAATTTATAAATCTTTGAAATCCAAACCCCCTTCACTCTTCCTGGTTTTCAACAAATCCCACTTCTTCCAATGAATTCCAGCCTTTTTCTCATTGCTTTTCCACCAAAAAGATGCTACCTTTCTCTCAATTGCTTTGCAAATCGATATAGGCATTTTGAATATAGACATAGCATATTGAGGGATGGCTTGTATTACTGCTTTAAGGAGAATTTCCTTACCTGCTTTGGATAACAATTTTTCCTTCCAGCTGTCCAGTTTGGAATTGACCCGAGCTAAGATCCATGCGAACATGTCTTTCTTGGAGTGACCTCAGCATGAAGGTATGCCTAAATATTTCCCTGTCTTTGTGATTTCTGGAACTCTGAGAGTTGTTGCCATATTTCTCTTTAGAGCTATAGGGCAGCCTTTACTAAAATAAATGCCTGATTTGTTCAAGTTAATGGCCTAACCTAAGGCAAAGCAGTATTGATTTAAGATTGCAGCCAAATTTTGACATTCTACAATTGTGTTGTGCAGAAGAAGATCGAATCGTCAGCAAAAAGCAGATGGGACAGAGTGGGACAGCTTCTGTTCAATTTGATTCATGTAAGTGTACCCTCCTGAACAACTTTCTTCATCAAGATAGACAACACATTGGCCACAATTATAAAGAGATAAGGTGAGAGTGGGTCACCTTGACGTAAGCCGCGGGTGGGTTTAAAGAAAGGTAAGGGCTCCCCATTAAAATTTATGCTGAATGTTACTGTGGTGACACACTACATGATCCATTGAACCCATAGGTCACAGAATCCCAGTTTGCTTAGACAGGCTTTAAGGAAATCTCATTCAATGTGATCATACGCTTTCTGCATGTCCAGTTTTAAAACAGCTTGAAACTTCTTTTTTCTGTTGCTGGTTCGTAATATGTGTAACACCTCCTGAACTATCAATATATTGTATTGAATTTGCCTGCCTCCCACAAATGCACTCTGTTCCTCTGCGATGATGTGAGGTAAAATTGGTTTTAGCTTGTTAGTAAGCACTTTGGAGGTTATTTTGTAAAGAAAATTACAAAGGTTGATGGGGCGATATTGCTCGAGTTTTTCAGGGTGTGGGATTTTGGGTATTAATGTAATGAGTGTTCTGTTAAATGTAGGATCTAGATGGCTAGAGGTAAAGAAAAGCTGTATTGCTTGATGGATATCCTTGGATTGCTGGCCAGTGCTCTCTGTAGAAAATGCCATGAAATCCATCGAGACCAGGTGCCTTGAAAGCTCCTAGCTGCTGCATAACTCTAGTAATTTCCTCCACTGTAATTGGAGCAATCAAGGTATTATTCATTTGGTCATCCACTAAGGTAGGGATAAGTTGTAAGATGGGTTGCCAGTTACGAGAACCCACTGATGTGTATAAATTTTTGAAATATTGCTCTCATTCCTTTCAGATGTTGTTCCTCTCGTACCCATGCATCATTGTTAGTTTTCAGCATTGAAATCTGGTTTCAACATCTTCTCTGAATTGTTGTCGCATGAAAAAATCGAGTATTTTTATCACCCCACTTTAACCAACTTATCCTCGACCTCATGCCCCAGTACATCTCCTCTTGCCGCCATAGTTGATCAATTTCTTGAGTTAAATTTTTCACTTGAGTTGCTTCTCCATTAATGTATGTACGGTTCATCAGGTTCTGGAGTTCACCTTTCAGCTAGGTAATCCTCTTCTTGGCATGGCCAAATTTGTTTTTGCTCGACTTTGTCAATTGCTGATGTACTTGATGCAATTTCTCCATTACATTAAGATCTTATAAAGCAGGTTCATGCCAGGTATCTCTGACTATGGTTTTACATTTTGCATCCTCAGCCTAGTATGCTTCGTACTTAAACTGCTGTCGTTGTTTATGCTTTGGTTTAGCCAGGGATATCAAAAGAGGGGTGTGATCCGAGCCTATTGCTGGGAGAGCTACACATTCAGCTTCTGAGTAAGTAATTCTCCACTCGAGCGAATAGAAAGCTCTATCTAGTCTCTTTTTTACCAGATTCTCGCCCTCACGGTTATTTGACCAGGTGAAGGAACACACCTTGCATTCCAAACCCATCAGGGAACACTGATTGACAAAGTCTCTGAAAGCTGTTAACCTGTAAGTTTCTACTCTGTGTTTGCCCACTTTCTCCCAGTGATATAGGATATCGTTAAAATCACCCAAGCAAAGCCAGGGTACTCGATAGTGCACACTAACTGAATGAATCTATTCCCATAGCAGTATTCTCTCTCTGAAATCATTTGGAGCATGGAGAAAAATAATATTCATTCTTTGATTGCTATCTTTCAGGTGACATTGAGTGAAGATTGCTGCAGCTAAGGAGGAATTGATGGATAAGAGCAGTTGATCATTCCAGAAAAGAGCTAAGCCCCCTGCTGTACCTTCTGGATTGACTATAAAACAATTCTCAAACTTTAATCTCCTTTTTAATCTGAGCACTTTCTGTTCTTGGTTTTTTGTTTCCATTATAAAAACAAGGTTGGGTCTTTCTTGAGTCACAGTGACTCGCAAAGCCTGGATTGTTAGGGGGTTGCCTAGCCCCTGACAATTCCAGCTTAAAAGTTTCATGGGTAATTTGGTGGCTTATTAGGGCTAGCCACTAGAGCCCATTAACCTAACTTATTTGCCACCCTAATAAGTGTTTCCACTAGCTGAGTACTCTCCACTGAGTGTTGTTTAGATGATTGTGCTCCATATGGACAAAATCTTTTACCTTTTTTTGAATTAGTCGACTTCACACATTTACCTTTCAGTTTTGCAGGAGGAGTCACATCCAGCCCCACTTCAGCTTCCTTCATCTATTTCTCATGTACTATCAAGACTGATTCCTCATCAATGCAAGAGCTGCCCCTCTTCTGGGGGCTTTTCTCTTCAACCAAGATAAGTTTTCCCGATATGAGGGGGGTTGGTAAGTTATTTTTACCCCTGACTGGGTATTGCAATCCTGTGGAAGTAGAGGTAATGTTGGTTTGTTCTGTTCTGTTGCAGGTGCAGGAGATAGGGGGTTTCAGGCACCACATCCACTTCTTCAGGAGGGAGCTCCTGCTTCCCATAAAAGATTTTTCCGTATGGGCTTAGTTCCCTCACCTCAGCTCGTAACCAATTTCCACATCAGGCTAGTAAGTTATGTTCCAACCCTAATTCCTTGTAAGGTACTTTAGCACACTCCGTTGCATAATGTCCAATTCTGCCACAGGAATAATAGTAGTATGGCAGTCGTTCATAGTTGAATTCAACCAAGAGCCTCTTGCTATCTAGATTCACTAACACACCTGTCTTCAGAGGGTTTGCTAATGGCATCGTTACTCTGGCTTTACCCACCTTGTAACTACTATTTCCTTTCTCCTCCAGTTTCACTTCGACAACTACTCCAAGTTTGGAAGCAATTTCCTCAACTACATCATAAGTAACTCTCCCATAAGGTAAGCCGATGAAATTTACCCAGAAATCATAATGATTAAAATCATAACAGAACTCAGGTGTGTCAGGTTCGCATTGCTTAAGTACGAGAAGATGGCTGGAGAAGGACCAAGGCCCAGATGCGAGCACCCTCTGTTTTTCAGCTTCCAACTGGAAGGAGAAGGAGAAGAAACCAGGCTCCAGCATCGCACAGGTAAATTTATCCGTCCTCCAAGCTTTTTTCATAGTGTTTACAAAAGCAATAAAGTTCAAGGCAGGGTTTGTGTAAAATCGGCCAAATAGGGTTTTGCAACACTCAAGTAATTTTTCAGAAGATATTGCACCTGGGATATCCACGACGTCGACTGCATTCTAGAGGTTACCCATGCTTTTGCAGAGAGCCGCAAGTCTCCTGTCCTCATCGATCTGATCAGCCATGTTTTGTCCGTAAGGGAATGGGAACCTGGATGATTCGTGGGCGTCGGGATCGAAGGGAGCTCAGATGAGTGAAGATCGAGGGAGACGGTGAGGTGAAGAAAGACGGAGGAAGAAAAGCGAAGGGGCAAGAATTAGGGTTTCAGAACACTCAAATGAGGGTTTTCGTCTGTTTTCAGCGCAACGAAGGAAAGGCCACAGGGAGAAAGGAAAAGCACGAAGCGAGCAGAAAACTCCAAGATCAGAGAGGGAAACGGCAACAAGACCTACCCAGCTAGTAGAAGGGGACTACGCAAGCAGTAGAGGGGAAACTCCATGGCGGAGTAGAGCGAAGGTCAATGGGCGCATCCTACTTGGAGTCATGTCGAATGGGAAACTAGGCGAGCTGCTTAAAGATACCCGATACATATATTTAGAGCTCTGCACAGGTGATTGTTCTTTTCCCTTAGTTTTGATGTGTTGACACATGAGTTTTGCCATTCATTCAAGTTCAAATCGCATAAAAAATTAAGGATTAATTTTAATCCCGTGCAAAAATAATTTTCATTAAATTGCATCACATATAGACATTAAAACATTTGTATTACTAGTATTAAAAAAAATTGAAAAAAATAATAAGTAAAAGAGTTTTAAAAAAATACTAGAAAGTAGCAGGCTGGCCAGAGGCAGTTGGCACGCCACATCCCATGCTTGCCGGTACATAAAAGGAAGGGGGAGAGGGGGGCTTGAGGGGGAGTTTTTGGAGAGATATGAGAGGGAGAGCCCAAGCGAGAGAAGACTGGGGAGAGAGAGGAGGGCTGGTTCCTTTCTTCGGCTGGGGGTTCTGCTGGCTTGTTAGCCAAGAGAAGGAGAGCAACTGAGAGAGGAACAGAGGGAGAGGGAGCTTGAGAAGGCGGTTGGCCGTCGTGGGAGGTTTGTCCACTGGCCCCCGTCCGCCGTGGCCTTTCCCTGAACCAAGTAAGTCTTTTCCCAAGCGTAGGTGCCTCGTTTGTTTTGGGGGCATCAAGCCCAAGCTCACGGCCAACCAAGTCCGCACGAGTTTCGATCCCGTCGATCCTCCGTGAAACCTACTGTGTGATCTAGTATGCATGCTAGGAAGTTAGGTCTATGTCTGAATCCCCATCGAGTTCGAAATCCCTCATTTTGGTAGGCACGCCAAGTACTTGTGTAAATGTTACTGTGGGATCCGTGACCGCCTCCTCCAGCTTTGGTTAGTTCTGAAGTGCTGATTATTGTCACGTTTTTTTCTTCATTGAGGCAACGGTTTGTGTGAGTCCCGACCTGATCCATGTGGTGCTTTACTGTGTTTTAGTTTTGTGCATTAGTTGTTAAATATTTCGGTGCATCTGGCGTCTCAGTTTATCCCTTGGCCTCTCTTCGATTGATGCCCATTAGGTGTTTGTTAAAATATGTGACTGGGCTTGTGTGGATTTTCTTTGATTTACACTTGCTTCCGTATATTGCCTTGTCATTTGATGCCTTGTGTCCATGAGGTAGTGGTCGGCATGCATCGATGGCATAAGGTGCTAGCCGAAGTGGGCATGGTTTGTTTGGTTTTCGCTCGATGAAGGAGATGATCGGCAAATGAGGCATATCGTTAGGGTTAACTTCAGTGAAAATGTTGCAGAGAAGAGGGAGGCTTAGAAAAAAAATCCAGAAAATTCTTTAAAAAATTAAAAAAATAAAATTATTTTTTGAAAATTCAAAAGTTCAAAATA
This sequence comes from Eucalyptus grandis x Eucalyptus urophylla, assembly GCA_028830015.1. NCBI lineage: Eukaryota > Viridiplantae > Streptophyta > Magnoliopsida > Myrtales > Myrtaceae > Eucalyptus > Eucalyptus grandis x Eucalyptus urophylla. Next base: position 31,155,754 of record CM054193.1, on the reverse strand, counting down.
GAGAACCTAAAAAATCCTAAAAACCAAGAAAACTTTCAAAAAATTTTAATTTCTCCAAAATGACTATAGAACTTTTTTGGGTAGTCTTTCCTTTAAATGTGTGAAAATCCTTGGTTAAAATTACTCGATTGAACAAGTCTCTAGGGTTCTACCATAGGACTCCGATTACTTTTGGAGAAAGATACCCTTGATTGATTAGGACTTCCCTTTAACTTAGTTAAGAATGGCACCTAATTATCTCTTAGTTGTTAGATGCCTCTTTTCCCTACAATTTATCTAATGCCTTATTTGGTTATTGTTTATTATTTTAATTATTGCACATCTGCATAATCACCTACATATTAATGAATAAATCTAAAATCAATTGAAACTGCTTGACAAAAATCTTTTTGAAATGAATAAGATTAAGTACTAAAATGACACTAATTACTTAATTAGTGTAATCAAGTTCCGATCCTAAATTTTTTTTTTTTTTGGTGACCCAGGGAACCTCCGTGCGCCGTTTCGCGGCGGAGTAAACCCTAGGGTGGACTGGGCCCCCACCACTAACCCAGCCACAGGTGAATCGCGCGGTTTGCACTGAAGCATCAACCCACACAAGTTTCGAACTCCTCCAACAGCGGATAGAGTACTAAGCCCCAAACCAGCGCGGCCACCGCGGGCGGTGGTAACCGATCCTAAATTTTTTGGTTGCATAAAAAGTGAGATATACTCTCATGCCTCACTTGGTTTTTAGTTGACCTCAGTAGGCTAGTGACAACTCCTTATTACAAAATTCTTATGAACATCCCAATGTCACGCAAGGTATGGGCTTAGGAGAGCTCATGCCTAATCATAGACTATAGTTAATACGTTGAGATGAGACGTTATGTACCATAAATGCGGGAAGAGCGAGTTTAGTACATAAAATAATTTTACATTGCTCTGATTGAAGTCAAGATGAGGTCTATGATTTATCTATGATAAAACCGAATATGATAGTCTCACAATTATGAATGCCTAAAGTATGCTGGATACAAGTACTTAATTGGGCGTTGTAGAAAGCGAGCTGATATAATATTCAAGCTAAACATGAGTACGTAATAAGCACGCGACTATGTTTAGGCTATAATCCGTATAATAGATATATTTAATAAATGATATATGCTTTCATAGAAAAAGAAATCCACTATAGTATGTAATTCTTACTACATGTGCTTAGTATGACCGATAAGGAAAGATGAATGAAATTATCTCTATATACTCATCATATGAGTCATTGATGTAATTTATAAGTTATGTCATTAAAGTAATTTATAATTTATCTCATTTTATGCCCTATGTTACTTGATTATGTTTTCAAAGTAAAAGGTTAATGTTGCTAGTTTGACATGTTATCAGCGATCATGAGTAGATATAAAAACGGTTGTTCTGAAATGGAGAGAGACACGATGTGAAGGAAAACTATTATTGTATTAAATCTATCACATATATTTACCAGTTGACGAATTATATGGCCTTATGTGATTTTGAATATAATTGTATGGTGTTATGAGAATAGTCAAGTATGACATTTAAATGATAGGTATACTTGGATTGATGTAACAATATATTTTGGGCACTATGAAATCAATTGTTTAATTCTTTTTTGAATTGTAGCCATTATGTCATCTTTAACATGTACATAATCTAACCTTCCAAGTATAGGTGTACTCACTAGTCAATGGATTTTTTGCTAATATGAATTGTTTCTAAAGTAGATGAATGTTGAATGTCTTATATTTTTGATAAAGCACTATATAGCCTATCATGTCCGAGTGAGAGATGTTATATATATATATATCGTACGTCCATAATGGGGTACGATTAAGACGCACCAGTTCATCTTGATGTGAAATAATGAAGAAACACCTATTGAAAAGGTGTACGGAAAGTTATTTATAATGGTTGGCATAAAGAACGTTCTGACCATTCTCTCTTCATTCTTCTCTCTCCATCAACGAACAAAGGCAATTCCATTATTGTTTTGAGAACACAATCGGCATTAATAATGTGGAATGTGAATGCTTTCCTCATGATTGTATTCGGACCTTTCACTCGTGATTCAGTGTACGTTTTTGGGTAATTCCTTTATTGCGCATAAAGAGGTTAGTTGTTTCTTCCACTGATTTTTTTTCAACAACTTCAAAAGTTAAAAACATAAACATTCATTCCCAACTCCATAACTGCAAAACAAGGGATTAACAATCATTCATTCTCTTATAACTCCAAATTGTGAAAACATTTAACACTCACATTAGGGACTTTCCTGGTATCCTCGTTGACAAATAAAAATTATTTTTGAATAAGATAGATATAGACCTATGTCCTCTAAGATTTAAACAAAGTTCCCAATGGAGTCATTAAGCTGTCACGACATATCTGTTGGGGAAGATGGACCTATGGCCCATGATTAGGCATGAGGGGGATTTCCGAGACTTGAATTGACAACACCCGATCATGAATGGGTGGACCATGTGGTCATTTTCCCAAATTAGAAGAATTCCTACCTATAAATTGGTCGACAATGATCTTTTTTTTTTTTTTAAAGCAAATCACTCTCTCCTCTTCCCACTCAAAACGTTAATTCAATTTTCACTCGCGGAGTCATGGCCAGGGCTATTGTGGAAAGGGATCTATGTCCACCTTGTCCAATTCAACCAAATCATAGGGAGGAGGAAAAAAAATTATGGGAGGCCGAGATGTGGGAAGTCGTCATAGTTGTCGCGATATTGCTCGTAGCGACATCCTCTGAAATATGTGTGAATCCATCGAGCAACACTTATTTAGGAAAGCCATACTGTCTTATAAGCATGAAAGAGAATTTGATTTCTTTAATTACAATACGTCGTGTTACCTTTTGTTAATCACAGTAATTGTACTTTGTATAACAAGAGTATCCTTGAGAAGTTGTACATGGACGAAATTTGTAATGTTTGTAATGTGGCTTGCATCAATTTTATCGATCAATACTTTCTCAATGCCAGTAGTGTTGTTGAACACGGAGGGAGAAAAGGCAAACAGAAAATTCAATGCTTCTCATGTAAAATCAGCTATTGCAGTTTTTATATGGTTGGCCACTATGGGCATTATTATATTTGTGCAAATTTTCAGGTTTATAGTTAAGACCTGTCGGTGAAATACTACTTGGACATGAAATATTTGATTTCCATCTCGTTAACCAAAAGCTACCTTACTAGATCTTGAGCCGGGGTATTTGTTTGTTCGTGTGTCTTTTTTTTTTTTTTTCTTTTTTGGGTCTCAATTTTTGTCGAATATTTGAAGCATAAAGGATATCTTGTAGAAATAGGTTTTGGCCACCGTGTAAGATTAATGAAAAAAGAATAAATGTGAAAAAATCTATCCAAAGGCTCCTACAGACAAATGGCTAGGTGTGGACATAGAAACAAACAAATTTAGACAAAAAAAAAAAAGAAACATGAACAAACAAACAACCTTGGCTCAAGATCGAGCAAAGCAGCTTTTGGCCAACAAGATGGAACTCAAAGATTCCATGTCCAAGGGATCCTTTACCGATAGATCTTCCCTATAAACCTAAAATTTGCACAAATATAATAATGCCCACAGTGGCCAACCATATAAAAACCGCAATGGCCGATTTTACATGAGAAACATCAATTTTCTCATCTGCCTTTTCTCCGCCCTTGTTCAACAATACTACTGGCATTAAGAAAGTAATGATTGATAGAATTAATGCGAGCCACATTACAAATTTTGTCCATGCACGACTCCTCCAGGATACACCGGTTATACAAAGTACAATTATCGTGATTGACAAAAGGTAATATGCCATATTGTAATTATTAAAGAAATCAAATTCTCTTTCATGCTTATAAGATAATATTACTTTCCCTATGCTTTCGAAAACCTCTGAATAGGTGTAACCTGGTGGATTCATCGATATTTGAGAGGATGTCGTGGCGAGTAATATTGCGACGACTATGACTTCCCACATCCTGGCCTTTGATAATTTTTTTTCCTCCCCATGATTTCGTTGAATTGGACGAGATCGAGGGGGATCCCTTTCCACGATGACCCTAGCCATGACTCCGCGAGTAAAAATTGAATAAACGTTTCGAGTTAGAAGATAAAAGAGAGAATTGTTTAAAGAAAAGCGACCATTGTCGGCCAATTTATAGGGGTAGGAATTATTCTAATCTGGGGAAATGACCACGTGGTCCACCCATTCATGATCGGCCATCGTCGATTCGAATCTCGATCTCGAAAATCTCTCTCTTATGCCTAATCATGGGCCATAGACCCGTTTTTTAAGTAATATTCCTAAACCTATACTTTCCCCTAAGAGGTATGTTGTGATAGCTTGGCAACTCTATTGGAAACTTGGTTTAAACCTTAGAGGACTTTGGCCTAAATTTATCTTGTTCAAAAATAATTTTTGTTTGGTAGCGAGGATACCGGAAAAGTCCTAATGTGAGTTGTTAAATGTTTTCGCAGTTCGGAGTTATAAAGAGAGGAGTGATTGTTAACCCCTTGTCTTACAGGTGTGGAGTTGGGAATGATTTATGTTTTGAACTTTTAAAGTTGTTGGTAAAAAGCCGGTAGAAGAAACGACTAACCTCTTCGATGCGCAATAAACAAATTACCCAAGAATGTACGTTGAATCACGAGTGAATGACAGATAATATGACTTCACGATGGTCTGAATACAATCATGAGATATTCACATCCATAACGTTAATGCCGATTGTCTTCTCAAAGCAATAATAGAATTGTCTTATTCGTTGATGGAGAGAGGAGAAAAAGAGAGAGCAGATTATCATACTGTTCTTTCTGCAAACCGTTGTAATCGTTATCTCCATATGTTATTTATATTACTTCCCCTAAAAGATAACTTCCCTCACACCCTTACAATATGTACCTCTCTATTATTTCACATTAAGATGAATTGATGCGTCTTAATCATGCCCCATCATGGGCATATCATAGAAATATAATAGAAGTGCTACTTGTTTATAAACTATTGTGTCATGTATTCTTTGCATCACGCTACATTTTGGGACACATAACCCACCACCGAACCTGGGCCGCGCAAGATTATTTAGGATAGTGTTGAGGTGGATATCACTCTGACTACAATCATGTAGTATGAGTCGTCCACCTTAACCCCAAAATTTCTTTCTTGGCATCGAGAGTTACCACTTTGGTTTGCAATCACACAACATGGGTAAATTGTTTGATGAAGTGGAGTCTGGGAACCCCGACCTTACTGTGATCACGTCGGTTAAGTCCGATAATCCCGTGGCTCCATTTTAAATTGTATAGAGTAAAATTTGAACTACATCCCATGTGCATATCTATGTAATTAAAAAAAATAAAAGAGAGAGAGAGAATAATCACCGCTCACTGTAAGTATCATTTTTCTTTTTATTTGCTCAATTTTTATTGAACTTTTATTTTGAAATTCGCGGAGATCAATCAAATACCCTTAGTGATGTGGCAAAAGTATAATAGATTTAAGATTTTATGGAAAATTTTCCCATAAATACACAACTACTTTTTTGTCTAGCCATGCTAATACCCTAAAACAAAAATTACCTTTGAATCCTTTTAAAATTTTACATGGCATTGCTAATATATGCTGTCATGTTGGTTTTTAATAGCTATAATGGACGGTATTTTCATGTTGTGCAGGCTTGAGGGTATAAGATTGGGATATCCATGTCTCAGTGGACAAGTCTAGCATTTCTTGTGAAAAATAAATAAAATTACAGAGCACGAGAGAAGGGCTTTGTCCCCACAGCAATGTCTCTATTGCCAAGAAAAACGAAACACTTGATTAGTGGTGGTAAGGAACCAAAACAGTGTCGTTTTTGAAAAAAAGTGCTAGAATCCCTATAAGGGACTTTTGTTTCGGCTGGATCGTCGGATCAAGCAACCTGGTGGGCCCAACGGTGACGTGGACTGCGAAGATTCCCTCGTCGATCTTTCTATTTGTCTGATGATGATGAGCTTCCGCTTTTTTCCTAGGTTCGCACGAAAAGATCATAAAGAACCGCACTACAACATAAAGCCACAAATGGGAGAAAACAGGGGAACACTCAAAATTGAAAAATAAATAAAATTAAAAATAAAGACGACATTAACGCCCCTGTTTTTATTTTTTATTACCATAGCGTTTTTAATATTTGATGCACACGCATTGCCTTATCATGCATGTGGGACCAATGTGTTTGTCAGCTGATGAGGTGGCCTTCCAACTAACCTCACTTTTTTAAGAGCTTGCTTAAATGATTTTCCGTATTTGAATTTTGATTTTGAATCGCTCTAATTTGTTACTCTTTTTTTGACGTTTTGATTACCATCTCATACTTCCGTAAATATTTTAAAATGGAAACGTAATTTTTCAAATTTTGACAAAACTAAAGAGTTGCTTTTGGGAGTACAAAAAAGAGTGTTTTGGAAAAATGTAAAGGTTAAAAATTACTAACTAATACATTGACTCATTTATCTCGAACTAGTCTTTGTCTCGTTAAAAATCTCAAATCAATACTCCATGAAGCTTTATTTCAAATAAAATTCCCATCTCACAAAACATTTCAACCAATATTTCATAAAACATTTATCTCAAATCTATCTGCCATTTGCAATTTCTATTTGAAGTAGCAGGGAATTTGGAGTTGAGGTAACTTTTATGAGAATTTTCGTGAAAATGTCAATTTGGGAGTTTTCCAAGGGATTGACTTAAAATTCAAGGTAGGCTAAACGAAATAGGCTTAATAAATATTTCATAAGATATTTATTTCAAACCTAATTTTCATTTCACGAAACATTTAAAACCAATACTTTGTAACACATTTTGTTGGAGATACTATTGCCCCTATTTGATATGACGAAGATATTTTTAGCTCTACTTGATATCATATATTTAGTAGTCCTTTTCATTGATAATGTATATTAGAGACTTGTTTTTTTCTCCTTTTCTGTATAGTCTTGTCAAGATCATTAGACTCGATTGTACTATATATAGGGATGGACAACACACTTGTTGATATAAGAAAAGGAATACATTTCTCTATATTTCATCTTCCTCCCTTAAACTTCCCATTGCTACATTTTGTGACATGGTATCAAAGCAACCTTGATCCTGGCCTAGCTTCCTCGATTTTTTTTCGAGTTGCCTCCATCTTGTTTCTCCCTTATTGTTGCAACTCCTATTTTGCAAAACAAGACAGCACCCGGTAGGAATTCATTCTTGATACCATGAAGAAAAATCAACGTTCAGACATAGAGGAGAACAATTTGCCTCAAAATCAAAGTTCGGATCAAATTGATTCGATTGAGGAGGAAACTCCTTCTGTTCAACATTTTCAAACTGGGACTGTCCCAACTCGGGCTCACATTTCGGGCCCAGCCCCATGGCCATTAGTTTAGTGGATTTCGATAAAAAGGACAAGCACACCAAAACCTCTCTTCTCATTTTTTTTTTTTTAAAGAAAAATGAGAGAAAAAATAATTATAGAAAATAAATATAAATAAACATACAAAACGATTAAATTTTGTTAAAATTTGACAGAATAGCCACTTTGACAGAGCTGTCTAAGATATTATAAGGAAAAGAATAATTTCGGATTAGTTAGAAAGGGAAATGCCTCGATATCAAAAAAGTCAAATGGCAAAAATTGGTTACCCTTAATGTATATTTAATGGTTAATTTGATGTAAAAATATGACAGATGGCTGCGTACGTCTAAAAGAAATTATGAAGTGAAAAGGATGTCTCCAAACTTATGAAAGGAGATGATTGATTAAAATCGCAATTTTCTTGAAATTTTTTGGTTAATCAATCATTTTTTGCATTAATAAATCTTTTAGTTTATTATTGTCAATACTTTTTCCTAATATTAAAATGTTAGTTTAATGTATTTTTCTTGATTTTCTTTACTTTTCAATTTTATAGAAGTCAAGGGTAAGAAAAATATTTCATAAAAAAAAAAGAAATAAATATGCAAATGAACTCCTTAAAAGTTACACGCATTGCTTATTATGCTAATCAAAATATGAAAAGCGTTAACGAATATAATAAAATGAAAGTTCATAGGGATGATATATAATAGTTGAAAATTTTGGGACATACTTGTACAATCTCTGGAGTTCGAGGGAGTCTTGTGTAATTTCTCCCATGTCCCAAGTAATAAGTACCATGGAATTTTCTATGATATTTAGTGTTTTTCCATTCACTTAAATAGTATATTTTTTGCACGTTCGTAAGTTTAATCCAATTTAGTTGTTATTATATTTTTTTTTGTCCAATAAGTGTGAAGAAATGGGTTCTTTTTTTCTTAGTTTCTACAAAGTTAGATAGTCTAAATCAATTCGATGATAATGGTTTGAAATCGAATAAAATCGATGTTAAACCGAAGTTATTAGTTTGGTTTGAGTTGGATTGACAATTTCACAAACCAATCAATTTGGTTTAGTTTGAGTGGTGCAAATAGTTTTGGAATCCAACATAGAAAATCATGGTTGCTTTTAGTTTTAGGAAATTATAAAAAATATTCTAAACGTATTATAAATTTAATCATAAACCTTTTGTATTTATACCGATTGAGTTAATTCAATCAATTTTGGTCAGAAATCGATGACATGGACTATGTCCATCCTATTGGCACGGCCAGCATTAACATAGATAAATTTTACTATTTTCTTTTTCTTCTTCTTCTTCTTTTCTTATTGTGGATCCATTTGCATCGCTAATCGCCAGGTATTTTAGTTGCTAGGAAATTAAAATATCGGATTTGTTATAATCTGATAGGGTGCTAAAAAATTTCAATTCATCAAGTCGCATTTGAAATTTTATGTAGAAGATTCTGAATGGCAGAAATACAGCCCAAGTGCCAAAACTTGGCATGAATGAACACTTAAGTGCCAAAAGTTAAGAAATAGTTTTTTCATATTTTTGTTTCCGAGAACAATTTTTAAACAGAAGAACACGTTTGGTAATTGTACAAAATTTTTGTTCCTAGAATAGAAAAAGAACATAAACACGTTTGGTAAACTTGTATATATATATATATATATATATATATATATATATATATTGTTTCTTTTAATTTTTTAAATATTTTTATTTTCTTTTATTTGCTTTCTTTCTTTTGGCCGGTTGCTGGCCTCGGCCATGGCTAACGACTGGTCGACAAGAGTTGGCGGCCTCGCCTTTGCTGGGCGAGCTTGGCCTCACTGGATCTGGGCGAGCTCGAGCTCGCCTAGCCAAGGGGAGGCTGAGCCTCGCTGGGGGCCAGCGACGCTCAACCTCGCCGGGGGCTGGCGACGCTCCGGCGAGGTCGTCGACCCCCAACGGCCGATCGCCAGCCATGGCCAAGGCCATTAATCGGCCAAAGAAAAAAAAATGAGAAAAAAAAAAGAAGTGTTTCTCGAAATTGTTCCCGGGAACAAGAAACAAATTTTTTCTAATTCTTTTTTCTGTTGCAAATTTGTTCTTGGGAACAAAAGTATAAACAAACACGTTTCTGTTCTTTTTTTATTCCCCAGAACAAAAGAACAAAAATTTGTGTTCCGGGGAACAGAAACAAATTTAAACAAATAGCCTTTTAAGTGCCATTTCTGGTGAATCTCATAGGAAATCCCACGTGACAGTTTTTTATTATTTTTTTCGTCTATGTGGCTCACCAAAGTGCTGACTCAACAAAAAAAGGCAAAATCGACATTGTTTTTGAGCGGATTCGAATTTTAATAAAAACATTAATTAAATTAAATTATAAAAATAAAAAAATAATTATTTAAATTTGTTTTTTTAAAGAAAAGGTGTGGGAGAGGAGGCACTGGCTAAGGGTTGAGCCCTCGCCACCGCCACCTTCTTGCTGTCACCGGGAAGGGCCAGCGACAGTGGGGGGAGCGTTGGGGAGGGCCCATGAGCCCTCGCCAGATCTGGCGTGAGGGTTGCAACCCTCACCCCAAATTTGGCGAGGGCTTGTGGGCCCTCACTGATGATCAGCTGAGCCCTGACCGCCACTCCCCCCACCATCACTGGCTCTTCTCGGCGACGGCGGGGAGGCAGCGATGGCAAGGGCTCAGCCCTCAGCCGCTGCCTCCTCTCTCCCACCTTTTAAAAAAAAAAATTAATAATTATTATTTGTTTATATAATTTAATTTAATTAATTTTATATTAATTATATACCATGTCTGAAAATAAAACTACGTCGTTTTTGCTTTTGTTTAGTCACGTTAACGTGTAAAACAACGTTGTTTTGCGTTTATCTTACCGGAAAATTGCAACGTCAATATTTTTGCCGAATTAGCATTTAAGTAATCAATTTTGCTCCGATTTTGGCACTTAAGTGTCACTTTCCTAACTTTTGGCACTTTATCCCTCTGTGCCAAGTTTTGGCACTCCAAGTGTCTGGCACTCGATTCTGAACTGATTTGGAAACAAAATAAGATAGGTATCTTGACAGATCTATAAGGGAGTAAATCGTCATGAATGCATTTCACTACCATCCCTAGTGCGAATTCTTGACTCTATTTGAAATTATTAGCGATTAAGGGAAAAAGAGAGAGAGAGAGAGAGAGAGTCATTTGATGAAGTAGCTATTAAATGCATTGAAACCATTTAAGCTCAGTATATCACAACTGTTGAATGATATGATTTTCAAGTAAAAAAGAATATCTATTTTTTTTTTGGTGACCCAGGGAACCTCGAGCGCCGCTTCGCGGCGAAGTAAACCCTGGGGACAGGTAGAGTCACCACCACCCTTGCCTGCTAGGTAAATCGCTTGACGACGCCATGGATTGAACTCGGGACCTCTCGTGAAAAGTTCCCTTGCCCATGCCATCTGTCTAGGCTAGACTAATGAGAGTTAAAAGTCCATTTTTCATCAAATTAACGGAGCGGAAAAAGAGGAAACGTTTTTATTCAATTCCCATTTTTTGTCATTTTCTTTCTCATCAAAAGGCGAGGGGGATTCCAATTTCCTTTACCGGCAAGAAAACCGATTTCGAAAAATCCCAAATTCCCGTGATCGCTTATCACTCTCCTCCTTCTGCTCCACTGCTTTTGCCGGCGAAAGAAAGTGTCAAAGCAAACGGACGGAGGAAGACGGCAATGGCTTCGGTGGAGGCCACGGCGGCAAATCACAGGCGTAGTGTCCAAGTCCGAGATGATGCGATACGCAGGCGTCCTCTACCGCATCGACCTGCACGACGCCGTCATCGGCCTCGTGAACGGTGTGATGTCTTTCGTCCCTTCTTTCGTTGTCTCCTCATGGAGCCCAAGTTTCCGCTTTTCTTGTGCCGTTGTCGTCGATCGGTCAGCTCTAGGACGTGCACAGCGGTGCTTGGTGATCGCCGTGGTATGGTTGTGGATTAATGGCGTTTTGCGTGTATGTCGCTTGTAACGAACAAATGTCGAAGTTTTGATTCGTTACGAGAAGGGAAAAAAGATTAGGAGCAAAGACTTGTGCCGATGGCTGTTGCGTGTAGACGAATGGTTAATGTGCGGAGATAGTTTTGGCTTAGCCGATGGTTTTATTCCTGTCTTGGTAGAAGCAGAAGCCACGGACCATACGTATGACCAAAGAGGATGACTGTGCTCATGAGAGATCAAGATTTTCCTGTGGTGGATGATTGTAATTGTTCGATGATATTGAATTTGGTGGTGAATAAATTTTGGTGATAAACGCGATTATAACATCGAGTAGCAAGTTGCAGTAGTTCATGGGACAGTTGATTTAGAGAATAAGAGACAATGTGAAACAAAATATTTGTGTCTGTGCTTATATTAGGAAATGCTTTTGTGAAGCTTGGCCTGAATATCATGGCACATTCATTTCAGGGATGCGATCTGGTATTCGCATCTCTAGTATGCAAAAAATTAATAAAAATAAGTCCTTTAATTCGAACTTGGATGCAATAGAGCTTATGTGGCGACTCTTCGGTATTGGGGGCTTAATGGATTCTACTTTCTGGAGTCTAGCACACTGCAACTGAGAAGGTGTACATGTTAGTTTTGTCTTGCTAATAAGCCTCATATATGCTTCATGTAATCCAAAATCATAGCTTAATCACTTCAGTGGTTTCCCCATATGTTTCCACTTACCTTAATGCTGGGAATAACAGATTCCCTAAAACAGATTCAACACTAAATCGAACCTCTAAAACAAATGTGGAAGACGAGCCCAAGAACAAAGATGTATCACAGATCAAAGGCACACCACGGAATCGAGCGTATCTTATTGTCCACAAATTAAACACCAACATTGATTTGAGGAAGAAAAACTGATCCCGTTCTATCCGATGATGTACTATTGCCTTGAAGGGGAGAAAAATCCGTCTCTTTTGGGATATTGTTCTCTTAGGCTTTTAGAAGGGAGAGAGAGGGAGGAAAACTCACGTACATTGAAAAGGTACGTTCCTCTCTTTTCTTTTCTCTCTTAAATACGTCTCCTCCAAGAGACGTAACTCTTCAACGTAATACGTTCCCTCAAAAGTCATAACCCCTCAATGTAACACATCTTTATATCTCAACCCTTCATACATGGGCCCTTATCTAGCGGGCCGGGCTTTTAGGCCCAATATGGGAGGACGAGCCCTCTAAGACCCATCAACATAAATAAATAAAACCATCATCTCCCACTCGCACGTGGTGGGCCGAAAATGATCCTCTTTACCTCTCTGCAACGTTCATACCGGTGAATAATCCGTGCAACCAGCATACTTTGAAAGCTCGTTGCCATACATCTATTAGGAATACATAGCAGCTCATAATAGGCATCACACTCTGAGTAGATTTAGTATGCAGTACCCCAGATTGATTAATCACATTTATATCTCTCTTGATCTCCTTTTAAATAATGATATATTGTATTCACAATTACGATGATCCCAAAGACAGTCATAATTAGTCGACCAGTGAATACAAAACTTAGAATGTGATTCTCCATATTCGATCTTCCTCTTTCCTTCAAACTCTCAATTTCAGTTCAGCTTGCTTTTCTAGAAATGTCTCATCAGATCGAATCAATTCATGATCATTGACAACATCCTAAGATAGCAATCACTTAATAGAAATCTTGAGAATAAGTAAGAGTCATGAGGGTACTAAATTGAGGAACTTTTTTCCTCAAGAGTTTCACACGGCATAAAAGTTGAGATCAAACTTTTGCCACTCTTATTGGACGTCTCATGCATACGTAGTATGAAATACGTATTATGGTATTAACTCATTTCCCATGAAGCGTATGTCTACACCATCAATACCGTACAGATGATAGTTCAGACATACATAATGTCTAACTTAAGTTCACATATCTACTCATTCATAGAATTCATTAGAACTCACATCTGACAGCATAGATAGATAAAGTAAAATATGTGGGTTATTTTACTTTCAGACATAGTAAATATTATGTCCTCATCTTAACACTTAGTTAACGTGACTTATGTATTTTAAGCTTGAGCTCTCGATTATCACATGAATAATAAGCTTAAAAAACCATCTCATCTCTATTTATCACACAGTAAATAGAGGCGATTACCCGTGTGTGTGGGCTAATCTTTTATCTGTCCGACATACTTTCTCAACTTAATATAATGCACTGAGCATTAAGATGCATAAACGTCAAACAAAGATTCATAAGCATTAATAATGAAAAATGCAAATTCATTAAATGTGAACACTTTAGGGAAATTACAATATTCAGTACATCAGCCTCTACATAGTCCTAGAGATTTTACATGACTACAAAACACATCTCTAGGTATTGGCTTTATCACAGAATCTGCTACCATTCTATGTGTACATATGTATTGCAAGTTCACATCTTTTCGTGCAACCATATCCTTGACAAAATTATACTTGATATCTATATATTTAGTCTTGTCATGATATTTTGAATTTTTTGTGTACGCTATAGCTGCTTGGCTATCACAATTAATCAATAATGGATTTGCAGCATACTCAATAACACATGAATAATCCAAAAATCTCTTAAGCCAAACACATTCTTGTACTACTGTTAATAATGCCACGAACTCAACTTCCATCGTGGACAAGGCTATACACGTTTGCTTTTTACTGCTCCAAGATATGGCGCCATTATTTAGTAAGAAAGCAAAACCAAAGGTAGATATTCTTTCATCTAAATCTCCTCCCCAATCAGTATTTGAATAGCCTTCAAGTCGCAGATCATTTCCTTGTAATTCAACTTGTAATCAGCAGTTCCATTCAAATATCTCAGTATTCTTTTAACGGCCTTCCAATGTGCTTGACCTGGATTGGATTGGTATCTACTCACCATTCCAACTGCAAAACATATATAAGGTCTTGCACAAATCATAGCGTACATCAATCTCCCAACAACACTAGCATAAGGAACATGTTTCATTTGTTCATTCTCTTGTAGAGTCCTTGGACATAGTCTATGGCTCAATCATTCACCTTTTGCAATAGGAGTATCAATGGGTTTACAATCTTACGTACGAAATCATTCAAGAACCTTATTTATGTATGTTTATTGTGAAAGAGATAACGATCTCTTCGAATTATCTCTTGAAATCTTAACTCCAAGGATATAAGCAACCTTACCCATATCTTTCATCTAAAAGTTGGAAGATAACCATCTCTTGACAGTGTCAACAAACTCCATATTACTTCCGGCAATTAGTATATCATCAACATATAATGATATGATCACAAATTGATCTTTAGATCTTTTGATATATGCACAATGATCCTCATCAATCATTATAAAGCCATATCCCATTATGGCATTATGAAAACGTATATACCATTGTCTCGATGACTGCTTAAGGCCATATATCGATCTCAAAAGTTGACATATTTTTCCTTCTTGGCATTTCATAATGAAACCAGCAGGTTATTCCATATATATATTTCTTCCTCTAATTCTCCATTGAGGAAAGCAGTCTTTACATCCATTTGATGTAACTCAATATCCATATTAGCCACTATTGCTAGAATAATGCGAATCGAGGTAAATCTCACTACAGGAGAAAATGTTTCTTCATAATCAATTCCTTCCTGTTGATTATACCCCATTCGCCACAAGGCGAGCCTTATGCATTTTTATCGAGCCATCAGCTTTATGTTTTATTTTGAGAACCCACTTGTTCCCAATAGCTTTGCGTCCTTTTGGAAGATCAACCAGTTTCCAAACATAGTTTGACTTCATTGACTCTATTTCCTCTTCCATTGCATGAATCCATTTTTCTTTACTAAAGCAATTTAGAGCCTCATTCACATTTCTTGGCTCATCTTCATCTTGTGGAGCAACCATGAAAGTTTCCTCTTCAATGTCAAAACGTCGATAGGGAATAGTTTTGCGACTTGTTCGCCGTATGGGAGATTGTACACTTTGCACATCATTCCCCATCATGCTCCCACTCATATTAGATAATGACGATATCATCTCATCATGTGGTTGTAATTGAGAGTGAATTGAATTAAATTCATCACTTCTCATGTTACTTCCACTTGGACGAATTTCATTAAGTTCATTATCTTGATCCAGGGTTTCAAATATGGAGTAATCCTCACCTATTTCGCCATTCTTAGGAAATTCATTCTTTAATAATGTGACATCCCGTGCTTCGAATTCAGTTATACTTCCACTTTCTTGCTCACCTATAAACATATACCCTTTCGAGTGTTTAGAGTATCTTATGAAAATACTCTTCTTTTCTCTAGGACCCAATTTCCCAAACTTGTGAGAGGGCTCATGAGTATAGGCATCACAACCCCATGGTTTAAGAAAACTTAAGTCTGATTTTCTGCCTGTCCATAACTCATATAGAGTGGAAGTGACTAATTTGGTACGCGTTCGGTTAAGTATATAGGCAACAGTTAATAATGCATCACTCAAAAAAGTGATAGGTAAGTTATCTTATGCCATCATGGATCTAACAATTTCCAATAGGGTTGTGTTCCTTCTCTCCGCAACATCATTTTGTTAAGGAGTATATGGAATAGACAACTATCTTTCTATTCCTTTTTCATCACATAACTTTATGAACTCATCAAAAAAATATTCTCGACCTCGATTGGATCTCAATACTTTTATTTTATTGTCTAATTGATTTTCTATCAAGTTCATAAACCTTTTGAAACAACTCAATGCTTCAGATTTATGAGAAATCAAATAGACATATCCGAATCAAGTTTAATCATCTATAAATATGATGAAATAAACAACCCTATGCTTTCCTCTCACATTCATCGGACCACAAATGTCAGAATGGATTAAATGCAAAGGAAATTCAGCTCTTTTACTATTTTCAAATGGTTTCCTTGTTGTGTTCCCTATTAGGCAATGCTCACACATGGGCAAATCGACTTTTTCAATGTTGCCCAACAAGCCCTCTTTGGCTAGTCTATTCATGCGTTGTTGGCCAATATAACCAAGTCTAGCATGCCACACATTCACATCATTATTATATAAATTAGAAGACGTGAAAAGAGAATAACAAACATTGGCATTACCATAATCAATATTTAATACAATGAAACCATCTAGAAAATAACCACAACCATAATAATTTGTATCCAAATACAAATCTACACCACTATTATGAAAATTCATATAAAAACTAAGCTTAACCAACACTAAAACAGATGCTAAATTCCGACGAATCTCCGGAGCATACAATACATCATGTAGGAACAAAGTGCGTCCACCACGCATGTTCAGTTGGCAGGTGCCAATCCCTTTTACTTCTATTATGGAGTTGTTTCTTATATAGATCCACTTAGTTCCAATTGGTACTCGTCGGAATTCCACGAAAGATTCTCTATCCTTTGTTACATGGTCTGTCGCTCCTGAATCCACAATCCACAAAGGATTAGACTCAGTTAAGAATACAGAACTCGACACATAAGCAAAGTTCTGAAAAGTACAAGGGATGTATACCTTCTTTGGCTCACGACAGTTGTGAGCATAGTGACCCTTCTTGTCACAATTGTAACACTTCACCCTTGTAAGCTTCTTCATTCGAGGACGCTTTCCTCTTTCATGTTGGTCAAGCTTAGGTTTCTTCCCTGAAGAACCTGCTCCCTTGCCTTTCCTTTTATCGAACCAGTTAGGACGTTTGTGCTTGGAGCTCGAAGCTCCATGTGTGCTGAAACCAACATGGTAAATTTCAGTTTCCGGCTTAGCCGCTAAGAGGCAATCCTTTTCCAGCTCAAGATGACACACAGCATCCTCAAAGGTTTTGATATTCTCATTATAGGTCAAGTGCATCTTCATATGCTCCCAACTCTGAGGCAAGGAATGGATCACTGCTTGCATTTGTTGCTCATCAGTCAGGACATGGCCAGCATCTTTCAGCTCATTAATCATATTTGACATCTTTTTGAGGTGTTGCTTCATGGTCTGACCATGAGACTTCTTGTAAGAGTCAAACCTAATAGTGAGCTGTCTCAGTCTGGTCACCGAAGTATGACCAAATCTTGCTGCCAACGCTTCCCACATTTCATTGGCATTCTCAAAACGCCTGAACTCTTGCATGACGTCATTTTCCATGCTACTTAGCAACGTAATGCGAGCAAGAAAGTTCATTCTTTTCCATGCAGCAAATGCATCCTTATCTCTCTTATGCTGCGCAGTGCTTCCTTCTTCAGGTTTTACCATGGTCAGGTTAAGAGCTTCTAGTGCCTCTTGCTCTTCCAGCATATATTGGATTTTCATGTGCCATATTTCAAAGTTATCGCCATTGAGCTTCTTACTTTTGTTTAGCTCAGCGACTATGCTCTTTGTGTCTGAAGCCATTGATTTGAATATATCAAACATATATGCATGAATTATTAATGCCTATCATTTATTCATCCATTTTGCACAAAACCATCATATTAATGAATAATTTCAAGTGAGGTTTCAGAATCAAAAGGTCACTATGTTTTCAATCATCATCCAAAATCCTAACTTGGAATTATTATTAATATAATATTCTATGCAAAATAAATTCTTTGAAATTAACAAAAAAAAAATTCTATGAACTGCCCACAACAGTTAACAATAACAAAAAGCAAATAATATTTGATATCAAATAATGATATAATAATAATGCTTTTACATAATACAACAAACATATCAGTTGCCACACCAACAACAACTAGGTAAAAAAGAACATTACGTAATATGTCCACAAAGCATACTAAATAAAGACCAGCCAAAACATATAACACCAAGTCAATATATGAACTGGGAAAGATCCTTTTTTGTTCAACTTCTTGATCTTTTCTTTTGTAACAATCTAGTAATATTCATCTATAAAAGCCATCACAAGACTCCTATATGAAGTAGCTCTATTGACTTCCCATAAGCGATTCAACACTCCTTGCCATTCTGGTGGAAGAGTATTCATGAAAAATCACACCATCTCAAATTGTGGCATGGGACGATCATTCCATATGACCTTTTGTATTTTCCTGTTGACTTCAAGAACATGATCAATTAAGTCGCCACTCTCCCATCAATAATTAAGTCAACTCAACTATCAACTTAGAAAGCCTTTCCTTTTGTTCATCGGTAATTGCGCGAATAGGTGTGCGCAACTTAAGGGGAGGCATTGTTCCTGCAACAAATGCAGAACAAATAAGGGATTACATATAATCCACATTGACTTAATTGGAAAAAAAAAACACATTCTTTTTTCTTTTTCTTTTTTGGTCAACAGTCAAAGTCAACGGTCAAAGTAAAGTTAACGGTCAAAGGTCAATGGTCAATGGTCAAACGGGTCGAGGTTAACGGTCAATGGGTCATGTTGGATTGGGTCGGATCAGTCAGACCGGTCGGGCCAGTCGGGCTGGGTCGGACGAACCGACCGGCACATGCCACACGCCTGCCTAGTTGACGTCATTATGATGTTAGCTGGCGCATGCGCGGCACACGCTAGGCCTCCGTGTGTGCATCGCACACGCTTGGGGCCGAAATGGCGCGTGCGACGCACGCGGCCGAGGGGCTCGAATTGGCGTGTGCAACCCCTCTTCGTTCCGGCCGAGCGTGGAGGCACGTCCGGCGACGCTCGACGGCGATCCGCGACTCATTTTCCTCGTATCGATGAGAGCTTCGACCCTGCATTATCAAAAATGAATTTCTACTTGCAGAAAATCACAAAATAGGGGAACAGTACACGGGTGTCGAGTTTTTCCGTCCCCAATCGATTGGAATCAGCTTTTCTCGAATTTCGACCACAAAAAATAATTCAATAACATAAAAAGGGATCGGGAAACATGAACTACGGCTCTGATACCAATGTCGGGAATAACTGATTCCCTAAAACGAATTCGACACTAAATCGAACTCCTAAAACGAATGCGAAAGACGAGCCCAAAAACAAACATGTATCACCGATCAAAGACACCACGGAATTGAGTGTACCTTACTGTCCACAGATTAAACACCAACGTTGATTGGAGGAAGAAAAACTGATCCCGTTCTATTGGATGATGTACTATCGCGTTGAAGGAGAGAAAAATCTGTCTCTTTTGGGATATTGTTCTCTTAGGCTTTTAAGAGGGAGAGATAGGGAGGAAAACTCACGTACGTTGAAAAGGTACGTTTTTCTCTTTTCTTTTCTCTCTTAAATACGTCTCATCCAAGAGACGTAACTCTTCAACATAATACGTTCCCTAAAAGTCATAACCCCTCAATGTAACACCTCTTCATATCTCAACCCTTCATACATAGGCTCTTATCTAGCGGGCCGGGCTTTTAGGCCCAACATGAGCGGAGAGGCCCTCTAAGGCCCATCAACATAAATAAATAAAACCATCACTTAAGAATATAATTTCAACTATACTTTCTTCCCAGGACTTGGGAAACAGAAGTCAAACGAGGGTACCTAGGCGAAGCCCATCCTAACTGATGAGATCTGATGATTTTATCTGTTTATTGGTCTTGATGCGTTTTAACTATACTTTTTTCCTTTCGACCGGTCTACCAGGGCCATGGAAGCCAAAAATATCTGAACAAAGGAAGTTGGATATGGAGGTATCAATTCATGATTCTTCTAAAGATTTCCAATGTTTATTTTTTGTTATTCTCTAACATTTTCTTGGTTATTACCAAGTGCACCAAAGGAGTCACAGTAGCCGAACGTTGAGGCTTGGTGGCAATCCAAAGGTCTATTCTGACGGAAGAGAAAACGGTAATGCAAGGAGAGGCCGGGCACATCCTACTTGGAGTCATGTCACATAGAAAACTTGACGGGATGCTTATAAATACTGTACACATACATTTAGAGCTCTGTAGGTGATTATTATTTTCCCTTAGATTGGGGGAATAGAGCAAAGTCTTAAGATAGTGACTGTTAGCGCTCCCCCCCCCCCCCCCCCCCACTTTGCCAGACTTCAAATCTCATTGCGTGAATGTCAATGGTTCTTAAGACTAGTACAACTTACCAGTCAAATTGGAAGTTAATCAGGCATTATATCAAATTTTAGCAAGACCCTTGGGATTTCTAGAATGCAATGTCAGTCTGTAAAACTCGAACTTATTTTGAGATGGTTAGCATGGTAAAATGTAGCTAGGGAGAGGTAACCAGGTTCTGGTCGAAGGAGAATTGTGAGTGTGTTGTGTCCGCCAGAAACTTCGGTGTATATATTTGTGTCGGGGTTAAATTATTAATATGAGATTAACCAATTGCCACAGCCACTGGCATACCTTACTAACTTAGTCTATGTTATGAACCGTTGTGAGAAATATCTGCCATCTGATTTGAGGGCATCATCAAAGTTAACTCAACAAAAAAATTTCAGCTTTGCATGTTATTGAGTAGTCCGTCAGCTGCCGCCAATATAGGCTAAAGCCTCCTTTTGGTTGATAAAAAAAGCCCCGTTTAGCTTAACTACGAAGCAAATAAATCTTCAGAATTTTCTCGCACATAATGGTGAAACAATAGACTGTTATATTGGTCCCCTCTGAGACATCAAATGGGGAAGAATCATGCGCAACAGATATCACTTCAGCGTCATGTCCAGGAAGCATAGTCGAATGGAATAAAATGCAAAAAAGTTCTGCTAGTCCATCCATTGGTGAGAAAAGCGTACCTTCCGACAGCGAAGTACTTTGCACTTTACACATGGCTAAGAAACAACAAATTAAAAGTAAATTTGAAGTTGATCTGCAGACTCTCAGAAGGATCTGCCACACAGATGCAATGCCAGAGAACACGCATGCCGAGAGAGAGAGAGAGAGAGCAAGAGGTCTCAGATAACTTTTGTGTTTCAGCTTGGAGCGAGCTCAGCCTTGCAACGGTGCAATTCTAACGGAGAGTTCGATACTATTCTTTGAGGGGCTGAATAGTCACTTGGGATCGAAGACGAGTGCATGCTCGAATGAACTCTCAAGGCGACCATGTAAAAAGCTTCTCCCGTAGATACTAGTTGAGCAAAACAAACTCAAACCAGGATCAGAAAATTCATCATTTGTTCTCAGCCAATAATGAAGTTCTCTTGTGGAAGATAATATGCAAGCTTACAAGAATCCTGCATGACAACAAGCGTCATTCTGGTAAGACACTCATAATTAACGTCCTTTAGCTTGGTTTTGTGAACATAGTAATACGGTTAAAGGTTTTTTGTAACCATACTAGAGCAATGGAAGATGTCAACAACAGAAGCATAAGCAAATTCTCATTATCATGGTTCTGTCATATGGAACTAAATAGATTTAGCTCGCTCCAACCATTAAATGATCTCATTCTGGTGTGAGAGTGATATTAATTAGTTTCTCAGACAGTGAAGAGTATCGATGAATACGCTCAAATAATTAAAAGTTAAATAAATCTTCAAATACATAGAGGGGAAATGAAAAGGAGAAGAACTGTGGAGAAGGGATTGTGTACCTTGAACTTGAATGTGGTAGACCAATACATGCCAAATGACAAAAGACAAATTAGTACTCATAACTCTCTGGGCACAAATATAGTGTAAAACGAAATTAAGCTGTTAGATGAAAGCATTGTTTATTATTTAATATAAAAATTCGAACTTAGGATATGACTAGCTCTTATATCTTGGGAGATTTTGTGGGACAGCTGCCAACTGTTTTAAAACTTGAACTGTTAGATGAAAACTTGATTTATTATTTAAATATTTTAACGTATACATAGCTAGAAGTTGTTGTAATATTGGATGTAAATTAAGGTGTGCTTTTCAATGAAGGATGGTCATGCAATTTTACTCTCTCTCTCTCTCTAGCCAAGGAAATTCTTCTGCACGTTATTGTCATCCCATTACTTCATAGCCATCCATTCAGCTGACTTGTCAAAATAGACGCTGTGGTCTCTCCTACGCTGTCATCCGCGACTCCGAGACCGTTCCCTCCGCTGTCGTGTTACACAATTTACGGTAGAGATCAAAGTCCAAAGGTTGTTCGGTCAAAATGAATTGCATTCAACCTGATCTGTCAGAAGAAGATTCAGAGAGAGCTCTCCAAGTGGTCAAAAGTCAAATTTGGAGAGTTAAGTTCACGTCATGTATCAATATCGTTTGCCTCATTGATTACATAAATCTCGCCGTGAGGCCCACTTGATTCAGTTCTGGATGGATTAAATTTACATAATCTAATAGACTATCCGGTATTCATTTTTCTATGATTCTCTTATAACCACTTGTTCACTTGTTTAAGTACTTTTTATCATAGGGGGGCCAAACGAAAAGACCGAGTCATCCCTTGTAATTAAGTTACACAACCAAATCGTCTTAAGACTACCCCAATGGATCACCATATAACGATTGGTTGTGTTAAACTGAGGCACACACAGTGCTTCTTTAAACGATTAAGCTGTCAAGGAGAAAAGAGCCCGGCTAAGCTAATGCCAAGGTCGTTCTCCAGACAATTATTCGGAAAAGTCAAACAGTAATATTTCTTACTGTATCTAAACATAAACAATGATTAGGGCATGATAAAACAAGTTAGCATAAAAAATGTGAGGAATTGCAACAATTTATTCTTTTCTTTGTAAAACATCGGATCTGATGTCGGATATAGTTATATGTAAAAAGAAAAATAAAAAAATTTCTTCATAACATCAAAATTAAAATGAAAATACCGGGAAAGAGAATTGTGGGTAGCTAATTACAATGAGTTACTATTGTTGGAAGTGGTTAGCTTGATGGTGGTGGTTGCCGGCGGATGAATGGGGCGACTACCTTGGTGGTAGTTGAATTTGTCACGCCGGTTGCCTCAAGCCACAACCCATGTTATTATAATCACACATCGCTTAACTATATGAATATAAGATACATTATAATAGCATATTTAAGCGATATGGAATTATACAAACACTACTCCTTGCATGTAAGTCCCTCTCTCACACATGCTTGACTCGGCTTGACTATAGTGAAATTGACACGTTTAATATTTTGTGTGAGCCAATTGGAGTGTCAGGATATGAATTATTAACCTATGTTATGATATTATGTCAATATCTTTAATCAAGCATTTAATCTATGTGGAATTCTTCCAACAACGACGACATAAACATGAGAAACCATATTAAGATCTAAATCTCAATGTTGATCTTGACCTACACAAGGGAACAATGTCATAGCGGCCACTTGTTTATCAACAACCACCATTTGTGGTGGTCGTCTGTCAACGAGGCAACCACCATTGTGATGGCTACCTATCAAAGATGACCATCACAAGAGTGATCTCATCTATTGTCAAGGCAACCAATCACACCTTGAGGATTGTTTCCTGAGTCAATAGAGACAATATTTTCAAAATTCATGCTTAAAAAAATTAGGGATGATGAAATTGAAAATGCCTATATATCTTCTTTTTTGCAATTTGATTCCTTAATTTTTTTTTTCATTCAATTAAATATCTCAACATCTCTTTCATTGCAATCTTACACTATTCTCATCTTAAGAGGGAAAATAAAGTTTAATAGTGCATCACTAAATCAACAAGTGATTGGTTCTTACCCACATGAGCCTAGTTAATAGAGTTGTTAATCACATAAGTTAGGTTACTATCATTGTCGATTTTTCTTAATTGACTTAAGCCTCATTCCCCTCAATATATAGTTAGAGAAGATCAGTCAAATTCACTATAATCAACAGACATAAAGTGCATTTGTTTGGTCGAAAGGAAAAGTGTTTCACATGCACCGACATATGGAATGTGGAATCCATTAGGTAATAATGTCAAGTCACATAAGAGTTGAGTGCCTTCACTAGTCAATCCGTTGACTAGTCAAATTGCCCAACTATTACGTCACAAGAACAACCACCACAAAAGTCTCTGGGATCTTTCATAGTCATTTCTATTTTCATGGGTTACGCGATCAAATAACTAAAGACTTCACTTTGGACCTCTTGCCCATCAAGGTAGTGATCTAATAAATTATCGGTCAAGCAAATACCTAATTAAGGAAGTATTCAAATTTCAAGCCAGAATTCCCTCACCAAATCAAAATCTTACACTAAATAAAAACGTGCTTTTTTTTATAAAATTTCTCCGAAAGAAAATCAGTAAAATAAAATAAAAAAAATAACTCAATTGAAACTGCTCTCTCATCGTAGGACCCGAAACTAGGAAGGAGGGGGAAGGAGAAAAAGTCCTTATCCTGTGCACCCCCCAGGGCCACAACCCCAATTTAAATCTACGCCCAACCCACTCCTCACACTCCACAAGAACTTTATGGCATTTTCCTCCCCTCCTTTTTTGGCCTCTTTCCTCTCTCTCTCTCTCTCTCTCTCTCTCTCTCTCTCTCTCTCTCTCTCTCTCTCTCTCTCAAAATCTCGAATGAGCAAAAGTCGTCCTCGTCTTCGTCGTCTTCATTGGCGTTACTGCTGAAGCTTCCTCGAAACCTCGCCTGGTCCGCAGTTAAACTCAGGTTTCGAACGAGCAAAAGTCATCCTCATCCGTCTTCATTGGCGTTACCGCCGAAGCTTCCTCGAAACCTCGATTGGTCCATGGTCAAATTCAGGTTCCATGTCTACGGGGAGGGCTAGACTTACTATTACATAAAGTCAACTTAAAACAAAAGACTATAAAGTTGACACGCAGTTTCAATACTTCTTTATCTTCACCTTGCCTACCCAGCAAAACCAAAACCCAAGAAGAGTGTTGAATAATTTAATCATCATGAAACGAATGCCATTTGATCTCTTAGTGGTTTTGCTCACCATAATTCCACTCCACTTTGCTTCCTTTGAGACATTGCCTTCAACAAGCTCAACGAAGTGCCATGAGCAAGAGCGGTCTGCCTTGTTAGAATTCAAACAATCTTTCTTCGATGCAAAGTCCTCAGTTTGCTGACTTTATGGCCATCGGCATAAGCTAGAATCGTGGAAGCTGGAAGATATGGATTGCTGTGATTGGGAAGGCGTGGATTGTGATGAAGGGATGGGCTACGTGATTGGCCTCGACCTCAGCAAAAGTTGTCTCTTTGGTTCTATCAACTCGAAGGCCAGCCTCTTCCGCCTCGCTCATTTGCAAAGCCTCAATCTCGCTTGGAACGACTTCAATATCTCTCAAATACCGTCCGCCATAGGTGATCTAGTGGAGTTGATGAGCCTAAACCTCTCTTCGTCCAACTTCAAAGGTCAAATCCCGTCTCAAGTCCTGAAGTTGACTAACTTGACCTCCCTCGATCTCTCTAAGAACTATGGATTGGAGCTGAGGAATCCCAGCATGGAGACACTGGTTCAATTTTTTACCAAATTGAAACACCTTGATCTTCGTTTGTTGAATGTGTCAGCTCCGGTGCCCAATGCCGTCGCAAATTTATCTTCCTTGACATCACTTGTACTCCAAAACTGCAACTTGCGAGGGACATTGCCAACAACCATCTTTCAGCTGCCAAGGCTACAACTTCTTGATTTAAGTGGCAATCCAGAGCTGTTAGGTCATTTGCCAGAATTTCACTTGGGCAGTCCCATTAAGTCGCTGTCTCTTCCGTGGACCAATTTTTCAGGGAACATTCCATCTTCAATAGGTAACCTCATTCAACTTACCATGTTGGATTTTCGACATAACAAACTCTCGGGTGAAATCCCATCTTCCTTAGGGACGCTTGTCCAACTCTCATATTTGAATCTTGGAATGAATCTACTCTTTGGGGAAATTCCTACTTCGTTGACTAACCTCACTAACCTCACTTCCTTAGATTTCCATGACAATCAATTAATTGGTCAAATTCCAACTGAGATCACTAGCCTCACTCGGTTAATTTATCTTGACCTATCATTCAACAGACTAACTGGCCCAATTCCTGAAAACATCTCTAATCTCGAGAGTCTTGATTACCTGAACTTGCAATCAAACAATCTGAATGGTACTTTGCGGCTAGATGTGATACTCAAACTTCAACATCTAAATGGGCTGCAACTCTCATCCAATGAATTCTCGTCGATTATTGAACCCGGCATGAACACTAGCCTTTCAAACTTGTCTTCTCTTGGCTTGGCTTCTAGCAACTTAAGCAAGCTCCCCATCTTCCTATCATACCAAAGTAGGTTGCAATGGCTGGACCTATCCCAAAATAGAATTTATGGGCCAACACCTCCGTGGTTCTTAAATGTGAGTACGTCACAACTGCAATTTTTGAATCTTTCGAGAAACTTAATCACCAGTTTCACAACTTTTAAATGGCTAAATCTTGGGACATTGGACCTTCGGTTCAACGATATACAAGGATTAATTCCCATTCCCCCGAAATCCATTACATCCTACCTTGTCTCAAATAACAAGCTATCTGGAGAAATTTCACTGGAGATGTGCCAGCTAAGCTCTATTGGCATGCTTGATTTGTCCAAGAACAAGTTGTCTAGTGTTATTCCGCCATGTCTAAGCAATTTGAGCGATAGCCTCTTCGTCTTGAATTTGAATGGCAATGATTTATATGGAAGATTTCCTCAATTGCAAAATGACGTATGTAGGTTGAAGATGATAGATGTGAGTGATAACCAGCTACAAGGGTTGCTGCCAAAGGGATTAGCTAATTGTAGCACTCTAGAATTTCTCAATATTGAAAATAATCAGATTGTCGACACCTTTCCTTCATGGATGGGCTTGCTTTCTTATTTGAAGGTGTTAATTTTGTGTTCCAATAGATTTCATGGAGCCATAGGGGAACCTAAAGCTCGTGACCAGTTTCCTAACCTACAAATTGTTGATCTATCTATGAACAACTTCTCAGGTAGCCTTCCATCTGAATACTTTGATATGTGGAGTGCCATGAAAGTCCACAATGCAATTGACACATACTATGATGTAGGTTATAAGTCCTCTTACATCGCATTTCGCCAGGTGGGAGTAGAGTACGACTACTCAATGACAATAACCAACAAAGGCATTTTATTGAAGTACAAAAGAATATTGGTATACCTCAACATGATTGATCTTTCAAGCAACAACTTTACTGGGGAAATCCCGAATTCTGTTGGAAGTTTAACTGAACTTCATATGCTCAATCTCTCCAACAATGCTCTTACCGGCTCCATCCCTTTGTCCCTGGCGAATTTGACCAAACTGGAATCTCTTGACCTTTCAAGCAATAAGCTCTTGGGAATGATCCCTCTAGCACTAGCCCAACTCAATTTCCTAGCTTTCTTCAATGTCTCAGACAACCATCTTTCTGGGCCCATACCTCAGGTGAACCAGTTCCGCACATTCGAGAATAACTCCTATGGAGGGAACTTAGGACTGTGTGGAGTTCCTCTAACAAAGAAATGCGGAAATCCTGTTGAAGCACCCTCGGCACCACCATCCGGTGCATTCGCTAAAGAGATTGATTGGAAGATTATCCTAATGGGTTTTGGAAGCGGGCTGGTCATCGACGTGGTTATAGGGCTAAACACGACTTCTAAAATTGAACGTTGGTTCCTAAGGTTCTATAGAGGATGGCAACAAAGACGGATGCACCAAATAAAGTTTGTGTGAATTACAGTTTACTATGAAAGTTCAATGACTGGATTGCTCAGTGCTAGCTACGCATCATGGCATACCTTTTCAATATGTTCAGTGACTTTGTGATAACATTTAAGTATCTACCATCTAGACATTAGATTTCGAGTAAAGTGTCTCTAGTTTCATCAAGCAAACAATAAATGCGTGATCATTCCCGTGAAATTGACTTGATGTACTCTTTTGATAGCTATGAATACAATTTCTCGTGTTGACCAAAGAAGGTTTTTTTTTTTTTTTTTGGTGAAGAAGGTTTTAGTTTTACTTATTTCTGATAAACCATTATGCAGAAGTTTCCTTCGCCTCATTTCTCGAATCCCGATCAAACAAGGTAATGAGTCCTGGCCTCCATGTTTTGGAGGAATCAACATAACGAGACATCTTTGTTATAATTTTTTCTAGTTTCCATTTAAATTCAAATCAAAAGTCCACACCAAAATTGTGTTTGGCCAAAACTGAACATTGTACTCGAGGATCTGGATCTAAGAACCAGACTCGAAAATTGTGTTTGATGGGTCGCAGAATTGGACTGGTCATCGAAGGGGTTATGGGACATGACACAACCACAAGAGTTCAACATTGGGTCACGAAGAAGAATTTTAGGCAGAGGAAGAGAACCCGGAGCCATGTTAAGAAGAATGTGTGATAGCCTGAATTTTCAGATTTTGTTTTCGATTAAATAAATTGAGCCTTTCGTCGACGCCCCAATAGTGCAATTCTCTAAGCTGATCACTCATGAGATAATTAGACTATCTAGGGAAGCAATTAAGGAATCTAAATGCAATGGACTTAAGAATTCGACTAGGAATCGACTGCTCGACCGTGTTTATTTGCAAGGGTCATTACGACACTATCAGAATCAATCAAACATCAGAGATAGGTTGATTCAACTAAAATATGTGATCAAAATATGGGTGATTCCACCTGATTGCAAAATTCTCATCGATCGACACTAAATTGATTTTCTGATGTTTTGGGTACCCTATGTCGATAATTGAAATCTCTAGATTTTCATAACAATCGAGAGTCACTAATGTGTCGGAGATGTACCTTGTGACTCGAGATAAATTGATCACAGGTCAATTGCACTAAAAATTTCTAAAAGTTATCCATTATCTCTAACACATGCATGATCCAGTTTACTCTCGGATCACCATGGGCTGCTACTCCAGAACCAACCGGCGAGACCGGCGGCAGTGCTACACCACTTGCGCTGGCCTCAGCTTGTGCTCTACCTTGGCCACCTCGGGCATTGACCCTTGTTGGCATCCTTGCTCGAGTCACTGAGGATAAGGTCCTCTGCCTAGGAGTTCTCTGCTCTTGATCACTCATGTTGTAGACTTTCTACAAAACCTATTCCCAATTCCATACAGAATTAGAAACTGAGTGATCTCATAACTAATCTACCAAACAGCTATAACTCACATGCATCAACATAAAATAGTGGTCATTCCTACTAACTATCTCAAGAACCCATCGCAACTTATCACTCCAAATACAAACTTCGCTCTAATACCACTAAACGGGGATGTCACGCCCCGAACCCCGAGCGCGTGTCCATCCCTCTCTAGTTGATAATATTTTGCGACTTTCCAAGACGAGTCGCCAACCCTTTTCGTTTTATTGCACATGCAGAAGCGAAAATAAATCCCCTGACAGTAATCATCTCAAGATAGAAAAGCATGACAACATATTCACAAACAAACATGCTTTATATTCACATAGAGTCATGTACAAGGTCTATGACCAAAAGACTACACAGACTGGCTTTTCAAAAAGAAGTGGTCCTAACTGACCTACACTTCAGATCACCTCCTCTCAGCTCTAGGTCTTCCACTCAACAACCTTGAAATTTTAACCCACGACGAGGTGAGATATAAATCTCAGCGAGTTCACGCTCTAAACCCCGATTAAGAGGGAAATACGCCCAGAAGCATACTAACCACACAATCATACAATTAGCATAAAAGACTTACTTTGCCTTAGTTCCACCATGCAGGTTAGCACAGTTTATACACATTATGCATAAAATCGATGCACACAACAATTGAAACGCATTACTCAACTTAATAAATCACAAGATCCAGTTTATAGGGCCAAATCGTTATGACACATCCCATACCATGTCACACAATTTTGTCCCACAATCCGATGCATCTATTTCACTCAACATGCATTCCAATTGATAATTTCACCCACTTTAGGGTACGGTCTACTAGAAGTTCGGCGGTCTACTGGCATAGCCAGGCATTGTCTCATCCCATTGAGCACGATTATGTCTCTCAAAGACGACTTTCTTGAAGGAGTATAGGTCCAGCCTCAACTACGACCAAAAACCCAATAATTAGGTATTCCATATAGGGTAACGTCCATCCGACACAGTTCGAGGACAGGTTCTCTTAACCAACACACAACCACTCAATCTCGGCCCAGGATACCGTGCATTGCACTCAAATGCCTCGATCAAAATAGTGATCCTGGCCTATTTTCTTTGAATTAAAAACACCCGATGAAAATAATCGTGTGTGGGTACATGGTCAGATTGGACCCGGAAAATTCATAATCTTCTTTTAAAATCCCGCTAATTTATATAGTATAGTTAAAAACCAGACACCTAAGATTTTCTGAATAAATATCAAAATTCACAAATTTTGGAATAATTGACCCAATTTCCAATCAGCACTCAAATTTCACAATTTAACACTCGATTGCAGAAATTAACCATATCATTGCAATCAGCATGAAATTCTAGTCACCAGCTACCCCGGCCTAATTTCCAAAAAAATATTTAATAATTAAATAATTTCTAAAATTAATTAAATAAATACATTAAATACTAAAAATGCTAACTTAAGCTAAATAATTATAATCTAACCACCTATTGGGTTAACTAAATTATTCTTAGCCTCCTAGTTATATAACAATACACTAATCTAATTAGCTATAAATTTCTAACCACCTAATTACTTAATCTAACTATGCTAATTTAACTAACTAACTTAATAATTAAAATAATTGCACTTAAATAAATCTAAACACCCCTTAAACGTTATAAGCCTACTAAGAAGAGTTTATTGCATAAACTCACCGGTTTATTGTGGAAACCATTTCACCGCGACAACGGCGCAACGGCGGCCAAAATCCGAATTTTCGGCGATGTCAGCGAACTTGGACTGGGCCTAAAACAGGCCCAACAAATCTCAGCCCAATTTGAGATTTGTTTTAGAATTGGGCTGGGCTTGAAGCGGGCTTCCAAAAGCTGGGCTTTGGCTTTGGGGGCTTGGAAAAGAATGTGTGCTAGGCCGAACCAACTTGTTGAACTGAAGTAAAGAAGCAGCAATTTGCTTGGCTGAAACTTGGATTCTCAAGTGGGCTGATGGGCTTCAACTTGCGGCAGAAATCACGGTGATGCTGGGCTCATGGACGGTGTTGCTTCGCTTGGACTTCACGGGCCTACTTCGTGGACGGTGACACTTCTTCGCTGGGTCTTCAAGTTGCTGAAGACGAGGGAGCAGCGAAGGGAAATGAAAGTTGGTGGCGTCGTGGACAACCGAACGTAGGGCTTACGATCAACAAATCGGCCGAGAAAACGCAGCATGGATTGGAACGTGGCGAAGCTGTGAGACAAGAAGCTGGATTTGCTGGCCGAAGATAGAGTAGTGGAGACAGGCGCGTGGACGTGGCTTCGGTCACTGCACTCGGTGGGCAACTAAGGAGAGGGGGAACTTGGTTGTTGACTGATGATGGTGGGCTTTGCTGGCAGCTGCTTCGTGGAGTCACACGCGGTGGAAGGGAATACGGCGTGGGCAGTCTTTGTGAGTAAAAAAAAGAAATCCAATGGCTAGGGAAATGAAAGCAAGAGCTGAAGTTGAGAGGGGCTTCGGTTGCTAAAGGCAGTCCAATGCGAGAGTGAGGGAGAGAGAATAGATGAGAGAGAGGGACAAAATTATCCACAAGCTCATCCCTTCCATTAACTACATGTCACCCCTAATACTTTCTTATAAGATAATGCCCCAATTAAATCTAAATTGAAGCCAAAATTATAATCCCCTCCAAAATTCCAAATTTCACTAATTGGCTTCAATTTCCTCTTTGATTATCCAAATCGAGGCCCGATTTCGCTGAGGAAAATCCCAAACAATTTTCTGTAAGTCCTTGATACTCAAAGGCTCGGCTTGGAAGTCCAAATTTCCTTTAATTTGGCCCGTCTGAATTTCCGCTAATTTTCCGCAATGTCTGAAACGGTTTTCCGTAAAAATCTCGGAATCTTTGAAAATTTTTTGGAAGATGAGTCAATGTTCCTAAAATAGCTTGTGACACCACAGAACTTTCAATTTTTGAAATCGGGTTCAAATTCACGGTTAATTTTACTCTGGCGCGATTTTAGTGCGACCTAGTCTATTAGGTAACGTTTAGGAATTTTTGGTGCAATTGACCCATGATCAATTTATCTCAAGTCACAAGGTATATCTCTGACACATTGGTGACTCTCAGTTGTCATAAAAATCTCAAAGTTTCAATTATCGACACAAGATACCCAAAACGTCAGAAAATCGATTTAGTGTCAATCGATGAGAATTTTGCAATCAGGTGGAATCACCCACAGTTTGATCACATATCTCAGTTGAATCGACATATCTCTGATTTTTGATCAATTCTAACAGTGTCGTAATGACCCTTGCAGATCAACACGGTTGAGCAGTCGATTCCTGGTCGAATTCTCAAGTCCATTGCATTTAGATTTCTTAATTGCTTCCTCAGATAGTCCAGTTATCTCGTGAGTGATCAACTCAGAAAATTACACTATTGGTGCATCGACAAAAGGCTTAATTTATTTAATCAAAAACGAAATCTAAAAATTCACGCTGTCATAGGAGGTTTGTACGAACACCTCAATCTCAAAAAGTGGCAATAGCATTGCATTCTACTTTAGTCTTTTAACTAGTGATGAAGTTCATTCAAAAGGCTTCCATCTCAGTATTAATTTAGCTAAATGGCCACAAATATATGTTGAGTAATCTTTTGAGTTGCTGCCGATGCTATCCGAAATCCCATCCATGCTTTCATTTGTGAGCAAAATGAATCTGCTTTCTTAATAATATAAGCATGATGTGAACCTATTCCATTTGCTGCAGATTTATTAAAACTAGTGTTAGGGAAATAGGACAAAGATCGAGTCAAACCCCTCAAAGTTTAAGTCTTAGGAGTATCGTCTGGTTGTTGACATGAGTTATGCAGGAGCAATTAAATTCATTAGAGATTAAAATTTGTTTTAAGTCATATTTACAAGTATCAACTTGTTTGATATGTATCTTCCTTGTTTTTTTTGTACAGAGGTCTGGAAACATGCCTTGCCACATATATGGCTAATTTAGACTCCTGGATCGATGGTTTCATGTTCCAAAGTTGCCATTATTTCCCCCTTTTTTTTTCTCTCGATCAAATCCTTCCATGACCAAATTTCAGTACATGCTTAAGCCTGTATGTGACAGAAAGTCGGAGTCATTCATAAAACAACAAAGAATTCAGGAACATAAACAGTCTTATCCTATGGTAAGTTCTGGAAAATTTGGAAAAGATAGAGGCGATATTTTCATTTGACTGCTGTAACTGAAGCTGCATTCTAAAGCATGCCATGACTGTATAAATTCCCCCAATGCATACCCAAAGCCATTTGCATCCCATATGCGAAGAGTCTCCTCATATGAACCAGTGATTACTATTGGCAGATTAGGATGCGCACATATGGCAGTAACATTGTGCTCGTGTCCTTGGAGTGTTCATACACATCTTCTGCGCAAACTTGTACTTGTTATTTAACGAATCATTTATCGATTGATCTCTTTCTAATAATTCACCGATATATTAAATCAAGAACGATAAAGTTTGCAAACCTTAGCAGTGTAATCATTTGAACCACTTAGTAAATACAGCATATCATCCCTCGAGAAGTGATCAACAAAGTTCAACCCTTTCTCATGCGTGTGTAAAGTAAACTTAGGCGTAGAGGAGTGTGTTAGGGAAATCCCTTATGATGTTTTGAAGATGACAAAATAAATCAAAAGCTACTAATGTGTTTAATTGTTGAGTCTATACCTGGAAGAACTAGAAGACAGATTCTATGCTGAAACTGAACTTATTCAGACTGTGTCTGGACCTTAAGGTTAAATATGTTCAGAAGCAGAATATGTTTAGACTTACGTCCAAATTATAAAGTCTACTTCAGACAGAAGACACTCAGACTTCAGACATAACACTCTCTGACTTTACATCTAGAATGAAACACAAGTCCAGAACGTGACAAGGTCTAGAACAAGACACAAGTTCAGAACGTAGCAGATTCAAAACAAAGCATGTTCAGAATGAGACAACTTGACAGAACATAACACACCCCAAACATATAACAGCTAGTAATCTGATTTGGATTCTACATCAAGATAGATTTGATTGACTCAATCAATTAGATTGACAATTGGATCTTGAAAATAAGAATTTTCTAAACAAAGAAACTCTACTTATGGAAATTAAGATTCTATTTGTATGGGCAATCAGAATCAATTTGAGATTCTACTTCTATCACTCAATGGCTACCAAATCTTCTAGATACAGATCTGTCTAATTGGTAGATTGGAAGACGATCCTCTAGATATTGTCCAACGGCTAGTTTGGAAGTGAATGAGTATTTAAGGAGATCAAGGACAGATGAGCAAGTAAGAGACGGAGCGTGGAATTTATAATTCCAAAGTGTGAACGAACTTCGTTCATACATTTATCTTTGGTAAGCTTAAACGTTTATGATCATGAGAAAAATACCAAAAGAATGACTTAGTAAGATAGTGTGATCTACCACTGAGTGTTTGCACTCAAAGTTGTAATCTCTTGTTAATTGCATAGTGGAATCCAACCAGAAGGCTGTTAGCGTAGAAAAGTAGACGTAGGCTTGATCTAAGCCGAACCACTATAAATTTCATGTGCAACATTCTCTTTCCTTAACTCTTCCTATTTAAGTTTATTGTATACTTACAGGTTATTTCATAAGTCTGTTCCATCGCATAACAAATTTTGAACATCTACCAGAATCCCGATGGCTCGTTTATCAAACTTTGATCCTTATTCAGACTTTCCTTACAATTTATTTTATTACGCATTTATTTGTCAAGACTTTCCTTACAATTTATTTTATTACTTTCGATTGGTATCAAAGCCAAGTGCTCGTTTTATTAAAGTGTTTTTACTTTTGAGTTAAAAATCTTCTATAGCTAGTATCTTGGCACATGGACTTATGGAATGGCAAAGCAACACCAGGCCACCCTATTTTGATGGAAATGAATACAACGTTTGGAAAAACAAAATGAAAGCATTCCTAAGATCTAGAGATCCGTTGCAATGGGATGTTGTGGAAAAATAAATCAATCACACTGCTACGTCTACATTAAATAAGAATGGCAAAGACAAAGAAACCAAACCCCCTGCTCCTATGCCTCGGACAGAGATGTCCAAAAGATAAGCTATTGATGCAAAAGCCATTTATTCTTTGTATTGCGCCTTGTCTTCTACTGAATATAATAGGATTTCTTCATGTGAAACAGCTAAAGAAGTTAATGATAGACTTCATGTTACTTATGAAGGGATTGATTGTGTAAACAAGACAAAAGTAAACTTACTGCTTGGCAAATATAAATCCTTCAAGATGAAGCCAAGAGAGTCGATTGAAGATATGTTCAGTCATTTTACAGAAATTGTAAACGGTTTGGCATATCAAGGTCATCCAATTTCTTCCCCAATTAAGGTCAACAAACTTTTGCGAGGTCTTTCAAAAGATTGGAACCATGTTAAGACCTTAATCCAAGAGACTCAAAGGATTATGCCACTATCCATTGATGAATTGATTGGCACTCTTCAATCTTATGAAGTGGAACAAATCAACAACGAAAATCCCAAAGGTAAGAAGTCCATCACTTTAAAATTTAACACTAATTATAATGATACAGACTCAGAAAATGACATGGATGAAGAAGAACTTGCTTTTATGATCAAGAAATTCAAAAAGCTGAGTAGAAAAGAAAGGAAATTCAGTGGAAGAAGACAATACAAGCAAAATGGGCAGAAAAGAACCATGAAAGAAGATGATGAGCAAGGAAATATATGCTTGATGGCATATTCAGACTCAAATTCAAATTCAAAATCAAAATCAGACTCGGAATCAGAGTCTGACTTAGATACAGACTCAGAATCCGACAAGGAAATCGAAGTAAGTCATTCAAACATTCCTACTAAAGTTCTTAAGTATATAAATGAGCTTTTGTTAAATCTCAATTCTTCTCTTAAAAAGATCTCCGAACTAAAAAAGGAGAATTCATGACTTAGGCAACATGATCTTTCTCGAAAAGAAAATTTTGAAATTTTGCAAAACGATTTTCTACAAACAAAAGAAAGTCAAGATTTACTTATCAACGAAAATAATTCTTTAAAGAAAGAATTTTCAAATATTTTGACAAAATTTTTAGAGGGTTCAAAAACATTAGAGCATATCATTTCCATACAAGTACCTTACTATAATAAGTCGGAACTTGGTTTCAATAAGGAAAGTGATTCTCTAATAGATTTTCCTAAAGTCAAGGAGAGACTTAGAAAAAAACCTCCTAGACTTGCGTACAAGAAGCATTTTCAAATGATCTTTACAAAACCCGTTGGTCGAAATGCCCTCAAGTGTTCAAATTGCGGAAACTCGAAACACTTTGAGAATGATTGTCCTAAAGTTTGGAAACCTATTACTTCACTAACTCTCACGGACCCAAGAAAATTTGGGTGCCAAAAAAATGATGAATTGTTTTTTTTGCAGGAACTAAAAGAAAATAAGAAAGATAATTTAGTAATGAAGGTATATTTTTTTTTTAATCTCAATTTGGTTTGAGTACATAATTTAAAAATTCTCATTATACTTATATTCTCTTTGTGCCTTGATTGATTTAGATTTGATTATGACCATATTCCATGATTTGTTGAAGAAAGAATCGTGTGATTATTTTTTGATATTTTGCTTGGAGACAATTGAGTTTATTTGGATTGATTTTATGCTCTCAAATTTTGTCATATTTTACAAAGTGAAAATTTGTTTTACGTGATATTAATTTATTCCCCATTAAATACTTTGTTATGATGAATTAAGAAAGAATATTTGATTATCTATGAAGATTTTATATTTTGCTCTAACATCAAGGAATGATCCAAATTGATGGATACCAAAAAGGAAATGAGTTGATTGCAGGAAATTCTATAAGGGAAGAGTAATCGTGTGACATCCTGAATTTCATGTTCTGCTTTCAATTGAATGAGTCGGGCATTTCATTGACGTGCCTATAGTTCTTTTCCCTGAGCTGATCACTCATGGGATAACTAGTCTATCAGGTGAAGCCATTAAGGAATCTAAACGCAATAAACTTGAGAATTCGACCAGGAATCAACTGTTCAATCGTGCTAATCTGCAAGAATTATTACAGTACAATTAAAAATTGATTAAAGACCGGAGATAGGTCGATTCGATAGAGCCATGTGATTAAGTGTGGGTGATTCCACATAATTGCAAAATTCTTATCGATCAGCACTAGACTAATTTTTCTGTCGTTTTGGTATCCTGAGTCCGTATTTGAAATCTCAAGATTTTCATAATAACCAAGAGTCGCAAATGTGTCGAAGATGTACAATGTGGCTCGAAAACAATCAACCATGGGTCAAAAGCGTTAAAAGTTCCTAAAAGCTACCCCGTAGATTATGACGCGCTAAAATTGCGCCAAATTGAAATTAACCATGAAATTGAACCCGTTTTCAGAAATTGAAAGTTCTGCCATGTCACAAGTCATTTTAGGAACATCGACTTATCCTCCAAAGATTTTTCTGCAAATTGAGATTTTCGGCAAAAATTCAAAGGTTATTTTGGACCGAGAAAATCCGAGGGCCTTTTTTGTCGCGTTTTTGGGATTCAAGTTGGTTCAATTGATAAAGAAAAATCATAAGAGGGACAATGTGTGGCATCCCAAAATTCATGGCAACCTCCAGATACATTAAGGTCTATGAATAGGTGATGGAAGTACCATCGAGATGTATTGTAGCCAATTGATCCATAATTTGCAATGAGATTTGTGGCCAAGCTTTTAATGGATAATTATTTGATAGGAAAGAAAATCCTATCATTGGCCATGTGTTTTATAAATTGGAATTTATGGATTTATGATTTCAAGTTTTATGGCCATATGAAATTGTAATTTAGTATTTATATAAGTGGGGATTTAAGGTAAATTATTAAAAGTAAAAAAAAAATGGACTTATTTAAGAAAATTTTGGGCCACTTAAGTTTGGACTTTAGGCCAAAGAATGTTGAGCCTAAAGTGGGCCAAAAGGCCGGCCCATGAAGCCCATTGGGCTGTCGACGCATGGAGGGGGGAGGAGGAGCCGCATGGCCTCCTTCAAGTGTCTTCAACAAGGGAGACACTTGTCTGCTTCTTGGGGACAAGTGTCCCTCCATGCAAAAATGGAAGCATGCAAAGAGTTTTATTGAAACCAAAAAGAAAGAGAGAGAGAGAGAGGGAGTGGCCGGTTTTGAGAGAGTGAGTGAGAGAGAGAGAGAGAGAGAGAGAGAGAGAGAGAGAGAGAGAGAGAGAGAGAGTTGTCGAGTGAGAGAGGGAAACCGAGAGAGAGGAGGAGGAGGCCGCGCGAGGAAGAAGTCCGCCCGTTCGTCGCCGTTTTGCCTTTGTTTGTCGCTGATTTGTTCTTGAATCTAAGGCAAGTGAAGTCCTATAACCTACTCTTTGCATTGCTGTGTGTATGGGTAGTAAATGGTAAGTCTTGGTTATGGTAGATGGGATGAGATTTCGGAGCTTTGAAGAGAGATTCGTTGGTCATGTATGCTGATTTCGAAAGGACCAGTCCGACCATCCGCGATTTTATGTGTTGCATGTGACTTTTTAGTTGGAATCTTATTTTGACATCTTCATGAAAGTTGTAGAGAACATCTTTAAGTATAACATACTAAAATTTGAGACAAAATGGACAAGTATTGAGAGGTGAAACCCTTTTTCTACGAAAACATTAGATCTGGAAATTGTTTTGTTGACCTCTTGGTGATTTTGTGTGTTACATGTGACTTTTTAGTCGGAATTTCACTTCGACCTCTTCATGAAAGTTGTAGATAACATATTGAAGAATGACATACTGAAATTTTAGATAAAACGAACAAGAATTTCTTGGTGAAACGATTTTCCTTTGGAGAGACTAGATCTGGAATTCGTCGTGATGACCTTCAGTGGTTTCGTGGTCTGTAAAGTAACTTTCTTGTTGAAATCTCACTTTAATCTCTTAACGAAAGTTGTAGTATACTTCTTGAGGTAGAAAATATAAAAAATCATGAACGAAAATAGGTCGGTGAAACCGTTGCCTTTTGAAGAAACTGGATTTGGGAAAAATGCTGCTTCGACCTAGTATAATTTCGGGATTTTTATAAAATCATACAGTTACAATTTGATAGTGTGTCCTTAATGAAAGTTGTATGTAATATTCTGAGGAACACCATACTGAAATTTCAGAGTAAATAGACCAGTAATGACCAAGGAAACGATTTTTCTTCAACACAGGTAGATCTGGAAAACGATACCGAGAATAGGAAAAGTAAATCGATTTTTATCTTTTAATACAGAATGAATTGGACTAAAATTTGTTCATAAAACGTGTACCTCTAGGGCTTAAATACAGCGTGTCCAAATTTCAGAATTTTCTGAGTTTATTTAAGGGTTCAATTGAAATTTTTTTCAAAACTGTGCATGGATGATGTTAGAAATCCTTTTTCGGTGATGCATGGACCTGTACGTATTCTGTGAAGCCTTTTTTGGTATGGTGTCCTTCACGGAATATGTTTTCTTAGATCTTATATACATTGTGGTAAATTTTCAGAATTTATTTCCATCGTTTGCTAATTTTCTAGAATTTTTCATGAATAGCACGCATTCTGTTTAAGCTGGAAATTGTTTTATTTACTGTTTATTGGATTTATTATGTAAATCATGATATCCTGGATTATTATTCGTGCAATGACATGATGACATTCATACATTTCATATGACATCAAAGGATTGATGGATTTTCATGAACTCAATGAAGTTTTCAAAATCATTGCATCAAATGATACTTTTCCCAAGGCATATTATATGATTTTAAAAAGGGTTGCTGTCAAATCATTGGCATTGTTGCATCAAATGTGAAATTGAAAATGAGACGTATGGGAATATGCATTGTAGTGATGAGAAGGCCGTCGGAGGTGTGAGCCGACGATGCCTCGGGAGTGTCGGGATGCCCGGAATGTGGGGGTGCCGGATGCCCGGTGGCCTAGTGGCGTAATTCCGGAGGGTCCTCGGGATTTTCGAGATGCCCAGTGGTATACGGTACGTAATTCCAGAGGGGGGAATCCTGGTGGTATGTCGGTACGTAATTCCGGAAGCCTCGGAGGTGTGTGCCGAGGGGATTCCTCGTAATGCTAGTTGGAATACGAGATGCTCGGAGGTGTGTGCCGGAGGTTCCTTGCGATGCCAGGATTGGGTGCAAGCGATAAATTGTGGGATGCAAATATTGATCCCTGGAAAGAAAAACCGATGAGATCCTTGTGAAAGATAAGAATTGAAAGTGAATCATGTGCATGGGTGTATGCATATGGCATGATGCATAATCTGCTTATGAAAATAAATTGATGCTATTTGACATTGAGAATGCGATCATAAAGGCTTGAATGGATCTCGTGGTGATGCATACTTGATAGCATGGATGATACGAATCATGGTGATATATGCACGATGGCATGGCAAAATATGCATGACTGCATGGCAATATATGCACGACTGCATGGTGATGTATGCTTGATAGCATGGATGATATGAGTGCATGGTGATATATGCATGAATGCTTGATGATGAGTGCATGGTGGTATATGCACATATGGCATGAGTATACATGAATGCTTGATATATGTATGGTTGTGAGGTGGGGTATGCTTGATATGCATAAATGATATGTGCTTTGTTATGATGCCTTGATTGTTTTGTTTAACGCATTGAGTAGTGTGGTGGACCTTTACTGCTGAGTGGTTGTACTCACTAGGGGTGTGCATGGTCCGGGCGGGCGGTTCCCGACCTAGAATCGGGAACCGCCCGCTAAAGACCGGTTCCGAAAAATTGGAACCGAGATCCATCCGTTTGTTGCATGGATCCACCCCGGAACCGGACCGTCGGTCCGGTCCGGTTCCCGGGTGGATCCATGGAACCGATCTTGACACGAAATAATTTTGATTTTCAACATAGAACGACTACGTGACATCAAAGCAAGCCAAAAAAAGAAAAACTAAATTTAAGTACGTGGAGATGCGGATGGCGGGAGAAGTAAACGCAGTGAAATGG
Organism: Eucalyptus grandis x Eucalyptus urophylla; assembly: GCA_028830015.1. Classification (NCBI taxonomy): domain Eukaryota; kingdom Viridiplantae; phylum Streptophyta; class Magnoliopsida; order Myrtales; family Myrtaceae; genus Eucalyptus; species Eucalyptus grandis x Eucalyptus urophylla. Next base: position 31,114,366 of record CM054193.1, on the reverse strand, counting down.
CGATAGGATTAGGAGCCAAAGACGAAGGGAGTGAGATGAGATTTAGGGTTTCTTTTAGTAATTTTTTTTTTAATATTAAAAAGGTTCCGGTCCGGTCCAGTCCGGGTGGGCGGGCGGGTGGATCCGCCCATGGAACCGGGAACCGGACCGGTACCCACCGGTTCTCAAAAATTGGAACTGGGAACCGGACCGGTTTCCTCAAGAATCGCCGGTTCCGGGCGGTTCCGGTCCGGTTCCGGGCGGTCCGGGCGGTTCCCGGGTATTTTGCACACCCCTAGTACTCACCTCTTTTGGGGAATAACATTTCAAACTAGATAAGATACCTCTGCTGCCACTGCTACCAGTAGATGGATCAAGTGGTTGGATATGACCGTGAGGAGAAGGATAGCAAAGGAAGGAACTTTTGGACGCCGACACTGATCGATGGACTTTAAATATATGACTGCTGGAGGAGATGTCGGTCATCTTTTGAAGTATAGCCGAGTATAGAAGACTACGGCATTTTGATGTACCGATGAATGATGTCCATCTGGTTTAAGTAAATAAAAGTGTGCGGCTTTTACCTATAAATGTTTAGTTGGTGTGCATCGTTTTCTGAATATAAGTAAGGGAGTTGTTGGATGTGCTTCCGCCATATGAACTGCGCAAGGGACCGATAATAAAATATGTAAACCCCCATGGTTGTATGGACCCGCTGCAATTAAAATGGTATCAAAGTGACATGTTATTAGGGAAAGTAAAAGGTAAGCGAACTGTGGCGACCCTAACGGTTGGGGGGCCGTCGAGGGGTGCCACACAATGGCACCTTGGCTAAATTTTAGGGACATCAATTGAATTGATTTGAAGAGGAATTGAATGAAATTGAAGGGATTTGAGGGACAAATGTACAAAATTCGTAGGTCGTGGTGGGGTGCAACATTTGGGACACTTGGAAGGCTTGCTAAGGAAGATTTGGGAGAGAGAAAGTGGTTGTGGATGGCTAAGAAGTGGTGAGGGCAGCCACTCAAGTGTTTGGACATGTGTTGAAGCCTTTGGAGGCCATTTGGGGTCCCCCCCCCCCCTTCAGCAACGACCTTCTTCTTCCTCTTGAGCCTTGCTTTCTCCATTGTTGTACTTGTTGGAGAGCTCAAGACCAGCAGAAGAACCAGAGGAAGCCGCGCCACCATTGCCGTCCAAACTGTTGACCTCTTCCTCCCCTGTTTTCTCATTCTTCCTGCTTCTGCTCCAACTGATCTTTCTCCGAAAACTTAAGTTGTTTGTTGCCTTCTCGTGAGAATCAGACTTTGTGCCACCGACCATCGTGCTCAGAAGGCCCAAACCGTTTAGGAGGACCCGATCACTCGCCAAACGAAGCCGCCGGCCGACCTGTCCATCGGCCTGAAGTCGCCGCTCGCTGGTCTGTCAGTCCGCCTGGCAGCCTACACTGCTCTGCCTATTTCGCCCGTTTCAGCCGTTTTTCTTCCATTCCAACCCAGCCTCCACCCATCTCAACCACTAGTAGGTCCCCTTTGACCCCCAAATGCCGCCGATTGCCGGCCAACCCCTCACCGAAGCTTTGGCCAAGCCTGTTTAGCTTTGTTTCTCCTCCGACAATCGGTTTTTCAAAGTTGCAGAGGGAGGTAGTGGCTATTGTTGTTGTTTTGAGCTTGGGACCGCCTTGGATCGCTGTGGTTGTGGTTCCTAAGCGTAGCCACCGTCGTCACCACTGCGTTCGTGTCTCCGGCTCACTTAACGATTGAGTTTCGCTCCTAATCCTTTGATTAGTGCCTAAACTTACTTAGGGTTGGTTTAGTTAGATTTAATTCTAGTTTAAGAGATTTAATTAAGTTGTATTTACTAAAATAGGTGGTTAAATGGATGAATTAGATTATTTTAGCTTAATCTTGTTTTATTTACTTAATGATGCTTATGTGTTTAATTAAGCATGTTTAGCTTTAATTGATTGATTGTTTACTTTAATTAATGTTTGGATTAATTTATGAATTTAAATTATTACTTATTTAATACCAGAATTCACTGTTCACGCGACACTATTCACGAATTACTGTTCACGTGCATTGTTCACGCAATACTGTTCACAAGCACTGTTCACGCGTTGCTGTTCATGAGTATTGTTCACGAACACTGTTCATCCAGAAGCGAAAAATGGTCTAATTTTATGTGTGTTTAATCCTATGAAGTGAATGGATGTGTAAATGCATGAGTATTCGAATGAATCGAGTGATTTTCATAAAAAGGAAAATATGTTTGTCCGATGGATATTGGAGATAGACCGCATTTATGAGAAAAGGATGTGAGGGGGGTATGTTTGCGTGATCGTTAAGTTGAATCGTCACCCACTGTGTGTTGGGTATTTGTGCCTGAGTGGTGGTATTCGTGCCTGTGTGGCGGTAATCAATTGGAACGCATGACAAGTTGCGCCTGTGTGGCCATATTTTTGTGTGTCGGGTAGATCATGCCTGTGTGGCTGAAATTAATTGGAATGCATGAGTTGAGCACATCATTTATGGCACGCACGCATGAATGGATAACGTGTAGGGTGTGGCAATAGCTAGGTGAGATCGCTTGTGACGCGACTCATATGTGATTGATGAATTGCATCATCTAATGGCCATGTGCATTGCGTGTATCATGCTAGGTTTCAATGTGCAGGGTATAACATACTAGGTAAGGTTGCATGCGAATCGATGTGTTGGTTGTTAGTCGTTGCTTTGTTTTGTGGGGTGGTTCTAGAGAGATAACCTGAGTCGATTTGGTGTACTAATCGGGGTTTAGGGCGTGAACTCGCTGAGATTAAAATCTCACCCCATCGTGAGCTCAACATTTTTAGGTCCTTATATGGCAATTGTGGAGGACCCGAAGCTCCAGAGTCTGTGGAGGTGGAGACCGAAGGATCAGCGAACGTGTCTGACTAATTGGTCATAGGACAGTTCCTTTTTTGTTGAGTCGGTCTTTTGTAGACAGCCTATTATTGTATATAAACCTGTGTGTTTAGAAAAGGCTTGTTTTGGTTGTGAATTGTTTCCTACTTTTCTATCCCAATGTTATGTGGTGTCAGGGGATTTGTTTCACTTCTGCATGCGCAATAAAATGAATGGGTCGGTGACACATCCTGGGACGTTGCTTTCTATAGACCAAGAAATGGGATGTGCGCGTGCTCGAGGTTCGAGGCGTGACAGATCGCAAATCTACACGGATTTTGGTGCAATAAAAAAAGTATCCCTTGCGAAGATTGAGGATAATCAAAGATGGTGGAGAAAGTGAATTCAAAAGGAAAGGAAAGGAAAAGAATCGTGATCACCTCAAAAAATGCAACAAATTGAGGATGAGCATTTGATCAATTATGGAAAAATCTTTTTGAATTAATCGTGATCTTGATTATTATGGAAGGAATGAAAAGGTAAATGTGTCAAAACTTGTTAAGAAAATCTGGTTAGTGTATCTTTTATTACCTTTTGTCATTAACAAATCTCTTATTGATATTATCATTTTATTATGACAAAAAAAAGGGTAAGTGAATCCATCCATGATTTTTATTAGATATTTGTTGATATACATGATCGAAGTGAGTCATATTACATATCTTTAATATTTGATTTACTTTATAAAAGTTGATTTTTTGGAAATTGTGTTTCATGCAAGATATTTGTTATCGCTTTTTATTCTCTATGTGATACTTTTTATCTCTTTTTGATTATGACAAAAAGGGAGAGATGATATAAATATGCATATGTGTTGATTGGTTGATATTATTTATTGCACAATATTAAGCTACGATTATCTGTCTATACATTGTTATGCTCAATCTATTTGATATCTTCAGCTATCTTTTGATTTTAATTACATTATTTTTTAAGATTGCCATGATTTATTAAAAGCGTGTTTACACATCTGCATATTCGAAGATTGTTTTGTCATCATAAAAAAGAAGAAGATTGTTAGGAAAATCCCTTATAATATTTTGAAGATGACAAAATAAATCGAAGGCTATGCAGATGATAGAACATGTAAATGATATTATCAAAGTATATACTTGGAAGAACTAGAAGACAGACTTTATACTAAAGCTAAACTTATTCAGACTGTGTCCGGACCTTAAGGTTAAATATGTTCAGAAGCAGAATATGTTCAGACTTATATCCAGATTGTAAAGTCTACTTCAGACGAAAGATACTCAAACTTCAGACAAAATACTCTCTGACTTTACATCCAGAACGAGACACAAGTCCAGAATGTGACAAGGTCTAGAACGAGACACAAGTTCAAAACATAGCAGATTCAAAACGAAGCATATTCAGAATGAGACAACTTGACAGAACGTAACACAAGCCACAAACATATAACGGCTAGTAATCTGGTTTGGATTCTACATCAAGATATATTTGATTGACTAAATCTAATTGATTGACAATTGGATCTTAAAGACAAGAACTTTCTAAACGAAGAAGCTCTATTTATGGAAACCAAGATCCTGTTTGTATGGGCGATCAGAATCAATTTGAGATTCTACTTCTATCACTCAATGGCTACCAAATCTTCTAAATACAGATCTGTCCAATTAGTAGATTGGAAGATGATCCTCTAGATACTGTCCAACAGCTAGTTTAGAAGTAAATGAGTATTTAAGAAGATCAAGGACCGATGAGCAAGTAAGAAATGGAGCGTAAAATTTATAATTCCAAAGTGTGAACGGACTTCGATCATACACTTGTTTTTAGTGAGCTTAAACGTTTGTGATCGTGAGAGAAATACCAAAAGAGTGACTTAGTGAGATTCTGTAATCTACCACTGAGTGTTTGCACTCAAAATTGTAATCTCTTATTGATTGCATAGTGGAATCCGGCCAGAAGGCTATTAGCGTAAGAGAGTGGACGTAGACTTAATCTAAGTTGAACCACTATAAATTTTGTGTGCAACATTCTCTTTCCTTAACTCTTCATATTTAAGTCTGTTGCATACTTACAGATTATTTTAGAAGTCATTTTACATCGCATAACAAATTATGAACATCTACCAAAATTCTAGTGGCTCATTTATCAGACTCTAATCTTTATTCAAACTTTGCTCACAATTTATTTTATTCTGCATTTATTTGTCAAAACTTTTTTTAAACGCCTATTCACCCCCCTCTAAGTGTTCGTACTAGCACTTTCAGAGTGCACATTCCAAATCTACAGCAAATGGGAATCATATTGAGAGTATAATTAGCGTATTTGGAAATTGAACTATGTATTTTACTATGAGCAAGACCTCCAAAATGAGTACCTTTACAGTTCCATCAAGTGATGCACTTGCAAAAGCATTAGGATCTTGAGGATCAAGTGCTACTCACATCACATAATGTGAATGTCCTTCAACTGTTTGAGTACACATCTAGTCTTTCTCCAAGTCCCAGAGCTTTACAATTGCGTCATCTGATGCCGGTAGCACGTAGGGTAAGTAGGGTGGACAACCATGCACCCGAGGATCACGGTTTTACTCCCTTACCTCTTCATAGCTGCTCAAGTGATCCCAGAAAACATTGTCTACATGAATAACATATTCATTAGATCTAAACATCTTACCGAAACATATAGTTTATCTACAGTTCAACAAATAGGATATACAAATCACTAATAGCAAATCAGAGGAAAGGGAAAACAGGGTATACAAATACTTCTCAATATTCTTGTCATTTCTACCACCATCGCTTAATTTGGAGATATTTAACGAAAAGTGCAGTTGATTCTTTTCGTTCCACGTTACCTCATACCTCATATGACTAAGGCTGAGTCAAGAACTAACCAAAACACGAGCAATTAGGGGAAAGGAGGAAAAAAGGTAATAATACTAATACTCAATATCTTTTTGTTCGAGTTTCTCATGTACTTTTTCTTTTCACCTCAAAGTTGTTTGCATGTTATCTCTTATTTTGTGCCTTTCTATATTCCCTGGGTATTTCCAGATAGAGAGGGCTGACAAGCAAGATAATCAAACTAGCAAGAGCATCTCAGTGGGAAGAGGTGAAGAAGGAATCGCATTTTATAGTCCTAATTGTTTGTATAGCCCCGTGCATGCCATGAGTAATTTAAGTCCGATGCTGCTTTTGCTCTTCACAGCTGTCTAGTTGATTGGAGCTGCTACTAATTGTCGTTACCATAATGAAGGAATTGCCCTAGGAAGAGGAGAAGATGCGGTATGACACTCTTCTTCTGATTCTAAGGGATGTCTTGAAACTTAGCAGCAATTAGTAAGAAGAATGTAGAAAGCGACAAACTATATAGAATGATAAAAAGGTAAAAGACGCATTACCTCTAAAATGTAGACAGCACTTCCTAAAACTAAGAGCCGAGAAAAGAGATTTTGTTTCAAAGATGTGGAAAACAAATGGCTGAAAATCTTAAAGACGAATATCCAACGAATGTTAATTTTTTTTTTTTTTTTTAACAAATGGTTGTTTCTCTTTTCTTGCTTGACTTTCCAGATTCCACATTGCAGAATGACGCTCACCTAAAGACAAAAGCGGATGATTGTGATCTTCCTGCTGTGGATGCTACGCATGTAGATGCTGCAATGAAATCAGATTAGAACGTGAATCATTTGCGAGCTCAAAGAGTTACAGTTCTCTTTAATTCTTTCTTTTGAGATGGAGATGTTTCTTCCTTTTGAGATGGTAGCTTGGTTATGTGAAGGACAAATTCTTTGACTCACTTTCGACCAGTCCACTTGGGCCATGGAAGCTGAAAATATCTGAACAAAGGAACCTGGATATAGAGGTATCACTTCATGATTCTTCCAATGAGTATCCAATGTTTGTTCTCTTTCTTGACTTGGTCCTCAGACATTTGGGTATTTCCAAGTGCACCAGAGGAGTCACGGTAGTTGAATGTCAAGGCTTGGTGGCAATCCAGACATCTTTTCCGACCGAAGAGAAAATGGTAATGCAGGCAGAGGTTGGGTGCATCCTGCTTTCTTGACGGGAGGCTTACAGATACTAGATACATACATTTAGAGCTCTTTTTCCTTTGCTTCATGGAATATACCGATGTCTTAAGATAGGGATTGCAAAGAATGTTGTTACATGCACATTCGGTAGCCCTTTTCCCCCTCTTTTGCCGGATTCTGAATCTAGTCACATGATTGTCAATGGTCCTTAAGACTAGTACAACTTGCCAGCAAACCGGACGTTCATCAAGCATTATATCAAATCTTAGCGAGACGACACTTGAGATTTCTAGAATGCAATGTCAAACTGGAAAACCCAAACTCATCTTGAGGTGGGCGACTGATAAATATCTTATATTGTCACATCCCATCTCAAGTCAAAACGTCAGCACAGATTCGCTCTTTCCACTGTTTTGGCCACTAAATACACTCCTTTTCTTTGGGCCAAGAATATGCTCCTTCCTTGACCTTTACATTTTCAGCCATCACGCACCGAGTGAACATCATGCACGGCGCAGCACAACGACCACCAAACATGTTAAACGACAAACCAATCTTTGACTCAAACATTTAAAAAAGGAATGTCCATTATTTGGCTCACATTCTACAACTACTGCACTTAGAGCAACGTAGTGTTTAGCACACACTCTTCATAAGCACAGTATAACCTTCTATTATGTGTCATATTAAGGGTTCAGTAATCAGCTAAGTAGCACCGATATCAATATGCTACACGCGACATAATACGACATGACACAACGATGCGTCATTTTTATAAAAATAGAGAATTCTAACACGTTAGAACAAGTTATCTATTAAACATATATATATATATATATATATTTATTTATTTATTTATTTATTTATTTATTTATTTATATACAATTTATCATTTTTATAATTATTTCAATCAAATTAATTCGATTCAAATTCGTAAATAAATAAATCAATAAATAAATAAGAGCCTAGAATGAATTCACACTAAAAACATTAATTCGTTATTTGTTAATACCATTCATTGTTTTGAATTGACAAATTCGACTACATTCAATTACAATAATCCATAAAACTTAGATTAAAAAAAAAATCCATATTCCACTATTATATTTAACATTTAACAACAAGCTGAATAAAAAAAAATTCACATTTCACCATCAAATATAACATTAAGTCATTCATCTGCATTATCTACCCTCTTTTCTTTCTTCCTTTTTTTTTTTTTTTTGGATGGATTTACATTTTGACCCCTAATTGTCCCAACCTAACCCCCCGTGGGAGCTATTAGGTTTAGGAGTATTGTCAACTTTAGGCCAACGGTCTTCCATTGACTCGGACTCTTTCAAGTCTATACCTCGCACAGCATCGAACGTTCAAATTTTAAATCAATTAAGCCTACGCAAATTTTGACTGAAGTGTCGCCATTAGCCTATTTGGGGTCCGCCAGAAATCCAGTAAGATATTTTCCCATATCTTAATAGATTTCTAGACTTGGAACTTGATTATGTTAGCCCTAAGGCTAACACCATGTTGGTACCTAACTTGATTAAATGCTAACTAACGCCTTAGCAGACCATCAAAGAAATCTAAGTATCATTCTAACCATTCTAAAACAATGAAAATAATATTGAAACGAGTAACCAATTATAATCACACAAAAAATACATGCAAGCCTCCTGATATTGTCCCTAAAAAGAGAAAGGCACTCCAAAACAAAGGACCCTATTGTAAAGCCTAAAGGCTTGTCCAATTTTAGATTTTAATTTTTCAAGAATTTACCAATTTTTTTAATTTTTCTGATTTTGTAGAATTTTCTGGATTTTTATGATATTTCTGAATTTTTTAACTTTTTTAATTAACGATTTAATTTTTTTTGAATTTTTTGAATTAATTAATTATTATTTTTTGCGAATTTTAGAATAAAAATTCGGACCGGGTCAGGAGACCCGGCCCGACTAAACCGATTCGGACCCTATCGGTCCGAGTTGAACAAAAAACAGAGCCGGCCATAAAACCGATCCGGAATTAATCAAATAGGCTTACTAACATTTTTTTTTTAAATGGTCCGCGGGCCCATTTTCATCTTCTGATTCCCGGTCCAACCGTTTTTACTCTAACCCCACTTTTCGTTAAAATTCGACTAGCCCACTCACTCCTAGCCCGTGAACAGTACCCGGCCCAAACCTTTTTATTTGATTTTTAAAAAAAATTCTTTTCTTTTAAGAGAAAAGAATTTCCGATATTACTTTTAGTGTTAGTGAAATGGGACCTCAATAGACAAGTCTCTTACTTAAAAACCACTAAACCCTTCAAACAAATCCAAAGATCATTAGTCAAACATAACAAGACGCCTTGCTATTCAACCCACATGTGCTACTACTAACTGCAGCTGGATATAAGCACTAGCTTTTTCAAACATGTGTGACCTTGGACATAACGACCGACATGCCAAAGTTCGCTAAACGAGTTACAATTTGCACAGATATACACGTCAGACAGGGAATATAAGATTCTCTCGCCCAGGACTAACGCGCTTCCTGACCATTTCCCCCAATGCCTCGGGATAGACCGAAACATGATGCCACTGGATTGAGGAGCGATCTACATACTCTGTGGGATCCTAGTTTTGCAGCGGCCTCCTATTGTTGTGAATGCCACCTGTCCCAACCGAGAACATGGTCCCCATCCTCCCGCTCTTCAGCCTCTTCACCTCTGGGGTTTGCCCAACCTGCCCCATTATTATAGCCTAGCAAACCTTGCGCGCAGAACCTCCAATCAAAAAGCCTTGAAGTTGCAACTATTGCGCTAAACGATGCGCCATTAGGAAAATCAAGAGGAGAGATCGGCATGGGTAACATCCCAGGAAGAGATAAAAAGAGAGACTTTCGCACTTCGCGGAGGAACTAGCCGCCGGACGCCGATTGCTATCATCAGGCGCATACCGAGGAATTGAATCCACACAAACACACTGTCCACTACAGTAAAAGCTGCATTTCCAGTACAATTCTGCTATCCTATACAACCGCATTGTGGATTGAACAAAAGGCCGATTTCACCGGTTCAAGCGCTGGTATAGCAAGGAAAACAAAACGAACTGCGCTTGCAACGCGTGTTACAGAGAACGAGAGAGCACCGAGTCGGCCCCATCGGAACCTCACCTTGTAAATCCCGGCGTCGGGGCCGTCCTTGAGAGGCCGGTCGTAGACCGTGCGCTGCTGGTCCAGCTCCGGCGCCGCGGACGCCGGCTGCGGCGACTGCTGCGACGGAGCCGCGTGGGCCTCCGACTCGAGGCCCCTGTCCTCCGGCTTCGAAGCAGCGGCGTCAGCAAATGACGAGGCCACCGTCGTGCACAGGGACACGGCACCGCTAGGAGCTCTGCGGTTCGAGAGGAGGCAGCGGTGGAGGTGGGAGGAGAGCTTGGAGAGCGAAGTCGCCATCTCTGCGAGCTCGGGAAGGTGGGGGAAGAAGATTGCATATGTATATTTAATGATTAATTTGATGTGGAAATTACAACAGATGGCTAAGTACATTTAAAATGATTATGAACTGAAAATGATGTCCTCAACTTATGAAAGGAAAGGATTGATCAGAATCGCAATTTTTTTCAAACATTTTTTTTGTTAATCGATCATCTTTATTATTTTCGAATTTTTTTAATGTTAAAATTTTGGTTAATCTATTTTTCTCCATTTTCTTTATTTTTCATTTTTATAGAAGTCGAGGATAAAAAAATAGATTCCATTTAAAAAAATGAGATGAATATGGATATTTACTCTTTAGAAGTTACATGCATTGCACATGCTAACTGCAATATGAAAAGGGTTAACACCTATAATAAAATAAAAGTGCTCATAGAGGTAATATATAACAGTTGAAAATTTAAAGGGTATACTCGTGCCACCTCCAAAATTCAAGGGAGTATGGTATAATTTCTCCCAAGTAATATGTAAGAAGGAGTTTTCTGTGCTACTTACTGTTTTTCCATTCACTTAAATAGTTTTTTTTTTATACATTTGTTAATTTAATTCAATTTAGTTGTTATTATATTATTTTGTTTTGTCCAATAAGTGTGTAGAAATAGGTTCTTTTTATGTTACCTTCCAGCACATATTGAAGTTAAATAGTCCAAATATAAATTAAACTTCTTAGTTATAAATCAGCTCGATGATAATAGTTTGAAATCGAACAAAATCGATAATAAACAGAAGTTATTGGTTGGTTTGAGCTAGATTGATAATTTCACAAATCAATAAGTTCAGTTTAGTCTAAGGGTCTGTTCGTTTCGCGGAAAATATCACGTTTTCAGAAAATATTTTCTAAGAAGTCATTTTTTTGAAAAATGACTATATTTTTTGGTGTTCAACTGAAACTTGAACTTTGAATGGAAAATATTTTCCACCGTTCGTTAGCTAATTTAATTGTTTGGGAAAATTATCAAAAAATGAATTTTAATATTCTTAATTGACCAAAAAAATTAGTTTTAGTTTTTATATTTTAAAAATGATTTTTTTTAATTATTTGTATTTTTTAAAAATTGAAATTTTTATTATTTTTTATTTTTTCTTTCTTTTTCTTTTTCTTATTTCCTTTTTTCTTTTCCTTCCTCCTTCCTCCTCCTTCTTTCTCCTCCTTCCTCCGTTGTTGCATGCCTGACGATGGTCAGCTACCCAGCAGCCGATCAAGACACGGTTGCCAGATCCGGCCGAGCCTCGAGGCTCCCGATCCAGGCGAGCTCGAGCTTCGCCGGCAGATTTGGCGAGCTCGCGGCTCGTTAGAGCCTAGCAAACCTCGAGGCCCAAGCCCTGCCCAGCTCACCTGATTTGGCAAGGCCCAAGCTCCGCCCCAGGTTGGCAAGGCTCGGCCTCGCCCGACCTGGCGAGGCTCGAGCTCAACTTCGCAAAATCGGGCTAGGCGGAGCCTCGTCAGCCTAGGGCGAGGCTTGAGCTGGCTTGCGGTTGGTCACCGGCCACCATCGTGGTCGACGATTGGCCAAGGCTAAGGAAGAAGATGAAAAAGAAAGAAAGAAAAGAAAAGAAAAATTAAAAACTCGATTTTTTTAAAAAACTAAAAAAGAAAAAAAGAGAAAGAAAGCATAAAAATAGAACGAAAATGTGTTTGGTGAAAAGAAGCAAGGTGGAAGAAATTATAGAAAATTTTTTCCACTTTTGAAAAGTGAGAACATTTTTCTCACTTTTAAAGGTTATTTTTTCAATAATGACTAGTTCATTTTCTGTGAAACAAATGCTAGAAAATCCGAAAAACGTTTTCCTGAAAGTTATTTTCCATAAAACGAACGAAGCCTAAGTGGTGCAAATAGTTTTGGAATCCCATCTAGAAAATTATGGTTGCCTTTAGTTGGGAGAAAGTACCGAAAATGTCATAACCTGTTGCATTAGTAGTGATTGGGTCTTAAAACTTTCAAGTGGATTGATTTAATTCAAACATTTTGCATATGTGCCAATTGAGTCAATCCGGCTAATTTTGGCCGAAATTGCGAACATTGAATCCATCTATCCTATATGGTACAATTATTGTTGACATTGGCGGAATTTACAATTTTTAAATATTCTCTGAATTATTATTATTATTATTATTGTTGTTGTTGTTGTTGTTGTTGTTGTTGTTGTTGTTGTTGTTGTTGTTGTTGTTGTTGTTGTTGTTGTTGTTGTTGTTGTTGTTGTTGTTGTTGTTGTTGTTGTTGTTGTTGTTGTTGTTGTTGTTGTTGTTGTTGTTGTTGTTGTTGTTGTTGTTGTTGTTGTTGTTGTTGTTGTTGTTGTTGTTGTTGTTGTTGTTGTTGTTGTTGTTGTTGTTGTTGTTGTTGTTGTTGTTGTTGTTGTTGTTGTTGTTGTTGTTGTTGTTGTTGTTGTTGTTGTTGTTGTTGTTGTTGTTGTTGTTGTTGTTGTTGTTGTTGTTGTTGTTGTTGTTGTTGTTGTTGTTGTTGTTGTTGTTGTTGTTGTTGTTGTTGTTGTTGTTGTTGTTGTTGTTGTTGTTGTTGTTGTTGTTGTTGTTGTTGTTGTTGTTGTTGTTGTTGTTGTTGTTGTTGTTGTTGTTGTTGTTGTTGTTGTTGTTGTTGTTGTTGTTGTTGTTGTTGTTGTTGTTGTTGTTGTTGTTGTTGTTGTTGTTGTTGTTGTTGTTGTTGTTGTTGTTGTTGTTGTTGTTGTTGTTGTTGTTGTTGTTGTTGTTGTTGTTGTTGTTGTTGTTGTTGTTGTTGTTGTTGTTGTTGTTGTTGTTGTTGTTGTTGTTGTTGTTGTTGTTGTTGTTGTTGTTGTTGTTGTTGTTGTTGTTGTTGTTGTTGTTGTTGTTTTTTCTTTTTTCTTCTTCTTCTTCTTTGGCCTATCACAGGCGAGCCTTGAGCTTGCCAGATCCGGCGAGCTCGAGTCTCGCCAGATCGACGAGGCTCAAGCCTCGCCGGACGTTGGCAAGACCTCCGCCTCGCCAAATCTGGCGAGCTCGAGACTCGCCGGCGTCGGACGAGGCTCAAGCCTTGCTGATCTGGCGAGCCTTGAGCTCGCCAGTGTGGGGCGAGGCTCGAGCCTCGCCGGATCTGGCGAGCCTCAAGCTCGCCGGGTGTTGGCGGCCTCACCAGATTCGGCGAGCTCGAGGCTCGCCTGGCCGGTCGCCGGCCATCGCCGTGCTGACGACCGGAGGAAGAAGAAAGAAAAATAAAAAATAAAAAATAAAAATAAAAAATAATTATAATTTCGATTTTTTTTTTTAAATTGTAAAGTTAAAGAGAGAATAGAGAGATTGTGAGGTTTTTGGTGAAAATAAATGGGTTGATAAACTCTTGACCCATTAAAACTCATTATGAGTATTTTAGGAAATATGCTTGACCCATTAATGACCCATTTAAACATAAATGGGTCGATGACCCATTTTGACACCCCTAATGGTTGGTGAGGGTTGCTCAAGGATTTTTTTTTTGCATCGCTATAAATAATACATTAGGGGTAATTTGGTTGCTAGAAAAATAAAATATCAGATTAGTTAGAACCCAATGGGGGGTGCTAAAAAACTTCATCGAGTCGGGTTTGAAAATTTATGTAATAAGAAAGGTATCATGACAAATTTATAAGGAAATATATCATCATAAACTCATTTCACTTCCATTCCAAGCGAATTGTGACTCTATTCAAAATAATTAGCGATTCCGAAGAAAAAAGTAGTTTGATTGACTCGCTATTAAATGCATCAAAATCATTTAAGCTCAGCGTATCATAAACGTCAAATGACTTGATTTTCATTAAAAACGAAAGAACATCTATAGATATCATGATTTATGATACAATGAATCCACATGGATTATTTAATAATTTAATTTGTCCATGCCATTTACCTAGGCTAGACCAATGGGAGTTAAGGATGCACATAATAACCATTTTGTTTCAAAAATCAATTTCTGGCTAGAAATTGATTTTTTTTATTTCTATTTACTAGACAAGTTTCTAAACAAAAATACGCGTTCAATAACCTTATAAAATTTTTGTTCATAAAATATAAATTCGTTTGATAATGATGCAAAATTGCTCCCTCCCGAGTGGTGGTGGGAGGCATCTGGCAATCGATGAGAAGATGGCAAATGGCGTCTGATGATCGGCAGCCGGTGGCAACGAGGGCAATCAACGATCAACGATAGGAGGGAGGCAAGTGGCGTTCGGCAGTTGGTGGCGGTGACCAAGCATTAGCGATCGATGGTCGGTGTCCAGACAATTAGCGGCAGGCGTCTGGAGGCGAGAGGAGTGGCGGGGGGCAAGTGGTGGCCGGCAACCAACAATCAACAACTGATGGCTAGCGTTTAGGGGCCAATGGATGATGTCCAGTGATCGGCGATGGGCAGTCGGTGTTCGACAGTTAGTGGCGGGCATCTGGCATCCCACAGGTGGGCGGTGGACAGTGACGGAAGTGAATGATGAAAAGAGTTTTCATTTCTTACTTTTATTATAAATATAGAAAAGTTAAAAATTCTAACTTATGAGTTTTGGTCCAAATCTAATTCTGGAGTAGAAATTTATTTTAGAAATAGAAAAATGAATTGCGTTATCAAATGAATTTCTACTCTAAATTTATTAGGGGAATAGAAAAATAGAGAAATAAATAAGCAGAATGATTATCATGCACACCCTAAAAGTCCTATCAAGTCAAAAAATAATGACTTGTATCGTTTAAAATAATTAATTTAAATTGACAATATTTTTATTATGAAAAATAATTTATTTTTACATAATCTGTTGGACCATGAAAATGTCTCTATTTATTCAATTTTGTAAGTAATTCAAGCAATCAAATTTTTGGAAAATACTTTTTTATACCATCCATTTCTCGGTAAAACAAACGGAGCCAAAAAGAAGGAGCGTTTTCATTAAATTCCCATTTTTGTCATTTTCTTTTTCTCATTAAAAGAAGGGGCGGATTCCCATTTTCCTTTACCAGCAAGAAAACTGATTTCGAAAGAAACCACATTCTCCCTCCTCCCTCCCCTCTCTCTCCCGCATCGTCGCTCATCACTCTCCTCCTTCCGCTCCGCTGTTTTCGCCGGCGAGAGAGCGAGAGAGAGTATGAAGCAAACGGGGGAGGAGGACGGCAATGGCGTCGGCTGAGGCCGCGGGGGTGAATTCCTATGTCGGTTGCTTCTTGAGGGCGGTATGCAGGCGTCCTCTACTGCAACAATCCGCACGACGCTGTCGTCGGCCTCGCGAACGGTGCGATGTCTCGTGTCCCTTCTTTGGTTCTTGGTCTCCTCAGGGGGCCCCAGTTCCCGCTTTTCCCGTGGTGGACGGTTGTTATTGTTCGATGATACCGAATTTGCCGGTAACTAAAATTTTGGCGATCACGCGATTATAACATCGAGTAGCGAGTTGCAGTTCCCGGGACAGTTAATTTAGAGAACAGGAGGAAGTGTAGGACAAAATATACGTGTCTGCGCTTAGAGTAGGAAATGCTTTTGTGAAGCTTGGCCTGAAATTTCATGGCACATTCATTTCAGAGATGTGATCTGGTATTCACATCTCTAGTATGCATAAAAATAATTAAAAAAAAAAAATGCTTTACTTGGCGACTCTTCGGTATTGGGGGCTTAATGGCTTTTACTTTCTGGAGTCTAGCACACTGCAACTGAGAAGGTGTACATGTTAGTTTCGTCCTGCTGATAAGCCTCATATATTCTTCACGATTTCCCCACATGTTTCCACTTACCTTAAGCATACAATTTCAACTATACTTTCTTCCCAGGACTTGGGAAACAGAAGTCAGACTAGGGTCCCTAGGCGAAGCCCATTCTAACTGATGAGATCTGACTATTTATCTGTTTATTGGTCTTGGTGCGAGTTTCTAGTTTCTTACTGTTGCATGTTACTTCAGGTCTGAGTTGCTTTTGAAACATTTCACTGCATATTTGTTATCTGTAGACAGGTAGAGACATAAAATAGCTCTTACAATGTCATTCTTCCATCTGAATCTTCCCTTCATTTACTGCAGTGAGATCTTTCGGAACAGAAGGATGAAGAAAGGATGGTCCTCAGGTCCTTCCTGAAGACAGAGTTTTCGATTACGTAAATTTCAGAGGGAGTGACATAAAGGTTCGCATTATGTTTGGACAGTTGCCATCCATGATCCGTATATAAGCAAAGCATATATTGTATCATTGACTATACTGTAGAATAGTTGCTCATAAACACAGGTGTATTGCAGTTCGTAATTCTTACTCATGCTAGCATTGGTAACTTCTAGATACTGAAGCTTTGTTTTGGTGACCCAACTATTTCTTTGATGTACTTATGTCAATTCTTGTATTAAAATTCACGACTGACCAAAGCAGAGGAACAAAAATGCTTGTGCACCTGTTTCAGGATTTGCAGGTTCTATCTTCAGAGTCTCAACCTGAAAAGGTTACATCAGACTTGCCGGAAGATCCAGCCATCATAAAGGTTTTATCAACTTTATGTTCTGATCTGATGCTTGAGATGGAAACAAGCCATCTATTCATGTTGCATTAGCTTCTCATACAGGCTATTTTCCTCCACTCTTCATCTGCATCTTCAATCACTCCACAGGCCACCACAATAAGCAGACCCAACAGTTCCAGTTTAGGACTTCCAAATTTGGCTGTCCACCAGACTCTTTCTTCATATCAGCCCACACAGAACTCAACATCATTCAATTCATTGCTGTCTAGAAATACACTTGCTGCTGGACAGCCCATGCTATTACATGGGCAAGAATTTGGTAGGAGTACGGGGGAAGTCCCAGTCCCTTATCCTCAGCAGAGTTATTGGCTGGACTGCCGCCCGGTCTGGTTGCATATCATATTAAGCAACCAATGCAACATCCTGTAACAAATCCATTGACAATGAGTGTTGCAGCAACTTATGGATTATCTGATTCTTTGAAGCCCCCTGTTATTATGGATCCTTTGACATCTACACCAATGTTGATTCCTTCAGATCTGCCATCGGGTCCTGCTTTATTGATTTCGGACACATTACCTAATGTGGCAAAGGATTTGTTGAGTTCTAGAATAATGTCGATGTCTTCTGTGGCAAAGTGTTCTAGTACTGCTGGTCTGAAAATTGACCCCATGCCTCAAGTTATCCATGGAGCAAACTTTGTCTGAGTGTCTGGAGTGGTTCCGGAAATTCTGCCTCTAGCTATGAATGGGGCAAACTTTGAAGCCATCATTAACGACCCCTAGTCAAAATTTACAAACTGGGGCCCAGCTACTTTCTTCATCTCATTTTTCCGGGAGTACTTATGAAGATAAAGAGGTCATTAAATCTTTGACTTCTGAATTGCTGCCAAGGGAGCCGACAGGTGCTGGGGCACCCATTTTGCCTCTTCCAAAACCATATGCCACAAAGGTTTTCTCATGTCTGTCAACTCAATTCATATCTGTGATATTGTGATTCTCAAAATAGTGATTTGCATATTCTATGGTGTTAAAGTAGATAGTATACATGTCATGGCATCTGACAATGCGACTTTCGTGCCTCTGTTTCTTTCTTGATTAAGGATGTAGATTGATACCCCTACTATAGGTTTAAGTTATCAATCATCCACCTTCAAACCCTTAACCCCAACTCACAGAAAAGAAAAAACAGGCACCAAACGAAAGAAAGGTGGGACTCTGTGGGCTGCTCTTTCCTGTAAACCCCCAATAGGCAAAGGCTCGATTGAACCTTAGTGCGTTCCCATAAAATCGACAAGATATCATTACTCAAGCTTAACTTTTCTAGAAACTTGGTATGTTTCAAAGCATTAATCCTTGAGTGCACAAAATTTTACAGACCTAGCTGTTGCAAATGGTTTTTTGGTTCAAGTGCTGGTCTTTGATGGCAGCGAGTAGCTTATGCATAGAGGTAGATATGAGAGCTACGGAAATGGAACTAAACCCGTGTATCTGTTTTATATGCAGCGCATTATTTGATACAGGCTATTTCTGGATTTTATTTTCCTGTGGCTTCTTACTTGAGGCCAGAGGATTATGATTGTATAATTATGTTATGTGGAATTTCATTTATCCATTTTCAATATTCCAAATACATGGTGCATGGTCCGGGAGGTAATTATTGTGTTTTTCTCCCTCCAATATGTTTTGAAACGCTAGACTAGAACAAAAGCTGTACTCTCTCTCTTGTTAAAGATTAAATACTTGGTTGTTATCTTGTTAAATGCTTGTTTAGTTTATGATTATATTCCAGAAACTCCAGCCCACACTTCTTTATAAGCTTCACAAGTCATGGCGTTTCAATTGAATCGACTAATATTTCCTTCCTATTGTTTATAATATCTCGTCTATGACAAGTTTTTATTTGGGGTGAGTTTTAACTTTTGGGCTATTTTTCAGTATACTAGCCATTTTTTTTCCCCTAAAAGTAAAAAACTTTTGTTTTGCTTTGACGTTTGCCCAGTAAACTATAGGTTCACATTTACTCCTTAGTCCTAAAGAACTCTTTCAGTCTCTTGCTTCGCTTCCTCATTCCTTTATTAAAAAGAAGCATCTGAATTTCTAGTTGCTCCATCAAGTGAGACTACATTCGTAGAGAAAAAGGCATTGGATCTCTTTATATCATGATCGTTACTCATTCGTGTCAACTGCTTTTGAAATATATTCCAGATTTATAACATCTATTTATTATAGCTCTCATTTGGTCATTTCTGTCTAATAAGATGCATCTTAGTGAGGAAACTTGTCCATGGCTAGTAAGAAGGGTTCCAATTCTAGTTTTCTTATCTTTGATTGCATGACTCGTGCTCTCTTGATCAGCGGAAGGACCTTTTAAAATTTGAGTTTTGTCTGCCTTCTCTTTTCTCGACACATCTTTTCCTTCAGAAGTTATTTGTTCAACATGCTTGCTAGTGGTTTTTGAAATAGGTTGCACTAAAAAAAAAAAGTGATTTAGTTGAAATATATCATCTGTAATGGCTGTTACATGTAATTCTGCATTGTCTTTGTGTCTTTTCTTTGTTTTTAGTTTTTCTCTCTCCACCTTTCTTCTTTGGGTATTATACCTTGTTAGGAGTAAGAAGGGTAAATTAGTCTTTACCACTTTTAGGGTTTATTTTTTTATGTATATATATTAAAGTTTATTGAATAATACAAAGTAACTTTTCTCTACATGGTATCAGAGCCTAGGGCTTAACCTAGACGACGGAGCAGCCACTCGCCGCCGTCGATTCGCCGGACCGCCGTCGACTCGCCGGACCGCCGTCGTTCACCGGAATAGGGCTTCACTCACGGTCGCGCGGCTTGCTCGCGAGGCTCACTCGCGGTCGCGCGGCTCGCTCGCGAGGCTCACTCGCGGTCGCGCGGCTCACTCGCGAGGCTCACTCGTGGTGCTCGCGCGGCTTGCGCAGCTCCCGTGGCTCGCGCGGCTCGCTCGGCTCGCGCCGCTAACGCTACCTGCACGGCTTGATTGTGCTGCTCACGTGGCGCGCTCGCACTCGCTCGGCTCGCTTGCACGACTTCAGCACGCTCGTGCTTGTGCGATTTGCTGGCCTCCCAGGGGTTTTGATGACCCTATGCTGGTTGGATTTGGTGGTGTAGCTGTGCCACTTCTTGTACATGAGGTCGGTGAAGGAGAGGGAAAACCCTAGAGAGAGAAAGCAGTAGCGACAGAGGATGATTTCGGGATGATCTTGTGGGTTGCTGTAGCGACAAAGTGCAGTAGCACTCATCGGGATGATTTCAGGATGATTTTGTACGGTTAGAATTTGCTTTAAAGTTGCTGATTTGGCTGATTTATTTGTTTGAGACGTGTGATGAAGCAAGTTGCTGTTTGGGTATAGTGCAGTTATTTATTTGATGATTTGAAAGTGGTGTGGTAGCTTCTATCATTTTATTTGGTAGTGGTAATATTGGGTTATTGAATTATTGAGGCTGAGTTGTCTGACGGAAGCTAAGGTCAGAGTTTGCTTATTTTTATTTGGAAAATGGGCGATCCCTCGAAGGGTGCAATTGAAGGAGATAATGAGAAGAGTAATACTGTGATGACTGAGGTGATTTCCTCTTCATCTAATCGAATTACTGATAAGAAGCTCGCAGGTAGTGCTAACTTCTATCAATGGAAGAAAATCGTGAAGCTTACTTTGACAGGCAGGAATCAACATAGACACTTAACTGAGTTTAAGCCCAGAGATGATGTAACTTGGGATGGTGTTGATGCACGCATTCTTAGTCAAATGTTGAATTCTATGGAGAGTAATATAGTTGACATGGTAACTCATGTTGATACAGTCAGAGAACTATGGGAGTATTTGAATGTGCTGTATTCTGGCCAAGATAATTTGTCACGGATTTATGAGCTATCGCAGGAGTTTTATCGATTTGAAAGAAAAGGGCGCTCTATTACTCAATGCTTTGCAAACTTTAAGAGATTGTATGAGGAGTTGAATGTTGTTCTCCCTATTTCAGCTGATGTTCAACAAATGCAACGTCAAAGGGAACAATTGGCTGTAATGGGATTCTTAGGATGTCTTGGTTTTGAGTGTGAAAATGTTAGGTCTCAGATTCTTGGAGGAGAGAATATAGCATCACTCACAGATACATTTGCTCGAGTTCTTCGAGTATCTCATGAGTCCTCTCAGGATACATCATCTATGGTGGGGAGTTCAGCCCTTGTGTCCCAGACTCGAACTGGTAGTGGTAATAGGAGTGATGGAGGAACCCGTGGCGGCTATAGTGGGCGTGGTGTCCGAGGAGGAGGCCGAGGCATTGGAATAGGGAGAGGTCAAGGTAGTCAGCATCCTTATGGACAATTCCATATATCTACTGATAATTCGGGAACTACCCGAGTTTGTCATTACTGTGGCAAACCTGGTCATATTCAAAAATTTTGCTACAAGCTACATGGGAGACCAGGGCAGCAGCACCAGTTTGCTAATATCTAATATTGACCCTACTCCACAGTCATCTGAAGACAAGGTGGTGGTTGTGTCTGGTGAGGAATATGCTCGGTACACACAGTCTCAAATCTCACAGCCTGTTTCTTCCACTGCTACTTTGGCTCAGACAGGTAATGCTACTGCATGTCTTTCGGCTACTTCTCGTCCTTGGATCATTGATTCAGGGGCTTCTAATCACATGTCAGGTCTTTCAGGTATATTTTCCTCTTTTTCTCCATCTTCGTCCATAGTTACTCTAGCCAATGGGTCACCTACACATGTCAGTGGAATTGGGACAGTTAACCCAAGTCCTTCATTACCTTTGTCCTCAGTGCTTTATCTTCCACAACTTCCATTTAACCTAATGTCTGTTAGTAAGTTAACCAAAAACTTTCAGTGTTCAGTAACTTTTTATCTTGATTCTTGTGTCTTCCAGGATCTGGCTACGAAGAAGACGATTGGTAGAGGACGTGAGGAAGGGGGGCTGTATGTACTTGAAGATGCTTCTTCAGTTGCTTGCACAAGTGTTGCGTCCCCACATCAAATCCATTGTCGTCTTGGTCATCCTTCTCTACGTAGTCTTCAAAAGTTAGATTCTAGTTTTCAATCTCTTTCTAGTCTAGAGTGTGAGTCATGCCAACTTGGCAAATTACATCATGTTAGTTATACACCTCGAGTCGTTAAACAATCAGCATCTCCTTTTTTATTAGTTCATTCAGATATTTGGGGTCCATGTCGTGTGGTTTCCAATTCAGGTTTCAGATATTTTGTTACTTTTGTCGATGACTATTCCAGAGTTACCTGGTTATATTTAATGAAAGATCGTTCCGAATTATTTTCTATTTTCTGTGCGTTTATATCTGAAATTTATACTCAATTTGGCATGCGTGTTAAAGTTCTGCGTTCTGATAATGCTAAGGAGTATTTTTCCACATCCTTTTCTGATTTTATGACTCAACATGGTATGGTCCATGAATCTTCCTGTCCTGATACTCCACAACAGAATGGTATTGCTGAACGGAAGAATAGGCATTTATTGGAAGTTACTAGATCCATGTTATTTGAGATGAAGGTACCGAAAACCTTTTGGTCTGATGCTGTTCTAACTGCATGTTATCTCATTAATCGCATGCCTTCTTCTATTCTACAAGGTGGTATTCCTTTTTCCACCTTGCTTCCTAGTGAACCACTATTTGTCTTACCACCCCGTATCTTTGGTTATGTCTGTTTTGTTCGTGATCATCGACCCGGAGTATCAAAACTTGATCCCAAAGCACTCAAGTGTATGTTCATGGGTTATTCCCGCACTCAAAAGGGATATCGCTGTTATTCTCCATTACTGATAAAATATTTTGTAACATCTGATGTTTCATTTTTTGAATCCACTCCTTATCATAATGTTCCAATTGATGTGTCTGAATTAGATGAAGACTTGTATTTGACCACCATTCGGTCTACTATTCCCAATGTTTCACCAGTATCTACAGAGAAACCACCTCCTCTCCAGGTTTATACACGACGTCATCGTGATGCTACTACTGCTCCCCCTGCTCCTCATGTCACTACTACGTCGACTTCAGCTCCAGATCTGCCATTAGCTATCCCTCCTCTTGTATCTGATCTTGATCTTCCTATTGCTCATCGCAAAGGTACACGTACTTGTACTCAACATTCTATTGCAAATTTTATTTCTCACTCTTCTGTGTCTCCTACTTTTCCAGTCTTTTTAACTACTGTTGAACAATTTCCTATCCCCAAGTCTGTTGCTGAGGCGTTACAAAGTTCTGGTTGGAGGACAGCAATGGAAGAAGAATTACAGGCTCTTGAGATTAATCAAACTTGGGACTTAGTACCACTTCCTCTAGGCAAAACTGCTATTGGTTGTCGATGGGTGTATGCTATAAAAGTTAACCCCGATGGTTCTCTTGCTCGTTTAAAAGCAAGACTTGTTGCAAAAGGGTATGCTCAGGTGTATGGGGTTGACTATCTAGACACATTTTCTCATGTTGCCAAACTTACTTCTGTTCGTATTTTGATCTCTCTTGCTGCAACGTATAATTGGCCTTTATTTCAGCTTGATGTTAAGAATGCTTTCTTGAATGGCACTCTTCATGAGGAAGTTTATATGGAGCAACCTCCGGGGTTTGTTGCTCAGGGGGAGTCTGGACTAGTTTGCAAATTAAAAAAATCTTTATATGGTTTGAAACAATCTCCACGAGCATGGTTTGGAAGATTTTCTAAGGTTGTATTGTCTTTTGGGCTATCAAGATGTGGAAATGATCATTCTTTCTTTTATAAACAATCAAGGGGAGGCAAGCTATTCTTGATTGTGTATGTTGATGATATTATCATCACGGGAGATGACTTGGTTGGTATAGCTGAGCTAAAAGCCTATCTTCAGCAGCAGTTTCAAACTAAGGACTTAGGAAAATTGAAATATTTCCTAGGAATCGAAGTGGCACAATCACAAAAAGGTGTTGTTCTGTCACAGCGAAAATATGTCTTGGATTTGCTCACTGAGACAGGTATGTTGGGATCAAAGCCTCTTGATTCACCCATGGAACAAGGGGTTAAATTAGTTGCTGATGGAGGAGAAATTCTTAATAATCCTGAGAGATATAGAAGACTGGTAGGTAAGCTGAATTATCTTACAGTTACTCGACCAGACATTGCTTTTCCTGTCAGTGTAGTAAGCCAGTTTTTGTCTTCCCCTCGTACATCTCACTGGGATGCAGTTATTCGGATATTGAGGTATTTGAAGAAAGCTCCGGGAAAAGGAATTCTCTACCAAAACCATGGTCATAACAGAGTTGAAGGTTTTTCTGATGCTGATTGGGCTGGGTCTCCAGATGATAGAAGATCAACTAGTGGATATTGTACCTTAGTCGGAGGAAATCTGGTATCATGGAAAAGTAAGAAACAAAGTGTTGTTGCTCGCTCTAGTGCTGAGTCAGAATATAGAGCCATGGCACAAGTGACATGTGAATTAGTGTGGATTCGACAGTTATTGACTGAGTTAGGCTTTAAAGATTTAGTACCTATGACTCTGTGGTGCGATAATAAAGCTGCTGTGCATATAGCTTCCAACCCCGTGTTTCATGAGAGAACAAAACACATTGAGGTTGATTGTCATTTTATCCGAGAGAAGTTGCAAAATGGAGTAATTCTTCCCAGTCATGTTCGAACCAGTGAACAACTTGCAGACATCTTTACTAAGTCCTTGGGTAATGGGAGGATAGAACATATTTGTAACAAGCTGGGCATGATTAATATTTATGCTCCAGCTTGAGGGGGAGTGTTAGGAGTAAGAAGGGTAAATTAGTCTTTACCACTTTTAGGGTTTATTTTTTGATGTATATATATTAAAGTTTATTGAATAATACAAAGTAACTTTTCTCTACATACCTAAACAATATATCTTTATTTTGTGTTGCTAAATCCTCTTTCCTCCGCCATAGGCGAACTTAGAACTCCACCGACGCAACTTTCAGCATCACGGTTGCTCATCTTCCATCCGAACCAGCAAGCTCTGACGAATGTAAGATCGCCACCTGCCAACAGAGGCAGCGGACAGAAGAAGGACTTCCTGAAACAGTCCCTAGCGAGCCAACAGCGATGGAGATGGGCGATTTGAGGTGACGGACTACAATTGCTGACCAAAGCCATGGAAACTGATGACATAGCTTCGAGTGAACGATTCTCTGCCGAGGTTCTGGGCCTCATGCAGCTTGCTATAGATCAAGGAAACGCCCGGCACATCCGAAATGTAATACTTGAGATGAATTTTGAATTCAACTCGTATGGGGCTACAGTTGCGGGGGAACTTGAAGAATGTGTCGTTGAATTTGTGCGAGATACGTTCACTAAGTAGTTTGTAAGTTTAGTCTGTGCATGCTTGGTAGTGAATTCCATTGGCAATCAACGTTACATGCTGCAAAATTAGGGACACTCTCCGGAAGGTGTGACTTCTCTTGTTTTCATAGATGGCAATTTATTGGTAGAAGTAGGTGAAATCTAGATTCAAAGGAAAAACAAGCGAGGGAAAGTGAAACAACAGGAAGTAGGGCCTGCATGGGTTGGTTCAGTCCCCTTCTGGGCAAAGAACTGAGCCAATCCGGGTGCTATATGGGTTGGGAATTCCCTTATGTGAAACCAGGCATTGAAGCGGACAACCAGCCACACTGGAGAGAGAGAGATATGGTTGCTTTTGAGGTGTGTAGGAAATGTAGTATGTACCCATCATGAAGATGTGCAGCCAGTGATAGGTTTGCCAGGATGATTGAATTTTGAGGAACTTTGATCACTGGTACAAGAATCTGTTGCTAAGTTCTACAAGGCACTTGAAGAGTTAAAACAATGGAGAAATGAAGAAGATGCAGAGAGATGGTAAGCCACTACAAGAGGTCACTTGATAGTCGATCCTTTTACCTAATTTTCATGGAGCATGAGAAGTAATATGAACATTGGTTTGTGCCCATGGATAACTGGGCAGGTGGCTAATTTCTTTCACCCGTGGACTATGTGAAAAATAAAATCACAAGAAACAGAGTTTAGATAAGTTATTTAGTAGAATGGAGACAAAAGCACAAGAAGCTGATTGTCAATTCTGATTTGCAAGGCCTTTGCAATAAATTAGGATTCTGTTTTCATCCTTTTATGTCATAGCGTTTACGAATGAGAATGACCTGGAAGTCCTCGAAGCTTCTTGAATGTTTGAGTGGAACCTTATCAATGAAAAATAAGCTTTTGAGGTACCAATGATCGGACACACTGGAATAAGTAACATTTAGTTTCTCAAAGTCATTGCTGTTTTTGCTTCAGTGTTGTTAGAGCCATATCAAATTGGCAGTTAGATGAGATTGGCATATGAATTACAGGGTGAGTATAGGTAGATAATCATTTCTTGGAAGTTTGCGATCAGTATATCATACAAGATCTGCAAGATTTTGATCATATAGCTTTGAGATATGCATTCATTCCATTAGTGGCTGCATATTGATACTGAAATATTTCTACTGCTGGCAACTTAATGCTGATTTCCACTTGAGTTGCTAAATGCATGCATGCATGCATGAGAGAACCAGTGACTCTTATCCTCATATCTTTTTCTTGAAACAAGTAACAAGGCCCTATGTGTCTTTCTTGTATAAGGCAAAGTTTGCTCTGGACAGCCTTGAAGTTTCAGTTGGGTAAAAAACTGATATTTAGTAGCCACGTGCATTTCAGA
Organism: Eucalyptus grandis x Eucalyptus urophylla; assembly: GCA_028830015.1. Classification (NCBI taxonomy): domain Eukaryota; kingdom Viridiplantae; phylum Streptophyta; class Magnoliopsida; order Myrtales; family Myrtaceae; genus Eucalyptus; species Eucalyptus grandis x Eucalyptus urophylla. The sequence goes on along the minus strand of CM054193.1, from coordinate 31,087,842 downwards.
TATATATCTTTAGTTTCTAATTGAGATGATTAGTAGTTGAGTCTTAATTAGCGAATGGTTTCAGATTGTACTCTTTGATTGAATAGCTCTGTGATTGTTGAGGATAGGCACATCATTGTGGCAGGAAGAAACCACACTAATGAGATGCAAATCGTATAGTTTATCACTCTCCACCCCTGTTTAAATTTGGCCAACAGCACTTTGTTATTGTTCTGAATTATTACCCTCGAATAAATTTGGCCAACAGCACTTTGTTAAATTTGGCCAACAGCACTCGTAGTTATTTTTTTTATCTTTTTATGTTTCTCCCATGATCATTTCTCTAATAGATGATAAAAGAATTATCTGAACAAATCTGTTAGTAAGTAGAATTTTCGATGCATTATAAGGCTGTCAAATGGTTTTTTTCCCATTATTCTTTCATAAAATATGACTATGGCTAACACTACCAATAATCTGGCTTTATTATGCACAATGTTATATGTATTTCATATACCATCGCGAAGCTCTGTCTAGAACCATATTATGGTCTTCATCATCTTTTGTGAAGTTACGTTAGCTAGACTGGTACACTTATTTCGTATAAAAATGAATCGTGAAATTATTGCCCATTATGATGTAAGAACCTGCTTTTGGGCACAATTTTTTCACACAACGGCTACATCTACACAAATAGTTTAAGCTTGATTTCTCGTAGAGATAATTTATTGTCTAATAGTCTATTCCTGTGATCATTTATAGTTATGTGGTGACAAAACACTTACATAAATGACTTTGCGGACAGTGATAAATAGTTGATGAGAAAAATATTTCGCCCTTTTATTACCTTTTAGAGCATAATGAAAAAAAAGGCACCTTGCTTTAGGGGTATATAAAAAAATACTGTTAGAAAAGGTGGAGGTGGCCAATCCAATAAGAAGTCTCTTTTTCATTTGAGATTCTCAGCAACTTCAATCGATCAAAAACTTGTTGATATAATCTAATATATGCCTTGATCAATCTTTTATATACTCAATCAGATAAATTTTCAAAGAAAACATTTCTCATGAAATGCATTTCCTAGATTTATGATGAAACTACACGAAGGGCAACTTTTTCTCCTGCAAAGGTCCTAAGTTTGATATGCTTTCTTTATATTTCTCCTTGCGCTTTTTAGGCAACAAGACTTGCAGAGATGGACACTCTTCATGTTCTTCTTGAACGGTGGCAGAGCACAGGATTTTAGGCAGCAGAAGTTGCAGAAATGTTTTTAGCATGCTCCCTTTATGTGACATGGGAACCGTGCATAATGTATGCAGCAGCATTATCAATCATTGGTATGTCTGTTGATCATACTAAAATAGAACTAAACTTTCCTAAACTTTGTTTGTTCATAAATGATTAGATGACTCTTAGCCACTTTTAGGTATAAAGAAGTATATTATGGCCATGCAAATGATAAAATTGGAGGCTATGACTCGATGCTGTTGTTGCATTCAAGTACCTCCGAGGCATGCATTAGGTCAGTTTCTGAACTTGCTTTCATCTGCTGAGCTCCACTTTGAAATTGTGACATATGATAATTAACAACTCAACCTTACTGGAGTTTTATGATTCCTTATGTTGGATGCGGTTTCGTAGTGATTCTATTTGCTGTTGCACCTTGAATATTGCAACACATAGCCTCTCGGAGTTTCTGAAGCCTCAAGAAGTCGAGCTTATATCAATTCTTTCTATCCTCGCTTTATTTCCTTTTTCTTAAATTCTTTATGACTGGTTAAACATTTTCATTTTTGGTAATTTCCACTGAACAATTTACAGTTCGGGAAGTGCTACAACTAACATTAGTTTGTTCTTTCCTTGTCCCTTTGTCCCCTTTTTCTTCATCTCTTCTTCCTCGCTTGTTTTCAGTGCAGTGAGATTCTTTGATGTCTTAATGTTATCAAGATTAGATCAGGAAATATAGTTTCTTCAAATAAATATGATTTTGTGACTATGAGCAAATTATGCTTTATGATATGCCATGGGCAATGTACTTGATCTTCTTGCATACGTGAGGGCCAGTGCTCGCTAAATTGTGGTGTAGGGCTTGTGTTTCCACGAAGATTTATTATCCAACATTTCATGTTTTCTAAGCTTGTGCAAAAATCATCAGTTTTTTATTCAGACTTTGTTGACATACGACTTAAAACGTATTGAAATAGGATCTGTTTGAATGTGATTTGAACATTTCATGAAGTACCTAATCTAGATTACAACATGGTCTCTCTGTTGAAGTATTAGTTTTGAAAGAAGAAGCTCAAGTACATGGGGTAAGAAGCATGAGACGTACCAAGGGATCCATCTAAACAAAAAATTTCAGTGGGAAAAAAAAAACCATGAAAACTCTTGACTTTTAGAGCATGAAATACATAGATATGCTGCTGTTAATAATCTGATTATGAGTCAAAACTATCGTGGGAAACATGACCTGGCTCATTACCTTTCTGAATACAACATCAAGCAAGGAGACTCATCTCGCAGATAGAGGACCTTGCTCAATTTCCTCTCTTTGGAGCTCAAAAACTAGCCCAATGTACTGCATAGTTTCATGATAGAACGAGACTGTTATAACAGTGAGCATGGTTCCTGTGCGATGTTTGGAAGATGTAACTGATTGAAACGCCCCCTAGCCAGTACTAGTACACAAGCCATCCACAAATCTTCTCTCAATCAGATCACTGTTGCAAGATTACTCTGAAGAGAAGTTGCCCATCCAAATCAAAAGCCTCTAAGTATCACCCAGTTTACAGCATGTTGTTTGTTCTCCAAGGACATTAGGATCCATGTTGAAGAGAAAATATAGAACAACCCAAAGGCATCATGAAAGTTAAAAATTTTAAGCCATAGTTACCCCAAACACCCACTCTTTTATATTTGATGCAAATATTTTGCCAAGGTCGATGCCTAGTTACTGTCAAGTTAATCAAATGGTACAATTCATAGATGATTTGCTTGCGTGAAAACCTATTATCTGGAATACATACATTTCTTAGAATTGATATTCTCAAGACCGATACGTAAAATTCCTAGCTAAACACATTCTCCCACTGGCGAACTTGTTTTTGTTTAAATGATAACTTCTTTTGCAAATTGCTTTGTCAATTAGTCTGCTATATTATCTCTAGCATGATATTTGAACATGTCTTGCGAATGGAATTTGTCTCGGGTTTCAAGCTGACGAGCTAGGCCAAAAAAAAAAAAAATGCAAAATCATTGAAATATTCGTTGGTTTCCACAGAATCATTAGGTTTCAAGTGTCTGCTTGATATATGAATGTTTCCAACTTTTTTCTTCTTTATCTTGCCATAATGGGAATTCTGGATCAAAGGGTTTCAAATGTTGGAGGTATAATGGTGTAAGAAACAATATCTCTTACGCAAAATTTTAATGAATGAGGAAACCCTGATGGTATGAACAGCGATCAACCACCAGTTGAACTGTCTATTCGAAAGAATTTTATAATATTCTACAGTTAGCACCTATTTACATCAGATAAACCTAGGAAAAATTATAGTTCCTTTTCAATGAACCTGTAGTTAAGTACACAAATTAAGAGGCTTTAAAGAGCATAATAGAGCAGTTCTATTTTTTGAACCAAAGTTTACGTTATCAATCAATGAAGTAGAGCATTGTTCCTGCTAGCTATATCTCCCTGAAAGACCCTCTCGGAAAAGTATACAATGGTCTTCGTAGCACTCATCCATTTCCATATTGTTTAAAGAAGAAGTCAGGAAGTCTCTTTCTAATTCTACCTTTCGATCAATTCTCCCAACTAGCTAGAGAAAGGATTGTAGCTGTGGCTTTCAGTGATTGTAGATCTTGCTGAACAACTAACTCTCTCTATCTCGATCAATTCTACCAACTAGCTAGAGAAAGGATTGTAGCTGTGGCTTTCAGTGATTGTAAATCTTGTCCATATCTAAATCGTTTGCTGCAATAAAAAATGTCGTTGTATCCTTACTCTGGAGAATTATGTGCACATCCCAGGTAAATACAGCTGGCCCAATTGAATGTTTTGAAAAGAAATTGCAACCTCAGAACTAGCGGGCCATTGGTTGGATTAAAACCCATTTAGAGGTTTTCTCCATCAGGATAAGGTGCTTATCCTGAGATGGTGGATACACTTATCCAGACTCACACTAAGTATAGTTGCTTGAGTGGAGCGGAGTTCAGCCATAAAATGGTTGCTATAAATAGGTGTAGAATTTGCCTAGTAAACCAAAAAAAAAAAGAATTTTGGATTCCCAGTCTTTTCACTTTTGCCAGTTTTCAGATGCCCTGTTAATCCTCTGAAGCTTTCCTCTAGACTAGGTACTCTTAGCCAGATTGCCATTTGAGAAATATAATGGCACGTCCTTGGTTAAGAAAAAAGACGAAGTGCAGTATCTTAATATTTGATAATCCCCTAGTTAGACTGGTTTGAGAGAAATATCTTCTTCCTTGATCCCTTTCTTGAATTAATTAACATATATGGTTATTCGTCCAACAATTCTCCAATTTGGGCTCTTCAGTTGCAAATATTTTAAGGGACTGACAGACCATAACCTTTTCATGCCTTTAAATAATTAGTACACTTTGGAAACAAATTACATGCAGAAAAAAATGGCCTTGAAATAATTTGTCTTCACAATGATAAAATCAATTTGGTTTCATGGTTCTTCTTTGTTTTGTAGAAACATGTTACATCAATATCATTTCTCTTCGCCTTTCTTCCCCTCCTTTTCCATTCATTTACTCCTAATGACGTTGTGGAATCTATGATTTGTTCAAGTATTTTATAGATATGCTGAACACTTCTATTTGATGTTCAGCTCCAAAGCCTGACAGTTCATGGTTTAATCATCAGGCTTCTCGTTCGATCTGCATGCATTGATTCTTCCTGTCGACTCCTCTTATACCTTTGCACAACTAGGTAAGACTTTTGAACAATCGAATCCTTACCTTTGATGAATATCATGTGCACCATGTATAGTATTATGATGCACCTCTGCTACATATTAAATGATCATCAGTTACTCGTGCTTGTAGCAGGTGGTCTGCATGGTTTGACCTTTCTCTGTCATAGCCTTTTAACATTGAAATGGCACAGATTAATGCGCTGTGGCAATTTTTCTTGTAGTGATATGAAACTCATGCTAAGATTGAGTATACCTATCGCTGTAGATTTCCTTATATAATAGGAAATTAATTACAACGAGGACACTAGAAAAGGTCTTCAAGAGAAGTTAGATGACATCCTTACTCTTCATTCCTGATTCTTGGTTTATTCTGATTATATTGTTCATTGTTCTTATTCCCGATAGTTAATCTCTTCAACCTAAATCAAATTTGCAATCCAGATAGTTCCCATCCTTGAGGTGAATTCATCGCAAAATGACTTTTGAACTGTAGTTTTGCAACTCTTTGTATTCATGTAAAGTGCAAATATGAATGTTACATTTAGATACTCGCATCATAAGATTCTCTCTTGTTTGTGTGTGATGACGGTAATGGTTGATGTTAATTATTTTGTCTCATGATGTAAAAACATTTTATAATCGTAGCGTTTGTAGATAGTCCTTTAAGTGTAGAGATCTCTGTGAATGTTATTTGTGATGATAAGCATTCTAATTTATGGTCAGAAGATGTTTTAGCATTCCATAGTGTTTTAAATGATTCAGTCCACTCTGACTGATAACGCATGTGCCTTTTATTGCTTTTCCAAACGCAGAATTTCATTAAGGGACCCGAGAAAGGAAGCATAGTGCATGAGCAGATCGTTTTTGCCCAAATGTTCATGTGTTTACTGAGGACTGCAGCTGTGATCAAATTCCATTTCATGCTTTATCTTGCTTATCCGATGTTTAAGATAATTTACAGCATAATCTTGTGTAGGCATCATTTTTCTAATGCCAAGTTTTTTTTGTCATCACACATTCTCTAATCTAGCTTGATTTTTTTTTAGCCTTTCAATTTTTGAGGTAATTCCGAGCGTGCTATTGATGTGTCTAAGCTTCATAGTTTTGAACTATATCATGTGCTTTCCCTAATGATGACAAAATAAGTAAATGATTTACATGTGATTCGCATGGAGTTCTGGGTAAAGAATTGCGTTAACTGGATTTAGGCTTTGTGGTTATATTAATTATGTCCTAAATACTTTAATTTATAGTAATGTAGAGTGAACTAGTATCATGACTAGGAGTGTGTATTCGTCCGGTTCAACCCAAGAACCAAATTGATTTGGACCGGACCAAACTGGCTAGTTCTGAGAGGTTTTCATGGGAACCAATCCTATTCCTTATTCCATGTAAAAGACTAGGGTACACTATTTCTCCAGGCTTGAGATGTTATGTAACTATATGCTTGAGACTCACTCCTTTTTTTTTTTTGTCAAAATTAACGATATTACTAACTCGGCATTGTAGAAATGTGACATCCCGATTTTCCAATTCTATTTTTAATAAATTGAGACGGGCATTTCGTTGGCACGCATATAGTTCTTTTCCTTGAGTCGGCCACTCATGTGAAAGCTAGTCTATCGGGTGAAGTCATTAAGAAATTATAATGCATCGGACTTGAGAATTTGGCCAGGAAGCGATCTTTCAACCGAGCTAATCTGCAAGGGTCATTACGGCACAAATAAAAATCGATTAGAGACCAGGGATAGGTCGACTTGACAGAGGCATGTGATCGAGTGTGGGTGATTCCACCATATCGCATAATCCTTGTCGATCGACACTGGGTCGACTTTTCTATCGATTGGGTACCCTGTGTCGTATTTGAAACCTTGAGATTACCTCGATAATCGAAAGTTGCCAATGTTTCAAAGATGTACATTGTGGCTTGAGATGATCAACCACAGGTCAGATGCATGAAAATTTCTAAAGGCTACTCGGTAGGTTGGGCCGCGCTAGTATCGTGCCGAAGTGAAATTAACCGTGAAATTGAGATCAAATTCAGAAATTGGAAGTCTGGGTGTGTCACAAATCATTTTAGGAACATTGACTAATCTTCGGAAGATTTTTTCATGCAAGCCGAGTTTTTCGGCAAAATAATCAAGGTATGGCTATTTTGGCTCGAGAAATTAGTAGGCCGCCTTTGGTCTTGCTTTTGGGACTTAAGTTGGTTCTATAGACAAGTGAAGATGTGAATTGAAGCGTGGTGACATCGGATTAATTTTATGGACTTCAATTTGATTCAATTGGAAGAGAATTGATGAGAATTGAAGAGATTGGATGTACAAGAATTGGACCCCGGCGGAAAATGGAATTGAACCCATTGGAATAAGGTTGTGGGAGTTTTGAGTGAGTGGAGTATGACATCATCCATGAGGTCATGGTGGGCCATTTTTGTGGGATTAAAGAAAAAGGAAAAGAAAAGGGAATGGACCCATCTCTCTCTCTCTCCTCCTTCTTTCTCCTTCCTCTCTCCCTTCCGTTGGTTTCTCCTCCATCTTTGTTGTGCGAAGATGAGAAAAATGCAGAGAAGAAGCTGGAGTAGCCATGGCCGCCCGTAGCCGCTCGCCGTCCGTCGCGGTCACCGCCCATCCGCGCGCGAAGACCCGCGCACGCTCGCCGGCCCGCCGTCGCATCGTCTCCGCTTCACCTCAGCTCGCGTCGCAGCTGCTGCATCAGCTCGTACCGGAGCCGTTCGGCCACCTCCGGCCACCGTTCGGGCCCCGCCTAGGTCCGGTTCGACCCCTCAACCCTCCCCGGCCCTTCTCCATCTCATCCAAGCGCCGGATCTACCCTTTCTCGACCTCAAACCGCAGCGGACAGCAACTGCAGAAAATGGGTATGGCAGCACCTATTTGACCCGTTTTGGCCGTCTTCCCGAGCTCGGATGCTCGGCCCGCCTTGAGGAAAGTTGATCCTCGCGTCATCCTCGTCGTTTTGGTTCGCTCGGCTCGTTAATCCGGTGAGTTTAACTCACTAAACCTTGATTAGAGGGTTAATGATGCTTTATGGGTGCTTAGTTTATGTTAAGTGTTATTAGGTGGTTAGTTTAATTTATTTAAGTGTAGATTATATTAAGGTGTTTGATTAACTTAAATTGTGTTTAATTTAAGGTTAAGTGAGTGGTTATATTAATATAAACTGTGATGTGACATAAAGGAATTTACTTTTGATTTATTTAAATATTTCGAAATTGGTTAATAATTTAATAATATTATATTATTCGAAATTATTAAAATATTATTATTTAATTATTTTCGGAATAAATTTAATTAATTATTAAATTCCGAAAATTTTGTTAGGACCCTAAATTCTCAGAATTTCGTGCCGATCGCTGCTGTGTAGTCAGATTTTGAAATTGATGATTGGATATTATAAATTGAGTGTGGATTGTGAAAAGTATGGATTTTATTTAGAAAATTTCAAGTGTCGAGTTTGGCATTGAAATTAGATTGTTAATGGTTAATATCGTAATTGGATTACGTGAGTGAAATGTAAAGTATCCAGGGATCGGTATCGAATTGTCGTGTGCTAGTTGAAAGGCTCGGGTCGCAGTAGTGGCTAAGCCGACTGGATCCTTATTCTGCTAGAAATGCCATCAAGAGAGTGACGTGACTTGGTCGCAGTAGTGGCGAGACCGACTGGACCTTTATTCTTCTAGAAATGCCGTCAAGAGAATGACGTGGCTTGGTCGCAGTAGTGGCGAGACCGACTGGACCTTTATTCTTCTAGAAATGCCGTCAAGAGAATGACGTGGCTGGGTCACAGTAGTGGCGAGACCGACTGGACCTTTATCCTTCTAGAAATGCCGTCAAGAGAATGACGTGGCTTGGTCGCAGTAGTGGCGAGACCGACTGGACCTTTATCCTTCTAGAAATGCCGTCAAGAGAATGACGTGGCTTGGTCGCAGTAGTGGCGAGACCGACTGGACCTTTATTCTTCTAGAAATGCCGTAATGTTAGTAGATAGCCGACCTGCGAGTAGGCTATGCCCTTGTGTGGAAGTGAATAATAATTGGAATGCGTGCTTAGTGCGATCGTGATTTATATGAAAGTGATGGCGTTCCAATTGTTTGAATTATTATTACTCCTTGAGATTGTGTGATACAAATTGTGCTAACCTGTAGGAAGGAATTGAGGCGAGGTAAGTTCTCCGTGTGATGTGGCTAGGCCACCCTTGGGCGTATTTTCTTTCTAATAGGGGTTTAGGGGGTTGAACTTGCTGAGACATCGTCTCATCCCGGTTGGGGGATTAAAATTTCAGGTCCCTGGTGGACGGAGCGACCAGATAGCTTTGGTTGGCCTTGAGAAGATGCAGATGTGAAGTCATAAGATTGGAGAACGTGTCCGACTTGTAGGTCGTAGGACAATTCCATTTTAAGAGCCGGTCTTTTGTAGACTTTTGGCCGTAGACCTCTGTTTGTAATTCTGTTGAATTATGAAAGTGTTATGTTGTGGTTTTACTTCCTGCTTTTCTATCCCGTGTTTTATTGTCAGGGGTTTTATAATACGTTATGCTTGCGCATTAATAAATGAATGGGGTTGGCGACACTACCTGGGAATGTCGCATTTGCATGACCATGGTGGGATGTTGGCGCACTCGAGATTCGGGGCGTGACAAGAAAAGCATAAGGTTTCGATGTTTGAACATAAAATCAACATCAGCGAATTAGGGGGATTGGTAATCCAATTCTTCGGGAGGGAATTGGCTAGGTGGGCTTTGCAACCTAGTCGGCCACTTGATTGTATATGCTCGGCTCAAAACAGAGAATCACGCCCTTGAGCTGGCCCAATGGATCTTTGCAATCTTTAACGATGGATTGAACAGCCCATGTGGGCTCAGCCCGGCCCAATATAAAATCCACCGCGTTTAGGCAATCTGAAGCTAACACAGTTGACTTTGCAGGTGCAAGTACACCGCGTGCGAAAAAAGGAAGAGGGTGAGGTAAAAGCATTAAGGTGACCGATCTGGTTCTAATATTAGTTGAGGAATAAGAATTGACTTCAGCTTTTTTCTCTATTTGCATGTGTTGCTGTTGCCACCTTCGTTACAATAATTTGTGGGCAGGTGTAATGTGGAAGGGGAAGTAGCCACTCATCCAACAGTATAATTACACCCACCAATGGTTCGTTGCTATATGCATCTGCATATAACCTTGCTGAACACCCGAGCTGAGATGTGAAACCCACATGATGTGCCATCAGTCCTCAGTTTCTATTACGCTATAAAGCAGAGAGCCAACATCGACCCCTTATGATTTGAATCTTTGCTTCCTCCCATCATTACCACCAACAAACAGAAAAAAAAAAAAAAAAAAAGGTCAAAAGAGAAAGATGACTCGGAGTAGGAAATAGCAATCTGTTCAAGAGTAATATAACTTGTTTGCGCATCCACACTTAGCAATACCTAGAATCAGCCCCAATCGGTTAGTGCGGTGTCAAAACAGGATAGGCCAATTTCTGATTCCACAAATGGGAAACCGACCAAGCCCAATCGAATTCTCGATCTAAAGGGAGAACCAACCCGTTTTGAAACTGATCACCCATAATCATAATCATTGTTGATTTTCCTTAGCAAACTATTATAAATCTCACTGACATGATCAGCCACATGGTGACCATGACAGGTTGAGATGGTCATGTTATGACTCTGGAAGAATGTAAAAAAATTAGTGTTTTACTCGGTCAAGAGGCAATTGTCAATTGCTTCTTTCCTATGCGCTTTCAGTGTTGTTCAATCCTGAATGAGAGACTTCTTTTCTTTTGGTATTTTTTTCTCTACGTCATAAGTTTTCTTCCGGTATTAAAAAGTCGAAATTTTGAGTTTTTTCTTAAGCTAGTAATGATTATGTTATAGCCAATTCTATTAAAACATTAGAAAGTACCAAGCTATCTATCTAAAACACCGCAGCCTAAAACAAACGGGAAGACTGTAATATTGAGCCTTAATTTATTAGAAGTTTTTATAAAATGTAGGTTAGCATTATTACATTTTAGTTTGCCAAAGTCATTACAAAGTTTATAAAATATGTGAGAATGCTACATTGCTCAAATACAATCACATTATCATATTATATTGGGAGCCTAATTCTCCTAAAAAAAACACAAACACTTACTCTGTATCCAATTTTGGCCCAAACGTTTTTTTGCCTCATTAAAAATCACCGACTTTCACTCTATATCCAAATCCAGCCCATTATTTATATTGCTTTTAAAGTCTGATGTGTAAATTCCACGCATACATTTCTCTCTTTCTCCATAGATGATGTGGAATTTCAGCAGAAGTAAATATTTATAAAAAATATATCTTATTTTCTTTTCTCCTTCGTTTTTCCTTGCAACCTCCATGGATGAAGGTGCTTGAGCTAAAATCTGAGTCGCGCAACCTCAGAACTGAGTCGCATGACCTCAAGTGTCAGGTTGCGCACCTCAATCGCGAGTGGCGAACTCCATCAACGTAGGTCAACTGTAGGGCTCAGAGTGAAGGAAACGATCTGCGCCTTCTCGGCCACGGTGGTTTCAGGGAAAGCGTGGGCTCGTTTCGTCATTGTCCGGACACGGTGTGGATATACAAAGCTTCAAGGATGGCTGAGCGGAGATGATGGCCGATAAAAACGGCTTCTCGAAGCTTGAAAAACCGGAACAGAAAACAGGCGTTTCGGCCTAGCTCGCCGCAGATGATTTCGACAACAGCCAACCATCGCGGAGGGGTTGTCAGAGGTCGGGGCGCGGAGTCGGATGCTTAGATGGCGATGGGTGAGAGAGAGTAAAGCTGTGCCCGAGTGAGTCCTTGCGAAGAAGACGATGAACGGTGACGAGGAGGAGGAACTGGGACCTCTCGTTTGGAAACTGGCCTGCATCAAAGGCGTTTTGCTGGTCAAGCTACTTCCATTTTTTTATTATTATATTTTTTAGACTGGAAAGCTATTTCCATTGATGTGGCATTGTATGCAGTAACTCTTTGCATTGGTGTGGGCTGCCTTTTGTTTCGAACTCAGGCACCCCTTCAAAATAAGAAGATAAGAAAAAAAAAACAGATTTTTCAGAAGAAATTATTTAGTTGAGCCGAAATTCCACGCAATCAATGGAAAAAGAGAGAAATATATGCATGGATGTGACACATAAGACTTTAACGGCAATATTTATCGGATAAATAATGGGGCTCAGATTTAGACATGGAGTGAGACTTGGTGATTTTTTATGATACAAAAAAATAAATTTTCGGACCATATTTGGATATAAACTGAAAATTTGTGCTTTTTAAGAGAATTGGGCCTTATATCGGGTGTAACACATTTTGTTATAGTAATGATGTGGTTGGATAATTAGTATAAGTTAGTATTTTAACAATGACGTGTGATAGATGGGTTATTTACCATCATCTAAGTACAGAGAAGGAGAGCAAGACTTAGTCTGAGATTCGCACGGCTTCATCTTGTATTGATCAATAGGTACCTAATTTCCATTCAAGGCTAAGTATTCGAAATTCGTTACATAGAATTAAGATCACTAAATTTCTTATATTTGTCATCATCAAAGCACATACATACGAGTTCAAAATCTAATTGACCCATAATCTGGATTAGTGCATGGATTTCAAAGTTGGTGGGTGAGTTTGAGAATTTGATTCTTTTGATTACTTATTTTCGGTATCTATACGGAGTTTTAGTTACCTTCTGTGGAGATATGCTGGCAAATCTTCTTCTCATATGTCGTGTTGATTCACAGTAAAAAAGAGACAAAGCGAGTATAGAACCTGAATTTCGACTTGGGGGTCATTTCGGTTCTTCACTTCCTGGCCTTGACCCATTTCCATTGCTACTGCCACCTCGCGTGTTGAGGGCAAACCAGAGTGTTGTGGACGGCGGGCGCGTTCACTTTGTGGAGAACGCACGTTCCAGCACCGAATTCTGCCGCGTCTTTGTGCGTTGCTGTCGCCGACTGAACAGCAAACATGCCGGTGGAACAATGCATTGCAGAGGGACTTCATACGTGTCCCGATGTTTCCTCTGTCATCGGAAACACCCCATGTTTTGTGACAGTTTTAACAGCGTTTATTTCCGAATATAATGGTCATGTTAGAAGTCACGAACTTTTATAAAGATATAAACGGCTCTAATTGGAGTTCACTTATCAATATATATTAACTCGCAATATTCGTATGCTGGAAAGTTTTCCAACGAAATGTGGTTAAATGAATGAAACACATGCTGGGCGGGTTAAATAGGTAGTATGGGGATTACGAAAAACCTTTTTCTAGTCAAGTTAATTCCAATACAAAGAAACCCATTTTATTGGCAAGACAACGTGTCTATCTTATGAGATCTTCCGGAACTCATTTGTGTTTGCTTTCAAAAGAGCATCCCTTGAAAGGATAATTGACTATAAGTTTAGCGGAATAAAAATACCACGAATGTCATAATTTTCATATGGCACTTATTTAAATGCTATAGTTTTTTTTTTTTTTTTACTACTTGAGTGTCATGATTTCTAAAAAACGATCATTTGAATATCATAACTTTTAGGGAAAATGTCACAAATCATCCCTATACTTTTGCCTAATGTGCAATTTCGTCCCTGAACTTTCGATCGGCTCAATTTGGTCCCTGAACTATTGATAAATGTCCAATCTAGTCCCTGAACTTTTGATCGGCTCAATTTGGTCCTTGAACTATTCATAAATGTCCGATTTAGTCCTTCATTACTGTTTTTCCTTTTTTTTAAAATTCTTTTAACTTTTTTTTAATTTTTTAAAATTTTTAAAATATTTTTTTTAAATTTTTTTTGCTTTTCCTCTCTTCCCTCCGCCGGAGCCGGCGGAGGGAAGCCGGCGTCAGGCGAGGGTCGCCCTCGCCGGCGTCGGGCGAGGGTCGCCCTCGCCGACGTCGGGCGAGGGTCGCCCTCGCCGACGTCGGGCGAGGGGCTCCCTCACAGATCTGGCGAGGGAGCCCCTCGCCCGACGCCGGGGAGCCCCTTGCCCGACACCGGGGTGCTCCCTCGCCGGCGTCGAGCAAGGGGCTCCCTCGCCAGCGTCGGGCGAGGGGCTCCATCGCAGATCTGGCGAGGGAGCCCCTCGCCCGACGCCGGCGAGGGCCGCCCTCGCCCGACGCCGAGGTGCTCCCTCGCCGGCGTCGGGCGAGGGGCTCCCTCGCAGATCTGGCGAGGGAGCACCCCTGGCGAGGGAGCCCCTCGCCCGACGCCGGGGTGCTCCCTCGCCTGACGCCGGCGAGGGGATCCCCTTGCCAGATCTGCGAGGGAGCCCCTCGCCGGCGTCGGGCGAGGGAGCACCTCGGCGTCGGGCGAGGGGCTCCCTCGCCTGCGTCCGGCGAGGACGGCCCTCGCCCGACACCGGCGAGGGCGACCCTCGCCGGATGCCGGCTTCCCTCCGCCGGCTCTGGCGGAGGGAAGAGAGGAAAAGAAAAAAAAATTAAAAAAATTTTAAAAATTTAAAAAAATTTAAAAAAATTTAAAAAATTTAAAAAAATTTAAAAAAAATTTAAAAAATAGGAAAAATAGTAATGAAGGACTAGACCGGACATTTATGAATGGTTCAAGGACCAAATTGAGCCGATCAAAAGTTCAGGGACTAGATTGGACATTTATCAATAGTTTAGGGACCAAATTGAGCCGATCGAAAGTTCAGGGATGAAATTGCACATTAGGCAAAAGTATAGGGACCATTTGTGACATTTTCCCTAACTTTTAATCAATTATTTGAGTGTTAAAATTTATTAAAGACGTTCAATCAATTATCCGAAATCTAACATAGCATAACACTTTTGGTGAACGTTTTTGTAAAAATTATAGCATAAAAAAAAGCAAATGATCGATTGAAAATTCATATGACAATCAAGTAATAAAAAAAGAATTATAACATTCAAATGAATGCCATACGAAACTTATGACACTTGTAGTGTTATTTTCCTAAATTTAGCATTTTTCGAAGCTCTTGTGGCTTGGTAATAGTTCAGTCACTTCAAGCATATTCCATAGATCAACCGGCTTCACTGATACTTTTGGATGACATTTCCACAGTCCAGTATTGACAATGGTCTTCTCCAGTATGACTGCATCCTCCGGAAGGAACTTAGCCAAGGCAACCAAATGTTTTGAGCTAAGAGAACGAGAATTGAAGAGAAATATTTCGACATGCTTGAGATAATTTGCCACACAAGGGGAAAACTTCCTCTGCAATTTTTAAAATTCATTGTCATCGAAGTTAAGTATCGAAAGTTCCTTTGAAACCGACGCTATAGATTTACACTAACATTGGGTAACTCACTAAATCAAAATGATGAGTAAGGGGATAAAAAAGAAGCAACTTACCCAGACCGGAAAAAAAAGGTGATTTCTTTGCCTCTTTCGACAGAATGAAAAATACACTCGCAAGTCATATATATTAATGCTCTCATCATCTGCATCAACATGATCATTTTCTCTTCTTCTCTGGTAACTCAATATCTAAGATTTTCATTAGTTGGAAATGTTTGTAAAGCCTACAATGCAATAGAAGAGAATTGATGACACTACTGCAGGTTTCTTGTTGGTAACACAAAACAGAGAATTTAAAGCTTCCTTGCGTGGATACATTATCCAATAGGACCAGATGTTCAAGTAGATTAATGCCCCCGACACAGTGAGAGGAATCGGGCCTCTGTATGACTAATTTTCCAGGCCCAGCAAAATCTTTAGCCACATTACTATCCCGGAGAGGTTCAATAGACTTGTCATATGGGTGGGTTGGGTTATAAATGATCCAACCAAAATAAACTCATTTAACTTATTTTAACCCATATCCATGCAATGCAAATCCAGTAACCCATATCCATACCTGACCCGACTTATATTATAGAAATACTTCTATGTTTAACCAAATCTATGAAAATTCATAATCAAACTAAGGTGAGAGTGAGTGAGTGAGCATGACATCGAAAGGTGAAAGAGACTAAAAAAAGTCATAAAAATAGATTAGGTTTTTATGACCCATTTATAACTCATTATGACCCATTTAACACTTATATTGAGTTAAAACCTATTTATGACTCATTTACTTATTATAATTAGCCTATCTATAACCCATTTAACACCCATATGGGTTATGGGTTAAGAAATGGGTTTATAACCCATTTTTATGGATCTAATCACGTATGCAAAATAAGATTCCACCATTTTGCGGTGCCAAGCACGACACAATCAGACCACGTGCTTGGATAGGGCGCCTTCTCCAAATTGGCCCCACCTAGCCCAATCCCTAGACCAGCCACTACTAGTTCGGAAACGTAGGTAGAAGGAGGCAACACATATAATGTTGAGTAGGCAACGCATCAATCTAATTAATCTAATAACAAAGTAAAAATAAACACAATTCAGATGGAATTTTTGAAAAATTGCTAAACCGACAAACAAAAAAAAATAAGATTCTTCAAAGGATCTCACTTATCTTGTTCACAAACCTTTATACTCTCTCTATACCTCTGTGAATGTTTGGCCTTGCAAACTCTTATCCTGAGTAACGTAAAAGTTTGATGGGCATGACCATCATTATGTTGATTATGTTAAAGAGGATATACCTAGAATTTGTCAATTAAGTAATCTCTTTACCAAAACTAAATTGATATCATTGCTCTCACAATTGATTTTTTTTTAAAGAAGGGAAATTAACTTGAATAGGATGTAACAGTTACTACAACTTTATGTGGAAGGTAATTTGACGACGACTAAGTATGTATGCGAGTGTAATATATATGCGTAAAACATGTATTTGGTTTTGCAAGTGTTCTTTTCTTTTAGAGTGCGGACTTATTTTACATCTGTGTCATGATATAATTACTAATTTTATTTAGATTTATTGAGAATTTCATTCTTCAATTTTGTTCCATGCGTTGGCGCCTAGTTACTAGTAATATAGAAAGAAACAACATCGTAAGTACGGCAATTAGAAGAGGAGGAGGAATAAACTTCAACTTTCCAAATGCAGGTCGCTGCTGCGCCTCCATTAGAATCACGGACGGAAAATATTGGCGGCTGATGTGGACTCAATTGCCAAAAAAAAAAAAAAAAAGAAAGCCTCGACGTTCCATTGACCCATACGTCCTCCGCCTTCCATCCCACAGCGACCGCACCCATAAGCTATCAAGGACCTTGCCTCGTGACCTGCAAATTGAATTGCAGCAGAATTTTAGGGGTTTCAATTTTGTTTAGAAACCAAACTAACCCCTATTTATCAATTTAGGGCAATTTATTGCCTCAATCGACCGCGTGCTACACATATTTTAAGTGCACGTGTGCCTCCAATGAGTCAAGTCGTGTAACCTATTCTTAAAATAATGTCATCTTGAATTTTCAAGCAACATAAATTACCAACGTCCCTTAAATAACGGCTTTATTGTGTAGAGAGATTAGAGATATATTGCCATGTAGAAATCATTAGGTTTGCTTTATTACACAAAAATACTAGAGATATAATATCAAGATGTAAATTCATGGATTAGTCCCACGTTATAGAAAATGTCTAGTGTTCTTATAAGCAGGGGCATGGCCCCATCCTTGATTCTGTTGTTCCTCTAGATGCGGAAAACTAGGATACAGAGTTTCTTTTTCCCTAGAAATATGAGAATCGCATTGCTGTGTAATAACAAGATGAATATATAAAGTTAAAACAAAAACATTATTCACTAATTCAAAAATAAAGGGGGGAAAAGGACAGAAACCTTATGCCCGGCATGGGCCAGTTTACTCCTAGCCCCCCAACTTCTTGAAATTGCAATTATGTCCCAATTAGGGAAAAGTATGTTTACATATAAATCCATAAAGCTCCCCCCCCCCCCCCCCCAAATTTTTTTTTTAATACTATTTCTTTAAATTCCAATGTTTAAGGAGCTATTACGAAGTTCTCGTAAAAAAAAAAAAAAACTGAATTAAGATCTATTTTCCTCTAGCGATATTGATTATACGGTAAATTACTAGGACACCCCCAAAATTTCATCAAAGTTACTCGAAAACCTCCGCATTTTCAAAAAGTACTACGGCCCCTTATTAGAAACGTTTTTGGATTTGATAGATTAATAAAAAATTATGTGGTCTAATTAAGTTCTCAATATATAGCTGGAATATGAACATTGACATGGAATTTACAAAATTCCACGTCACCTTTTAGAGAGAAATTTATTCATACCGTGAGTTTTTGGATTTGCAATTGGACATGATACTATCCTCCTTGGTATGCATCCAACCGTAATTCAAAAGGTACAATATAAATCAGCATTTTAAAAGAAGTCAAACAATTTAAAATTAGAAACCAGAATAGCATGACAACGAATATTTTTAAAGTTAGACTCAAAAAGTAACATATACTTTCATAATTCATATTGATTGCCACCTTGGGTCAAATGGCTTTAACACTGAACATGAACAGTGTTAAAGAAGAGGGGTTCACACGCCCGCGCAATTTATCATCTAAAATATGCCGACAAAATACCCAACATCTAAAGCTGGTTTAGGGTATTGGTCAGCTTCTTCGTGGAATTTTGTTGTCGTTGATTGCGGAATCAGATTTCTCCTTGGTCAGCTTCTTCTTCGTGGGGTTTTGAAGGTTGAACTTGGGAACTCTAAACTGATCGAAGATTGAATCACGCTCAACCGTGACTTGAACGTGAAAGAAGGTGTTTAAGATTGAATCGAAATTGATACAGCAATTTGCCAGTCAATCTTTTCTAGTGGAACCCGTGTAATTATGAAAGAATAAAATACTAAAGCTATAGTTCTGCACTAACGTAAGCATCAAGCTTTGGATCGTAGCCTCATGGCGTGTCATTGATCTATAGCATAAAGTATCTGAAATCCTTCAATTAGTCTTATGTCCTCCAATTTCATATACATGAAACCAACATATTGATAAAACATATGACTTAATCACTATAGCATGTCCCTCGTGGTTTCTTCAAAAGAATTATAATTTTGAGAGTGAAGTCCGAAAATTCCACCCAAACTAGATCGAGGTAAGCCACTTTGATCCAAAGTCTTAACTATTTTAGGAGTTGACACCAATCATTTTTTTAGGTTGATTGCGAACTAAAATGCTAACTAGACTATAAAGCGATAGCCAAAAGTTTAAGACTTGACGACTTAATTACACGGAGGAAAGAGTAAGCATATTCCACATCACCTTCCGATAGCACATTCCTTCATTAAATCCTCATATCATGAGATTTCTTAAAGTAAATACATATATAGTTTTCTTTTTCTTTTTTTTTGCTTCAAACATTAAAAACTCTATTACTTGATCTCAGGTGAAATTGCCGCATCATGGAGTCGAATAAGGGCTTGACTGATCATGGTGTGTGATCCATGTTCTTTCAGAAACAGAAAAAGAAAAATGCTCCATATGAGTCCAATGTATCAAAAGAGCATGAATCAATCTGAATCAAAGCAGCGAGAAAATAGGGACCTGAATGTGATGCCGTGTTAAATGAATGAAAGCAGATTTGATGAAAATGTTTGAATGTCGATCGTGAATCCAACGTACACAACTCAATTACAAAGACGAATTCAGTCCAATCAGAGCAACATGCATGAATATGTTGCGTACGATTCAAACAACAGCATCGCATTCAATCGTAATAGTGTGCATGAGTCCAATGCATACCGTTTTAATAACAAAAGTGAATCCAATCAAACTACCGAACTAAATGGATTTTGTGCTTCCTTTTATATTAACCTTCTTCCTACCCTTGCGACCTTTTGATAATGTGCAAAATAGAGGATTGCATCTCTTAATTAGAGGAGCAGTGGATTGGGCTAGAAGATTTTCTCTTTTTTAAATTCGCTTTCAATATAAATTCTGTTGCCTGTGGTCACCGTTCTTCTTTTTCCTATATTCTGATTGGGTGTCTATGCAATAGGCTGTTGCGATACTATTCACTTTTCCAGGTGAAATACCATTTTCGAAGTATGACGTGCAACTAGCTAATTTCGTGAATGGTATGAACGTGTCCGAATTATTCATGGCTTAAAAAATGCAAAATGACATGTGTTGGTCCTACATGTAGCATAGATGATACGAACTAACATAAATCAATATTCAAATGTCCGATTCATGGCATAAGTTTCACGACATAACATGGATGAGTCCCCATAAGCAAATACAATTCAATCTATGTGGCAAATGATCGAGATATGGAATCGGTTTTTTTAAAACCTAGTTTTCAAATATTTTTCCATTATAATCAAAATTCTTGTAGACACCTAATTTTTTAGCAAAAGGTTTGACAAAAATTGACTGAGAATATTAATTCCTTAAAAATTCAATCCAAGGATATAATTAGATTGTACTTGTTAACAGTTTTCCAAAAATATCCAATTTCATTTTATATATCAAGTCAAATTTTTCGAAGCCCCAAGAATCACGTCAAGCAGATTTTTAACAGTGAAAATTTCATAACTTTCCACTACAACCATCTCTTGGCCCAATTTTTGAAAATCCACTTCGAGTCACGAGCTTATGAAAACTTTATACATGGTCATAGACTCATAGGGGCCAATGGCCCCTTAGCCGGAGACAGGTTGGGGTTTTGCAATACCCACTTATTGCTAACCAAGGCCTAGTGTGTGCCTACCCCAGCATAGGGCACAATGGCCTTCATCTGGCTTTCTAGCCCTTTAGGAGGGTTCTTCTTAACTAAGAAAATTTACATTGAGCTAATTAATAAATCTTGCTCAAAACAAATCAAATTATCTCTACAAAGTTTTAAATGACACTCCCTCTACTTAGTCAAAAATATTAATCTCCATCAGATTTTTCCTCTACATCTTGTTGTGGATTCTGACGCCTAAAATAATTGGAATTTGAATTAAATCAATTTAGAGCTGGGTTTTTGTTTCCAGGTACCCATCGATAATGCAATCTTCCTTTACAATGCAATACGTCCAAACTTGGTGACTTCACATAATCTCAATCTATTCATCTTCTATATTTAGGTCCTTCCAAGTATATTGATGTACTCATATTATTGAAGTCGTTCTCCATTTATTTGGTCCGTCCAAGCATCTCGATGATTTAATGTCCTTCGCTTGTTCACCAAAATCCAAAGGTTCTTTCAAGTCTAACACTTTCCACTCAATATCTTGTTCTCTATATGCAAACTAAGAAAATTCTTAAATAGCATAGACATCATTGTGTTAACACTATCTGCATATAAACTTGTACATGTGTGTATATATATCTTCAAAATACATAAAGAGTCTTATTAATATAATTTACCTTGTTAAAATGGGCATTTTGTTTTTTGGTCGGTTAAAATGAGCATTTGACCCCCCATTTAAATGGAAAAATGGGAAGCAAGCGAGGGAAATGATGCGCAAGGGACCTCGGGATTGGGCCACTGCACACCGTCATGAGGATATTGTACAGGGCCCTTGGCCTGGCGCTGCAAACGCTATGCGGCATTTGCTCGTTAGGAGTGCCACCACCTGGATCAAATTTTGCCTCTTTTTTTTTTTCCGAAAAATCACTTATTTTATTTTTATATCTGTCCGAACTTTGACCATTCAGAAAAATTACTTATTTTAACTTTTGTCCGAACTTTGACCCCTCGTTTTCCTTCAGTTCGATAATTGTAAAAGTACTGGGATTATGGATTTCTGCAAATTTGATCGGAATGGTCATGGTGGAAAGTCACAACATCTTTCTCGTTGAAATTCTGATTGACCTAATTCTCAAAATATTAGTTGTGACTAAATATACCTGAATTCATGAGTTAATTTGGAAAATCGCAATTTTCTCAACACCCTCAAGATTGGTTGGCAGTAGTTAAAAGTTGTGATATGTGTGATCCGGCCATCCAATGTAGGCAAATTGGTGTCATTGTTCTTTTTGAGCACAACCTAGTTACACCAATCATCGTAAGTTCAACGATTTTTGTTTTTCAACACTCAAGGCTTTGACACATTGGAAACCAAAAATTTTCCAATGGAGCAAGTGCTATCCGAGAATAGTTTGCGTGGTCAAACATTGGTAAAAAAATGAGGTGCCTTCAATAATAGTTGCAAAGAGAGAAATACTTGTACCCGTTGAGAAAATTTTACACCCTTACAAAAGAATGCAAAAGTAACCAAAGGCCTCCATGCTTGGTGTTAATGCTTTTTCTTACCATTGTTAGCCTAATTTTTCACTGCAACAAATCTGGAAGCATCGTCGCCTAGTCGTCTTTTGGTCGTTCACAATCTTTATGACTATCTAAAAGTATCGTTCCACTAACTAGTAAAGCTGGGAACTTTTTCCCTCCGCTTTGGAAAAATTTCATAGGTGACTTAAAGGTTTTCACTCTTCTTCTTTTTTTTTCCTGGTACTAAAAGAAAAAGAAGATGCCCTGTCTCATGTGAAGGAAGCCTTGTTAAGTGGGCAATGGGACCGACTGTAAGCTCAAAATGTTCGAACTTAACTTGGATTCAACAACAATATGCATTTTTACAATTTTCTTTTGATAATTATAGCATACATCGTCAGTGTTAAAAAATATTTACACAAGTGGTCTCATAGTTACATCACTAACTTAAGAAAGAGGTATTATGATCCAAAAATAAATTGTCGATAGGTTGATTTTGTAAAATATTTTTATAAACTTGCAGTCTCATTTTTTTGTTCTCATTTCTTCATGATAATTAAAATTCAAGATGACTTGATTCATACAATGATTTCCAAATATGGTTTTAGGAGGGGGAGAGACCTGTGATTGTAGAGGACTTGGTCCGAGGCTCGCACGCAATTCTTTTGCCAAGCGAATTTATACGACGGCTTCCATTTATGGTTTTGGGAGGGGGGAGAGAACGATGATTTTAGAGGAGCTTATCCCAAAGTTCTCGCGTGATTCTTTTCGCAAGAGAGGATATGTTTTACTCACAATACCAGTCAACTGGAACCGGTCATTATAGACGACCTTATCTTGAGGTTCACACGTAATTCTTTTAGCTAGAGAGTGTAAGTATTGCTCACGAGTAATTCAATTATCCGGATGAATATTGTAGAGAACTTGTGAAAGGAGATTCGGGCAATGTTAAGGGAGTTCAATGCAAGGTGACGGGTGAGAGTTTGATACATTACTATCGGAGAGACTAAAGCTATAGTTCTTCCTTTGTGAAATTAACTATCAAATAATTGGTTCAGGGCATTTTGTAGTGAATAATGAGAAATTTCATGTTGAACATGATGGTGTATTAAAATCAGTGGATGGTGTATCGCCATGTATAAGGAAGAAACAAGTTAGAAGCAGCCCATGTCATAAAGCTGGAAACTTTTTTCCTCCACTTTGGAAAAATTTTAAGACTTGACTTAAAAGTTGTCACTCTTGTTTTGTTTCGGTACTAAGAGAAAAAGAAGATGCCTTGTCTCATGGTCCACTTTGGAAAAAATTTCATAGACTTGACTTAAAAGCCATCACTCTTGTTTTCTTTTGGTGCTAAGAGAACTTGACTTAAAATCGCCACTCTTTTTTCCTTTTGGTGTTAAGAGAAAAAGAAGATGACTTGTCTCATGGCCCACTTAGGAAAAAATTTCATAGATTTTACTTAAAAGTCACAATTTTGTTTTCTTTTGATGCTAAGAGAAAAAGAAGATGCCTTGTCTCATGGCCCACTTAGGAAAAAATTTCATAGATTTTACTTAAAAGTCACCATTCTTGTTTTCTTTTGGTGCTAAGAGAAAAACAAAATGCTTTGTCTCATGGTCCACTTTGGAAAAGAAATTTCATGGGCTTGACTTAAAAGTCGTCACTCTTTTTTTTCTTTTGGTGCTAAGAGAAAATGAAGATGCCTGGTCTCATGGTCCACTTTGGAAAAAATTTCATAGACTTGACTTAAAAGTCGTCACTCTTGTTTTCTTTTGGTTCTAAGAGAAAAAGAAGATGCCTTGTCTCATGGTCCACTTAGGAAAAAATTTCATAGACTTTACTTAAAAGTCGTCACTCTTGTTTTCTTTTGGTGCTAAGAGAAAAAGAAGATGCGTTGTCTCATGGTAAAAATTTCATAGATTTGACTTAAAAGTCGTCACTCTTGTTTTCTTTTGATGCTAAGAGAAAAGGAAGACACCTTGGCTCATGGTGAAGAAACCTTTGTTAAGTGCATGGTGGGATCGATAGTAAACTCAAAATGTTCTAACTTGACTTGGATTTGACAACATGAAATTTGAGGTTGAGAATTTATAATGAGAAGTTACTCCACGCGTAAAGTTTAACTTTTGTGGTACTTTGCTAAGCAAAGTCCTCTTACACCTACAAATGGATCGCGAGATTTATAACTCATTCTTTGCCCACAGGATCATCTACGATTGAGGGATTAGGAACATGGCTAAAAGTCTTATCCACTTGCAACATTATGTTGATACCTCTCATTTCACAAATTCATTTAACGAATCCAGTGTACACAGGATGATTGGATTGTATACATTAGATAAGGTGGTCTTATGCAATATCCATCCCTTCAATGGAGGAGATTTAGCAGATCGAGATTAGATAAGCAGTAATATTTCCGTTGAATAGTCAAAAGGATAGTTAAGAAGTAGTGGCACAGTTATCTATCTAGAAAAATTATTGCGTAAACTTAGTGTATAAACTAAATTGAATATGAACTATTAAAAACAGTGGACTTCATAAGAATCTCTTCAACTTTTCTGATTTACATTTAGTTTATCATGTATATTTTTTATTTCATAATTTCTTACTTATTAGACGCGAGTAACAGCCTCCAAGATTGGATTTTTGGTTGTGAAAAGCACCTAGGACTCGAAGTGAAGAAGATTGAAGACAGAATAATTACAGTGGGGAAATGCATGCGGAAATAAACCAAATAATTGCAGCAGGTGGTTGATGCTTTGAAAGCATCTTACATTTTCTCACGAAAAAACAAGCAATTGTGGATGAGCTATTGCTGGCTCATTAATTTTATAAATTGGTCGAAACAGTACATCCATTTAAGAAATATCGTTACATGTCACCCTGTGCAAGTCTGATTTATCCCCTTGCCCATTACATTTATATGATTGAGAATGGAGAATTTAAATATAAATGGTGTAAAAACTACGCATTGTCAACAATGTTGATTCACATAATTCAGCATAAGACATTATGGATGCTTAACAATTTAGCTGTACCAATTTCTATGTGAGTCCACGGTACTTCAATTATTTGGAATTTTAATCTCCAAAAGATTTGAGTTATGTGATAAAGCAAATATAAACTACTTATACACCACACACAGATACAACTTTAATGAGATTTACAGAAATTTTTTATTATATTATATATTTTTAATATGCCTGAAGCCTAAAATTTTCACAAGGCTTGAACACAACTTGTTTGCTTGATCACGTGCAATATGCAAATACATATTGCTTTCTTTTTTAAGATTGCAAATCCCTCGCAAACACTAATATTTTAAAGACAAATCCTACAACAAAGAGTCCAAATACTATAACACATAAGGAATATGTTGAAATGATTTTTAAGAAATTCGATATGATGGTAAATATTCTATACCATAACAAGAACTTAGTGTGATTTTAAGTTCAATATGTAATTTCTATGTTTTGATTTTTCAATATATATCTAGATAATTGTAAATGGTGCAATGAAATGTCTATTATTAAAAGGTTTAACACAGCGAATTTCGGATCAAAATAGAGTGGGAAATGAATCATGGAATTTAGAAACGATCATGGAAATTTCGAACTTGTGCTACTTCACACGAACACCTTAGTATTCACACATGCATGGCTTTGGGACTCTGCAAATAAATCGCAAGAGTGGCAAACATGGAATTTACTTCTGATCAAACGAAAACATGAACAAGAAAGGGAAGGAATCAGCAGGCTTTACCGTGATGAGCGGACAGCAAATTGATTGTGATGTGTCAAGAATTTTGTCATTTGACTTGATTGATTAATTTCATTTTTAAATATCGAATCACAAGTTTTCTAAATCCTCAAGAATCACATCAATTGGATTTTTAATGAAGAAAATATCTTAAAACACCACTATAACCGTCTATGATTCTTGGAAATCCAATTTGAGTCACGAGCTTTCTGTGAATGTGAATATCAGGTCAATTGGGCGACAGATGAAAACTCTATGCACAGTCATGAGGGCTAGTGGCCCCTCTGCTAGAGGCCGGTCTTCACTTTGCTGCACTTGCTCTTTGCTAACAAAAGCCTAGGTTGTGCCTACCCTGCACAAGGCACAAATGGCCTCAATTAGGCATTCTAGTCGTTTACAAGGGTTCTACTTAACTAAAAACGTTTACATACAGCCAATTAGATAAATCTTGCCCAAAACAGATCAAAATCCCCCCAAGAACTTGCATGACGCTTACTCTGTTTAATAAAAAATATCAAACCCCATATAACTTTTCCACAACGTTTCTTGTGGAATTTTGAGACTTTAAATACTTGGCTTAGAAGTACAAATTGGAATTTGAATCAAATTGATTTAGAACTAAGTCTTCGTTTCTATTAAATTATGTTTCAAGATTTAATTCACGCGAAGAATTTCAAGAAGTCCACTTCCGATATGGAATAGGACGTACTCCAATTATCTAGCGAAGGGGGCACATGGATTTGAGATCTCCAGTTTCTTTAGTCAGAGAATATTTGTTTTTTATTGTTGGAGATATTCATCCAAGCTTGACCAAGAGAGTGGCTTCTGGCAAAAGTGAAAGGCTTTCTTTTTTTCCGTACAAAAGAAAAACGTGTGGGGCCAAGTAAAATTCAGAGAAGGAAACAAAAAGCAAGGGTCTTGGGCTTTTTATTTTTTCTTGCCTGAAGTAGCCGTACGGAGAAAAGAGCCGCCCCGTGACTCCCGTAAAGGACGAGCAGCGAATATCCAAAGGGCACGCTCGGTGACGCCCTATATGATCGCGCGGAGGAGTTTCTAAACAAGGTTATGCTATGAGTTTTACACCAGATTGAATTATTTATAAATATTTTGGGGATGGATGGAATCTTAAATGTGGGAAATAAGTTATTTGATGTTAACTTTAAACATAGGTATCAACACTCATATTAAGCCGCAAAATTATTTGGTGTCCTTCATCATTTTTCATTTATTTTTTTAATGATGTCACATTGATTTAATTGTAAAGTCTTGGTTAGTTTTTGTGTTAAATTTTACAGTAGTTTCCTGGTACTGGAGTGCTGTCTACCTCGCAATAATGTAAAGAACATTTTGTAACCCTTCAAATTCCTTCTGATTTAATATGTTCACCTTCTATGCTCACATCCTTCCAAAGCATATTGATGGCGCTCATATTATTTAAGTTGTTCTACTTCAATTGGGTCTATCCAAGCACCTCAATGATCCTATGTCCCTTGGTTGTTCAAAAAGATCCAAAGGTTCTTCCAAGTCTTGCACTCTCCTTCTAGTATCTTATTCTCTATATGTAAGCTCCATTCATTTTGTAAAAAAATGATGTTTCTGGAAAATATTTTTCAAAAAGTCACTTTTCAAGAAAATGTAATTATTTTTCGATATTCGGGTGAAACCTAAAAATAAAGTAGAAAATATTTTCTGCTATTCAATATGAAAAATGTTTTCCTCCATATAGACTTTTTCATATTATTTTATTTTATTTTTAAATAATTTTTTCATATTTTTTTTATATTTTTAAAAAACATACATTTAATTATTTTTATTTTAAAAAAATTGATTATTAAATTATTTTTTCATCTTTCTTTTTCTTTTCTTTGTTTTCCTCCTCTTCTTCTTGGCCGGTCGCCGGCCACAATGATGGCCAACGACCGGCCATAGGTGAGCCTTGAGCTCACCAATGAGCATGAGGCCTGCCCATCATTGGCGAGCTCAAGTTCACTGATTTGGCTACGCCTGCGAGCTCCGAGCTTGACGCTCATGCTCTCTGATTTGGCGAGCAGCGAGTTTGAGCTCGCTAGAGGTAGTTGAGCCTCGTGCTTGCCTATGGTCGGTTACTTGCCATTATCATGGTCAACAACCGACCAAGAAAGAAGAAGAGGGAAAACAAAGAAAAGAAAAATAAAAAATAATTTTAATTTAAAAAAGAAAAGAAGGAGGAGGAAGTAAGAGCTTGTAAAGGTGTGAGATAAAAGAGATCAAGTGAATAAAATGTTTTTTTACTTTTGAAAAGCGAAAAATATTTTCCCCTAATTTAGAAGACTTTTTTCCCTTCATAGAAAATATTTTTCCCAAACAATTCATTTTCCATGAAATGAATGTTGAAAAAATTTGGAAAATATTTTTTTGAAAATTATTTTCGGTGAAACAAATGAAGCCATAAAGTAAGAAAATTCTTCGATAGCACATACATCATGGTGTTAACATCATTTACATATAAAGTTGTATATGTAAATGATAACTTGCCTACACACTCACATGTGTATATATAAGTTCAGATAGTGTTTTGACATCTTCAAAATACATAAGGAGTCTTACCAACATAATCTACCTTCAAAATACAGTTTATGAGTATAATACCTTACCAAAGTATAACAATGGCTGGTGTCAATAT
Organism: Eucalyptus grandis x Eucalyptus urophylla; assembly: GCA_028830015.1. Taxonomy (NCBI): domain Eukaryota; kingdom Viridiplantae; phylum Streptophyta; class Magnoliopsida; order Myrtales; family Myrtaceae; genus Eucalyptus; species Eucalyptus grandis x Eucalyptus urophylla. Next base: position 31,059,362 of record CM054193.1, on the reverse strand, counting down.
TGGTTAGTATTAGTCATTAGTTGAGGAAGAACTCTATTTAGATAGTATTTATGTAGTACTCACGTTTACATAAAATACACGTGCATACATGTTTTTATAAAGCAATTTCTGTCTCCCACACATTTGTTGAACTTACAATAAGATATTCGTAACTTTGAGTGAATCGAATTATACATCTATAAAACACATGCCATATTATATTTGGGTAAAAGTACTACAATGAATTTGTTTAGCACCTTTTCTTTACTCAATTGATGATGTAATATATTAAAATCATTAATGCCCAAATTATGATTATTTTATTTCATATTCACAGAAATAAAATAATTCTCTTGTGATTTCTCATTGTAGCGCGAATTAGTAACAAAATTCAGTTATTAGATTCGATTTTTCTATAAAGTCTTTTAACTCAAATAGTCCTTCATAATATTTAAATTCTTCTTGTCAATAAAATTGATGTATAATCATGACAACATCATCTTGATATTCTATTATAATAGCGCCGAACTTTTATATGTGGTTATAAGGGAAATGACAATATATACGGGTTTGTAATCTGAATCGTATGACACTTGTCCCATATATTACTAACGGGTGGTAAGAATAGATAAGGGATAATGAGATTATACTTACTTGAATTGTTGTTTGTTTTATAATCAAGTACCTCAACTTTGCAAATTTGGCTTAAACTGACTCCTCCATTAAATAAATTGTCACGTCATGTAATTATGATAACATGGCTTGCTTACTTTGCTATAGTTAAGCCTAATTGATGACAGAATTTGCTTGTTAAGAAAAATTATACCATCTTCATTTACATATTACATGTGGTCAACAAATAAAACCGATTTACTAAAAAAAAGAGGAAGTGATTTTTTTTGCCTGTCTTGCTCTTACTCTGAACTCACTCTTAAACTTTTACTTTGCCTCTTTGTAAAGTGTGAGACTCTCAACTCACTCTTAAAATCGAGAGAGAGAGAGAGAGAGAGAGAGAGAGAGAGAGAGAGAGAGAGACCGGCTTGGACGATCTTGGCCATTCATTATGTCTATATTGATGTGGTATCATTTTAAGAGGCCATGTTGGATGCCAATATGAATAGTTAATTGTAATTTACAAAAATAAATGAACGAAAAATATTTTATTGTATACAAAAATGTTTAGACATAATTATTGTCAATAATGAAAAAAATTATTAAATAATTATTTCAAACGATACAAGCAATTATTTCTAGAAAAATGTTTTTTAAATTGTTCATTTTTTGCCAAAGAAATGGTATCTTAGATTTTTAATTTTGTGTTCGAATGGGATTAAATTGGTCATTGCACTTAAAATAACTATTGTTTTAGTAACTATTGCTTTGACAATTGCACACAAAACAAATAACATATCTTGAAAAAAAACTGAATGCATTTCTAAGTGATTGCTCAAAAGGATCAAGACAATCCAGCTAAGGCAAATTAGGAAAAAAAAAAACATTCTCGCATAAAACCTTTAAGAGACACCTTGTAACAAAGCTGGAAGCATTTTCTTATGGTCGTCTCCTAGTCACACACATTCTTTGGCTCTCTCTAAACATCGTTCCCCTAACTAGCTGGAATTGTTTTCTTATGGTCGTCTCCTGGTCACACACATTCTTTGGCTCTTTCTAAGCATCGTTCCCCTAACTAGAAAAGCTGGAAATTTTTTCTTCCCACTTTGGCATAATTTCATAGGCACTTTGACTGAAAGTCACTGCTCTTCTTTTCTATGCCAAGGAGAAAAGATGTCTTGTCTTATGGTGAAAAAAAGCCTAATTCAGTGCACAGTGGGACTAATAGTACACTATGAAGCACAAACACCTTGCCGAAACTTCCGTGTCGTATCCGACACATGTCGACATGTTGGACACGCTCGGACACATTCAAACATGCAGTCAACATGTGTTGAATTTTCGGACACGTGGTCAACTCTTCTCAACACGTTTCGACACGTGTGTCCAAGAGAGAGGTTCGTTGAAGAAGAACATGGAGGGTGGAGGCGAGGCGAGGGAGCGGAGGTGAGGTCATGAGCGACAGCGAGGCTGCGATGGTGAGGGAGTGGCACAGGAAGAGTAGAGACTGAGTCACGACTGCGATGGAAGGCTAGTGTTGAGACTGCAGCTGTGAAGGAAGAAGGGTGAGAAGGCTAGAGGTGAGGCGACGAATGATTGTGATAAGGTGACCGAGAGAGAGCAGAGATCGAGAGGGAGAGAGTCTCGCGAGGAGGAGGAGAAGGAGGAGGAGGCAGCAGCTAAGGCTTTGTGAGGGGGGAAACTAAAAAAATTAAAAATGGGATTTGATAGGACTTTAGCGTGATCCTTTCTTTTTGGAGGGAGGGGAGGTGGGGTGGACAGTGTTCAAATTTCAAGAAAGAAGTGACAGGTTGGAGAAAGGGGAGAAGAAATGAGGGAAAGATTGAGAAACGAGGGGAGTAAAATAAATTTGGAGGTGGGCATTTGGGGTGGACCCTAGGGACTTTTTTATCAGAAAAATAAATAAGGGAGGCTACAATACTATTTAAAAAAAAGTATTAATGTTGAATAATTGTAAAAAAAAAAAAATTTAAATAAGTTAATTCTAATTTCTTATTAGTCATTAGTTTCATCAATAATTTTTGGTGGAGCTAGAAACATGTCCCCAAACTTGGATACGCATTAACTACGAATGTCTTTTGAATTTCCCATAAATAGATTTATTAATATTATTAGTGTAAATTCATTGTAGGCTCTCTTTTATTATTTATTTAATGGTGAATTTGAATCAAATTAATTAAAATTAAAATTATTCATCTAATATACAATGTGTTCCAACGTGTTGGAATTCTCTATTTTTGAGAAATAACATGCCGGTGTGTCATGTCGTGTAGTGTCGTGTGTCGGTACTACATAGACAATACATACATGTTTTTTTTTTCTCCCAAGGCTCTAACGTTGGTGCTCTCCGTCGCTTACACACTCTCAAAGGAAAATTAAGACACTCATTTTAACTCGACTTGGATTTGTTGACAACAAATTCAAGGTGGAGAATTTATAACTAGAATTTATAATCTTCCACGGATTAAGTCAACTTTTGTGGTACTCAGAGAACAAATTCCTCTTACGCTTTTAAATAAGCTCAAGGGAATCGGTTTATCACTTTTAGCCCACAAGATCATCATCTATTACGATTGAGGCATTAGAAACACTGCTAAACATTTGATCCGCCTGCACCATTATGATCACTCCATCATTTGAAAATTTTAATTTAATGAATCTAATTTACCAAGAATGATTGGATCAAACATATTAAATAACGTGGGTCTTACACAGGATCCATCCTTTCAAAACATGAAATTTAGCGGATCGAGATTAGACAAGTGGTATTATCTTCGTTGAATTCTTAAAAGGACAATCCGTAGGCATTAATGTGTAGTGGCACGGTTCTCTATCTATAATTTTTTTTTTTTTTGAGTGAATTTAGTGTATAGACTAATTGAATATGAACCATTGAATTCCATACGAACCTCTTCAACTTTTACCATTTAGATTTAGTTGACCATATATAATTCCAATTGATAAATTCTTGCTTATTAGACGCAACTGCCTCCAAGTTGGACTTTTGGTCGTGGAAATCACCTCGGACTCGGCGTGAAGAAGATCGAAGACAGAATAATTGTAGTGGGGAAATGCATGCGATAATAGACAGAATAATTGCAGTGGGGAAATGATGACATGATGCTTGAAAGCATCTAACATTTTCACATTCAATGGATCAAGCAATAAGCCACGACAAGAAAAAAGAATCGCAAATCAAACTTCTATCGGATTCGACGGATTTATCAATTACGAGCATACGATTTGGAGCCAGAGGGACTTCATCAGGAAGGTCATAAAATGCAAGTTCCAACGATTAGATTAGAAAATTAAAGTCTAATGACTTGATATTGAAATTCTCCTTGGGATTTGCTTGTTAATTATCTCAATTTAATCTTTATCGGAACTGCGTAGACGGTTCACATTTTCACAATCAAGGGACTAGATAGGACCAAGTGACTTCTCGATTTTGGCTTTGAAGCCAGACCACTTCTTTGTGCATCTCTATACCATTGATGGAGCGAGACGAATTAATTGCAAAATTAATATACTAAGCCATACAACAAACTAAAAGTTTTAATAGCTACTTACAACCTTGTTAGTGTCAAAAAAAGATTTACACCAATGGCCTTATAGTTACACCACCAACTTAAGAAAGAGGTATTATAATCCTAACATCAATTGTGGATAGGTTGATTTTGTAAAATATTTTATAAACTCACGGTCTCCTTCTTTTTTTTTTGGTTCTGGTTTCTTCATGATAAATAAGATTAAGATGACTTGACTTATACAATGATTTCCAAATATGGTTTTGGGAGGGGCAGCGACCAGTAATTGTAGAGGACTTGTCCTGAGGCTTGCGTGCAATTCTTTTGCCAAGAGAATTTATTCGATGCTTCCATATATGGTTTTGGGAGGGGGGAGGGACCGATGATTTTAGAAGAGCTTGTCTCGAAGTTCTCACGTGATTATTTTCGCAAGAGAAGATAAATTTTACTCGCGATAATACCAATCAACCAAAACCGGTGAGTATAGACAACCTTATCTTGAGGTTCACACGTAATTCTTTTAGCTAAAGAGGGTAATTGCGCATGAGTAATACCATTATCCAGATGAATGAAGTAGAGAACATGTAAGAGGAGATTCGGGCAATGTTAAGGGACTTCAATGCAAGGTAACGGGTGAGAGTTTGATACATTGATATCAGAGAAACTAATGCTATAGTTCTTCTGTTGTGATATCAACCATCAAATAATTGACTTACGGTATTTGTAGTGAAGAATGAGAAATTTCCTGTCAAACATGATGGTGTATTAAAATTGGTGGATAGTGTATTGCCACGTAAAAGGAAGAAACAAATGGCCCATGTCATAAGGTGACATCCCGGTTTTCTTTTGCTTGTTCACATTCTTCATGACTATCTCGAAGCTTTGTCGTTCCCCTAACTAGTAAAGCTGGAAACCTTTTTTCCGCCACTTTGGAAAAAAATCATGGACTTGACTTAGAAGTCGTCACTCTTATTTATTTATTTTTGGGTGCTCAGAGAAGAAGAAGAAGAAGCCTTTGTCTTGTGGTGAAGAAAGCTTTGTTCAGTGCGTAGTGGGACTGAATGCACACTCAAAATGTTCGAACTTGACTTGGATTTGATGACAAGAAATTTGAAGTGGAGAATTTATAATGAGAACTTGTAATCTTCCACAGGTTAAGTTCAATTTTTGTGGTACTTTTTTTTTTTTTTTTGAACAGAAGCCCTCATTGCATTAAGATGAATAGCACATACAACCCGCGGCTAGAGCGTCCACGCAAAGCAAATTCAAGAGAGCAGGGGGGGATTGAGGGCCCAATTACAAGACAAAGATTTACGATTATGGGCCTTGCAAGCCCAGTCAGCGACAGAATTCGCTTCTCTTCAGCAGAACCCTAGATTGAGATTTGGGAATAGGGTTAGGAGGAAAGCGGCTTCAGCGAAAAGGGAGCGATTCGACCATGGCGGCTGTGAGTGATTGTTCAAGGTGTCGACCAGAGAGAGATTGTCAGATTCAACCACGATTTTTGCATTCTGAAAGCCTTGATGCAGAAGATGCCAAAGCGAGAAAGATAAAGCTTGGATCTCAACCTGAAGAGCAGAGGCTGCGACAACTCCTAAGGAAAACCCATCGGTAAGTCGGCCTTGATGGTCCCTGCAGATACAGGCTATCGTTCCGTTGTTACTGCCTTGATGATAAGATCCATCAACGTTAGCTTTCAAAACCCCGAGATCTGGAGGACGCCATAGGTGAGAGCTATTTGTGACCGATCCGTTCTGATGCAGGTTCGAGGGGGAAGAAAGCCGATCCGCTTGGGCGCCAGTCAGAGCTATGTCTACAACCTGATCGGGATTAGGTTTAGTACCGCGGAAGACGAAAGCATTCCGAGCCCGCCAGATCTGCCACAGAATATGAGAGATTATGGCCAGCCAAGGTAATCGATTCCCCGATTCGATCGTAGAGGTGATCCAGGAATCCATACGATGGATGTTGATTGGATCGACGGAAATCCGAATGCGGGGATGCGTCCAAACTTGTTGAGTCCATGAGCAGAGTAAGAGCAAATGCTCTAAAGTTTCTGGAGTCTTTTTTTTACACACAGTACAACAAGGACTGTCTAATATGTGTCTGCGGTGCAGGTTCTCTCTCGTCGCCAATGCATTGTTGCAGACGGACCAAAGGAAAGCGCGGATCTTGGGAGCAGCAGGCATTTTCCATATAGAACGCCATAACCAGGTAGGAATTTGGTGTGAAGATGACGCATTTAAGGTTGAAATATCTGATTGTGATTGAGTAAGTGCATGGTATGCAGACTTGACTGTAAATGTGCCGTTCTTGGTTGCTGTCCAGATAAGTGCATCTGTGGTGAAATTTGGTCTAAGTTGGATGCTTGTGATCTGTTGAATGATTTGCATATCGAAAAACCTGGATAATAAATCAACTCTCCATGAACTGGTAGCAGGGTCAATAAGATCAGCTACTAGTGTAGGTTCTTCAGGGGCTGTAGGTCCAGTTAGAACACCCATGGGAAGCCATCTGTCTTCTCTTATCTTGATGCTTTTCCCATCTCCTACTGACCAACTAACGTGTGAATCAATTGAGTTTCTTCCACAAAGTAAGCTCTGCCAGCCCCATGATGGGCGAGAGCCTTTGTTGGCTTGTAAAAATGAAGAAGAAGGGAAATAAAGGCCCTTAAAAAGTTTACACCACAAAGATGAAGGCTGATGCATTAGGCGCCATGCTTGCTTACCGAGCATGGCATGATTAAAACTCACTAGATTCCTGAATCTCAATCCACCATTATCTTTTCGGTTCTGAAGATGTCTCCAACTCTGCCAATGTACACCAGATCTGCTTGTATCGTTGTTCCACCAGAATTTGGCCATGCTTTTTTCAATAACTTTACATAAAGAGATAGGGATTTTAAACACAGACATGGCATACTGAGGGATAGATTGAATAACTGCTTTTAATAGAACTTCTTTTCCTCCCTTAGAGATCAGTTTCTCCTTCCAACCTTCTAGTTTCGATTGAACTCTACTCAGCAGCCAAGAGAACATATCTTTTTTTGATCTTCCCCAGTCAGTAGGTATCCTGAGATACTTCCCACAACGCTGTAAAACCGGTACCCGTAGTTCAGCAGCTAGATTTTCCTGAAGTTCAATAGGATAAGAGGGACTAAAGAAAACTCCTGATTTGTTACGATTGATTTTTTGTCCTGATGCTAAGCAATATTGGTTTAAAATGTTAGACATATTCTGACACTCCAATAAGGTACTGTTCAGAAAAAATACAGCATCGTCGGCGAAAAACAGATGCGATAGGGTACGACACCTTGGGTTCAGCTTGATACCTTTGATAGAGCCCATATGCATAGCATTTCTCAGTTGAAGGGATAATAGATTTGCAATGATAATAAACAAGTAGGGGGATAATGGATCTCCCTGCCTTAGCCCACGAGTTGGTTGGAAAGTCGGTAGAGACTCCCCATTCATTTTAATAGAGAAAGATGGCGTTGATACACACTGCATGATTAGATGGACCCAATGAGAGTGAAATCCCAGGCGGAGTAAGTAGTCTCGGAGAAAGTCCCACTCGACACGGTCATAGGCTTTCTGCATATCCACCTTGAGAATGGCATGAAAATGACTTTTTCGTTTCCTTGTTTTGAGTTGATGGATGATCTCCTGAACAACTAGAACATTATCCTGAATTTGTCTTCCAGCAACAAAAGCACTCTGCTCCTCAGTAATCAGAATAGGCAGTAAGGGTTTCAATCGATTAGCAAGAACTTTAGCGAAAATTTTATCGCCATAGTTGCATAAGCTTATTGGGCGATACTGATCCAAGCTTTCCGGGTTAGGAGTTTTGGGAATTAGGGTAATGGCAGTGTTATTGAGAGATGGGGGTAATAAACCATGCTGAAAAAAATGCTGAATTGCTCTGTGAATGTCCACTTTAATGATTTCCCAATGCGATCGATAAAACAAACCATTCAGGTCGTCGGGTCCTGGTGCCTTGGACGCCCCTAGTTGGAAAGTGGCAACGCGAACTTCTTCAAGAGTGGGTTGAGCCAGGAGGTCTGCGTTCATGTCTGCATCCACTAGCTGTGGACACTGCTCTAAAATCTGCATATAAGGTCTAGGTCCTGAAGTAGAGTAAAGCTGAGAGTAGAAGTTGAAAATCATTTGTTTTATTTGATCCTGATCCCTAACCCATTGCTGATTTTCGTCTTTCAAGATAGTGATCTGATTACGTTGACGTCGTTGAAGTGTAGTAGCATGGAAAAATTTAGTATTGCGGTCTCCCCACTGTAGCCAGTTGATTCTTGAGCACATTGCCCAATATTGCTCTTCCCTCTGCCATGCTTGATGAAGTTCTGATTTGATCCTCTGTAGCTAAGATAGGTCCAGAGAAGTAGAATGCTGGTTCGTTAAATTTTCTAACTGATCCTCTAATTCCCTTGCCTTTTGCTTGTTATGCGAGAAAACCTGACGACTCCAGCGCGATAAAGCTATGGCGACTACACGAAGCTTCACCGAGAGAGGAGAGTTTCTTCGGGAGGTTGAGTTCTAAGAGGACTCTATCACGGATTGACAGCCAGGATCCTGGTTCCAGTAAGCTTCAAAGGTAAAGCATCTCTTTTGTCGAGCCAAGCTGGGATTTGTATGAATAACCAGTGGACTATGATCTGAACCAACTGTAGGTAGTGCTATCACTTGAGCTTTGGGGTAAGAGATACGCCATTCAACAGTGCAGACAGCTCGATCTAAACGCTCCTTCACCAGAGCTTCAGCATCTCTGTTGTTGGACCAAGTATAGGCGCAGCCATGGGAGGGAAAATCCAACAAACTGCAGTCATTTAGAACTTCTCTGAAAGAAGAGAGGCGGTAAGAATCCGCTGGTCGAGAGCCTACTTTCTCCCATCGGTGCAAGATTTCATTAAAGTCGCCGAAGCATATCCAAGGTAAGGTATTAAGGTTACTAATATGACGCAAGGTCTGCCAAAAATACTGACGGTCTTGAAAAACTGCAGGAGCATGAATACAGGAAATCCGCATGGATCTCGACTCTGAGAAATCAAGACAGGTGAAATCCATATAATGCGGAGAGGAGGAGAAGTCTGACAGAGAAATCCCTGCATTCCAAAAAAGAGCTAGGCCACTAGCAGATCCCACATGGGTGACTAGCCTGTGATGCAAAAAACCAGAAGATCGCTTCAACCGGAGGAGGACTTCATCCACATTCTTCGTCTCCATCAAAAAACAGAGGTCAGGCTTTTCCTTAGCCAAGAGGGCTTTTAAGGATAGGACTGTCAGGGGATTGCCCAAACCCTGACAGTTCCAACCTATAAGTTTCATCTCTGATTTGGTGATTGTTTAGGGCCAGCCACCGTCGCCCGTAGAGTTGCTTCTGACGCCTCCAAGATTGGCGCATCCAACAAGAGAGAATCATCATAGGCTCCTTGATACTCTCCTGGTAAGTCGTAGGGGTTATAGCGCCTTGGTTTCTTTGCAGGACTTATCTTACTTGCTGGTCGAATACTGAGGCCTTTTTTTGCCTGGTTAGGTGATGTTGGCCATTGCACTCCTTTCATCTTCGCTGTTGCTGGGATTAAAGCTGTTGTTAAGGTATGTGGCTCTGAGAGAGGGATTGTAGATGTATCAGTTCGTGTCTGTGTAGAGATGGGAGCGATAATCTGTGGCTGGGAGATTGTAACAGGAGTCGGTGGTAGAAGAAGAGGAAGAGTGCAGATTCCAGATGGAGGGGTTTCGGGTATGGTTTCTTCTCTGTCCTCCTCCAAATTAGATTGGCCATAATAACACTGCCAATAAGGGCTATACTTCTGAACTTCGGCTTTTAACCAGGGACCGTAAGGAGTGGAGTCAGGATCAGTGAGCATTTTCTCCTCAAAGGGGATGGATGGACAAGAATCTGTATAATGGCCAATTCGTCCGCAAGAATAGCAGTAATGAGGTAACCTTTCATACCTAAAGTCCAGCCACAGAGTTCGATTAGTGAGTTTAATGAGTCGGCCTACTTGTAAAGGTTCAGATAAATCCAACTTGACACAAGCTCGACAGGCTTTCAGAGTGGAACCAGTGGCAAACTCAGATTTTACTTGCAGAACAGTGCCTACCGTGCTAACAGCCTTACGTATCATTTCAGCAGTACAACATTCCAAAGGTAACCCAATCACCTGGACCCAAAAAGCACAGGTAGTAAAGTTATAGCAGTGTAGAGGGGTATTGGCTACCCATGGTTTAAAATTGATGAGATGTCCCGAAAATTGCCAAGGTCCGGTATCAAGAATTCTCTGTTTGTCGGCCTGGGTCTTAAATTTGGCTAGATAAATTCCAGCTTCTCTTTGAATGATTTCAGCTTGGTCCAACCGCCATGCACGCTTCAAGACTGACTGAAAAGCTTGGAAATTAAAGGAAGGGTTGGAGTGGACTTTACCAACTAACAGAAGCTTGCATTCCTCAACTGCACCAGGTGAAGGTTCAACTCGCAATTCTTCAATTTCTTTTGCTGTTGATAATCGGCCCAGTTTTTGACATATTGTGGCAATCCGTGATGCGTCAGGGTCATCGTCAGTAGCCATGGACGAAAGAAATGTTCGACTTAACAGAGCAAGGGAGGGAACATCATAATTATCGACATGCAAATGCAGAAAAGCGGAAATGAGAGGAGGGAGAAGGAAGGAGATGCGATGAGGGTTACTGATCCAGATCTTGGCAAGAAGGAAAGAGGACTAAGGTTGGAAGGATTGCCATCCGCATATCCAGAAAATCGGTCAAAGGAAGCAGAGGGGAAAGGAATTACGAAGAAACTCTACCCTTGCGATAGAGAGGAACTCGACAAAACGAGAGGAATTGATTTTTCATCGAAGGGCCCTATTTTTTTTTGTGGTACTTGCTGAACAAATTCCTCTTACACCTATAAATAGATCATGAGAAATGAACTCGTTCTTAGCCCACAAGATAATCTACTGCAATCGAGGGATGAGGAACATGGCCAAAAATCTGATTCGCTTGCAACGTTATGACCATCCCTCTCATTAGATGAGGTGGGACTTATGTAATATCTTAGAATTAAGACCATCTCCTGCAATCTTGGAGTTGTATCCAATACGCTATCATGAAATTGAAACTAGCTGCCACAATTTTGGATGTCAAGCTGTCCATTGGGCCGATTAAAATGAAGAACTTCGTAGTGGAGCCCTGTTTTGCTCGACAGAAACAAGCTTGGTTTAATTTTGATGCATTTTGCCTAAACATAAATGTGTCTATTGTTTGAATGCAAAATGCAATAAAAGATGCAATAGTAGGTCTAAATATCAACAAATGTTTTTGTTTAAGAATCCAATCGCACCGCTATCGACAAACTTGATTCATAATTTTCTCATGAAATGAATGAAAAGTTTTCAAGGAAATATTTACGTGTCGACACAAGGTTAGAGGTACAAATTTTGAAAAACCAACTCTTTGCATTTGGTGATGAATGTTGTGATTATGTGACTATTAGAAAGTATTGTTGTCGTATGTATTACATGTCAGTTGAGTAGTCACGTGTTAAATTATTACTTTGTAAAGATGAAACCACTCGAAGGTTGGGGATACCATTTCAAGAAAGCGAACAAAATTTTTCTGATTAGTGAGCCTATTACCAGATCTCAAGAGTCCACCACCCCAAATTGTTTCTCCACTACTTTTGTCGGCCTCAAAGAAGATTATGTCACTCAGAGAATCGGAATACCTTGGTGGTGAAGATAAGTCCATGTGTTCACACCTATTAATATATGTTGGTCCATACTTAAGCACCATGTTTTCCAAAATTCTACTATTGTTAATAGATCTAACATTATTTTTTGCCGGTACACTTGATTGCGTGTGTAATTATATATCTCTTAAGCGGTCATGTGGTAAATTATTATATAGCAAGGAAAAAACTACTTGTCGGTGGTTGGGGATGAAATTTCGAGGAAGCTAGCCAAGTTGTTTTTATCAGTGAGTCCATGACCTAGATCATGAGAATCCACCAACCTAAAGTTGTTTGTCAATTTGTGGAATAATCAAGTCCACTAGGTCCAGTGCTCTTCTATATTGTTCACTACTTTTGTCAGCCACAGAGAAGCTTTTGTCAATCAGACAGCGTGAATGACGGGGTGGTATGCGGTCTTCAATGAAAAAGTCCATGTGTTCACACCTTTAGATGTCTTGGTCCATCCTTAAGTCCCATCATTTACCAAAGCACACAAGCAAGTCGTGCATCTTTGTCCTCTTCGTATAAGAATAGATCAACAAGAAGATGAAATGGTGAACAAGCTACCTGAAAACACCATATCAAAGCTAATAATCGTTGATTGTTGAACTCCATCATCCAATGGCTTCTTCATCGAAACCCAAGAGGATTTACGACGTCTTCCTGAGTTTTAGAGGCACAGATCTACGCAAGAATTTCGTTGGTCATCTCTACACAGCTTTAAACCAAAATGGAGTACACACTTTCATTGATAGTGAGGAACTGAGGAAGGGAGACCAAATATCGGTGGGGCTTATGAAGGCGATCGAGGAGTCATGCATCGCGATCATCGTTTTCTCCGAGGATTATGCTTCCTCGTGGTGGTGTTTGGAAGAGGCAGCAAAAATCATGGAGTGCAAGGAGCAAGGAGACCTCATAGTCTTTTCGGTGTTTTACAAAGTGGAACCCAAGGAAGTAAGAACACCAAGAGAGAGTTACAATAAAGCTATGGATAAGCATGAATTCAAGTTTGGGAAAGATTCGGAGAAAGTGAAGAGATGGAAGAAAGCTCTTTTTGATGCCGGTGGCTTGTCCGGGTGGCATTTGAATGAAGGGTAAGTTGAGTTGAGTTCATATTTTGTGTAAGAAACTGAACTTTTGCATGCAAGTATAAAGACTGCTTGTAAAAAAAAAAAAAGAACAAATAAATCAACACACACGTGATTGTAAATACAAAATGTTAAAACTTGATCTACCAATGAACAAATGAACAAAATGTTTAAGTGGCGTTATTGCATTTACCCCATTTCTTTGGAATAACTAGGAAAGTCTACAACGCCACATATTAAATAATTAGCATGTACAGGCAAGTGAGACAATAATATCGTGCTTCATGTATTTAATACTTTTCGAATCGAAACCACTATTCAAAGTCATCAATAGCTCTTTTGATTAAAGCATGTAGATACATCACATAGGACAATCAAAAGGAAAATAACCGAATCGTCATGTATAAATCAAAAGAACATGAAACGCTTGGGTGACTAAAAGTTGAACCCTGAATTTGTTTTAATTGATGTAAAGAGCACTTGGAGTCTTAATTCGACTTAGTGAAAATATAATTTCTTTTGGCTATCATCATTTGAAAATGAGACGCAATGCTCTGTCATTGTTGGTTGGTGATTGCTCATTAATTGCTAATTCAAATCGCTAAAATGATTCTGCAACTCTTTTTCCGTTTTTGTCAGAGACGAGTCAAAGCTTATACAAGAAATTGTGAAGGAGATCTCAACTTACCTAGTCCAAACATCTTTGCATGTTGCTAAGCATCCTGTTGGGATAGATTCCCGAGTGGCTGAGTTGAAATTGATGTTAAACCTTAAGTCTCATGAGGATGTTGTCATGGTGGGATTATGGGGACAAGGAGGCATTGGGAAGACAACTTTATCAAAAGCTCTTTACAATGCTATTTTCAGACAATTTGATGGTTCATGTTTCCTAGCAAATGTTCGAGAAGCTTCAAAAAATTCCAAGGATTTAGTTCCGTTGCAAGAAAGATTACTATTTGATATTTTAAAATTGCAACAAAAATTAGAAGTGTCTAGTGTCGATAGAGGTATTATTCTAATACAACAGAGACTTTGTCACGAAAAGGTTCTCCTTGTCCTTGATGATGTGGATGACTTACACCAATTGGAAGCTTTAGCAGGAGGACGCAATTGGTTTGGTGACGGAAGTAGGATCATTGTTACTACAAGAGATAAACATTTGCTAACGTGTCATGAGATTGATCAAGATCACGTGTATGAAGTTAAAGCACTGTATATTAATGAAGCTCGTGAGCTATTTAGCAATCATGCTTTTTCAACACGCCAAAAAATAGAGATCGCGACAGATTTGGTGGATAAGGTTCTAAATCATGTTGGAGGCCTTCCTTTAGCGATTGTGGTGCCGGGTTCCTTCTTACTCGGAAGAAGAGAATGTGAGTGGGAAAGTACACTAAATAACCTTTCTAGGATTCCTGACGAAACCATTAATAATGTGCTCAAGATAAGTTATGATGGACTTGACGCAAATGCGAAAGAGATTTTTCTCGACATTGCCTGCTTCTTTAAGTGGAGGAATATAGAGTACGTAAAGAAAGTTATCGACAGTTGTGGTTATGAGGCAACAATAGGATTAGAAATTTTGATTGAGAGGTCCTTGATAAGCATTAGTTTCCATGGAGGTCTAGAAGTGCATGACTTGATTCAATCAATGGGTATGGATATTGTGAGACAAGAATGTCGTAGTGATCTCGGGAGACGCAGCAGACTATGGTTGTATGATGATCTTGTCGACGTTCTTTCACATGATATGGTAAGACTTGCAAATATGCTCAAAATACTACTCCTTATTTTTCACTCTAATTACTAAAAATGCATAATGTAAAAGCCTTGTATGTACAGGGAGATTGTGCTGTAGAAGCCATAGTGTTGCAACCACTTGAGCCGATAGAGATATATATCAGTCGTGATGCTTTTACAAAAATGAGAAAGTTGAGATTGCTCATTTTGGACAATGTGCATAATTCTTTCCAGGGTCCTATATTTCTTCCTAAAGAGCTAAGATGGTTTTGATGGGATGGATGTGCTTTCTACAATCTAAAATTTTCCCATGGTCCAAAGAAATTAGTGGGACTTGAATTGAGCAATTGCAGTATCACAGCAATGCCAAATCAACTTAAGGTGAGAACTTACCTACATTAACCTTTTTATTATCTACCTCATTTGTGTATGTATATGTGTATTATATGTACTAGTAGACGAAACAAAGTATGGTTCCTCTGTTTTTTAGAAATTATTTCTCTATTTTCTTTCAAAATGATGCTAACTACCTACCTTAGAAATATTTTTAGGTGCAGAAAAATTGGCATTTGAAAAGCTAAGCGAACCACTTTATTATAAATACTTAATGGAAACACTTTCCTGATAAAGTACAGAACACATAGAAACTTTATAAATATGTGTAGGAAGTGAAAGATATTTCAAGGTTTGAAATTGTTAATGAAGGTCATTGCATCATAAGAAAATTCAAATTTAATATTGAGATATGCAACAGAAGAAATAGAATAACCAATTTCACATATCTGTCCAAAGTAGGTCTTCTTTACTTTATATAATAGTATAGATGAAGTACAACTAATTTCCAAACCTAATGTCTCAAAGTATCAACATAGTTATATTTCAAAATCAAATAAGATCTACCTAGCGAAGAAACTCAAAATGCAAATATGTTGGCACAAGCTATGTGACCTAATTCCAACCATGTCAGTTATTTATATATATAATTTTTTTTATTTACAAAAACATTGTATAATGACCGAATAGACAGAAAGCAAAAATATGACGAACCAACCTGTTGACATACATATAAAAGTACAAACACCTGAGGAGTTGCTAGCTATGCGATCAAGCATTGAATTTGGATGTGGCATATAAAATATCCCAATCGCAACGTCTCCCACTCAAAAGAATCTTAAATGCCATGTAGTCACGAAGTTATGGAGGCTTACCTAATGTAGTTCGTAAATGGTGGGATTCCTGCCGCATCAATAGAATTAGCTAAGTTGAAGGTTTGACTACACCGTGCTGTAAAAAAGGCAAAGGTAATTGCTCAAATCAGTTGTGAAGGAGCAGCATTTCTAAGTACACGTAATTAAATATTTATTAGATACTTTGCTATTAATGCATATCCAACTAATTTGACATAAGCGATCCCGTAGGGGCATACCACCGGGAATTGTCACTAATTATAAGGTGACGTGAATTATACTAATTCGTTAAAAAAACTTTCGGCAATCCTTAATTCAATATATATTCTCACTAATTATAAGGTGATACAGATTATCTTTATCAACTGTAAAGTAATAGGAATTTTCTTTGATCATACTTGAATAATTTAGAAATATGAAATTTAGAATAATTAGGTTTTTTTACGCGTCTATTAACGTGCAATTCTTAAATTTGAATTATTAAGAAAATTATCTTAAATATAGATATTTAAAAATTTATGTTGTATTTGTAACTATGCATCAAAACATCATATGCCATGTTTTTATATTTGCTATAATTTATTTTTGTTTAATATTTAATATTCATTTGTTTTTAAAATCGATGTATAATTTTCTAATAACCATCATATATCTTTATTCATCAAGTATGGTGTATCATGTCATATATAATTGTTTGGATGATCATCTAAAATAACTTATTTGTGAATTTTTTTTTTAATAGTGTGTGTTTACATATTATTTAACTCTTTCAAATATTATCTAGAAACTAATATGATAAGAGTTATCTTTGATTAACTGATCATAAAAATTAAATTGCTAGGTAAAACTTGCTCTTTAGCATGTCATATGACTCAGCCTCACGCAAGTTTTACCATACATACATAAATATTTGTAATTACAGGTAAAGTTTGAAAGGGTTTTGAAACTTCCCAATACGATATATAATTTCACATTATCTGTTTATAGTAACTTTGAATGAAAAGTTATTGATAGGTTAAAGAAATTTACTTAGAACCCTCAATAGTAGGTTCCAAGTTGCCTGATTTGATGAAGATCCTTGCTTCCTTCCACATGAAGAATAATATAGCCCAAGGATAAAAATCCTTAAGAGTGGCAACGTTATCGTACAAACACCTTCTTTTCCTCTCAGAATGTTCATCAAAGTTGGTTTCACTGTTTTGCAGGGCTTCCAACAATTGAAGTACATGACTTTGAGGGGCTGCAACTCGTTGGTCATTATCCCTGACCTCTCATGTACTCCAAATCTCGAGGAATTATATCTCTTTCATTGCAAAAAGTTACTAGAAATCCACGAGTCAGTGGCATATCATTACAAGTTACGGGTGTTGCATTTATTAGGATGCAATAAATTTAGTATTTTTCCAAGTGTGCTCTAGTCAAAAAATCTCCAACGTCTCTTCATTGAGGAGTGCAAAAAATTCGGAAGATTCCCTGATATTCCACATAAACTTGAAGGCTTAAAAGAGCTTCATATAAAGGAATCCGCTATTAAAGAAATTCCTGCATCAATAGAAAATCTATGCTCCTTGAAATCAATGAGATTAAGTTCTTGCGAGAACCTAGCAAGTCTTCCGTCTAACATTTACAATTTACAAAAACTTGAACAATTGGCAATTGAGTATTGCTCAAATTTTATCAAGTTCCCAAAGTATGAAGAATTAATTGGTCCGTGCAGGGAGATCAAACTTTCAAATTTACAGTATTTAAGTTTTACAAATTGTAATCTGTCCAAAGTAGAGTTTCTTGAGGATCTTTCCTGTTTTCCCTTCTTGAGATGCTTATGTTTGGAAGAAAACAATATTACTAGCCTTCCTACATCCATCAGTAAGCGTGATCATTTGAACGAATTGGTTGTCTATAACAACCGTCAATTACAAGAGATTCCCGAGCTTCCACCATCTTTAATAAATCTTGACGCGGACGGGTGCGATTCTCTGCAAACGAATGGACATTTGACTTCAATTGATCGGTGGGTCCATCGAGCATTGACCATGGTTGATACTGCATCACTTGCCAAGGTTTGATTCTCTCTCTCACACACATAGGTATCAAGGTGTAGTATAGGATGGATACAACGTGTGCTTGGATATTGCAATAGCAAAAGATGTAAGATTGAAGGCTTGAGAAAACCAAACAAATATAAAGTAATATTGCACGTACATGCATGTAATGAAGGTGGTTTGCTACCGTACTTTTACGGGAATGATTTCTATCACATGAGACTTCTCTATTAATGCAAACCCGGGTCAATCTCTACTCATTTATGGAGCTCCAGTTAGAAGTGGAATTCACTAGGATCACTTGCTAAACTCAAACAGAATTCTTCTACTTGCATACTTTCTTTTTTTTTTGGTTAGTTACTTGGGTACTTTCTGACGGTCTATTTTTATAACAGTCTTTCTCTTGCAAATTTTGTCTTCCTGGAATGGAGATGTTAGAGTGGTTGCCATCTATTAAAGGGGATTCGTTATCTTTCATGGCTTCAGAGAACTTATATGACAAGTTTCTTTGATTGGTTTTCTATTTTGCTGGTTATAATGTGCCATGGGTGTGCCCCTCCACTCAAATTGAAGCATATTTTAATGGCGAAATGCGGGGTTCACTTTTAAATAGAGCCATTGGTTCCCCAGCAATTGGGGTGCTTTACTATTGCACCCCATCTGAACTATGGGGTGTAGTTGATTTTGGTCAAATTGATGGGAGTTATGCACAATTTAAACTTACGCTGCAAGAAAGGTGGCTACAATGGGGAATCCGAATAATATGCAAGCAATTAGAGGATGATTTAAAGGTCGAGATTCAAGATCATCAGCTAATCGATCTAGCTTTCCTCTACGAGGTTAGTCATGACTCAATAGATCCAGAAGCCAAGACTTCAGGTATGTACAATGACAGTTCGATCAAAATAGATCTACTAAAAAACTTACAAGAGAGTTCACATGTGAATGAAGGCAGTCCGATCGAAATAAATCCACTAAAAAACCTGGGAAATTGTCATATGAGCACGGAGGAACATAGTCAAAGGGGATCAAAGAGAAAACATGAGTTTATTTTCCCTCAAGACAAGCGAATCAAGACGATGCTGACTTCCAATTCGACCGATGGAGATGAGAATGAGATGTGGATGATAGATCTCCTTAAAAACTTGCATTTGTAGTTGGAATGATGAAACTTGGTAAGGAAGCTATTCGTAGGTGAGTGAACTCCGCTGATCTTGATTACAATGCCTTCTATCTTCTTATTTTCTCGTTTTCTTTTCCCAAAAAAGAAACTTTTAAATAGAATTCTGTAATTATGCCTTCTCTTTTATCTCTTTCCTTTGTTTTTAGTTCTTCATTTTGGCTAAATCCTCTTTTCTCCGCCCTAGGCAAACTTCGAGCTCCACCATCTTCTCCCGGACACCAGCAAGCTCTGACAAATGCAAGATCGCCGCTTGCCAGCGGAGGCGACCGACAGAAGAAGTCCCTAGCGAACCGACGGGCGATGGAGGCCGCGAGCGGAGGCGACGGACGACCGCCGCTGCCGACGGATGCCATGGGAACTGGTGACGTGGCTTCGGGTGAACGATTCTCTCCTGAGATTCCTGGCTCCATGTTGACACCTCAATTTTAATTAGGTTAATTTTATTTTATTAAGTTTTTATTTCGGATAAATAAGATAATTAAAAAAAAACCAAAAACAAACAAAACAAAGCGAAAACAAAAAAATTGGCAGCCCCCCCTCTTTTTCTCCCTTTCGCCGGCCCAAGCCCAGTTTTTCTTTTTTCTCTGGCCCGGCCCCTCTCTTCCTTCTTCTTCTTCCTTGCGCCTTCCTTCTCCACCTCTGTACTTCACGCGCGCAGAAGACGACGACGCACACGAAGGATGGCCTACGGCCGAGGGGAGTAGGCCGACGTCGGCCGGAGAAGATAAGATCGCAAGCGCCATCAATGCCAAGCATGCTTCGCTGGATGAGCTCGGATGGGACGCCGGTTCAGCCGAGGAGAACCGCTCGGCGCGCGAAGGGGACCGGCGGTCGAAGCTCCGTCGACCGGATTTCGTCACCTATAAATAGAGGAGCACCTCCGTCGACGAACGGCATCGCAAGCTTGGAGATCTTCCCACTGAGAGACTTCGGGGGAGGAATCAACGAGCGAGTGAGAGGGAACTCAAGTTGTGAGCTCAGCCCACCCTCCACCGAGAGACTTCGGGGAAGGCCGGCGGCGAGCAACTTCGAGAGGGTCAGATCCGGCTGGTGGAGGCTCGAATCTGGCCTGAGTGAGAGAGAAGCAAGGTCGAAGGAGGTGAAAGAGTTATGGAAGAGGGGAGAGCGCAGCGACGAGGAGGGTCGGCGAAAGCCCAGATCTGACCAGATCTGGGATTCGTTGTCGCCAGCGCAACCGCGTCACCACCGCCATCTCCGACGTCGTCGACCGCCCACGCCGAAGCTCCAGCCAGCCGCCGTGTTTGCCATCGTCCTCCGACGCTGTCCAACGCAAGCCGAGACCCCTACAGAGCCGCGTCGCGCACCCTCTGACGTCGTCGCCGTCTTCGCCGCTTGCCGCCACCTCGCCACAGGTAGTGCTACCGCCACCGCCGCCGTCGCCATCGCCGTCGTCATAGCCTCCCCCCCTCCGTAGTCCAATCCTCGTCGCTGCCATCGCTGTCGCCGCCGCCGCCGCCGTCGCCGTCGCCATCGTCCCCGTCATTGTGCCTTGGCTCTCTCCCTCCTCGACGCCGCGATTCGAAAACCCTAGGGTTCCCGATTTTCTGGGTCGCGACCCCGGGTTGTCGGGTCGGACCCAAATCGGGAACCGGGTAGGGATTCCGAAAATTGCGGGGGCGGCAGAAAGCCGGGTCGCGATTAGGGTCGGATTCGGGTAGGGTTCGCCAGGGAGCCGGGTCGCGAGGTCGGATCGGATCCGGGTAGGGTTTCCGAAGGAACCGGGTCGCGGAGCGGGTCATTGGGCCGGGCCGGGCGTCCCCAAACGCTCGGCCACGGCATCGTTTTAATAAAATTAAAAAAGAAGAAGAAAAAGATGAAAAATCCGAGTCGGGTCCTCGTTCAGGTCGCCAGCCCGGGTCGGATCCAACTCGCGGATCCGACCCGGGTCAGTTTTTATATTATTTTAATATAAAATAATATTTCAAATAAATAAAAAAATAAATATTTTATTTTCAAAAAAAATCCAAAAAGTGTTTTATTTTCAAAAAAATATTAAAAAATGTTTTAATTTCCAAAAAATCGAAAAATATTAAAAAAATGTCGAAAAATCAAAAAGAATTTATTTTCCAAAAATATTTTGAAAAATATTAAAAAATACTTGTATTTTTCCAAAAAATACCAAAAATCCCTTTTATGTCCAAAAAATGAGAAAAATACTCAAAAAATGTTCTTCCTCCCAAAAATGCATGGAAAATCTCTCAAAAATCTAAAAAGCCTTAGGGTTTAAACAAGATTAGGTACCGAAAGGGCATTAGTGATTAACTAGTGTAATCAAGTCCCCGATCCTAATTTCTCTGGTTGCGCAGGAGTGAGTATTTCTCCCGATACTTCACTTGGGTTTCTAATCTACCCACCTCAAATCGATTAGTGGCGACTCCAATTTAAAAATTGATTTACAGGTTAAAAACTCAGACTATTAAAGTCGTGAATTGGTGGACTTGGGAGAGTCCGGGCATAACTAATTTCAGCCGAGCCATTAGCCTCCTTAGGCGCCCGTACCCGATTGCGGGCGCCGGAAAAAAAGAGGTCGCGACAGCTTGGCGACTCCGCTGGGGATTTGAAGACTTAGGCCATTTTTGTCTTGTTTAAATTCTTTACTGACTTAGGTTTTTTTTTTTTTTTTTTTTTTTTTTTTTGCAGGTCAAAAGCTTAGAAATTTATTTTAATTTTGCTTAAAATAGATTATCTTGTGATTATAAACTGTTGTGCATGTTTTACTGTTTCAACACTACACATGGCACACACAACCCGGCCGCCGGACCTGAGCCGCCATAGGATTTCTAGGATGGTGTTAAGAAAGATACGACCTCGAACGGGAGACTGCGATGTAGAGGTTGCCTTTCTTTTCCCTGAATTGCTTAGCCGAGGTTAAGAGGGTATGCTGCTAACGCGAGACTGCGACGGGCGAATATCCTTTTAATCTCACCATTCCTTCTCAGTTAGAAATCAAGCCGCACGTCTCACGCGCATGTCTTTGTGCTTGCCATTTTTCTTTAAAAAGCAAAAGTAATTTCTTTACTTTTACTCAGTCTTTTTATTTGGCCCATGGCAATTTAGGATAAGCTTTTCAAGTCCCAGTTTATATGCGATGGGGAAAGACGATATCCAGTTCATTCCTACTCCCAAGGCAAAACTCTTCAGATGGTGGGGTCAATTAGATCAGTTTGCCCAAGAGCGTGTGAAGGCCAAAGTCGGTCATCTCCTATCGTTGATCCAAATCACTGTTCGCCCTAAAGTCATACAAGCCATGGCACATTTCTGGTGCCCGAAGACGGTTACTTTTATATTCGGTAGGTTTGAGCTAACCCCAACCCTGGAAGAATACAACATCATCACTAGAATGCCTCTTGAGAAAAAGCTCGTCAAACCATCAACAGGCAACATCCCGATACGTGGGTTAGCACGGCTTTTAAGAACTGAAGTCCATACTATGATACAAATTCTTGAAGATAACCATAAAACCTGCCCACTGGAATTTATGAATGCATGTTTCCAAAATCAGCCTATGAACCAAAAAAGTGAGATTTTCCTCCTGGCCTTTTTTGGGCTCATCATCTTCCCCCATCAAAGAAATGCCATAACTCCCAAGATATCATGGATAGTTGATCAGATCTTAAGAGGGGGGAATTATGTCAACATGATCTTAACTGAAACATTCTTGTCCTTTAATCGTTTTAAAGACAACTCAGAGAAAATCATGCGAGCCTCTCCTAAAATTTTACAAGTCTGGTTCTTTTCTCACTTAAGCGAATTTCGAGACTTTATGTGATCATCTGAAACAAATGCTTTTGAAAATCCATTACAAAAATTTATGGTTTTAGGACCGTACATTCCCAATCAAAGCTGTTTAAATTGGGTAAACTTCCTAAGAGACCCAGCTCCTGAGGCATTCCAATGGTGTGCTGGTTGGTTCCATGAAAAAAGAGCTCGCTTCGCTTATAAGCGTGATCTCCCAATTCTGTTGCTTGGCCACACTGGCGCCATTCTCTATCACCCTTATCGGGTGGCACGACAATATGGAGCCCTTCAAGAGATCCCATCGCCTTCCATCAGGAAGATCTCTTCAGTTCTTTTCAATACAAGCCGTGACTATGCATTTGAAGTTTCTACCGCTCAAGAAACCCGGGACAAGTGTCATCGCAAAAGGATTGTGGTACCTGAAGTGCTTGAGGGAGAAGAAAAAGCCCACCACGCCTCCATATCCTACATCCACAACCATCGCATTCCGAAAAAATGGAAGCCATCAGTCCCTCACTCAATCAGCAAGAGCAGCCAGCATGAGCAAGCAGAGCTCATGGAGAAGGATTTGGGAATGGACTGGATGCATACCTCAGAGCCAGCCCAAGGAAGCAGGCATCCTCGCAAGAACAAGGTTCCCCGTCGCATATAAATTGGCAATCATGTGCCCCTTAGTGTTAATAGTGTGAAAGTTTTGTCCCATTGTTTAGGGACTTTTGTTTAATATATAGTATTTCATCCCGTCATTTCAATTTCAAGTCAGGAGTTTGCAGTCTATAAATCCTCTTTTGATAAATAAAAAAGCAGTTAGATCATTGCCATGGGTCAATCTTTGTTTACTTTCATGTTCATTCATTGTTTTCGCAACGAACAGGTAATTATGAATCGCCGACCATCAATAGCTTGCGAATGGCCTCATGCATTAGGGCCCAATCAGAATGATGTATAGAATCACCTCATTAACATTGAAGACGGCGTAGGACAGATGTCCATTGTCCTTCGACAACTCTCGAGACAAATGAAATCCACTCAAGCTGAGCCCAACTCTGTAGTTGCCGTCATGACACCCGTAAATTTGCCAGAAAATAGCCAGTACCATAGATAGTTTGAAAGGATCATGAAAAGTTAAGCCAGCTGCAGGAGCAGAATCCCATGGACCTGTCCAATTACGCCGGCATTGAGATCCCTGAAAAACTCAAAGCACCTGAATGCGAAAGGTATGCTAATACCTTCCGCCTAGAGACCTACTTGCAGGCCTACTTGGTCCGAAGGATGATTCAATCGTACCAATCGAGCTTGATTGGCCCTGCCTTGCGATGGTACATTGTCAGGAAGATTAGTCCCCTTAAAACCTGGAGGGAACTAATTCATGTTTTTCACCAAGAGTATAATCTTGACATCACCCTGCCCTACGAAGAGCCGATGATCGCGGAGCACGAGGAACCGTTAGTCGCTGAGATAGGAGAAGAGCATGTCAATGAAGCCTTGCATGATAAATGGGCAGCTGAACAACACCCTGTTACTGGAAATTTTCCCACTAGGAAAGGCAAGGAGCCTTTGTACGAGATCAAAGACACAGAGCCTGTTCAAGACCGGGGCACGACTGGACAACTCCCCAAGCTTACTCCAAGAGCTAGGGTCCAAAGAATACCAACCCCTATCAACCTGGAAAGTGAATCAGACAGTGAAACTCTAATGTCTCTCACTTCCCTTGACAGAATCAAGCTGGCAAAACGAAGGGCCTTACTCAAAAGGTCTGGACCAGAAGCCAAGAAAAGAAAGCCTAAGCAGATCAATGCAGCATCTGCTGACGAGCCACCGCACCAAAGCTTCGAGCATTCCCAAGAATACAGCTTTGAAGGCTACCATCCCCTAGAATACAACCCCAAGGACTTCCAGCGTTATTTCGACAATGAAACTGACGATTCATCGTATAACTGTTTCCTACTCTCATCCGGGGATGAAGGCCCGTCAGAAGAAGAAGCATACGTCTTTATCCGCTACGATCCTAACGAAGTACTAAGCTCGTCCTCTGACCATGAGGATAGTTTCAATACTTCATCCTCATTTGGAAATTTTAATCCAGAAGAAAGTAATGGGGTAATTTCGGTAGAGTCCAACTTCCTTGAAACAAAAGAATTCACCACTACAGCGAATATGTAGTGGGAAAACCAGTGGTCTAACTAAGACATACCAGGCTTGTCTTGCCCTCTTAGGATCCTGACCCCTGGAGAGATGTGGATACCTAATCTCCGCAAGTATAACGGCATGACTTGCCCCGTGGCCCACTTGCAGTACCTCAATGCTGAAATGAGTCGGTACTATGGCCCGATGTCATTCACAACTCAGGCCTTCCAAGAAAGTCTTACAGGGTCTGCATTGCAATGGTTCGTCACAGCAAACATCTACCTCATGAGAGATTGGAATGAGCTGTCTTCTGCATTCCTGCTTCAGTATCAAAGCCAGATTGGAACTGAAGTGCCTTGTCAGAACTTGGTTCACTTCAGAAGAAGACCAATGGAGGATTTCCGAGCATATGCAAGGAGGTGGAAGGCTTTTATGATGCAAACTTACCCCCAGCTGGCAGAAGAAGAAATTATAAAGCTATTCATAGGGGCTTTACCTCGCAAGCATCGTTGTTGGTTGTATGGGTTGCATTTCCATAGCTTCAATGAAGTGATCCTCTCATGTGAATACTTCGAGTCTACTGGAGGCGAGGAACTCAAAGGCGCTTGATTTCATAACCAACACTATCAAAGCACTCTTTTACACAGGAGTTTTCATGGGTTTTACTTGTTTTTATAATTTCATGTTTCTTATCTTATCTAGTGTGCTACGGTTGTATTTTCCATTCCAAGTACTCTATTGTACAGTTATAATATTTTGTTTTAAGAGCATGAGGCGGTACTCCAAACCAACTCGGTGATGCTATCCAACCATGAAAAAATATATCATCCTAGGAGAATACTGAGGGCTGGGCTTCCTCATGCTTTTTCTCCCCCAAAGACGTATTTTGAAAATAAAAAATATTTCATCACCCAAAAGCTTTTGTTAAAACAAGATGATAAATTTAATCATGTTTGTCTTTCTGACTCACTCACTTCATGTCTCAGAAGATCATTCCCATCCCCTTTGACTTAGTGTGACAGGGGGCATTTGAAGCAAGCACATCAGGTGAACTCGCCAAATTCAAAGACACCATGCCAAGAAAACAGGGGCAAATAGAAACAATCATCCTACACCAAAAGAGTGTAAGTCTTATTCTCTTAATATAATTTAGAAATGATGTCATTTCTCTTCTATTTACAGGAAACGAAAAATAGGATGTAATAGGTACAGGCATACGGTTGGAATCAAGCCGTTCCCAAGAGCTCTATACACTCCACCTTGCTCCTGCCCAACTCCTTCACAAGCCAGAGCAATATCCTTTCCCCACAATGTGCCTGAGCAACCAGATGCTGTGGTTTCATCAATGGGACTTCCAGCTTCGACAAGCCCAGAAGCACAAGGAGGGGATCTTTTCTCTTTCTTTGAATTGGCTACTGTCAACAGGGAAGAAATCCAGACAGTTGAAGCGGTCTCTAGCCCCTATTCAAAATGAGGACCTAGAAACCTGACTTCCTATTTAGACGCATGCTTTCGCAAGAAGTGATTGCCATCAGAGAATTGGAGGTTTTGATTGTCCATCTCAGATTCCATAGAAGCTTGAGGTACATGACTTTTGCCCAATGATGCTATAGTTAAAGACAGAAGGAGAAATTCCAGAAATTCCACAGAAGGAAGGCGTTGAAGATTAATCAACGACCAACAATCATGCATACATGGCCATGAGTGAGGAAGGCCAATCCAAAGAAATGTCAAACTGTGTCAAGACGAAAAGGTTGTCATCGACATTCGAATATCCCTATGAGTCAGCAAAAACAAACTTTGGAGAAGAGTAATTTGGTATCGTTTCCAATACTCCCCACTCTTTGAATTCGCTTTTGACATATTTTCCCTATTAACAGGAAACATTGGGAATCAAAAACCAAACTTGATGGTCAATATCGGCCAAGTGAGGTTCGTGAGAATGACCCGTATCGAATTCACCTGACTCCGTGTAAAGAAGGACATGCCATCCAGGAGCCAATTCAGAGAATAATTGACTTAACAAAGCAAGGGACATAGGACTTCGTGTCCCCATCTCACTTCAGGTTCACCCAATCGTCTGCAAACCAGTGAAGGGTAAAGATGTATCGATTCCAGTTATTTGACTCTTAAAAGAGTTCATGACTAACACATTCCCTCTTGTTTGTTGCAGGATCACCTGACTGTCAAAAGCAAGGATAACAAATCAAGGAGAAGCATATCTTGTTGTAGGATTACTTGACTGTCAAAAACAAGGATAACAAATCAATGAGAGGCATGACAAACTCTCCTAAACGAAATGGCGTCCTAGTAATCGCCAAAGCAAATGACAGAAAATCTTCAGGCCTCAACTCACATTTGATTTTGGCCAGACTAATTGATCTACTTGTACATCTTCTCCTCTACAGGGGCAAAAGCAAAGATGCCTGATCAAATTCCCAATCCTTGGCTGATCTTTCATGTGTCATATCCCTAATCAATAGGGATGACTATCGACACCCATTTGCGAATAACCCTTTTGATGTTCAAAAGTTAACATATTTGGAAACACCATTATGTTAACTCCTAAAGTTGTCAACAGGGTCTTTTTTGAGTCAAAACCATTAACTTTTTTTGAAGAGTTCAAACTCCATCATATCCGAAATGTTGCATATGAATTCTGCATGATGATTTTGCCTATCTAAGTCATTGATTCCACTAAGGATTATTAGAATAGACAGCTAAGTGAAGAATACAAGATTAATTGAGCATGCTGGATGAGGCGCGTCAGAATGATGAAAGGCAAGCCATATCCTATACACAGTCCCCCATCTATACACTTGTGAGATGAGTGCAGAAGATTCCATGACTGCAGGATAAAGAGTTCTCTCGCGAATGGTACGATAACCAAAACAGTGAGAGGCATTCCATCGCTCACCCCATTGAGCCCCATACATTGGTGAAGCTTCTCTCATACCCCCATCAAGAACCACCCCACACTGGGGCAGATCAGAGACAAAGCAGCATCACAACGTGAGAAGAGAGATATAAATTTTCTTGCTCGCACTTGCATCAATCTTCGGGTGTCTTTATTGCATATGAACACTCGCGTTAATTTAAGTGCCCTAGAATGACGAAGAGCAATTCTTTCTCTACGCACTTGTATTCATTGTACAACCCAAGTGAGTATGTAATTTTACCCTCACATTGAGACAAAACAGAAGTTACTACCATTTAAACAGCATAGCTCGGAGCGCTAGCTGAAGACGAAGACTCAAGAGTCTAATAACGGTGCTTCGATTGAACTTGCCTAGGCCAGTTCCTCCAATGACAAGAATGAAAAAATAGGGGCATGAAAAAACAGTGTACCTAGTAAAAGCAAGGTCAATGCCCATAAATGAAGAACTGGAATAAAAATAGGGGCATGAAAAAGCAGTATGCCTGGTAAAAGCAAGGCCAATGCCCCCCAGTCAAAAATGCAGTCAAGAAAATGTTGCTGTTGTGGTCCATAGAACCTCCATTTGACAGTGAGAAGAAAGACCGGTGACAAATGCCAAGGCAATCACCAGCTCTGCCTTTTTACACATGAATCAAGCCTACGTTGCATCCCATTGTAAAAGTCTCTTCAAACTAGGGGCACTTCAATTAACGTAGGATTTCATATGTCTATAAGCATCACTCGAAGAAGTACGAGCAAGATTACTCTATCTCTTTTCGCAGGGTTCTTGACTTGTAAACCCGGAGATGATCGTGCAACATTTTCATCCATCAGCTCCAACCTTGATGGTCCCCTTCGATGAGCCACTGACCAAGACTTCATCACAGTTTCAACAAAGACCTCTCACATTGGTAAAGTCGTACCGTTTGCGAGAATACTCAGACCCCTGCTGACATGATGACAGTGAGATAGTGTGGTCCTTATGAATCCTGCATCAATGGTCAGGATAGTCTTTTCCATGAGAGTGAGCGGAAAGTCCTTTCAGACTGAAAGTCCCTCATCTGGCATGCTCAATACATCTACACTCTAAATGAAGGTTGTCTTTCAAAATATTCCCAGTGGAAATCAAAAGATGCAGAACTGACAAAATTATCATGCATGAATCTCATTTGAACTCATGAATTTACAGCATATACAATCATGTGTGCATACTGTGCAAATAGCAGACATACTCTTAGAGATCAGAGATATTGCCAGGTAAGCATATCTCTATCCCCATTTGTCTTAAGGTACCTATCACTGTCCAAGTACTCTCTTCTTGACACTCGACCTATTCGAGTCGTCCCTTGAGTTTGGGTGCTTGCAATTGTCTCAGTATCCCGTTGTCTTTGAGTACCCACCACTTGCCGGGTACTCCCTCTTAATGACACTCGACCTGTCCGAGTTGTCCTCGGAGTATTGATACTTATGACTGACCAAGTATCCCTTTATCGTTGAATACCTACTGCTGTCTAGGTATCCCTATTGCCTTTGAGTACCGGTCACCGTTCGGATACTCCCTTTTCCTAACACTCGACCTGTTTGAGTTGTCCCCAGAGTATTGATACTTGTGACTGACCAAGTATCTCTTGGAATACCTACTGTTGTCTAGGTATCCCCATATCGTCAAGTACCCACCGTTGTCTAGGTACTTCATTTTCATGACACTCAACTTGCCAGAGTTGTTCCCAAATAATAGCAGCTGTTCAAGCATTCCACTGCTTTGTGTGCCTGCGCCTATCCAGGTGTTCCACCCCTTTTAAGTGCCTACGGCCATCCAGGTAAGCCTCGTGCTACATTCAAGTTTATGTTACCAGGAGGTGAGAGACCTTCATGAATATGCGAGGCACGCCCTCGATATTCCTATTACCAGGAGGTGAGAGACCTTCACGAATATCCCAAGTACGCCCTCGATATTCCCAATTACCAGGAGGTGAGAGACCTTCACAAATATCACAGGCACGCCCTCGATATTCCTATTACCAGGAGGTGAGAGACCTTCACGAATATCCCAGGTACGCCCTCGATATTTCCAATTACCAGGAGGTGAGAGACCTTCACGAATATCCCAGGTACGCCCTCGATATTTCCAATTACCAGGAGGTGAGAGACCTTCACGAATATCCCAGGTACGTCCTCGATATTCCCCTTTACCAGGAGTTGAGAGACCTTCATGAATATGCGAGGCACGCCCTCGATATTCCCAATTACCAGGAGGTGAGAGACCTTCACAAATATCCCAGGTACGCCCTCGATATTTCCCAATTGCCAGGAGGTGGGACACCTTCACAAATATCCAAGGTATGTTCTCAATATTTCCAATTATCAAGTACCCCTTCGATACTTGTGAATGACCAAGTATCTCCCAAGAATTCATACTTGTGATCATCTAAATACCCCTTCAGTGCCTATGGTCAGCCAAATACCCATTTCGACACCTGCAAAGGCCCAAATATCCTTCATCTTAGTACTTGTGAATATCCAGGTACTCTTTAATATGCCTGTGAATGTCCAGGTATCCCCCAAATCGATGCCCTGAGAAAGGTCGGTGCATCCTCCCGAGAAAGGTCGGGTTCCAACT
Source organism: Eucalyptus grandis x Eucalyptus urophylla (assembly GCA_028830015.1). Taxonomy (NCBI): domain Eukaryota; kingdom Viridiplantae; phylum Streptophyta; class Magnoliopsida; order Myrtales; family Myrtaceae; genus Eucalyptus; species Eucalyptus grandis x Eucalyptus urophylla. The sequence goes on along the minus strand of CM054193.1, from coordinate 31,028,820 downwards.
AGTGTCTTCAACAAAAGTTAGACACCCCACAAATCGATGCCCTGAGAAAGATCGGCGCATCCTCCCGAGAAAGGTCGGATTCCAACTGGTGTCTTCGACAGAAGTCAGACCCCTAACAAAACAGATGCTCTGAGAAAGGTCGGCGCATCTCCCGAGAAAGGTCGGGTACCAACTGGTGTCCTCGATACAAATCAGGCACCCACAAATGAGATGCCCTGAGAAAGGTCGGTGCATCTCCCGTCACGGCGACCGAAGAATGGTTCGGGTCCGAGACAAACCACTGATTACTCCAACAGGCGACCGAAGAATGGTTGGGGTCCTGAAGGAGCAATCTCCCGTCAAGGCGACCGAAGAAAGGTTCGGGTCCTAGACAAATCTGATTACTCCAACAGGCAACCGAAGAATGGTTCGGGTACTGGAAGAGCAGTCTCCCGTCACGGTGATTGAAGAATGGTTCGGGTCCGAGACAAACCACTGATTACTCCAACAGGCGACCGAAGAATGGTTCGGGTCCTGAAGGAGCAATCTCCCGTCAAGGCAACCGAAGAAAGGTTCGGGTCGTAGACAAATCATGGATTGTTTTAACAGGTGACCGAAGAATGGTTCGGGTCCTGGAAGAGCAGTCTCCCGTCACGGTGATTGAAGAATGGTTCGGGTCCGAGACAAACCACTGATTACTCCAACAGGCGACCGAAGAATGGTTCGGGTCCTGAAGGAGCAATCTCCCGTCAAGGCGACCGAAGAAAGGTTCGGGTCCTAGACAGATCATGGATTGTTTTAACAGGCGACCGAAGAATGGTTCGGGTCCTGGAGAAGCAACTTCCTGTCACGGCGACCGAAGAATGGTTCGGGTCCGAGACAAACCACTGATTACTCCAACAGGCGACCGAAGAATGGTTCGGGTCCTGGAAGAGCAGTCTCCCGTCACGGCGACCGAAGAATGGTTCGGGTCCGAGACAAACCACTGATTACTCCAACAGGCGACTGAAGAATGGTTCGGGTCCTGAATGAGCAATCTCCCGTCAAGGCGACCGAAGAAAGGTTCGAGTCCTAGACAAATCATGGATTGTTTTAACAGGCGACCGAAGAATGGTTCGGATCCTGGAGAAGCAACTTCCCGTCACAGCGACCGAAGATTGGTTCGGGTCCGAGACAAACCACCGATTACTCCAACAGGCGACCGAAGAATGGTTCGGGTCCGGGAAGAGCAGTCTCCCGTCAAGGCAACCAAAGAAAGGTTCGGGTCCTAGACAAATCATTGATTGTTTTAACAGGTGACCGAAGAATGGTTCGAGCCCTGGAAAAGCAACCTCCTCATATCACCAGGTAAGATGACGCCTTGATACTTGCCAAAACTCGGGGTTCACACCCTATCTCACTCACTCTCGGTAAGTAACTATAGGTATCTTCTTATCTGTCTTAGTATATGTAAAGTTATATTGCTCTTTAGAATAATAAGTCCCAAATAAAATATAATCTACTACGCATGCATGGATAAAATTGAGGTATCAGGGTGTGTTTGGTTCGACATTTGGAAAGCCCATTGGGAAAATGCAATGCAGTTTAGCTTAAAGGGCTTTGGAGGGAATGCAAAGATTGTTTGGTAAATTCTGCTTTGAAAAGCAACTTTGAGAGAAATGCTGTTTGGTAGAAAACACATTTGTAAAGCTCCTTTGGTGATTAATCTAAATATTTTAATTTTTATTTGCTTAAAATTAAAAAAATAATGTTTGCAACTTTTTTAATTTATATTTGACAACAATTTTAAAGATGTTGTGTAAATAATTTTTTTAAAATTAAAATTCATTTTTTTTGCTAAAAAACATCAAATGGAAAAAATTTACGTACTCTCTTTCTCGATTAAAATAAAAATACTTTCATTACAATAAAAACATGATAACATATGCTTTGAGGAAAGAAGTTCATTATCCTTAAAAATTACAAATATCCTTAATTACTTCATAAATTTATAGCTATTTGATCACGTAAACGTGCCATATCAAATGTTACATCATCATTTGAAACATTACCCTCTCCATTTACATTATCAGGATCCGTTGTATATAAATTGAGATCCAAATCTACTCTTCTTATTGCAAGATGTGAAGAACAATTCGTATAGTAATACAACATTTATGGTCACATTTTAAGCAATTGCTGGAATCATCATGAGATATGCTGTCTCTTTTCTAGAGATATCAAGTGAAACTGAAGCCAGAAAAAAACAACCAACACATGATTCCATCAGTCATCATAATAATAACTCCAACCCAGTTGAATCGCAGGGGGAGGGGGCTACATCTGAGAGAAGTTAAAAGTAACAACTAAAGGTAATCGTCACTTTTTCAACAATTAGCACAATTAATAGCGCATGAACAAAATATTCCCTAGGAAAATTGGTTCATTCCAACAATAGTCAAGGGCCTTAGAAGAAACACAAAATTGAGAGAGAGAGAGAGAGAGAGAATACTATAACACTATAACATACAGCTAGTGAAATCAAAGTTTTTAGCTTTGTTCTTCAACTCGTCTTGAAGAAGCTTTTTTGCCTTTTGTAGCCAATCTTCTAGTTTGTCCTGGAGAAGTAACAAACAAGCAATGAAATATATTGAGCTTCAGCTGCATTGAGAAAGCACATTAAGTACCGAGATATTATTATCTGTTCAATCAGATATCCATAATGTTTCTATTTGCCTGTTTTAAGTCATCATTTTACATCTATAAGGTAAAATGTGCAGAAATTAATTTCAACCATGCATTTTTGGTTCCTAAAGAATGTAGGCTAGAAACACTCCACATTTAGCAAGACTTTAAGCGGATCAGGGGCCTGAATTGCAGATCAATAGTTCGACTACTAGAACGTTACAGAGCGCCTTGCTTTTGTTAAAAATTTAAAATAATAATAGTAATAATAATAAATAAATAATTTAATAAATCTGTTGCTTTCTTGCTTGGCATACACGCTAAAGACCAGAAGAGTGTTTCATTCTAACCTCGATATTCACAAGTAAATCCTAAGGACGCAACTTCTACTCTAAGACAGCAAAGTAAATTTTTAAATCCCATGCTTACCCAACTTCTGCAAACGAAAAACTTTGGAAAATACTTTTTTCGCAATCTACAGAACATTGATTATGTGTTTAATTGACAGTCTTTAACTGGCACATCAGATCAAAATTGCACGTGATATAAGTACTTGATGACAAGATACTTAAGTTGCTAAGTATTTCAGAAATCCTCAAACTCTATAGCTAAAGAGTTGCAGAAGAGGAGAAATTAGATAACAATGGTGTGATGAACAGTGAGCACATTTACAATATTTTTTTCTACATGGGTCAAACCAATGACTTTAAGCATCCAAGACATGAAGGCAACTTATCCAAATACAAGTAAAATTTCAACAGCTATAACAACAAAAGGTAACCTTTCCTAGCACAATTCTACAAAACAGCCTACGTGCTCGGCTTGACCCAACATTGTCCATTATTAAGAGTAGGATTATGCTATAATCCTGCCTCCTTCCTATGTAGGATGACTGTAATAAATGACAAGGAACATCCAGAGGCTAACTTAAATGAAAGAAAAGGAATTTTACAATTACGGTGAATGATCCACAACTTCACCGTTTTCCAGTTACTCTCTTCATCCTCTCCATCCAGCAAAACCGTATCGGCACTGCACTGGTGTCGTCTCAATACCAATTCACCTACTGTAACAAGACACAGCCAGAAGCCAGAAGGGAACGAAGAACCAGGAATATCCGTCTCTTCCCCTTTCCTCCAATTCTCAGCTAAAATAGAACCCATCCCACATTAACTAAGACAAGTCACATTAGCACCTAGAGTTCCCCCACTGTTTCTCGGAGCAGCAGCATCATCTCAAAAGCACCCCCACAGCAAAAAAAGGCAAATGGATCGGAAGCATTCAACCACCCACAAAGCAAAAATCAAACACCACCCACCACCGCCATTTCCCTCAAATACAAAAGAAAAAGAACATCAAGGACGCAAGCACTCCCGTAACGAGCGAACTCGAAACGGCACACGAAGACCTAATCCCGAACGACAAGGCGCGGCGTGGCACATTCAGGACGCCATTGCACAGAACGACCAAGTGGTCGATGATATCGACGATGACAACGACCATACCTTCAAGAGGGAGAGGGGCGAAGGCCTCGACCAATGTGGCGGGAATCGAGTGTAGCGGCGGTGGTAGCAGGTGAGGGAGTCCCACCGAGCGAAGAGCGTAGAAGCGGTCGAGAGAGAGAGAGTGATGGAAGGGTGGGAAGAGAAACGAGAACCAGGGTTTTCTTGGTTTTTAAAATGGGCAAAAGTGGTTTTTCAATAAAGTTTTAAGGACAAAATAGGCAACTTACCATTTTCATTAAAAAGGCCTTCAGCATTTCGAAAAATGCTGAAAGCTCAAGGCTAGTCTCCACCAGCTTTGAGCTTTCAGCATTCCCAAGGGTAAACTTTCACTTGAAAGCCCCTTGGGAATGGTTGCCAAACACCCCTATTTAGGGTGAAAGGGCTTTAGGGCTTGGATGGGCTTTCTAAATGCCCATCCAAACGCACCCTCAGTCTGTCTTTGAATGCAACCTCTGCGAGCTCACCTTCAAAGAGGGGCAGCTGTTGACACCTGAATTTTAATTAGGTTAATTTTACTTTATTAAGTTTTTATTTCGGATAAATAAGATAATTAAAAAAAAAAAAACCAAAAACAAACAAAACAAAGCGAAAACAAAAAAATTGGCAGCCCCCCTCTTCTTCTCCCTTTAGCCAACGCAAGCCCAGTTTTTCTTTTTTCTCTGGCCCGGCCCCTCTCTTCCTTCTTCTTCCTTCTTCTTCTTCCTTGCGCCTTCCTTCTCCGCCTCTGTACTTCACGCTTGCAGAAGACGACGACGCACACGAAGGACGGCCTACGGCCGAGGGGAGTAGGCCGACGTCGGCCGAAGAAGATAAGATCGCGAGCGCCATCAATGCCAAGCATGCTTCGCTGGATGAGCTCGGATGGAACGCCGGTTCAGCCGAGGAGAACCTCTCGGCGCGCGAAGGGGACCGGCGGTCGAAGCTCTGTCGACCGAATTTCGTCACCTATAAATAGAGGAGCACCTCCATCGACGAACGGCATCGCAAGCTTGGAGATCTTCCCACTGAGAGACTTCGGGGGAGGAATCAACGAGCGAGTGAGAGGGAACTCGAGTTATGAGCTCAGCCCACCCTCCACCGAGAGACTCCGGGGAAGGCCGGCGGCGAGCAACTTCGAGAGGGTCAGATCCGGCCGGTGGAGGCTCGAATCTGGCCTGAGTGAGAGATAAGCAAGGTTGAAGGAGGTGAAAGAGTTCTAGAAGAGGGGAGAGCGCAGCGACGAGGAGGGTTGGCGAAAGCCCAGATCTGACCAGATCTGGGATTTGTTGTCGCCAGCGCAACCACGTCACCACCGCCATCTCCGACTCGTCGACCGCCCACGCCGAAGCTCCAGCCAGCCGCCGTGTTTGCCATCGTCCTCCGACGCTGTCCAACGCAAGCCGAGACCCCTACAGAGCCGCGTCGCGCACCCTCTAACGTCGTCGCCGTCTTCACCGCTTGCCGCCACCTCGCCACAGGTAGTGCTACCGCCACCGCCGCCATCGCCATCGCCGTCGTCACAGTCTCCCCCCCTCCGCAGTCCAATCCTCGTCGTTGCCATCGCTGTCGCCGCCGCCACCGTCGTCGCCGTCGCCGTCGCCGTCGTCCCCGTCATTGTGCCTCGGCCCTCTCCCTCCTCGACGCTGCGATTCGGAAACCCTAGGGTTCCCGATTTTCCGGGTCGCGACCCCGAGTTGTCGGGTCAAACCCGGATCGGGAACCGAGTAGGGATTCCGAAAATTGCAGGGGCGGCGGAAAGCCGGGTCGCGAGGTCGGATCGGATCTGGGTAGGGTTTCCGAAGGAACCAGGTCGCGGAGCGGGTCATCGGGCCGGGCCGGGCGTCCCCAAACGCCCGGCCACGGCGTTGTTTTAATAAATAAAATAAAAAAAAAGATGAAAAATCTGATTCGGGCCCATCCTCGTTCAGGTCGCCGGCCCGGGTCGAACCCAACCCGCGGATCTGACCCGGGTCAGTTTTTATATTATTTTAATATAAAATAATATTTCAAATAAATAAAAAAAAAATATTTTATTTTCAAAAAAAATCCAAAAAGTGTTTTATTTTCAAAAAAATATTAAAAAATGTTTTAATTTCCAAAAAATCGAAAAATATTAAAAAAATGTCGAAAAATGTTTTATTTTCTAAAAAATAGAGAAAAATGAAAAATAATTTATTTTCCAAAAAATATTTTGAAAAATATTAAAAAATACTTGTATTTTTCCAAAAAATACCAAAAATCCCTTTTATGTCCAAAAAATGAGAAAAATACTCAAAAAATGTTTTTCCTCCCAAAAATGCATGGAAAATCTCTCAAAAATCCAAAAAGCCTTAGGGTTTAAACAAGATTAGGTACCGAAAGGGCATTAGTGATTAACTAGTGTAATCAAGTCCCCGATCCTAATTTCTCTGGTTACGCAGGAGTGAGTATTTCTCCCGATACTTCACTTAGGTTTCTAATCTACCCACCCCAAATCGATTAGTGGCGACTCCAATTTAAAAATTGATTTACAAGTTAAAAACTCAGACTATTAAAGTCGTGAATTGGTGGACTTGGGAGAGTCCGGGCATAACTAATTTCAGCCGAGCCATTAGCCTCCTTAGGCGCCCGTACCCGACTGCGGGCGCCGGAAAAAAAGAGGTCGCAACACTCCATGCAGACTGCTGCAGATCAGTTAACGCCTGGCACATCCAGATTGTACAAAGTTGGTGGAATACTTGAGCTGAATTTTGAATTCGATTTGTTCGGTGCTGCAATTGCGCTGGAACTTGAAGAATGCATGGTTGAATTTGTTCGAGGGACGTTGAATGAGTGCTTTCTTTGGATGTTTAGTCTGTGGATGCTTGGTAGTGAATTCAGTGGTAAGCGACGGTGCACGCTGCAAAATCTGGGACAATCCCTAGAAGGTATGACGATTCTTTCTCCCTTTCTTTCTTTCTTTCTTTTGTTAGGTGGCAATTTATTGGTAGAAGTAGGTGAAGTCTAGGTTCAAAAGTAAAACAAGCGAGGGAGAGTGAGAAACTAAGCCAATCCGAGTGCTATAGGTTGGGAACTTCCTTACACGAAACCAGGCATTGAAAGCTGGCTTGGGGGGTGGGGGAGGGAGGGAGGGAGGGAGAGATTTGGGTTCTTTTGAGGTGTCTAGGAAATGTAGATGTATAGTATGTACGTATCATAAAAATGTGCTGAATTGCGAGAAACTCTTATCACTGAGATAGGAATCTGTCGCTAATTTTTATGAGGTGCTTGAAGGGGCGTAGCCATAGAGGAATAAGAAGTGAGATAGCGAGCCACCAGGAAAGGTTGATTGACAGTCACAGCCATCTTACCATTTGTTGACTTTGGCAACTAGGGAGAATTGAAGCCAAATTTATTTGGAGCGTGAGGGTAATATGAACATTGGTTGTGCCCATCGATAACTGGTTAGGTGCTTATTTTTTTTGGCCCTATGGCCTCTAGGTATGAAAAAGCAAAAATCACGAGAAACACAGAGTTTACATTAGTTATTCCCTAAAATAGAGACAAAAGCACAAAAAGCTGATTGTGAATTCTTATTTGTGAGGCATTCGCAACAGTTTAGGGTTCCCTTTTTATCCTTATCTGTCACAGCTTTTATGAAGGAAAATGACCTTGAAGCTAAAACTCCTGGAAGCTTCTTGAACTTTTGAAAACCTAACAATTAAACATAAGTTCTTACCAAAAAAAAAAAAACAATTAAACATAAGCTCTGAGGTACCATGGTAGGACACACTGGAATGAGCAACATGTAGTTTCTCAAATTAGTTGTTGTTTTTGCTTTAGTGTTGTTAGAGCTATATCAGTCTAATAGTAGGTGGGATTTGCATCTCAATTAGAGATTGAGTGTGCAGTGACAATCATGACTGTAAGTTTGTGATTAGAATATTATGGAGGACCTGTAAGATATTTATCATATAGCTATGAAACATGCATTCATTCCATAAGTAGCTGCATATTGATAATGAAATACATCTACTGCTGGCAACTTGATGCTGCTTTCCTCTTGAATTGTCTGTATGCATGCATGCGTTAATGAGATAATTTCTAATTCTTATCCTCATATTTTTTTCTCCAAACAAGTAACAAGACCTCTTTGCTTTTCTATTATTAGGCAAAACTTGCTTTTGTTGGCCTTGAAGTTCCAGTTGGGTAAGAAACTGGTTTTTGGAAAACAGGTGTATTTCAGATATGTTACGTTATTTGCTAATTACAATGATTGGTATTTCAGCCTTAATTGGTGAATGATTTCAGATTGTGCTTTATTTGTGTAATACTTTGACTAAATAGCTATGTGATTTTTGAGGATGGGAATGTTATTGCAGCAAAAAGAAACCCGACTAGTGAGACACGAAATGTATGATTATCACTACTTCTCCACCCCTTTCTTTAAGTTTTGGCCTAGCAGCACTTTGTTATTGCTCTAGATTGATACCCTCAAATTATGCACTTGTAGTTTATTGTTGGTCATTTCATGTTTCTCTCTTAAGTATTTCTTTAATATATGATAAAACAATATATTGGACCAAATATGTTAATGAGTGGATTTCTTTATGCATTATTAGGCTATAAAGGGTGATGTTCCCATTATTCTTTCATAAAATATACTGCTACCAATAGCTAAAATCTTGCTTTATGATGCCTAATGTTTCATGTTTTTCATTTGCCATTTTTCTCTGTCTGGAATGATATTACGGTCTTTATTTGCTTTTGTGAAGTTCCTACCACTGTTTTCTTAGGCCTTATGTCAGCTAGAGTATTGGTATACTTATTTGGTATAAAAATGCACCGTGAGCATTGTATTGCCTTTTGAGATGTAAGAACCTGCTCCGTGGGACATTTCTTCATACAATGACCATATTTACACAGTTTAAGCCTGGTTTCTGGTAGAGATCATCTCTTATGTAATAGTCTATTGCTGTAATCTTTGATAGTTGTGTGGTGACAGTACACTGCTATAAATGGCTTTGTGGACAGTAATGAATAGTTGATGCAAAGATTATCTGTCCCTTTTAGTATCTTGTGGAGCATAATGAGAAAAAAAAGGTTCCTTGCTACTAGAATATATATGAGAATACTGTTAGAAAAGTTGGAGGTGGCTAATCTGATAAGAAGCCTCTTTTTCCATGTAAGATTTGCAGCAACTTCAAGCGAGCAAAACTTGTTGAATTCACGTATGCCTTCATCAATCTCATATATACTTTCAATCAGTTAGCTTAAGGGAGAACACATTTCTTATGGAATGCATTTTCCGAATTTATGTTGAAACTACGCTAAGGGCAACTGTCTCTCTTACAAAGCTCCTAAGTTTGATCTGGTTGTGTTGTTTTCTCCTTGTGCTTTCAAAGGCAACAAGACATGCAGAGATGGAAGCTCTTGATATTGTTCTTGAGTGGCAAAGGACTGGATTATTGGCTGCAAAAGTTGTAGAGAAGTTTTCAGTATGCTCTCTTTATGGGACATGTGAACTGCGCACAATGAAAATAAATGGAGGTTTGTGGAACTGATTTTCCATCTTTTCTGTCCTTTGCCTTGTCTAAATGGAAGAAATTGGAGTTTCCAGAAGTGTCAAGAAGTCAAGTTTATATTAATTCTTTTTTTCCCCACTTTGTTTCCTTTTTCTTAAATTCTTTGTGACTTGTTTGAAATTTCTGTATTCTTTTTATTTTCCCTATACAGTTCTGGGAAGTCCTACCTTTTGAGTGCAGTGAGACTCTTTGATGTCTTTATTGATATCAAGACATAGTATCTTCAAGGAAATATGATATTTTAACTATGAGGAAATTATGCTTTCTGATATGCCCTGGGCAATGTACTTGATAAAGAAATCTCTTTTCCTTCTTGCATAAATGAGAGCATGTGTCTGCTAGATTGTGGTGTATGGCCTGTGTTTGCAGTATAATATTTCATCTGTCTGATGCTGCGATGATCTAACATTTCTTGTTTGAAGCTTCTTAAGAAGTCACCAATTTTTCCCTCAAGACTTTGTTGACATAAAAGTTAGAATGCAGCAAAACAGGATCTGGTCCATTGTGATTGAGCAGTACAAAAAGTAGCTAATGTAGATTGCAGACATTGTTTTTCTGTTTAAAGATTAGATTTGAAAGAACAAGCTTAGTTACAGGAGAAGAAGCAAGAGACTTTTCCTAAGGACGCGTTTAATAAAAAATTTAGGGAAAAAAAACCATGAAAACTCTGACTTTGGGGGCTTGAAATTTATAGTTATGCTGCTCTTAGTAATCTGACTATGAGTCAAAAGTATTGTGGGAAACATGAACTAGCTCATTGCCTTTCTGAATACAACATCAAGCAAGAGGACTCATCTTGCAGATAAAAGGATCGCCTAGCTCAAAATCATCCCTTTGGAGCTCAAAAACTAGCCCTAATTATTGCATAGTTTCATGATAGAGAGATTGAGACTATTGTTATAACGGTGAGCATGATTCATATGCAAGGTTTGGAATTTATAGCTGATTGAAACCCATCCTAGCCAATACTAGTAAACAAGTCATCCACAAATCTTCTCTTAATCAGATCACTGGTGCCAAGATCTCTCTGAACGGAAGTTGCCCATCCATATTAAGAGCCTCGAAGTATCACCCTGTTTACAAAGTGTTGTTTGTTCTTCAAGGACATTAGGTTTTATGTTGAAGAGAAATTATAGAGCAACCTGAAGGCATTGTTGAAGTAAAACAATTTAAGCCATAGTTACCCTGAACACACCTCCTTTAAATCTGATGCAAGAATTTTGCCAAGGTCAATGCCACTTAGTAGAGTCTAGTTAATGTCAATTGAATCAAATGGTACACTTCACAGATTATTTGCTTGCATGAAAAGCTATTTCCTGGAGTAGGCATTTAGCAAAATTGATATTCTTAGGACCGAAATGTATACTTCCTAAGTTAGACACATTCCTTTGTCAGCAAATTTGTTTTTGCTCGGATAGTACCTTCTTTTGCAAAGTGCTTTATCAATTAGTCTATGAAATTATCTCCATCGTGATATTTGGACATGTTTTGCAAACGGAATCTATCTCTGGATTCAAGCTGATGAGCTAGCTAACAATGCAGAATCATTGGAAATATTAGCTGGTTTCCACAGAAATTTCATCTATCTTCCCCCTTTCAAGTGTTTGCCTAATTTATGAATGTTTCCAACTTTTTTCTTGTTTCTCTTGCAGTAATGGGAATTCTGGATCAAAGGGTTTCAAACGTTGTGGAGGTATAATGGCATCAGAAGCAATTTCTCTTCTGCGAGATTTTTATGAACAAGGAAACTCTAATGATATGCACGGCAATCAACCATTTTAATTAATTGAATTGTCTGTTTGAAAGAATGTTATAATACTGCTGTTAGCACATATTCACATGAGATAACTTGAGGAAAATGATAGTTCTTTTTCAATGGACCCATTGTTAATTACAATTTTTAAGAGGCTTCTATGAACATAGTAAAGCAAATCTATTTTTCGAACCAAAGTTTTCCTTTTCCATCAATAAAGTTGAGCAGTGTGTCTGCTAGCAACATCTTCCTGAAAGACCCTTCCTCGGAATAAGTTCTCTTTTAAACTCAAATACTGTGGTCTTCCTCGCACTCATCCTCTTCCATAGTGATTAAAAAGAATTCGGGAAGCCTCTTTCTATTTGTACTGTTTGACCAGTTCTCTCAAATAGCTGGAGAGAATTGTTGCTGGGCCTCTCGGTGATTGCATATTATGCTGAACAACTCTGTCTGTCTGTTTCTCTCTCTCTCTAGATACGTTTGCTACAGTAAAGATATGTTTCTGCATCCTTACATCCCAGATAAATAAAGCTGGCCCAGTGGAATGTCATGTAATGACAAAGGGTTAATGAAATTGCAAGCATCCATCAAGGATAAGGTGTTTATTTTGAGATAGTAAGCACACTTATCTAGACCGACGCTAAGAGTGTTCAGCCATTTAGGGCCTGTTTGTTTGTTTTTGAACACTTTTTTTGTTTTTGAACACTTTTTCTGTTTTTTTGTTCTTTTGTTCCCAGGAACAAAAAAGAAACAGAAATAAGAAACAACAAATTTGTGTTTCTTATTTCTGAAACAAAACTTAGAAATACTTTTTTATTTTCTTCTTCTTTTTCTTCTTATTTTCTTTCTTCTTTCTTTCGCCAATCGCCGGCCTCGGCCATGGCCAGCGACTGGCCGACGAGGGCCGACGGCCTCGCCCAGCCACGGCGAGGCTCGCCGTAGCTAGGCGAGGGTCAGCCTCGCCTTGGCTGGGCGAGCTCGAGCTCGCCCAGATCCGGCGACGCCGAGCTCGCCCAGCCAAGGCGAGGCCGACCTCGCGCCGGGCTGGGCGAGCTCGATCTCGCCTAGATCCGGCGAGGCCGAGCTCGCCCAGCGGCCGGCGAGGCTCGGCCTCGCCGGATCTGGGCGAGGCCGCCGGCCCTCATCGGCCGGTCGCCGGCCATGGCCGAGGCCAGCGACCAGCCAAAAGAAAAAAGGAAAAAGAAAAAAGAAAAAAAGGAAAAAAATAGAAAAAAATAGAAAAATTAAAAGAAATAAAAAAATTATACAAATTTACCAAACGTGTTTCTGTTTATTTTTTATTCCTGGAACAAGTTTACCAAACGCGTTTTTTTGTTCAACAATTGTTCCCCGGAACAGAAACATTTTTTTCTATTTCTGTTTCCTGGAACAATTTTTAAACAGAAACGCAAACAAACGCACCCTTAATGATTGCTATGAATATGTGTAGAATTTGCCAAGGAAACAAAAAGGTTTTAGATGCCCCGTCTCTCTATTTGCCAATTTTCAGATGCCCTATTATCACATGTAGCTTTCCTATAGACTGGGTATTCAGCCGGATTGTCATTTGAGAAATGGGACATCATGTCCTCAGTTAAGGAAAAAGACGAAGTTTAGTATCTTAATAGCTGAGAACTCTTTGATTAGACTCGTTTGAGAGAAATATGTTCTTTCTTGATCCCTATCATGGATTGCTATACATATATGGTTCTTGGTTGAGCAATTCTTCAATAAGAGCTCTTCAATTGCAAATATTTTAAAAACTGATTAGATCATAATCTTTACATGCATCTGAGATAATTGGTACACTTTGGAAACTCATTGCATACAGAAAACATGGCCTTGAAATAATTTGTCTTTGTAATGATAAAATCAATTTGGTTCATGTTTGTTCTCTGTTTTGTAGAACCCTTTTCCAAGAATATCATTTCTCTTCGCCTTTATTCCCCTTCTTTTCCATCCATTTTCTGTTAATGACATTGTGGAATCTATGATTTGTTTAAGTATCTTATAGATATGCTGAATACTAATATTTGGTTTTCAACTCCAAAGCCTCAGGTCACAACGGGTAAATCATGCTTCTCATTAGATATGCCTGCATTGATTCACCCTGTTGAACACTCTTATGCCTTTGCACAATTAGGCAAGACCTTTGAACTTATGATTCCTTTCTTTTATGAACGTTATGTACATTGGGTATACTAATATGATGCATCTCTACCGCATCCAATGATTATATCAGTTATTCATGCATTTAACTAGTGTCTACATGGCGTGACCTTTATATCATAGGTTGTGTTTGATTAGGGCGCTGTGGCAGTGTTTCTTGCTGTGACAGTTTGATATGATGCTTACGTTAAGATTGAGTATACCTATAGCTACAGATTTCCTCGTATGATTGTAGTCAATCACAATGAGGAAGAAGCTCGATGAGGAAGAAGCTAAGTCAGTGCTCTTCATTCCCGCTTCTTGGTTTATTCTGATCATATTGTTCATTGTTCTTATTCCAGTTAGTTAAGCTGTTCATTTGACTATAAGCTAGGTCAAACTTTCACTTCAAGGTAGTTCCCATTCTTGGGGTGAACTTAGCAACATAACTTTTGAACTATAGTTTTGTGATAAAGCACAAATCTGGATGAGACATTATTGGTGCTGGTTTTAGCATAGTAAGATTCTCTCTATTTTGTGATATGGCAGAAACAACTAGTGTTAATTATTTTGTCTCAAGATGTTAAAACATTTTAGAAACAGCCCTTTAAGTGTAGAGATCCATGTAAATGTTATTAGCATCCAACAAAATGTCTTCTTATGATTCAATGCACTTTGATAGACAATGCATGTGCCATTTACTGCTTTTCTAATCACAGAATTTCATCTAGGAATCCGAGGAAGGAAGTGTGATGCATGTCCAGATCAGTTTTTGATGTTCGTGTGTTTACAGAGGGTTGCAGATGTGATCACAAGCGATTTCATGCTTGAACTTGATTGTCAGATTTTTTAGATAACTTTAAGGCATAAACCTGTGTAGGCATCAGTTTTCTGAGGTTAATTTTTGTCATCTATATATTCTATGATGGAGTTTGATTTGAGTTTTTCTAACTTTGAGACAATTCTAGGGGTGCTATTGATAATTCTGAGATTTATGGTTCTGGACTATGTCCTATGTGATCCCTAACCATGATAGAAGAGGCAAAGGATATGCATGTGTTTTCGCATGGATTTCACTGGATTCATGTTTCCTAGTTATACCAATTATGTCCTAAATACTTGAATTTATACTATTGATGAGTCTATTAATGTCTTGATTGTTATCGACTTTAACTTTCATATTATTGTGAGAAAATCAGTGATTTGATAGGTCGCATGGTGACCATGATGGATTGATGCCTCTTTTCTTCTGGTAATAAGAAGTCGAAATTTGAGTTTTCTTTTTTAAGTGGTAATGATTATATCATAATCAATTCTAGTAAAACACATTAGAAATACCAAAACATTTGCCTGCAAGACCCCTAATCTAAAACGAACAGAAAGATGGTAATTTTGGATCAGAGTATGTTATATATTCTTATAAATTTGGGCTAATGTAAGAAAAATAGATAATCAATCATGTATGAGTGTGATTGACCGACAAGAAGCCGACCTCAATAGCCATTTAGCAATCAAAAGGAAATGCATAGAATATAACGAGACCTTGGATGGGCGCCGGTCTAATTTTGGAGAAATGCGTACAGACGGTTAGATAGCATGTAAATATTGACACATTAATCGTATGGGACCCACGGTCAAATTAGTAACCGCTTAGCTAATTTTCAAAAATAAAGTAATATATATCATGTCTCGTGTAAAGTGCTTTAGTAAATGTAAATTAGATTTTGTGACTTTACTTATTGATTAATGTGCTTAATAAGTTAGCATTCCACAATTCTATTACAATAAATATCGAACTATTTTGTGTAATTTTAAGGAAAATAACGATAATCACCATCATATAGAAGCCGTCGTCATATCTCTCTCTGGTTGACCTCCATTAACGGAGCTCGCCTCCTGTGATTAAGGTGCGACCGTTCACTTGAGGTCATGTCCCTCACATATGGTGTCACGCAACCAAATTTGAGGTCGCTCGAGTGCCTCCATTAATGGATGTCAATTGCTTAGAGGTCCGATAGCTCCTGAAGTTCAAAGACTGAAAATTAAAAAGGGCTAACATTGCAACGGTGCTTCTACTGTACAAAGAGAGGAAGTCATTGTGAATGACGGTCTCAGCTTGCAGCAGCATTGACCAGTGGCGGCAACATACCTCTAAGAAAACACAAATCCTTTCCAATGGAGAAGGTGAACAGTAACTTAAGAAAATTCAAAGAAGAAAACAGAACAAAACAAAAAGATTAGAAAAATGAAAAAAAAAAAAAAAAGATGTCATTTTGAGTAGAGTCATTTAGATCAAATTGACTGTTGTGCTATATAAGACGATTGGCGATAATTAGATGTTAAGTTAGCAATTTTCAGTAGCAATTGAATAGAAAAACTACATTGGAATTTGCGCAAAAGTTAAGGATTAAATTGACAAAATTAAAAATTTCAGGACTAAATTGACATATGTATAATATGTTTATGACTAATTTGGTAATTTTCGCTATATTGCATTTGCACGATCATGAAAGAAGACCTCTCTATATACAACAGGTCATCAACTTATAACTGCATATTTGGCCTCCATCTAACAACAAAAATCTAACCACCTGACCCCATTTAATCATAAGAAACCCTAGACTCTTGGAAGCTTCAAGGCAAGCTTAGCTAACTTAGCCACCTCCTCTACCAATTGTGTCTTGAAACTCTTCGGTTAATGATATTCCTCTCAATCAGTGATGCCCTCGGCACTCTCAACTCGAAGTCCTTTGCTTGCTTGATTGAATCTTTCTCTTGGATCATGGGCTCACTCAAAGGTCGACAGTTCTTCCCTCGGATCATCCGGGCCGAGTCATGCCGGCCTAACCTCAGCCTAATAGCCATTGCTAATACTGATCATTAGTCGTTGTTTGTATAAATAAAAAAGAATTGGGCTTGAATAGGGCCAAGTGGCCCGAGTAAGAAGGGGTTGTACTAGGCCCCAACCCAAATGGGTCAGCGCAATTGGCTCTCATATATTTCTCTTTTTCTTTGCTTTTTAATTATCGAAAATCCATGAAGATGCACGGGAACTTTTCAAACGAATGGTAATCAATTAGTTGGGGCTGTTGTGGGTGATAGGGAATGTTAATTTGTTAAGACTTCATCTCGAATTTTGCCTTTGTTAGCTGTCAATCAGACTTCATCAGCTCCCCGGTTGCTTCTTTTGGTACAAAACGTGATATCTTCGCCAAAAGAGCTCCCAAAATATGGTATTTTACCAAATACAGTTCTTTTCCCCTTAGATTAAGTCATACTAACATGATTGACATGAATCATCATAGAAATATAAGTTGTTCTTGTATCAAAACATTTATGAAGCATCATGAGATGGCATGATTGAGGAGATATAATTTGTGAGTATACAGAGATGACACGATCAATAAAAATAAGTGTGAATGAGTGAATTAAAACATGCAATTTTGTACATCCAATAATCTCACAAAAGTATCCAATCCTAGTCTTTTTTTAAGCACATCAACGTTTTGACTAGGGGTATAGAGGACATTGGAATTGGTCCAATATGATGGTTGTGTAGCCAAACATTCTTTATACCTTCGAGAACAAATAAGGGATAATTGATTCAGCCGATGAGGCTTCATCCAAGAGAGGGCTTCCCGCATAGCTAGAGCTTCTGCCACAAGAGCCAATTGGCATCTAACTAGGCATGGTTAGATTACTCTATGAAATACAATACACAATTCTAGGCGTCTGTAAAAATTACTCAATGAAATTCTAGAAATGCAGTTCTAAATAAGTCCAATTATTTCAATTTCATAAATTTTTCGTAATGTAGCCCGTAACCTCCCCCTTGTTTTGTCCTCATTTTTAGGAAGCAAATACCTGAGCTTTTTCTGTATTGTTTTCTCTCTTTTGCCGTTGAGTAGTAGACAACACATCAATCCAATAATAAAATGAAATTGAAGAAAATAAAATAAAATTTTGAAAATTTTGTGAAAGGACACTTTGAAAAATCCCCAAAGAGTCTACTACTGTATACGGCTGTTACGCATCTCCTAATTCGACAAACTCGCAAACTCTTCTCGTTCGCAAACCGCTACACTCTCACTCTCTCTCCCTCTCTTTCACCGTCCGCGTGCTTTAGGTTAGGGTCCACCTGCCTATATGAATGTTTGGTTCGCATGAATGATCTGGAATGTGATTGCAATTCCAAAAAGGCCAATCCCTTTTCTGATGTTTGGATCCATATGTGAATCATAGAATTGTGATTTTACCGACTTCTTGGAATTGCCATTTCCACTACTTAGGCCATGCAATCATCATTATCATTCCTAAGTAGGTTAGAACCATTTGGGCCGACAAAATTAGATTTTATTGCAAGATCGGCATTAAGGCTACCAAATATATTATTACACATGCCCAACTGCAGTTGAAACATGAAATGGGTCTCCCTAGTTAAACACAGACTAAAAAGTGTCAGAAAGATTGAAATCCAGACCCAGGTGCCCCTGAGGAGGGCATCCACGGGTGCAGTTTCCCCGAACGTCTCGAGCAGATCGGAACAGGAGGGATCGGCCTCTCCTTCCGCTTTGAGCTCTAACCCCAGCTCCTCCTCTATGTCGTCCGATGCCGATATCAACAGCAACTCACACCCTTCGTAGTTCAGGAAGTCGGGTGGGTCAGCCTGGCTGTACCTCAACTGCCCGAACTGTCCCTGCAGGTGGGTGGGGAACACCGCCTTGCGCTTGCTCTGGAGTCCCCTGAACTGGGAAGGGCCTGCCCTGTGCTGGTCGGGGTTCTTGATTTGGATAGGGAAGGACCCTTCTCTTTCGACATTGAGCGACTCCTGGGGCTCCTACTTCTCGTCTTCCGGAGGGAATTCGAGCTTTTATATGAGATGCGTGTGCGCTTTCTTCCCCTTGGATTTGTGTCTAAGTATGCGGTACACTCCCTCCCCCAACGCTCTGGCTGCAGCCGTGTGGCGGTGTCCCCTTGTGGAGGTGTCTTATTCCTCTGCAAGAAGCAACAAGTCCTACTTCAATCACAGATAGAGAGAGAGAGAGAGAGAGAGAGAGAGAGAGAGGAGGAGGAGAAGCAGCGCACCTGCTTTAAGAGCCGACTTGACATCATCGATTTTGGTGGTGACCATCTCCACAAATCCCCACTGAGGTCGGCTCCGTTTGCTCGGGTCCGGAAGACTCTTCTTCCCCATCACTATCAACCTCAAGAGCCCCTGCTTCTCGATGTTCACTTCCTGCGTTTGGGATTTACAGAGAGGAATGTAATCACGAGGTGGTCATAGACAAGTTGTTGGGTCGTAAATCTCGTCACCATCATTACCTGGATTCCATGGCCGCCTTCCGCAGTGGCCTTGTCGCTGGAATCGGGGTCGAAGCCTTCCTTGCCGGAGTGGGGATCTTGCTTCCCCTCGACAGGCCTCTCGCCGGACTCAGGACGGAGGACTATGTAAAGGCGCTGCACGTCGTCGGCGCCGTGGGCTGCATCTCTCTCCACCTTGGGCCTATAGAAGAAGAAGATCTCCCACCTTTCCTGCAATTAAAACCCCACAGCAAGCTCACTCTTTCACTACCCTCCGCCACCAACTAGCAAACCCCATTCGATTAACAGTAAAAAAGAGACAGAAGCGAGTTTAAAACCTGAATTTCAACTTCGGGATCAGTCCGGGTCTTCACTTCCTGGCCTTGACCCATTCCCAGCGCCACTGCCACAACACAAACATGTAGCAGATGCAAATGGAGGAGAGTTGAGGGCAAACCAGAGTGATCTGGACCGTGGACACGTTCGCTTCGTAGATAAGCCACGTTCCGGCACCGAAGCCTGCCACGTCTTCGTGTGCGTTGCTGTCGCCGACCGAGTAGCAGACATGCCGGCGGACAATGTATTGCAGAGGGAATTCGCAGGGGTCCCGACGTTTCCTCTGTCCATGGAAACGTCACACGTTTTGACAGTTTTAACAAGATTTATATCCGAATATCATGGGCATGTTAAAAGTTACTAGCTCTTATAAAAAAATTAACTGCTCACTTATCAATATTCATTTACTTGTTATTTTCATATGCCGGAAAGCTCCCCAGAGAAATTTGGTTGAATTGATGAAACAACTGCTATATTTTGTTAGGGTGAATAGTACAACCTAGAAGAGGTTAAACAAGCAGTATGTGGGTTATGAAAAACGTTCCCCGAATGTAAGTCGACAACAATAGAAGTAAATTATGACCGTTGTATGTATAAAATATTAATAACAAATATCATGTGATAGTAGTGCTAATAAAGACAATAATGAACTGGAGAAATAATATACATAGCAATTTATAGTGGTTCAATTTTACATTCAAACTTGCGTATGCTCTCCAGATAATATCCTCAACACGGATGGGAGTCCACCACTAATTTTCAAAACCAGTTACAATCAACAAGTGCCTATTAATCGATAGATCACACAATCACAACATTCACACTTGTACACTAGACCTCATTTATATTACAAAGCAGCTTAACCTTATGCAGGGAACATCCGATGGAGAACAAATACATTTTCTAATTACATATGAGAAAGATGAAGTGCATTGACAGTATTCTCAATTTCTCGGTCTAACCCTTTTTGTTACTTCCTTGATCTTTGTTACTTCCTTGATCCTTTACATTGGAGATTCTAATAAGGAGAAAGTTTAAGTGTTGTTGGAGGTTTTTGTAAAAATCAGGATTGCCCATACAATAGTTTCTTCCAACATCAGTAGGTTTCCCAAAATTGAGTTTAAGCTCGTATGATGCGCTAAATAATTTACAAACTCGCTTAATGCCTTTTCACAAGCAAAAGAAAGATTTTTTTAATTAAAAACTTTGAAATCTCCGAGATATGTGGACTTAGTGTGGGCCCCACAACCTAGCAGAGCCCTACCTCAAGCGAACAATCCTTCCCCGTAAGAAACTCTAGGAGGAGAAAATTGTGAGGAATGGGGCCAAGCAAGGTTGGGGGAATATGTCTTACGCAAGGAATATCAAGATTTCAGACTTAGACGTCTATCTAGTTGGTATTTGATTTTTGAGTTTCGGTTTTGCTTCTAGGTTAGATTACCAAAACTGTGCACAATGTGAGTTCACTTTGGTGCCAAATTTGCTTGAAAGCTAATGAATGTGAAGTGAAATCTCAGAATCAATACTGACTAGGTGGATGAGGAGTGCACAGCCCAACCCTTATGTGGACCGGAAGCTTTTTAAGCTATGCTTGTCAACAACAAAAACAAAATTGATAGGAAAAATAGAGTGTCAATTCAAACTAAAACCAACTTGAATCGAATCTTTTTGTTTTTTCTTTTGTGCACCTCTCGCCTTGCCTCTCTATATGACTGTGTGAGATTTTGGTCGGACCATTGCCAATGTTCTAAAATTTAAGTTTTTGGATTGAATTATCTAACATGATAGGAGGTCATGAGTTCAAATTTTTTAGGCCTCTATTTGACTCGGTTAAGACCAAAGTCCAGCTTACGCATGAGAAAGAGTATTAAAATATTTAAATAATAAATTATGCCTTCATTTAACAGGTTGGCCTTCGTTAATGCCTTTTTTTTCTTTTTTTCTTTCCTTCCTATTGTATTGCTGTGACCCAATTTGGAGAGTACTAGCTTTGCAGCATTGCAGCTGGTAAAAATAGCACGACACTTGATATATTTATCTCATTCCTATGATCAACGGGCTTGGGGTTTGCACGTGTTGATCCACTTCCCCCGTCTCTCCCTAAATCTTGCCCAAAGTTCACTTCTTGGAACTCCATTGACTGTTATTATGGTTCTCACTTGTTCATTGGACGAAGGAGATTGATTTTCCTTTGTCAATCAATCTAGCTTTCTTCTTCCGTTGTAGTTGTTTTGAGGAGATTTGGGTTTATAAGTTTTCACTAGTAGTCTTGTGTTTCCCCGAAACAAAATCGTCAACAAACTACCTTTCAACAAAAGTTTAATCTTTAATTTTCAATATGAATTGGGCTCTATTGCAATTTGATAGGAACTAATTTGCATAATAAGGATTACTAATGATGACAAAGGTGAATCTAAAGATTTGAAAGAATGAACAACAGCAAATCGATATAAGTGGAAATTGGAATTGGATATAAATTGTACAAGCGCTTGTACAAAATTTAATTGTCATTGTAAAGTTATCTTTGAATTAACAAATTATAATCCGCTTCATCTCAATCATCCTTAATTACTCGCAAGTGGTTATAATCTTCGACATATCTTCCGATTTGACTTTTCTATGGTCTTCGCTGCCACATTGACAATTATCACAGCCTACCACTCTCAATTGGATGACCATTTGACATTAATTTGACATCTACTATCCATTGATTTGTGATCGCATCACCTGAGTGCTCCATTAACAACCTAATGTTGACACTTTGTCGACCCACCACGACTCGGTATATTTTTGGGAGTCAACACCTTAGAAGCTGTTGACATTGGAGTCAACTGTTATGTATCAAAGAATTTCCTTTTAAAAAAAAAGGTTAAAAGCATAGGGCAATTTCGAAATTTCAGCCCATTGAAGATGTTAGATGGAAAGCCCATTAATGCAATCCAATAGTTTCACCAATTCGATCCATCTCCTTTGTTTTCTTTTTGTTATTCAATATGGCTGGCCACCCACCAGATTTCCTTCTTCTTCTTTTTTTTTTTTTTCCTTTTCTAAGTTTGTCAGGGTCCATAAAGATTTTCTTTCGGGTTGGCCGGGCCATTATCAAGTAAACTGCAGCCTTAAAGAACTTTGGGAACCCTACATTTTGTCTATTGTTTCAATCTCCAGAGAGCTGAGCGGCAAAAAAAAGACATCTGGTTCACCATCATCCAACTGTGATATGGACAATCTATTCAGGAGAGAGAGAGAGACTTGCACTTGTTACGTGGTTCATGGAGGAGTTAATGGTTGGCCCAAAACATACAAATGGAGGTAGTAATGAAGCCCCAGGGGTCACCAAAACGGACCTCAGGAGCTTCCTTTGAAACATGCACCCATCTCTCTCGCAAACTCTAGGAAACCTTTGACAAAAATGTTAGATACCTAAATTTTAACAATCTATTTAGTGATTTGTTGCATAAAAAATTAGAGACCATAGTTAGCCCTTAAATAAAAACATTAGTTAAATTTACACATATATATTAGGAAGCATTTTAATTTAGTAGTAATAAGCCCGCATATATTTGGATTTCAATTGGATCGGTGGCGGATGAATTTAAATGAATGATTTTGAACTTGATTAGATTAATTAGACTGAGTCCATAAGAGCGTGAAATTTTGGCCAATACCATGGATGCCGGATTGAAAATTGCATAATTAAAATGTCAAATTAGAAAATTAATTTATGAAAAGAAAACTTGGGAACAATTAATCAATATTATCAAAATTCAAATCATAGAGGATAATTGAGCAAATTCATTTGATTTTATCACAATAAGAGAAGAGAAGAGTTTCCTACTTTTAAGATAGAGTACATCCTTTAAAATTCGAATTATTGGGAAACAAGGATATCTCTTACTCTTAAAAGAAATCCTAGTTGTCAGCCTATAGAAACTCTATTATGTTCCTTGTTGGATTATTTTAGAATTCGAATTGGAGTGAGAAGCGTGATTTGCAGAAGAGCGTGAATCCAAGCGGTGAAAATTCGTTCCTTGTTGGATTATTCAAGCTTCAAAGTAGGCTCGAAAGGCCCGATCTCACCGTCAAAATTCGTACACGACTTCACTTCTTCAACAGAGTATCATTGAAGCCAAGGCCGCTGAGGCTTTCCCCGCACGACCTCCTCCATCCCGACAACGCTGTGGTGGCTCCAGTCGCCGCTGCATTGCGTCTTGCTTCCGTCTCCATGCAGCACCACTTGCACCATCCGAACTGCACCGACGCAACACCCAGCCAGTCTTTGCACTGACGCCGGTTCCTGCAATCTCTGCACGCTCAAATCAACCAGAGGAGCGCGGAGCCACCGCCAATCAGCCCCACCACCAGTCGACGGCGCATACCCATAACGCTGGTGAACCTTCCAAATAGTTCTCTCGAGTTCCTACAGTCCAGCATCTTGTCACTGCGACTGATCAAGCCTCCGGCGAAGCCAACATCTCCGTCATTCCTGATAAGCCCTCCCGTCCGTGATTTTCAACACTGGAGTTTCCTTCACTGGCGTCTCACATTTTGAAGAAATAAAGTCAAAGAAGACCAAAGCTTGAAGCACGTGGTCCGTTACGGTAAAAAGAATTATAATAATTTTGGTCAAACAAGTCCACGCAGTGGATTTATCTTCTTTTGGATCTTGTCCAGAATTGACAATAGTGTTATGGGTTTTGTAATCTCACAAAAGCAAAAGAATATTATTTTGGCATGGAGATCGTGCAGAGTTTTGGGCGTGTAGCAGCGGGCAGATTCCTCGATGGAAGAATAGACGACATTTGAGGTGGACTGTACGACCCTGCCACTAACTCGCTTAGCGCTTTTTGGATTGACTCGCCTGGCGCTTATCTCCGCGAGAAGCATGAGCTCTGTTCGGTTCCCTTCTCTCCCTACCTATGCTTTTCCTTCTTTTTTTTTTTCTTTTTTCTTTTTAAATTTTTTTATAATGATTTTGGATGGAGCGGGTTTGGATTTTGAAGCTTAGGATCTAGTGCTCTAATTTTTCTATTATTTTTTAATCAGCGATAGAGAAGGTTATAATACACACCAATTTCTCTGTATTTGGATAGTATTCAGATGAAAGTGATGTGGAAGAATTCGATATGCATGTTCACTAAGTGATTCTTTGATTGAGTTGTGATCTTCACCTTCTATAAATTGCTCACTGTTTTGCTCGGTCATTAAAGATGTCGTCACAAATGGTAATGATTTTCTGCATTGCTAGAGAATTTGACGTCCACAAATTCACATCGGAATCATTAGTAGATATGTTCTTCGACAATGATGTTCCAATCTTGTTTAATTAAAATGCTAAAGCCAATATAGAGAAAGACACCTTCTACGTGGCTCAAATGGACGGAATAAAATAGTGAACACAACTATCAACTTTGTGAACATGCATATTGGGATCTTTTGCATCACTCCTAGTTGAATACTATCTAAGTATATAGAAATTGGGATATATAATTGTATCTGTCTCCAATTAAAAAGAGAAGAAAAAAATCAAAACACTAAAAGCTAAGCTTGAAACCCAAACTCTCGCAAACATAATCTGCTCATGATAAAAAAAAAAAAAAAAAATAGTCTGCTCATGATAAAATATAAAAAAAAAAACGTAGATAGAAAGAGAACGGGAACAGCTCTTACTTCTCGTGGGTAGGCTCCTTCAAGCGAGTGGTAGGTTGCACAAAAGCTTGAAGCCGTTGAATATTTCTATGGTGCGACCTTTGGAGTCCTACTCACGGGGCCTAATCTTCAGTTGCATAAACTCTCCAGGATTTTCTAGATCTTTTTTTCTTCATGGATTCTAGGTGGGAAGACAGGCTGCAGAAGAGGAGAAGGTGCAAAGAGAGATAGTAAGGGAGAGATTGACAGAGGGGATAGAGTAAAGGCGTAAAGTAGGCCTCACTATAAATACATTAAGATTAACAAATGGAGTAATGACCAATGTGGATAGACAGGCTTATGTAATAATTGTTGATTTTAATTTGTGTCGTATAAAGAAAAGTTTAATGGCCCCTCCCTATCTATTCTCCAGAGTCTATACGATAAGGATCTTATATTTTTCAGAATATCTAACTTAGTCTACCCCTTGCTATTTTCTTTTTTGTTAATATTTAGATTTTGCATAGTTTAATTTATTACATGTCTCGATGAATATTTATTTTTCATTTTTCACTTGGTTTTAAATTTTGCGATGCTCTCATTTCAACTCTTTCAATTTGTAAAGAGAGAGAGGAATCAGCTTATTTTTTGTCCATGAGGCCCTAAAACCACATCAGGTTATAAGCGACTACTTAAGAGGATTTTACGATTCATGCTTCTTATGCTGAGCTGTGATGACTCTGGCTTTGCAGTAGAGACAAGTATTTGACATGCTTTGAAATGTTAGAGAGCTGACGATACATGGGAAACAATGGGAAGAGATTTTGTTAGCTCACACCGCCTCTCACAATGTATACATGCATATCGCAATGCTCATAGTAAAATATATATACATCAGTAGTCGCATATCAGTCTAATAAGTTTTAAGAGACGGAAATTAGAACGGGACAAAAACTATCATTCGACTGTTGTTGGAAGGTCTGCAACTGGAGGGGTATGGAGATAGAGATAGAGAGAGAGAGAGAGGTTGGTGGTGGATCGTTTTCTCAGCCCTTACGGGGCGACTTTGACCCCACAAGCCGATGAGTTCCAAGAAGAAAGAGACTCGTGAGTTCCGATGTGAAGCGAGAAATCTTTTTCTTGGAAGTCTATAAAGTGCTAATGATATAGATGCATGCGAATAGAGCACAGAAGTGAGCTGTCTCTTCCAGGATGCATTTACCGAGAATAGCCAAAACTCTTCGTGAAAGGGCCGTGCGCATAATAACATTCTAATTTATCTGTTATTCTATTTTTTTTTTTTGTTCTCGAAAAAAAAAAGGAAGTCATTTAATTTTTTAATTTTCCGGAATATTTAAGTAGTCAGGAAATAAATTTGGAACAGAGACAATAAGTATAAAGCAGTAGCTTCTGGTTCCGAGAACAATTTTTAGAAATAAGTCATTTTATTTCTTTATTTCTATTTCTTCTTCTTCTTCCTCGTCGCCCGCCACCCACCGCCAGTCACCGCTATCAACTGTCGGTCGCTAGCTGTTGATTCGAGGAGTAGCAAGAAGAAGAGGGAAAAAAGAAAAATCTACCAAAATCATTAAAAATTAAAGGAGATTTTACACTATAAAAAAATTTGTGAGTTATACCAAGCACTTTCCTCTTCATTTTTTGTTTCAAGAATAGAAATTTTGTGTATTTATCAAAAGCGTTCTTTTACTTAAAAATTATTCTAGAGAATAAAAAAAACTATTTCTAAAAATACATTGTTCACCATAATATAAACGTTACCAAACGCATCCTGACATAAACTTTGTCTACACTGATGTTATGGTGTGTCCAATTTTTCTTTTTATTTCGTCAATTATTGTGGTTATACTTATTATCACATGCATGTGTGAGGACCGCTGCACGGCGTGCAAAATTTACGAAGGATGAGTGCACGAGCGAAATCAGGGAGGAAAGAACGACATCAGTTTTCCGATGAAGAAGGTAAAATCGTCTTCTTTAACTAGGATGTGGTGATGCGAAACTGAGTCCATCAAGTTTAGAAGTGTCTAATGTGCCCCCTAGAGATCGCATTAAATGGGTCAACAATTTGTCAAGGGCTTCTTCAATCTCTCATTTTCATTCACCCAATTACATCTTTTTTATTAAAATAAAAGGCAGAAAGTGTGAAAGCATTGTGTCACGATCTGTGATTACTCATGATGCTTATAAGTGAATTTTACAGTTATCGGATGAAGAGTGAATGATGCAAAGGGGATGAACACATTACACATCTGATCTATGGGAGTGGCGTCGAGATAGTTGATGTTGGAGTTTTAAGATAGAAAACTCACATTACATAAGAGCTTCGAAGGAAGAATTGATCTTCCATGCACAAACTGATTGGGAGCTGATGCTGCTCTTCTAATGATGCCATAAGAAGTCGGAATTAGTTGTCGACTTAAAGGGTCCGTTCGTTTCACGGAAAATATCATGTTTTCGGAAAATATTTTCCCGGAAGTCATTTTCCAGAAAAATGATTTTATTTTCCGGTGTTTGGCCGAAACCTAAACTTTGAGTGGAAAATATTTTCCACCATTCATTAGCTAATTTAATTATTTGAGAAAAATTATTAAAAATTGAATTTTATTATTTTTAATTGACCCAAAAAATAGTTTTATTTTTTATAATTTTTTAAATGAATTTTTAATTATTTGTATTTTTTAAAAATTGAAATTTTTATTATTTATTATTCTTTCTTTCTTTTTCTTTTCTTTCCTCCTTCCTCCTCCTTCCTCCGCCGACTCCTTCGTCGGTCGGTTTCCGCGTTGCGGTTGTTGATCCTCCGTCTTCTGCGACTGCACCTACCCCTCTCTCTCCCTCCCTCCTCTCCATGTCGGAGCTCACGGTTGGCGGGCTTGCCTGGATCGAGAGCCCGAGCACTGCCGCCAGATCCGGTGAGCTTGCGGCTTGCCAGAGCCCGGCGAACCTCTGGCGAGCTCGGGCTAGGCCCGAGCTCCGTCCCAGGCCAGCGAGAGCTCCGCCTCGCCCAATTCGGCAAGGCCCAAGCTCAGCTTCACCAGATCGAGCTAGGCGAAGCCTCGCCAGCCTGGGGCAAGGCTCGAGCTGGTTCGCGGCCGGTCGCCGGCTGCCGTCGTGGCCGACGACCGGCCAAGGCTAAGGAAGAAAGATGAAAAGGAAAGAAAGGGAAGAAAAAAAGAAAAGGAAAAAAAGAGAAAAGAAAAAGAAAGTATAAAAATAAACAAAATTGTGTTAATGAAAAGAAGAAGTTATGGAAAATGTTTTCAACTTTTGAAAAATGGAAAACATTTTCCTCATCTTTGAAGGTTGTTTTTCTCAATGATGGAAAACATTTTCCTTGAGTAGTTTATTTTCCGTGAAACAAACACCGGAAAATCCGGAAAATGTTTTCCTGGAAGTCATTTTTCGTGAAACGAACGGACCCAAAGTGATATGTTATCTTGCTCAATGTACTAAATGCCTGCATTAAATTGGGCGTGGTACAATCTCACGTAAGAAAGTTATTCACTGAATTATTCTTTGGAATAACTATTGAAAATGCTAGTTTGGTGAATTCCACTCGCCAAACATTGCACAGGTTGCCAAGTAATTGCCAACCCATGACAATTGCGTACTTCATCAAACGGTAATTGATTATAGAAAACATCTTGAGTTTGGCCTGCTTCAACTCAAAACTGCTTTGAAATAATTTCCTATGCATGGAGGCTAATGTGGACATGCATTCATCTTTCAATTTCTCTAATATATGATCATGTTCTTTTATTCATAAGCAAAACCATCTCTTACTTTAAAGACACAAGCTTTTGAATTATTTGAGCTTTCTGTATTTAAACTAATTATCTTTACTTAATCTAATTTGAACACTATATTTCAAACTAAGTATTGAGATTTCGTGAAATCACTACTAAATATTTTAAATATGTAAAATCTCAAATATAGAAGTGAATTAACATTTAAGTGTTACAGCTTATGGGTTTATCTTATTTTAAATGGAACCAAAACACCATCCAAGATCACGTTTTACTTATTGGAAGTACATATGAACAAATTCCATTTTCTGTGAGGACGACTTTAGTTTCATAAATCGCCTCTGCACCCAAAGCATTTATGAGGCTTTCTCACGATGCCATGCTTTATCCCAACTTTTAAACGCGTGGAATTCGACCAAAAGCAAAAAGCACGTGGGAAGGGCACAGTGGACCCCAAGAAGGATAGAAATACTGCAAAGCTTTTATAAATAAAACATTCGAAAAAATTATATTTTTCTTCCTTATAATTTTACTTTTAAATTAAATCTCTTTAATTTGTCTAATTGAATTCCTCTATTTTCACAAACTTAAGCGACAATTGCAAATCACCGACCTATTGCTTTTGGAATTGCCCGAAACAATCCATAGTAACACGTCTATCTGACTCTCCAAAGCCCGGTATCAACACCCAACCAAGAAGAAGATCCACAATGTCCACAAGATGAGTTTGGAAGCATATAGAAAACTTTGATAAGATGAGTTACAACGCCAAAAGGCTATGCAATAAACTCAAGGAGGTGCTCTCATCTCTGAGTAGCCGTCGGCATGCTTTGAGAATTGCAAGTGATCTTAAATGAAACAAATTGTAATCCAATCTGTTTAGTTTTGTTGGGACGAAGAAAAGAAAACCGGTTGGAAATCTAGTTTTAACTTTATGGGCCAACTTTAGCAATGAGGAAGTGACTATTCCACGAACCCAGAGATTGTCCAAAATGTGGGTTATGGTATCTCTTGCTGCCTCTCAGGCCTAAAAAGCCCAAATTCCTTGCCCGAGCAGTTTATTCTCAAGTGGAAAAGTGACCTCAATTAGTTTTCTTTTAATAATGAGATGTCTAAAGCTCTGAAAAAATTAGATGGCCTTGTGCCTGAGGGGAGGTGGCAACATGGATCAAAAACCCGTTTTTTAACTCAGTTTTAATGAGTCAGTAAAAAATTTAAAAACAGGTCAGCATCGGTTTTGAAATATTAAAGCTCAAGTTTATGTAGGTCTATATGGGTTTGCACCAGGCCTATAGTCCACCCATTGAAGTTAATATCTTATACCCAAAATGAAACCTAGTGAAAATCAACTTTGACTGCTAGTAATTATTCAAATAAAAAAAAATGGTAATTTTCAAATGTGGCTGACCTAGCATTTTACCTCGAAAATTCTGATCGATGCAAGACAGACAAATTTACCGGAGCATTGCTACAATAGGTTGTATGAACCATTCTGATATAGAGCTTTCTCATGAATTTGAGGATGCTCAATATTCTCATGACATCGCTCACATGCAGAGAAAGCAGGGGAAGACACAATCTTTCTTCGAATTGAATGCTCAGTTAAATATTTTTTACTTTCGAAATTCGACTCAACGTAAGAATTTTGTGCCACGTCACCTCACTTTTGTCAAACTTGAGTTGTCTGACTAGACCACAATATTCTATGACTAGTCACATTATTCTTTCATTTAACAACGTACGGCGTAAAATATTATATGGATAGCCGCAGATTTGGTAAGCTCATGTTCCAACAAAAAAGAAAAAAATAGAGAGAGAAAAAAAAATAAAAAGAAGAGAACTATTCTGTGTTATTCTAGCATGTTGATAGCATTTATTTATTTATTTTTGTCAAAAGGGAATTTCGTTCATTTGTCAAGATCAAATGTGAGAGGAGCATAACTGCAAAACAAGACGAAACCAAGAAAGCCAAAGAGTACAGCCTGTAGTTATAAGCACATCATAAAAAAAAAAAACAATCGGCGGTTGATTATTGGAATTGTCAGTGATACTCCCCTTTAGAAACTACGTCTTGTAGTGTGTGCCTAGGTTCGACGTTCTCAGTACTAGCAACACACAAAGAAGACGATGATGATGATGATGACAACAACATATTGAACCGCCACGAATTGAACACCGCTAAGGAACTCCCAATCTATATTTAGATTGGGAGAGAAAAACTCTCAAATTCAGATTTAGACCTAAATCGGAAGAGGAAAAGATTCCACCTAATCTAGGAGAAGTTGTAAAACCATATCCATAGCATACTGTTGGGAATGACTGATCCTCGAAAAACCGGATTCGACACTAAATCGAACCCCTAAACTCAAGCGGAAGACAAGCCCGGGAAAACGAACACGCATCACCGATCCTAAAGCACACCACGGATTCGAGCGTACCTTTTAGCCACAGATTAAACACCGACGCCAATGGAGGAAGAGAAATCTTAGTCCTATTGATCCGGTGAAGCAAAAACGCCTTCGGGAGTCACCGTTTGCCTTTGGAGGAAAACAACAGAGAGCGGGAGGGAGAGAAGCGTACGTCGTTTCTTTTTGATTAAACGGTACCTTTTCTCTCTCTCTCTCCTCCCTTTTATACCCCCTTCTTTCCACGGGCCCTATTCCCGTGGGCCGGGCTTTCTGGGCCCAACTTGGGCGGACGGGCCTTAAGCCCAAATCAAATAAAGCCTTCATCTCCCACTCGCACATGGTGGGCCGAACAGGATTCTCTTTACCTCTCTTCAACTTTCATACCGGTGAATAATCCGTGCGACCAGCATACTTTAAGAGCTCGTTGCTATACATCTGTTAGGAATATGTAGCAGCTCATAATTGGGCGTCACACTTTGAGTAGATTTAGTATGCAGTACCCTAGATCGATTGATCACATTTATATCTCCCTTGATCTCTTTTAAACATGATATATATATTGTATTCACAATTATAATTATCACAAAGACACTCATAATTGGTCGACCAGTGAATACAAAAACTACAATGTGATTCTCCAAAATCGATCTTCCTCTTTCCTTCAAACTCTCAATTTCAGTCCAGCTTGCTTTTCTAGAAATGCCCCATTAGATCGAATCATCTCATGACCATTGGCAACATCCTAAGATAGCAAACACTAAATAGAAATCTTGAGAATAAGTAAGAGTCCTGAGGGGACTAAAAATTGAGGAACTCTTTTCCTCAAGAGTCTCACACATCATAAAAGTTGAGATCAAACTTTTTGCCACTCTTATTGGTCGTCTCATGCATACGTAGTATGAAATACGTATTACGGCATTTACTCCTTTCCCATGGAGCGTATGTCTACACCTTTCAATACCGTACAGATGATAGTTCAGACATACCCAATGTCTAACTTGAGTTCACGTATCTACTCATTTACAAAATTCATCAGAACTCACATCTGGCATCATAGACAGATAAAGTAAAATATGTGGGGTATTTTACTCTCGGACATAGTAAGTATTATGTCCTCATCTTAACACCCAGTTAAGGCGACATACGTGTTTTAAGCTTGAGCTCTCGATTATCACCTAGATAATAAGCTTAAAAACAGTCTCATCTCTATTTATCACACAGTAAATAGAGGCGATTACCCGTGTGAGTGGACTAATCTCATATCTGTCCGACATACTTTCCTAACTTAAAGTAATGCACTGAGCATTAAGATGCATAAAGATCAAACAAAGATTCATAGGCATTAATGATGAAAAACATAAATTCATCATATGTGAACACTTAGGGAAAATTATAATATTCAGTACATTAGCCTCTACGCAGTCCTAGAGATTTCATATGACCACAAAACACATCTCTAGGTACTAGCTTTGTCATAGGATCTGCTACCATTCTATGCATAGTATGTACTCTAAGTTCACATCTTTTCGTGCAATCATATCCATGACAAAATTATACTTGGTATCTATATGTTTGGTCTTGCCATGATATTTTGGATCCTTGGTGTACGCTTTTGCTGCTTGGCTATCATAATTAACCAACAATTAATCTGCAGCACTTCCA
Source organism: Eucalyptus grandis x Eucalyptus urophylla (assembly GCA_028830015.1). Lineage (NCBI taxonomy): Eukaryota > Viridiplantae > Streptophyta > Magnoliopsida > Myrtales > Myrtaceae > Eucalyptus > Eucalyptus grandis x Eucalyptus urophylla. Next base: position 30,996,150 of record CM054193.1, on the reverse strand, counting down.
ATAACACCTAAATGATCCAAAAAATCTCTTAAGCCAAACATCTTCTTATACTACTGCTGATAATGCCACGAACTCAATTCCCATCGTGGACAAGGCTATACACTTTTGTTTCTTACTGCTCCAACACATGGTGCCATTATTCGGTAAGAGAACAAACCTAGAGGTAGATTTCCTTTTATTTAAATCTCCTCCCCAATCATCATCAGAATAGCCTTAGAGTCGCAGATCCTTTCCATAATAACTCAACGTATAATCAGCAGTCCCCTTTAGATACCTTAGTATTCTTTTAACGGCTTTCCAACGTGCTTGACCTGGATTGGATTGGTATCTACTCACCATTCCAACTGCATAACATATGTCAGGTCTTGTACACATCATAGCGTACATCAAGCTCTCAACAGCACTAGCATAAGGAACATGTTTCGTTTGTTCCTTTTCTTGTGGAGTCCTTGGACACAGTCTATGGCTCAATCCGTCACCTTTTGCAATAGGAGTGTCAATGGGTTTACAATCCCATATCATTCAATTCAAAATTTGGAAAACAACCAACTTTTGACAGTATTGACTAGTTCCATATTGCTTCCGGCAATTAGTATATCATCAACATATAATGATATGATCACGAATTGATCATTGGATCTTTTGATATATACATAATGATCCTCATCTATCATTGTAAAGTCATATGCCATTATGGCATTATGAAAACGTATATATCATTGTCTTGACGACTGCTTAAGGCCATATATCGACCCCCAAAGTCGACATACCTTTTCTTCTTGGCCTTTCACTATGAAACCAACAGGTTGTTCCATATTTATTTATTCCTCTAATTCTCCATTGAGGAAAGCAGTCTTTACATCCATTTGATGTAACTCAAGATCCATACTAGCCACTATTGCCAGAATAATGCGAATCAAGGTAAATCACACTACAGGAGAGAATGTATCTTTATCATCAATATCTTCCTGTTGATTATACCCCTTCGCTACAAGGCGAGCCTTATGCCTTTCAATCGAGCCATCAGCCTTTCGCTTTATTTTTGAGAACCCATTTGTTCCCAATAACTCTGCGTCCTTTTGGCAGATCAACCAGTTCCCAGACTTGGTTTGATTTCATTGACTCCATTTCCTCTTCCATTGCATTAATCCATTTTTCCTTACTAGGGCAATTCAGAGCCTCATTAATATTTCTTGGCTCATCCTCATCTTGTGGAGCAATTATAAAAGTTTCCCCTTCAATCTCAAAACGTCGACAGAGAATACTTTGGCGACTTGTTCGCTATATGGGAGATTGTACACTTAGCACATCATTTCCCAATATGCTCCCACTCGGATTAGATAATGATGATATCATTTCATCATGTGGTTGTAATTGAGAATGAGTTGAATTCAATTCATCACTTCTCATATTACTCCCACTTGGATGAACTCCATTAATATCATTATCTTGATCCAAGGTTTCAAATATGAAGTAATCTTCCCTTATTTCGCCCTTCTTAGGAAATTCATCCACTAAGAATGTGACATCCCGTGATTCAAAATTCAGTTATTCTCCCACTTTCCTGCTCACCTATGAACACATACCCTTTCGAGTGTTCGGAGTATCTCATTAAAATACTCTACTTTTATCTGGGACTCAATTTCCCAAACTTGTGAGAGAACATATGAGTATAGGTAGCATAACCCCATGGCTTAAGTAAACTTAAGTCCGGTTTCTACCTATCCATAACTCATATGGAGTGGAACTAACTGATTTGGAAGGCACCCGGTTAAGTATTTAGGCAGCAGTTAACAACGCATCACTCCAAAAAGTGATATGTAAGTTAGCATACGCCATCATGGACCTAACCATTTCCAGTAGGGTTCTGTTTCTTCTCTCTGCAACACCATTTTGTTGAGGAGTATATGGAATAGACAACTATATTTCTATTCCTTTTCATCACATTATTTTCTGAACTCATCAGATAAATATTCTCGACCTTGATCGGATCTCAATACTTTTATTTTCTTGTCTAATTGATTTTCTACCAAGTTCATAAACCTTTTGAAACAACTTATGCTTCAGATTTATGAGAAATCAAATAGACACATCCGAATCGAGTATAATCATCTATTAAAAGTGATGAAGTAAACAGTCCCATGCCTTCTTCTCACATTCATTGAACCACAAACATCATAATGGGTTAAATGCAGAGGAACGTCAGCTCTTTTACCTTTTCCAAATGGTTTCCTTGTCGTTTTCCCTTCTAGGCAATGCTTACATATGGACAAATCGACTTATTCAATATTGCCCAACAAGCCCTCTTTGGCTAGTCTATTCATATGTTGTTGGCCAATATGACCAAGTCAAGCATGCCACACATTCACATCATTATCATATGAAGTAGGAGACGTGAAACAAAGGAATAACATATATTGACATCACCACAGTCAACATTTAGTACAATAAAACCATCTAGAAAGTGACCACAATTATAGTAGTTTGTATCCAAATACAAATCTATAGCTCTACTATGGAAGTTCATATTAAAACCAAGCTTAACCAACAGCAAAACAGACACTTAAATTTCGACAAATCTCCAGAGCATTTAGAACATCATGTAGGAACAAGTTGCGTCCACCACACATGTTCAGTTGGCAGGTGCCAATCCCTATTAACCTCAGCTCTGGAGTTGTTTTCCACATAGATCCACTCAGTTCCAGTTGGTATTCGTCGGAATTCCACGAAGGATCCCTTATCCTTCGCTACATCGTCTGTTGCTCCTGAATCTACAGTCCACAAAGGATTGGATTCAGCCAATAATTCAGAACTTGACACATAATCAAAGTTCTCAAATGTACAAGAGGTGTTTACCTTCTTTGGCTCACGACAGTCGCGAGCATAGTGACCCTTCTTGTCACAGTTGTAACATTTCACCCTTGACATTTTCTTCACTTGAGGACGTTTTCCTCTCTTGTGTTGGTTAACTTTTGATCTCTTGCAATAAGGATTTGATCCTTTGCATTCCCACATATTGAACGAATCAATACGCTTGCGCTTAGAGCTCAAAACCCTTTATGAGCTAGAACCGGCATTGCAAATATCTATTCTCAGCTCACATGCCGTTAAGCGGTCCTCTACCAGCTCAAGGTGGCGCACAGCATTCTCAAGATCTTCCATAACATGGTCAAGAGCTTCTAGTGCTTCTTGCTTTTCCAGCACATATTGAATCTTCATATTCAATATTTCACAATAGTTGCCGTTCATATCAGCAATCACGTTCTTAGTTGCTGAAACCATCAGTCTGAACACATCAGACATACATGCACGAATAATTAATGCCTATCATTTATGCATCCCTATTTACATAGACCCATCATATTAATGAATAATTTCAAGTAAGGTTTCAGAATCAAAAGGTCACTATGTTTCCAATCATCCTCCAAAATCCTAACTTTAAACTATCATCAATATAATTGTCTTATGCAAAATCAATTCTATGAAGCTACAAAAACTTCTAAAACTACCCACAGCTAATTACCCACAACAACCAGCAATAATAGAAAGCAATATATAATAGAACATCCAATAAAAACAATAATGCTTTCAATTAACACAATTAGGTAGTAATCATTACATAATATGTCCACAAATCACACTTAACATATATCAGCCAATACAACTAACACCAAGTCAGCACACGTACTGGGAAAGATCCTCTTTTGTTCAATTTCTTGATCTTTTCCCTTGAAACAATACAATAATATTCATTTACAAAATCCATCACAATTTTCTTATAGGAAGCAGCTCCGTTGACATCCCATATGCGATTCAACACATCTTGCCATTCAGGTGGAAGAGTGTTTATGAAAAATCGCACCATCTCTGACTGTGACATAGGACGACCATTCCATACGACCTGTTGAATTTTCCCGTTGACTTCAAGGACATGATCAATTAAGTCACCTCTCTCCCATCGATGATCAGTCAGCTCAACTATCAACTTAGACAGCCTATCCTTTTGTTCATCGGTAACTGCGCGAATAGGTGTGCGCAACCTCAAGGGAGGCATTGTTCCTGCAACAAATGCAGAACAAATAAGGGATCACATTATAATCCACATAGACTTAATTGAAAAAGAAACACATTCTCCTTTTTTTTTTTTTTTGTTTTTGGGTCAACGGTCAACGGTCAAAGTCAACGGTCAACGGTCAACGTGCTCAACGGTCAACGGTCAGAGGGTCAACGGTCGTCGGTCGTCGGACCGGACGGACCGGTCGGGCCGGTCGGACCGCTCGCGCGGACCGACGCACCTGCCGCGCGCGTCTGGGGGATGACGTCACGCAGACGTCATCCGCACGTGCCTGCCACGTGCCTTGGTCTCCGGTGGGTCGGGTCGCCGGCCGGTGACCGTCCGGCAAAAAGACGTCAGTGATGACGTCATTGGTGACGTCAGTGATGACGTCATCGAACGGTTACCGACCGTTGGATGACGTCAGCACGCGTCGGTCCGCGGACCGGCGCGTGCCAGTTCGCCCGCCGGCGGCGTGCACGCGCCGGTTCGCCGACCGGCGCTTCGGGCGCGTCGCGCCCACGCGCAGCTCCTTCCGGCCGCGCGTGTGGGCGCGTGCGGAGGCGTCCGGCGGCGGTCGACACATCGCCGGACTCGTCTCGACGTCGCGCTTCTTCCTATGCAATCAGAAAACAGTTTCGACATACGAAAACTCAGTAAAAAAGCCGAAGAACGCTCGGGTGTCGGGATTTTTGTCCCGATCCGTACGGCCGAGAGTTTCTTCGCGAAAACTCAAACAAAAAACATCAAATTGATCGGGAAAACGTGAACTAGGGCTCTGATACCAATGTTGGGAATGACTGATCCCCGAAAAACCGGATTCGACACTAAATCGAACCCCTAAACTCAAGCGGAAGACAAGCCCGGGAAAACGAACACGCATCACCGATCCTAAAGCACACCACGGATTCGAGCGTACCTTTTAGCCACAGATTAAACACCGACGCCAATGGAGGAAGAGAAATCTTAGTCCTGTTGATCCGGTGAAGCAAAAACGCCTTCGGGAGTCACTGTTTGCCTTTGGAGGAAAACAACAGAGAGCGGGAGGGAGAGAAGCGTACGTCGTTTCTTTTTGATTAAACGGTACCTTTTCTCTCTCTCTCTCCTCCCTTTTATACCCCCTTCTTTCCACGGGCCCTATTCCCGTGGGCCGGGCTTTCTGGGCCCAACTTGGGCGGACGGGCCTTAAGCCCAAATCAAATAAAGCCTTCACATACTACCGGCAAAACTAGTGACGACATTCTCACAATGTTTTCAGGTACAAGCAAATTTATTCACCACGATGAGCGAAGGAAAGTAACAATGACGAAAGAAAGAAGATGCCAAATGAGACAAAAAAAGACTCCCAGATTAGATCGGGAGAGAAAAAATAGGAAATCAAAGTTTTGAAAAAAAAAAAAAAAAAGGCAGAGTACAGCAGGCTCCTGCTGGGGAAGTTTCTTTGATGGATGGTTTTTTTGTAGAGAAAAGGTCGCCGACAAAGAAATTAGTTAATAGCGAGTTGACAAAGCCTTTCAAATGCGAAGGGGTGTTCGCAAGTTTAACTCGATGTTTTATGTGTAATTGTGCTATAACCAGGATGTACTATTCTCTAGTCTTTAGACTCGTCCCTAATGGCCAGAGATGGCAGTGGCTGAGTAGGGTTTGTTGTAGTTTTGTACTTCAATGTTTAAGTGCAGTGTCGATAGTTGCGGAGCAATAGAGCCATCGGACACACGGCGGAGCTGGTAGACGCATGGAAGAAGACGAGGAGGAGGAAATCAGAATGAAGAAGAAAATTGGAAAGAACATTTATACGTCGAGCTCGCAAAAATAATGACGCAGATGTCCGCATTATCATTTTCTCTTAGTTAGACATTCCACATCAACAAAAACAGGCGGTATGACACATTTGTCTCACATTTAATCAAATTTGAACATTTGCAATACCTAATCGAATAAAAAAGTGGAGATTGTCAACTGCACAACGAATAAAAGTTAATACCCTTAGGCCGTGTTTATTTATTAGGATGAGAAGAGTAGAATGGAAAACAGACCTCATTCTTGTTCGTCATGATGTTTGATAAGTTTGGAATAAGAAGGAATGGAATTGGATATTGCGATGAAGAAGGATTTGTCACCATGTTTTCCTTACTTTGGGGAGAGGTAGCAATATATGAGAGGGAATGAGTATGAAGTTCATAAAACCTAAAATTTCATAAATAAAATAATATTTATATTGAACAAAAAAACTCAATCAAGAAAATATGACATATTATATCTCTCTTTCCCTTTTTCTACTTTCCTTTTTTCGACAGCTTTTGAAATAAATTTCTATTTACCTATTATTTGTTCAGGTAATTTCTAATAATATTTTAAATTAAAAGAACCTTACATCCAACTCCAAAGTGTTATCAGACATCATAACTCAAATTTTATTTCACCATTCCAATTACACTGTGTGTTCCAATTCCTTTTAACTTATTCCAATTGCTTCATTCTGACTAACCAAGGAGACCTTAAGGTCTTGCCCCATTGTTCGAAAAAAGTGGAGACAGCTCTATTAAATTGGGATGATTTTTACCTATAATGGCGCTAAAAGAATGTTCGATTACGTCAAGGTCCATGGAGCTATAATTGTTTCTAATCACCACTCCAAAACAAAAAGATGAAATAGTACCAGAGTCTCCGGAGAAGAATCTGAAGTTATCAGATTCGTCTCTTCGATCTTTGGAACTTTTCACCTATTGAAAGATGTCTCTCTTTTTTTCTTTTTCTTTTTTTCCTTAGGATTGTCTACTTAAGCGAGCCACACCAGGAATTTGTCCGTGCCAACAATACAACTTCTGCACATATGAAAACTTAGAGAACGAAATTGCAAAAACAAGATAAGATCGGGGACTGGCATAAAGAAATTAGAACAATGCAGATTTTGTTCAGATCTGGATTCGTATATACCTCCTCGAGCATCCAACAGGGCGTGAGGCCAAAAGTTTGATGTCCCAAAGGACCAACCTAATGTAATCATCATCAGCAATGTCTCATCGACAGGCCAAAAGTTTCTCCGGTGCTCAAATAATCGTTTTCCTTAGTCTCCGTGTTCAAATTCATTTCCGCTAATCATTTTATCTCCTCTGCAAATGAAGCCGAAGCTCTCGGCCAAAGGTGAGGCTGATAGGTACAGAGAAAACGATGCTCGTGCTTTTACGGTCTAGATCGACGGTTCATGATGGCCGAAAGTGATGACGAACATACTGGTGCCAGGAGACTGATGAGATTTTGCCATTGCTTGCGACAAAAGGACAACCAAATATGAACTTTGTGCCGCTTCGAGCAATTTTCAGAGATCAAACTACATCGAAGATTCCCATTTCTTAGCTTTGTGCTACTTCGCCTTTATTGCCATCTTCTCCAAAGCACGGGAATTACGAAGAAGAAATTTAACTAAAGAAAGACATTGTCTCATCTCCAAACACATGTAGCACTGAAACCAACAATCTCGACACTCTCAAGATGCTTCACGTAATGCTCAGATTCTTTGTTTTGTGACACAATACTATTCTTCTCTATCATAGTACTGGTCATCCAAATCAAGCTCAAGCTGCATTTACGGGGGTACTAAGATTGAGTAAATTAAAAGTTAGATGGGCATAATAACATTTCGACATTGATCACGGTGTTTGACCCCCAAAAAAAAAAACTATTGATCATGGTGATGAGGAATCTCTAGAATATGTCAATTTAGTAATCTTTTCACCCTAATTAAATTGATACGATTGCTCTTTCAATCGAATTTTCCTTTTAGGCATAGTTCGATTGAATAAGACATCGGTGACTATTGTGCTGCAACACAATTTTAAATCTTGGTGGTCAATTTTTTTTTTCTTTTTCCACTAATTCTTAGTTGATCACAACGAGAGATGGACAATCTCAATCTCTCAAATTGTGAATTATTTGTCTTCCTGCTATAATTTTATATGGAAGGTAACCTAATGATGACTAGGTATGTGTGTGAGTGTCATGTATATGCATTAAACATTTATTTGGTTTTCGTGTGTCCTTTTTTTCAGAGTGTGGACTTATTTTATATATGTATCGTGATGTAATTACTAATCTTATTTAGACTTATTGAGAATTTCTTTCTTTAATTTTGTTCCACGTGTTAGGGCTTCGTGACTAGTAATATAGAAAGCAACATCTTAAGTGCGGTAATTAGAAGAGAAAGAGGAATAAACGTATGCCTCGTTCCAAAAATGGGAGTGGCGACTATCCATATCATCAAGGACCATGCATTTCATTATAACGGCGGGCGAGAATGGGGGAACTAATGCAGGATTAAAAAAGCACGATAATTTAAGAAAGTTACAAATATTAGAATCTACCGCTAAAGAATTGGCATATACGTATTTATAAGGATTTCAAGCACAAAGGTTATTATAAACAAAAGTCTGGAAAATTTGATTAAAAAGTTGCCATTGTTCGTCAGTCAATTTAGTAATAAACACTTTAGTTTTGCCATTTTAATCCTAATTTTTTTTACAATTAGCGAATATAGTCTTTCTAGCCAATTTTGATTGAAAATCGTTGACATAATACAACTAATGTTGAAATGGATAGCAATTTTTTTAAATTTTTAATTTTTTTTAAATAAAAGAAAAAGGAAAAATAAGAAAAAATTAGAAAATCGTCCATGTCAGCATAGGCCGCCAACTATGCCATGTAGGACATCTAACACTAACTAAACCATCACGTCGACAATATCCAATCACAATTAGCTGAAAGGACTATATTGGCAAATTGTAAAAAGATTTAAAATAAAATTAGCAAATGATTAAATGTTTTGGTACGAAGTTGACAAAATTAAAAAAATTATGACTAAATTAGTCATAGTGCAAAAAGTTTAGGATTTTTTCGATAATTATCCTACAAAGGTTGTAATTGCACCATTATAACTTGAACTTTCACTAGTTTTCCAATCAAGTATGTGGACTTTTTCTCTAATTTATCAAATACATCAACTTATCAAATGCAGGTCAATGCGAACCTCCATTAAAATCATGGACGGAAATTGCTGGCTCTGAGGTGGAATCAACTGAACTTAGGGTCTAGGGCTCATCTCTCCCTCTCTCCATTTATCCATCCATCCAAAATAGCCATGGAAAATGGTTACTAGCTTAGTAACAACCCTCGACGTTCCATTGACCGAGATACTTCCTCTGTGTTCCATCCTCAACGACCTCACCCATGAGCTCTCCTTCCTTGAGGGCCTTGCCTGGAGACCTGCAAGTTGGGTTGCAACTGTAGTTAGGGGCTAGGGTTTCATTTAAAAACCAAATTTAACCCCAATTTATCAATTTGGGGAAATTTGTCCTTAACCAACTGTGTACCACTCATATTTTAAGTGCGCATACCTCCTCTGAGTCAAGTCGCTTAACTTATTCTTAAAATAATGTCACCTTCAATTCTCAAGTGACCTAAATCGTCAATGTCCCTTAAATAATGACTTTGTTGTGCAAAGAGATTAGAGGTATAAAGCCATGTAGAAATCATTAGGTTTGCTTTATTGTACACTATAACTAGAGACACCATGTCAAGATGTAACAAGATGTAATGTCATGGGCTGGTCACCGCTATAGAAAGTGAATAGTTTTTATCACAAGCAGGGGCATGGGCCCATCCTTGATTCTGTTGTTTCTCTAGATGCGGACAATTAGGATGCAGATTTTTTTTTTCCCTAGAAATATGAGAATCCCATTGCTGTGTAATCACAAGAAGAACATAAGTCAAAGCGGGAAATCTATTCACTAATTCAAAGAAAAAGGGAATAAAACAACAGGAACTATACTCCTCGCGCTAGCCCCCGAACTTCTTGAAATTGCAATTAAGACCGGTAGGGAAAACAAAGTTTATCTATAGAGCTCAGCACCCCTAATTAATAATATTTCTTTAAATTTCAAAATTAGCAAGAAGGAATAAATTGACAAATAGTCAAAAGGTTTATGACTAAATTGAGAAATTGTCAAAAGATTTAGGACTAATAGTCCGTTCGTTTCACGAAAAATTGGCCATTTCCGGAAAAAAATTTTCCCCGAAGTCATTTTCCAGGAAAATGACAATATTTTCTGATATTCGGCTAAAACCTGAAAATGTTTCGGAAAATATTTTCCGATGTTCGGTAAGGAAAATATTTTCCGCTCACAAAATTGGTGAGCATGAACGTCAAGCTCGAGGCTCGCCAGATTGACGAGCGCGAGTTTGAGATCAACGAGCTTGAGGTACTAGCCAAGAAAGAAGAAGATGGGAAACAAAGAAGAGAAAAATAAAAGAAAAAGGAAATTAAAAATAATTTGAATTAAAAAAGAAAAAGAAAATAAAAAAATAATTCAAATAAAAAAAGAAAAGAAGAAGAAGAAATGGAAGGAAGAAGTGAGGATTTGTAGAGGTGTGGGATAAGAGAGATCAAATGATGAAAATGTTTTCCACTTTTCAAAAGTGGAAAACATTTTTCTTTACTTTAGAAGACTTTTTTTTCTTTGATGGAAAACATTTTTCCCAAGGAATTCATTTTCCGTTAAACGAACGCCGGAAAATCCGGAAAACGTTTTCCCTGAAGTATTTTCCGAGACACGAACGGAGCCTAAGTGAGCAAATTGAAAAGTTTAAGACTAAACCGATAAAGATTTAGGAGTCAATTGGTACAATTAATAGGTTTAAGATTAAATTAACACAAATACAATAGATTTAGTGTCACGACCCGAACCTCAAGCGTGCACACAACCCTCAGTGGTCAATAGAATTTCACAACGTTCCCAAGACTCGTCGCCGACCCTTTTTTTTTTATTACACATGCGGAAGCGAATTAACTAATCCCCTAACAACAATATACATGGGATAGAAAAATAGGACAACCAATTTCAAATCAAATATACTTTTATAAACACTTCAAGCTTATACAGAAGGTCTTTATCATAAAGAACTATTGAGCCACTTATGCTCCTGACCCTTCCGCTTCAAGCTCTTAGCTCTTCACACTAGGGACCTGAAAATTGTTATTCAATAACCAGTGAGATATAAATCTCAGCGAGTTCCACCCCTAAGCCCCGGTTAGTACACTAACTCAACTCAAGGTATTTATCCAGAACTACCCCACCACAAGCAACAGCCAACAGTCGATTCGCATACAACCTTACTTGGTATGCCATACCCTGCACGTTATAATTCAACACGATACAAGCAATGCACATGGCCATTAGATGATACATTTTATCAATCACATACGAGTCGCATCACAAGCAATCTCACCTGGCCATTGCCACTTCCTACATGTTATCAATTCATGCGTACGTGCCATAAACAATGTGATTCACTCACGCATATAATTAATGCATATTGTCACGCCTTGATCCTCAGCATGCGCACATCCCTTCTCTTGGTCGAATTTTTAGAAAGTGATATCCCAGGACGTATCGCCGACCCGCTCATTTTAATAAGCACATGCGGAAGTAATGAGAAAAGCAGGACCGCAACTCACAGAAACTAAGACATACCTTTATACATACCGGGCTAATTTATTTACATCGCCAGCCGATATTTACAAGGTCTAACAAAAAGATTGGTTGTCAAAATTTGCTGTCCTAGGACAAACTATTCAAACTCGACTTCTGGACCCTCAAAATCCACTTGATCCGGGCGAGATGACGCGTATTCCACATCACCGACAGGTAGGTCCGCTTGTTCCACATCCTTGGCCGCATCAATCACTTCGGCAAGGACATCGAAGCTTAAAAGGGGGCCTATCCTTCAACCGTATGTAGTGGTTCGGAACCAGGCTCTAAAAAGATCGGGTACTTCCTGATTTGGGGCCTCTTCTGCCCAGACTGAAGTTACCACCAACTCATATGTCCAAACGCTCCTTGGATCAGGAAAAGCATAGACCCGATCGGTCGTTCTCATAGGACGACCATACCGGCTAGGGGGATCTGCCATCTCCGAACCTGAAAATGTTGTCCCACAACCGGGATGAGACTACGTCTCAACAAGTTCTACCCCACTAAGGCCCGATTAGTGAACCATTATGCTATAGGCTGCCTAAACACGCATAAGTCAAATGACTTACCTTAGCCTCAGATCCCACCTGCAAATCAGTACAATTCATAATAGACACCCACTTATTTAAACAAATCGAACCAGTCGATTACATGTCATCCAAATCATTCCCCGCGGTGTAATATTTAGAAGCTAGGCCACGTGTATTCTCCAGGACGACATCTCAAGTCTCCGAGCCACGTGCCTCAAACTTTGGGCCCACGTGCATTCTCTAAGGCGACCTCTTCGCCAAGGTGGAACATCAAGTCACCGAGCCACGTGCCCTTTTAGATGCCATTTTCGAAAGCTGGACCCACGTGCATTCTCTAAGGCACTAGTTTGCCAAGGTGACGCATCAGATCACCGAGTCACGTGTCCTTTTTACGATGCCCGAGCCCACGTGCCTTCTCTTAGGTGCTATCTCACCAAAGTAATGCATCAATTCACTGAGCCACGTGCCCTTTTAGATGCCAAACTCTGTCACCGAGCCATGTGCATTCTCCAGGATGACATACCGAGTCTCCGAGCCACATGCATTCTCTCAGGCGACCTTTTCGCCAAGATGACATATTCAACCACTGAACTCACGTGCATTCTCCATGTGATATTCCAATTCACCGAGCCCACGTGTTTTCTTTCAAGTGATAACCAATACCCAACGATTTCTCAATCAAATAATTAACAATCAAGTCAATATGAATAACTCCTAAAAATTCATAATTAAATCAATTCCATACAAATTACAACTCAATTAAATAAACAGACTACGCCACAACGATCAGCATGAGATTTTGGTCGTCGGCCATCTCAATCTTAATTTCCGAAAAATAAATAAATAAATAATTAATTTCGAAAATTAATTAATAAATATTAAAAATTCAATTTAGCTCAAAATAAAGCCCAATTAAATAAACAGACTTCACCACAATCATCAGCATAATATTCCGGTCACGGGCCATCCCAGTTGAATTTCCGGAAAATAAATAAATAAATAATTAATTTCGAAAATTAATAATTAATTACTAAAAATCCAATTTATGCCCGAATCGCCTAATTGAAGCCCGCTAAGGGTTGGAAAAAATCCTGATATACTTTCAATAAATAGTAGACCACGTCTACTTGCTAAGTACACATTCAATTAGTCTAATTCGCATCACAATTGACTAATAAACATTAATCCATTCTAATCTAACCACCTAATTGCATTTAATTAAACTTAACCAACCCCTAAGAATAATTAGCAAACTAAGCAGGGATTAGTGAGATTACTCACTTGGTTAAAAGCGGAGACTGAATCACCGCAACTATGACATCCTGAAATTCGACCCAATTTCGATAAAGTGAAATGGGCATTTCGTCAACGTGCCTATGGTCATTTTTCTCTGAGTTGATCACTCACGAGTTAACTAACCTATTGGGTGAAACCGTTAAGGGATGTATCCGCGGTAAAATCCCTAAAAGCTACCTAATTGGTTGGATTGGACTAAAATCGTGTCTGATGGATTATAACCAGGAAATTGAATTCGATTTCGAGAATCGAATGTTCGAGCGTGTCACAATTTATTTTTAGGATCCTATCTCATCGTCCGTCAAATTATTGACGAGTCCGAAATTTCAGAAAAGAAATTATCAGAGGAAAAATTGAAGACCGGAAGAAATTAAAAAGAGAAAGGGAAAATAATAAAAGTAATTTGAATAGTAAGATTTTTACTATTTGATTACTTTTTATTTTCTCTTTTTTCTCTACCTTTCTTTTTCTCTCTCTTCTCTCCTCTCCCCTCCCCTTCGTGCGAATCCCCCTCCCCACGTTGACCATTCCCCCTTTTCCCTCTTATTTTATTCTTTCTTTTTCTTTCTCTCTCTCTCTCTCTCTTTTTCTTTTCCCTCGTGCATCCCCTCCACCGAATGCCCCTGCTGTCTTCCACTTTGCTCTCTCTCTTTCTCCTTTTTTCACTTTTTACTAGTCAAACGTTCTTATCTCTTCTTCTCTCTCTCTTCTCTCTTCTTTTCTCTCTCCCTCCCTCGACACTCTCTCTTCCCCTCTATTCGAACGAAGCGAAGACAGCAAAACAGAAGCAGTGAACAGCACCGCCCGAAGGAGCAGCAGCCAGCCGCTCGGACGCCGTCGCGCCGGAGCTGCCGCCCGCGCACGCCCCCGCGTCCGCCGCTCGTTGCCGTCCCTTCCCCGTGCGTCTCCAGCCCCTATTCCGCCTCGTCCAGCCACCGTGAGCGGCCGAGCAAGCCGCCGGAGCCACCGTGCGACCTCGCCGGGCCGCCGCCTACCTTCCCAACCTCTTGCCGCCCCCAACTCTCTCTCTTTCCCTCTGTTTTGCAGCAAAAACAGCAACCCACCGTGTGGGTATCCAGCCGGCTCGTGGGCCGCTTTTGGCCGTTTCGGGGCCTCGAACCCGAGACCCGCTTTGGGGTTTATTGTTCCTCGCGTCGCCCCCGTCGGATTTATCCGATTTGCGCGCGATTCCGGTGAGTAATCTCACTAGTCCTTGTTTAGTGAGCTAATGACACTTATTGGTTGTTTAGTTTTATTTAATTAGGTTTAGGTTGTTAGATTAGTGTTTATTAATCAATTGTGATGTAAATTAGACAAATTGAATGTGTATTTAGAAAGTATACGTGGTCTACTATTTATTGAGGGTAGCCCGGGATTTTTTCCGACCCTAATCGGGCTTCAATTTGATAATTCGGGCCAAAGTGGAATTTTTGGCATTTAAATATTATTTTTCGAAATTAATTAATTAATTAATTATTTTCTGAAAATTCAACAGTGATGGCCAGTAACCGGAATATTATGCTAATGACCGTGGCAAAGTCAGTTTATTTAATCAGGTTTTATTTTAAGCTAAATTGAATTTCTTGTATTTAAATATTAATTTTCGAAATTAATTATTTAATTAATTATTTTCCGGAAATTCAACTTGGATGGCTAGTGGCCGAATTTTTATGCTGATGATCGTGGTGCAGCCCGTTTATTTAATTGGGCTTTAATTTGAGCTAAATTGGATTTATTGTAATTAATTATTAATTTTTGAAATTATTTATTTATTTATTTATTTTTCAGAAATTAAGGTTGGGTTAGTTGATGACCGAAATTTCATGACGATCGTCGTGGTGAAGTCCGTTTATTTAATGGAGCTTTATTTTGTGTTGAATTGAATTATTTGCGAAGGATGGGAATTATTCTTTAATTGGAAAATCATTGGTTATTAATTGAAAAATAACCAGGCATCGATTGATAGTGCCAAAACTATTTGAGCGGACTATAGAAAATGTGGGAGTTATGGAAAGGAAAATATTAGATTTTGGCTAAGGCCAGCCGTGTGCCCACGCACGATATTTTATTGGATATTTTCTAATACAAAGAAATGAGGCCAAGACATTACTTTAATTGAGGAAGTTAAGTGCGAGGCACAATGTCATTGGGCCGTGAGGGATTAATCGTGTGTTGGCTTATAGTTGAAGCAAGATGATTATTGGAAGTTGATGTGATGTGTGTCATGTTGAGGGAAACCAATGGATCATGAGCAGGTAAAGGACTAAGTACTACACAACTAGAAGACTTCATGTGAGTTACCTCTAACGCCTTATACCATTGCTTAGTGTAGTTAAGGGCTAAGTGTTACATGGCGACCTGAGTCGCATTGGGAATTACCTCTAGCGCCTTGCAGCATTGTTATGCATAGTGAAGGGCTAAGTGCTACACGATGGCAAGGTCTTGTGTGAGTCACCTCTAGCGCCTTACCCTATTGCATTTTGTAGTGAAGGACTAAGTACTACACGATAACGAGATTTCGTGTGAGTTATCTCTAGCGCCTTATACTATTGTTATTTGTGGTCAAGGACTAAGTACCGCACGATGACGAGACTTTGTGTTGGGGTCACCTCTAGCTCCTTGAGCCTATATTTGAGTGGAAATGTTGAATGGGAATGTTGAGAATAATTATTGAGTATAGATGAAATCATCGATATGGTTTGATTCGTTTGTTGTGGATTGACTGATTGAACTGAATTGGCCGAGGAAGGGTCATTGTTGACATGTAATCGACTAGGTCAATTGATCATTGTTTTGATCTGATGTTGTGAATTGCTTGATTGAATGGAAATGATCGTGAGTGGTCTTGTTGACGTGTAATCGACTGGGTCGATTTGATCGATGCTTCGATCAGTGATGTGATTGCTTGGGTGTCTATTTGAACTGTGCTAATGTGCAGGTGGAAACTGAGGCTAAAGTAAGTCCTATGACTCATGTTGTGCATAGACAGCCGAGTAGTGTATTGGTTCCCTAATTGAGTCTTAGTGGGGTAGAACTCGCTGAGACGTAGTCTCATCCCGGTTTGGGGAAAACATTTCAGGATCCCGATGAGGAGCTGAGGAGGAAGAATCTGAGAATGAGAATTTTGAGTTGAAACCTGAGGATGAGGATTTTTGGAAGAAGAAGATAATACCGAGAGAGATCTTAAGTACGACCTGGATGGATTGAGATTCCATCTTCTTTTGTGAACTCCAATTGATGTGAATAGTTATGAAGTTCTTTGGTTTGTGTTTTATATAAAAGTTTGGTTATAAGTTTCAATATGAAAAATATGGCATTGCTTTTCTATCCCATTGTTTTATTATCTGTGGATTATAACTACTTCCGCATGTGCTTAATAAAAGAAAGGGTCGGCGATATATAGTCCTGGGATATCGCATTATAAAATCGACCGAGAGAGAAGGATGTGTACGTGCCCGAGGATCAGGGCGTGACAGCAACGGCGGCCGAAACCTAAATTTTCGGCGGCGTCGGCGAACACTCGGCCCGAGCCCAAAAACCTTGCAAGCCCACAGAAATTTCTGGGCTCAGACTTGGGCTTGGGCCTGCTTCTTGGGCTTCAAGTGAGTTATGAATGGGCTGAGGATGGACTGCTGAGTTGTTGGGCTTCAATTGGGCTGCACAGAGTGGGCTGATCTTGGCTGAAATGAGGCCTCCAAATGGCGTGGGCTGAGCTGAAATTGGGCTGAAAACAAATTGCACGGGCTGCGGGCTTGACTGTTGCAAATCTTCGTGGACTAAACTTTGGCATCAATTGGGCCCGAAAGAAACTCGCTGGGCTGTTGGACTTGTGGCTGGGCTGCTCGCACAAGCGAGTGAAGACTGAAGCAGCTAAAGACTTCAATCCACTGAAGACACGTGAAGATGAAGCCGCTTCGGTGGCTCGTCTTCGAGAGGGGCTGACACGAGCAAGGAAACTGCAAAGATGGAAGCAGCTGCTGGATCCGCGGGGCTTTGCTGGCAGCTAGTCTTCGGTCAATCTTTGATGGACTCCTCTAGGCGTGCGAAGAAGTGAAGATGGCCGCATGGATGAAGGACAGCACGACAAGGAGTCAACAACTCAGTTTTGTTAGACTCTTTTGTTGACCGAACTTGGCAGAGACATGGAGCTCGGTGGTGTAAGGTGTTAACCGAAGATGGTGGGGCAGCTTGCAGGAGGAATTTTAGTCGACTTTGGGGCTTCGGTGGTTGACTAATTGGGTGGAGTTCACGGCTGCTTCGCTGGCATGTATGCGTGAGGGGAGCAGAGAGTTCGGTGGGATTTTGTGGGGGCAGCACACGTGAGAAAGACAAATAAACAAGGAGGAGGGGCAGAGAACTCGGTGGGACAGAGAGCATGAAAGAAACTAGACCGAAGAAAAGAAAAGGAAGCAGCGTTCGATGTCTTTGTCGGGCCGAATTCTCGTGCAGGTCAAGAACAGAAGAGAAAAGTAAAAGATGGAGATAAAAAGGGAGGGGATGTCGTTGTCATCTCGGCCAGCAGGGGGAAAATATCCCCTTAATGGATAAACATGAATTGGTCAACACAAAGGAAATTGAGAATTCAAAGGAAATTGAGATTGGACTCTGTAGAAAAAGAAAGCTGTCGGTGGGGCATGAACCGAGTGAGGGAAAGAGAGAGAAATGTGCGGCTGGTGTTCGCGCACGAGGAAAAAGAAAAGAGGACGTGCGTGGAAGGGGAGAGTGCAGGTCCAAAAGAAATAAAAGAAGAATAACCTATAAAAAAACTAAATTGAGATTATAATTTTAATCGACTATAAAACGACTTTGACAACAGGACATTCCCAAGCCAAATTCTTCGTCCATTTCGAAATTTGAAATCTAAACGAAGACCAAGATAAGATGGCCTCTTTATCTCATGAATTTCTCTCGAAACCGAATTTTGATTCAATTTTCTCAGCATCTGATTTTCTGAACAAATAAATTCAGTTGAGGTCCGATTTGAAATCAGAAAAAGCCCAAACAACTTTCATTCACCGATTCACTTACACCATATGCCAAAAGTCTCTTCAAATTGACCAATCTGAATTTCCGCTCGTTCTCTGAATCGTCCATCCCGATTTCCCGAAAAATCCCGAACTCTCCAGAATTTTCTCAAAAGGTGAGTCGACGTTCCTAAAATGACTCATGACACGACAGGACTTCAAATTTCTGAAATCGAATTCAAATTCGCGGTTATTTTCAATCAAACGCGATTTTAGTGTGACCTTACCTACCGAGTAACTTCTAGGAATTTTTGGTGCAATTGACCCGTAGTCGATTTTCTTCGAACTACAATGAACCCATTCAACACATTGGCGACTCTCGATGGTCGTGAAAATCTCAAAATTTCAAATACGGGCACAGGGTACCCAAAACGACAAAAAATCGGTTTAGTGTCGATCGATGAGAATTTTGCAATCAGATGGCATCACCCACACTTGATCACACATCTCAGTCGAATCGACCTATCTCCGGTCTCTGATTGATTTTGACAATGCCGTAATGACCTTTACAAATTAGTACGATCGAGTAGTCGATTCCTAGTCGAATTCTCAAGTTTATTGCGTTTAAAATCCATGAATAGCTTCACAAGATATGCCAGTTATCTCGTGAGTGGCCAACTCAGAAAAAAACACTATAGTCACATTGATGAAAGACCCATCTTATTCAATCGAAATCAGAACCTGAAATTCAAGATGTCACACATATAACAATTTCACACATCAACGCATCAATTCAAAACGAGCTATCGATCAATCGACTCAGTCGATTACATGTCAATAAGACCATTCACCAGTCATTCCGGTCAATAATATCTATTCTCCAAGATGACATATAAAGTCATTGAGCTAGTATGATATAATGCATTCCTTCGAGGTGATATACCGAATCACCAAGCCGACATAATATAATATTTATTCTCCAAGATGATATATCTAGTCACCGAGCCCACGTGCCTTCTCTAAAATGACATACCTAGTCACCGAGCCCACGTGCATCCTCCAAGATGACATTTCTAATCACCGAGCCCATGTGCATTCTCCAAGGTGATGTACCAACTCAACGAGCTGACAAATCATAACGTCTTTCTCTGAGATGACATACTTAGGGCATGTTTGGCAACTTGCCAAACAGTGCCAGATTCTGATTTTTTGTTCCCAGAATCAGTTTGGGACGAGAATCGCGTTTGGTAAACTTTTTGTTCCCGGGAACAAATTTGTTCCCGGGAACGATTTTGGACAAGATTTGAGAATAAAAAAAAATTTGATTCTACGTCCGAGAATCAGAAAAAGAATCAAAACGGTAAAACCCTTGTTCTTCTCTTTCAACATCTCGGTTGCCGTTCGCCATTGCCCGCCGCCGCCGCCGCCTCTGCCGCCGGTCGCCGGTCCGCCGCCGGTCGCCGGTCCAGCGAGGTCGCCGGAGGCTCGCCAGGCCAGGGCGAGGTCCGGCAAGCTCGCCGGAGGCAAGCCCAGCCACCGGCGAGGCTGACCTGGCCACCGGCGGGGCTGGGCGAGCCTCACCGGTAGCTGGGCGAGGCTCGCCTGGCCACCGGCGAGGCTCTCCCAGCCCTGCTGGTGGCCAAGCTGGCCTCGCCGAGGCTGGGCGAGGCCAGCCTGGCCACCGGCAAGGCTCGGCCTCGCCAGATCTGGCGAGGCCAAGCCTCGGCGGGGCTGGGCGAGCCTCGCCCAGCTGCCAGCGAGGCTCGGCCGACGAAGGCTGACCTCGCCGAGGGCCGGCGACGCTCCGGTGAGCGTCGCCGGCCCTCGTCTGGCCGGTCGCCGGTCCGGCGACCGGCCAAATGAAGAAGAAGAAGAATAGGAAAAATGGGGAAAAAATAAAAGAAAAAAAAAGGAAAAAAGTAAAGAAATTATTTAAAATTTATTTAAAAATCAAAAGAAATTAATTTGTAACATAATCAATTAATACGTTACCAAACGCAATTCTATTCCAGAATAAAAAATTTTGAACAGTTACCAAACGCGCTTTTTTACTCAGAATCAGTTCCCGGGAACAGAATCAAAAATAATCATTTCTAGTCAGAATCAGCTCCCGGGAACAGAATCGTTACCAAACGCGCCCTTAGTCATCGAGCCGACGTATTACAGTATTCTTGCTCACCTTTTATCATACCTGACAAAATAGCCGTGTGTGGGTACATGGTCGGCCTTAGCCAAAATACAATGTTTTCCCCTTTTGAAAATCCCACTAATTTCAATGATCCATAAACACATTCTTGGCGTTGTAAACTAACACCTGGTATTTTCTAATTAAAAAAATACCTATATTTCACAATCATCACTCAATTCATGCAGATGCCCATGCATTTACACATCCATTCACTTCATAAAATCAACATACGTGAAATTAGACCACTTTTCACATTCTGGATGAACAGTGCACGTAAACAGTGAGCATGAACAGTACTCTGTGAACAGTAAATTGTGAATAGTGTCGCGTGAACAGTAAATTTTCAGAATTAAATAAATAATAAATTAAACTCGGAAATTAAACAAAACATTAATTAAAACAAACAAACAATTAATTAAGCAAAACAAACTTAATTAAGCACATAAGCATCATTAAGCAAATAAAGCGAGATTAAGCTAAACTAATCTAATCCATCCATCTAACCACCTATCTTAGGGCTAATACAACTTAATTAAATCACATAAACTAGAATTAAATCTAACTAAACCAACCCTAAGCAAGTTTAGGCACTAATCGAAGGATTAAAAGCTAAACTCACCTATTAAGCGGGCCGGAGACACCGACGCGGCGGCGACGACTGTGGCTACGCATCGGGACCTCTACCACGATGATCCAAGGCAGTCCCAAGCTTAGCACAACAACCACAGTCTCTGTCTCTCTCTGAAATTCTGAAGAAAAAAAAAAAAAAAAAGCCCTGCCGGAGTAGAAAACATGTTGAACGGCTTGGTCGGAGCTTCGGTGAGGGGGTTGGCCGGCAATCAGTGGCACCCGGGGGTCAAGGGGGAGTGGTTGGTAGCTGGGCTGGGTGAAAGAATGATCGGAACGGGAGAAAACAGGCCGAAATCGCGAACTAGGCAGAACTAGGCGGAACCGAGCGGTCCGGTGACCGGTGGCTTCTCTCCGGATTTCGAGACGGTCAGAGAATCATTTCGGAAAGAGGTTGGGTGCTCCGGTATGGCCTAGAAGTTCTCTTTGCAGTGGTGGGTGAAGCGTAGCCTGATTCTTACGGGAAGATAACTTTTAACTCGGATCTTTGACGAAAAGTTAGCTGAAGCAAAAACTATTCCAGGTGGTCGGACTGCTGCTGGCTTCTGGCCAGACGACAGGTCAAACAGCGACTCCGATCGGCGAACGGCCAAGTCTCCCTGCACGGTATGGATCTTCTGAAGACAGTGGTGGGTGGCACGAAGCCTGATTCGTCCGGGAAGCTAACAATCAACTCGGATCTTTGGAAGAAGGTCTGCAGGAGCAAAAACTGGAGGAATGAGAACGAAGAGAGAGAGAGCTCCGTCGAGGGAGAGCCGAATGAGGGGAGAGAGAGAGTGAAGTGAGGGATGTGAAGGCCTCATCAAAGCCATTTAAGGCTGGCTTCAAGTCCCCATGCATGACATCATCATTTTCTCTCTCATCCTTTGCCCTTATCAACTTGCTTTTGGGGGCAAAATAGTCATTTTACCAATCTAACCTTGGGCTGAAATTGGTGGATGGACCTAGGAATTGGGCTAGGCCATGAATATAAGTGGGCTTAGAAATTGATTGGGCTTGAAATGGCTAAGATTTGGTCCATGGGCTTAGAAGATGAAGAGTTGGTTTGGGCCCAATGGGCTCATTTGCTTTCCTTAGGTCCACCATGGTGGCTATCCACCTTGGGCCTAAGGCCCACACTGACCTGGCCTGGCCCACGTCCTCACAGGCTTGCTTCATTGGTCTAAAAATCCCTTTTCCAATAGCTCGGCTTAACTGATTCTATCGACTGTTTGATGTAGCTTCATCCAAAGTCCGTCCCGAACATTCCCGATAATTCAAAGTCCAATCCTAAGTTTTATTGCCATGTCAATTTCGCCAAATGCCATTTCGATAACAACTCAGACTGACAGGTGGCTTTGAACGACTTGTGCCAAACCACTTGTGCCAAACCACGTTCAGGACATCTTGACGCATGGATGTCCTTGACTGCATGAAATTGCGGAGGATAGATTCTTATTTCAAAGTACACGATTACTAAGGATCGACCTAGGGTCATTCGCGGGCTTGATAATGGTAAACGGAATCACCCGTTGTTCCATTATGTTCTGTCCACGAATCGACTTCTAGTCGTCCTTAGAATCGGCCTGCCTATCTATAGGATCGCCCTCACGCAAGTCTCATGGTCAAGTCGTTTTCCCAGGTCGAGTCCTTTAGTCATACGAGTTCTGTCATCATTAGTCTTTCCCCTCAAGGTCAGTATCTCATGAGTAATCAATTCCGAGTGAGATCAACCACCAATGCATTGACGAAATTCACATTTATTCATCCCTTATAGTACTCGAATTTCATGATGTCACATTTAGGATTTTCAGCTTCTTCACAAGGTTTGATCATTATTGACGGTGGAATCAAATTTCTCCTTCATCAGCTTCTCTGTGGTGGTACTAAGACTAAATCAATTAAAAGTTAGATGGGCATAATAACGTCATGATGCTGATCATGTTGGTGAGGTATCCCTAGAATTGGTCAATCAAGTAATATCTTCACACTAATTAAATTGATATGATTGCTCTTTCGATCGAATTTACTTTTTAGCCATAATTGGATTGAATAGGCAATATTGGCGACTATTGTGCTGCAATATAATTTTAAATATTGATGGTCAATTATTTTTCTTTTTCCACTAACCCTTAGATGCTTAGAACGAGAGATTTACAACCTCAATCTCTCAAAGTGTCAATTATCTGTCTTCCTATTACAATTTTACATGGAAGGTAAGTCAATGACGACTAGGTATATGTGTGAGTGTAATGTACATGCAGAAAACATTTATTTGGTTTCCGTGTGTGTTCCTTTTTTTTAGAGTGGCTTATTTAACATCTGTATTGTGATGTGATTACTAATCTTATTCAGACTTATTGAGAATTTCATTCTTTAATTTTGTTCCGCACGTTGGCGCTTCATTACTAGTAATATAGGAAGCAACATCGTAAGTGCAGTAATTAGAAGAGAGAGAGGCATACCTCATTCCAAAAATTGGGAGTGGCAAATATTCATATCATCAAGGACCTTGCTTTTCATGAGAAAGGAGGGCAAGAAAAGGGGAACTAATGCAGGATTAAAAAAACGTACGATAAATTAAGAAAATTACTCATAATAGAATCTACAGTTATAAATTGGCATATGTGTATTTGTAAGGATTTCAGGCATAAAGGTTATTATAAATAAAAGGAGTAGTGACACCACAATGATTTGAACTTATACTCGTTTTCCAATCAAGTACATGGACTATTTTTATGTTTCCTCAACACCAACTTTATAAATGCAGATCAATAAGATTAACTCCATTTAAAGCAGGGATGGAAAATTATTGGCCTTCGATGTGGAATCAACTTAAATAGCCATGGAATAAGTTACTAGCTACTTAACAATCCCCGATTTCCATTGACCGATATGTCTTCCGTGTTCCTTCTTCCACCTTGACTCGTGACTTGCGAGTTGGGTTGCAACTGAATTTAAGGCTCCAGTTTCATTTAGGAACCAATTGAACCCCTATTCATCAATTTAGGGCAATTTGTAACCGTGGACTACACATATTTTAAGTGCACCTATCTCTGACTAGTCAAGTAGTCTAATTTATTCTTAAAATAATGTCGCCTTGAATTGTCAAGTGACCTACATCGCCAATGTAGAGATATAATGCCATGTAGAAAATAATTGGGTTTGCTTTATTGTACAGAAAGACTAGAGATATAATGTCAAGATGTAACTGTTGGCTTGTCTAGTGTTTTTATAAGCTGGTCCATGGGCCCATCCTTGACTCTGCTGTTCCTCTATATGCGGTAAATTAGGATGCAATTTTTTTTTTCAAGAAATATAAAAATCCCATTGCTGTATTAATAACAAGTTATACATAAGTCAAAATAGGAACTTTACTCTCTAATGCAAAAACTAAATGGAGAGAGAGAGAGAGAGAGAGAGAGAGAGAGAGAGAGAGAGAGAGAGAGAGAGAGAGAGAGAGAGAGAGAGAGAGAGAGAGAGAGAGAGAGAGAGAGAGAGAGAGAGAGAGAGAGAGAGAGAGAGAGAGAGAGAGAGAGAGAGAGAGAGAGAGAGAGAGAGAGAAGCAGGACTGTACTCCCGACATGGGTGAGTTTAACCCTAGCCCCCCAATTTCTTGAAATTGCAATCAAGCCCCGGGTGGGGATAAAAAGTTTATGTATAGATCCATAAACTCTGCTGCCACAAATTAATAGCATTTCTTCAAATGCCAATGTTTTAGGAACTATTAGGAACTTCTAGTAAAAAAAAAATTCTTAATCAAGACCTATTTTCCTATGGCGATATTGATTCTAGGGTAGATTACTTGGACAAACCCCGCCTCCCCCTCCCCCCGCCCCCCTCAGGAATTTGATCAAAGTTACCGGGAAACCCCTGCATTTTGAAAATGCACTCCGACCCCCTCGTTGGAAACCTTTTCGGAATTGATAGATTAATAAAAAAAATTAAGTAGTCACAATCAAGTTATCAAAATATAGCTGGAATATGAACAATGACATGGAATTCACAAAATTCCATATCGCCATTTACAGAGAAATTCGTTGTGCCATGAGTTGTTGGATATGCAGTTTGACATGATACTATCCTGTTTGTATGCATCCGACCGTAATTTAAAAGGAACAAGATAACTCAGCAAGTCAAAAGATGGTAGACAAATTGAAATAGAAACCAGAATAGCATGGCAACAAAAATTTTCTGAGTTCAACACAAAAAGTAACATACACTTTCATATTTGATTGCTATCTCAAGTCAAATGGCTTTACAACTGTTCACATGCCCGCACAAGTTATCATATAGAATATGTCAACAAAATGCCGAATATCAAATGCTAGTTTACGGTAAGATTAGGTGTACAAACACTTCAAAATGGAGAGTAAAGGCAAGAAAGAGAAATCTAGATACAAGGTTTATCCTAATTTTAAACTAGGGCTACATCCAACATATTATTCCATTATAATTAGTACATCTCACATCTTTGTTATAACTTTTATTTATATGAGAAAAATATTATATATATATATATATATATATATATATATATATATAGTAATTATTATAGATCCAAGCTTAATATGGGTCCAAATTATAAAAGTCCATTGGCGTCGTCGCAGGGGCTTTGCACCCTACAAGCGAGACCAGCGTGGCTTCTTATTGATAGGGAGTATGAACCACACCTCAATAGTTTAGGTATTACTTAGCTTCTTCGAGGGGTAGTTGTTAATGACGGTGGAATCAGATTTCTGTTTGGTCAGCTTGTTGTTCGTGGGTGTTTGAAGATTGGACTCGGGAATTATTTTTACACTGATCAAAAATTGAATCGCCCTCCACCGTGACTTAAACATGAAATATGTTTAAGATTGAATGGAAACTGATAATGCAATTTGTCAGTCATTTTTTTCTAGTGGAACTCATCTAATTATGAAAGAAAAATACAATGCATGACGTGCAACTAGCTAATTCGTGACGGGTGCAAATGTGTACGTATTATTCGTGGCTTAAATAAAAGAAAAATGACATGCACTGGTCCTACATTTAGGATAGATGATACCAGAACAAATTAATATTCAGGTGTCCGATTTACGGTAAGTTTCACGACATAACATGGATGAGTGCCCATAAGAAATACTATTCAATGCATGTTGCAAATGATCGAGATATGGAGTCGGTTTTATCAAAGCCTAGTTTTCAAATATTTTTCCATTATTTTCAAATTGCTGGTAGACACCTAATTGTTTAGCAAAAGGTTCGACAAAATTTGACTGAGAAGTAGTTAAAAATTCCATCCAAGTGTATAATTAGATCGTACTCGCTAACAATTTT
Organism: Eucalyptus grandis x Eucalyptus urophylla; assembly: GCA_028830015.1. Lineage (NCBI taxonomy): Eukaryota > Viridiplantae > Streptophyta > Magnoliopsida > Myrtales > Myrtaceae > Eucalyptus > Eucalyptus grandis x Eucalyptus urophylla. The sequence continues at coordinate 30,969,667 of CM054193.1, read as the reverse complement.
TTAATAATATCCAATTTGCTAAAGTTGAATGGCCGGTGCTCAAGATATCGCAACTTTTAACCATAGTTGCCCGATCATGAGTTGTCAAGAATATTGTGATTTGACCCGATTGATTAATTTCATCTTAAAATTGAGTCACAAGTTTTCTTAAGCCCCAAGAATCCCATCAAGTGGATTTTGAACAACGAGAATATCTTAACTTTCCACTACAACCACCTATTTGGCTTTATTTTCAGAAATCCAATCTGAGTCTTGAGCTTCATATGGACGAAAAAATGGAGTCGATAAGACATTGAATGAAAACTCTATGCATAGGTATAGGGGCCAATGGTCCCTTCGCCAAAGACAACTTCTCATTGCTAACCAAAACCTAGGGTGTGCCTACCCTTGCATAGGGCACAAATGGCCTTAGTCATGCTTTCTAGCCTTCTAGGAGGGTTCTACTTAACTCACAACATTTACATGCCGAACATTTACATGGAGCTAATTAATAAATCTTGCCCAAAACAGATCAAACTATCTCTATGAAGCTATGTGATCCTCCTTATACTTCGTAAAAAATATATATAACCCCATCTGACTTTTTCACAACATCACTATGTGGATTCCAAAGCCTGAAATAATTGGAATTTGAATTAAATCTATTTAGAGCTAGGTCTTCGTTTTTAGGTACTTGGATCATTGTCCACTCCATCCACAATGTAATCTTCCTTTAAACGCAAAACATCAAAACTTGGTGATTTCACCTAATCTAAATCTATTCACCTTCTACACTTAGGTGCTTCCAAGTATGTTGATGCATTCATATTATTGAAGTTGTTCTCCATTTATTTGGCCCGTCTAAACACCTTGATGATCCCATGTCCCTTGCTTGTTCACCAAAATCTAAAGGTTCTTTCAAGTCTAACAATTTCCACTCAGGATCTTGTTCTCTACATGCGGAATAAGAAAATTCTTCAATAGCACAAACATCATGATCTTAACATTATATGCATATAAACTTATAGATGTAGAGGATATTTCGTCCACATGCACAAACACACAATACATACATACATACATACATACATACATACATACATACATACATACATACATACGCATACGTATATATGTGTGTGTATTTTCAAAATACATAAGGAGTCTTATTAACATAATTTACCTTGAAAAAATAAGTATTTGACCCCGTATTTAAATGGAAAAGTCAAAAGTAAGCAAAGGAAATGATGTATATGCACAAACATCATGGTGTTAACATTATCTACGTATAAACTTATAGATGTAGAGGATAATTCGTCCACGTGCACAAACACACAATACATACATACATGTGTGCGTATCTTCAAAATACATAAGGAGTCTTATTGACATAATTTACCTTGAAAAAATAAGCATTTGACCCCGTATTTAAACGGAAGAATCGGAAGTAAGCAGGGGAAATGATGCGTAAGGGACCTCGGGCCTTACTGAAGGCCATTGGGCCACTGCACACCGTCATAGGGATATTGTATAGGGCCCGCAGTGGGGGCATGGGCCTGGCGCTGCAAACGCCATGCGCATTTGCTTGTTAGGGGTGCCACCACCTGGAACAAATTTTCCCTTCTTTTTGAAAAATCATTTATTTTATTTTTATATTTGTCCGAACTTTGACCGCTGATTTCTCTTCCGGCCAATTCACCCGTTATTCATTTTCACGGAAAGCTCATGACCTGACTTTATGTCCGATATTTGGAAAATTGTCGGGATTATGGATTTCCGCAAACTTGGTTAAAAGAACGGTCATGGTGAAAAGTCACAATATATCTCTCGTTAAAATTCTGACTGACATAATTCTCAAGGCATTAGTTGTGACTAAATATACCTGAATTCATCACTTAATATGGGAAATTGCAATTTGCTTGACACCCTCAAGATCGGACAGCTGTGGTTAAATGTCATGATATTTGTGATCCAGGCGTTCGACGTGGGCAAATTGGGCGTTGTTGTTCTTGCAGAGCACAACCCAGTTACACCAACTGATCATAATTTCGACGAATTTTTTTTCAGCACTCAAGGCTTTGATGCATTTCAAACCAAGAAATTTTCTATTGGAGCAAGTGCTATCCGAGAATAGATTGTGTGGTCAAACATTGGTAAAAATGAGGTGCCTTCAACAATAATTGCACTGAGAGAAGTACTTGTATCCATTGAGAAAAGTTTAACCCTCGCGCAAGGCAAATACTAAAGAATGCAAAAGTAATTGAAGGCCACCATGAGTCCAGGACAATGAACTTTTGAATGTATAACTTTATAGATCTGGCTTGGGGTTAATGCTTTTCTTTACTATTGTTAGCCTAACCTTTTCATCATGACAAAGCTGGAAGTGTTGTCTCCCAGTCGTTTCCTGGTTGTTCACAATCTTCATGACTATTTCAAAGCATCATTCCACTAACTAGTAAAGTTGATAACTTTTTTCCTCCACTTTGAAAATATTTTATAGGATTAACTTAAAATCGTTACTCTTCTTTTTTTATGGTGCTAAGAGAAAAGGAAGATGCCGTGTCTCATGGTGGAGGAAGCCCTGTTAAGTGGGCATTAGGACTGACGATATGCTCAAAGCGTTCAAACTCGACTTGGATTCGATGACAATATGCATTTTTAGAATTTTCTTTTGATAATTATAGCATACATCGTCGATGTAAAAAAAGATTTATACAAGTGGCCTTATAGTTACACCACTAACTTAAGAAAGAGGTATTATAATCCTAACATCAATTGTGGATAGGTGGATTTTGTAAAATATTTTATAAACCCACGGTCTCTTTTTCTTTGTTCTCATTTCTTCATGATAATTAAGACGCGAGATTACTTGATTTATACAATGATTTCCAAATATGGTTTTGGGAGGGGCAGAGACCTTGATTGTAGAGGACTTGTCCCGAGGCTCGCACACAATTCTTTTGCCAAGAGAATCTATAAGATGGCTTCCATATATGGTTTTGGGAGGGAGGAGAGACCGATGATCGTAGAGGAACTTGTCCCGAAGGTCTCACGTGATTCTTTTCACAATAGAGGATAAGTTTTTCTCACGGTAATATCAATCAATTGGAACCGCTGATTATAGACGACCTTATCTTGAAATTCGCACATAATTCTTTTAGCGAGAGAGGGTAAGTGTTGTGCCCAAGTAAATACCATTATCCGGATGAATGAAATAGAGAACGTGTGAGAGGAAATTCGAGCAATGTTAAGGGACTTCAATGCAAGGTGGAGGGTGAGAGTTAAATACATTGATATTGGAGAGACTAAAGCTATAGTTCTTCCTTTGTGATATTAACTATCAAATAATTGGTTTAGGGTATTTTATAGTGAAGAATGAGAAATTTCATGTTAAACATGATGGTGTATTAAAATTAGTGGATGGTGTATCGCCACGTATAAGGAAGAAACAAGTTAGAAGTAGCCCATGTCATAAGGTGACATCCCGATTGTCTTCTAGGCATTCACATTCACATTCTTCACGACTATCCCGCAGCGTCGTTGTACCTCTAACTAGTAAAGCTGGTAACTTTTTCTCTCTACTCTGGAAAAAATTTATAGGCTTGACTTAAAAGTCGTCACTCTTGTTTTCTTTTGGTGCTAAGGGAAAAGGAAGATGCCTTGTCTCATGGTCCACTTTGCAAAAATTCCATAGGCTTGACTTAAAAGTCGTCGCTCTTGTTTTCTTTTGGTGCTAAGAGAAAAAAGAAGATGCCTTGTTGCCTTGTCTCATGGTCCACTTCGGAAATTTTTTTCATAAACTTGATTTAAAAATTGTCACTCTTGTTTTCTTTTGGTGCTAAGAGAAAAAGAAGATGCCGTCTCATGGTCCACTTTGAAAAAAAATTCATAGACTTGACTTAAAAGTCATCACTCTTGTTTTCTTTTGGTGCTAAGAGAAAAAGAAGATGCCTTGTCTTATGGTGAATAAATATTTGCTCAGTGCATAGCGGGACCGATAATACACTCAAAATGTTTGAACTTGACTTGGATTTGACGATGAGGTTGAGAATTTATTCCATGGTTAGGTTTAATTTTTGTGGTGCTCTACTGAGCAAAGTCCTCTTACACCTGAAAATGGATCACGAGAATTAGAACTCATTCTTTGCCCACAAGATAATCTACTATGATTGAGGGATTAGGAACAGCGGTAAAAATCTTATCCACTTGCAACATTATGATGATCCCTCTCATTTCACAAATTCATTTAATGAATTCGGTTTACAAAGGATGATTGGATTGTACACATTAAATAAGGTGGCCTTATGCAATATCCATCTTTTCAACATAGGAGATTTAGCATATCAAGATTAGACAAGTGGTATTATTTCCGTCGAATTGTCAAAAGGACAGTTAAGAAGTAGTTGCACGGTTATTTATCTAGAAAAATTATTGAATGAACTTCGTGTATAAACTAAATTGAATTTGAACCATTAAAAATAGTGGACTTCATAAGAATCTCTTGAACTTTTCGGATTCAGATTTAGTTTACCATATATATGTTTTTCATTTAATAATTTCTTACTTATTAGACGCAAGTAACAGCCTCCAAGATTGGACTTTGGTCATGCAAAGCACCTAGGACTTGGAGCGAAAAGAAGATCGAAGACGGAATAATTGCAGTGAGGAAATATGCATGCGAAAACAGGCCGAATAATTGCAGTGGGGAAAGGCATGCGGAAACGGTCCGAATTATTGGAGTAGGTGGTTGGTGAAATGATGCTTTGAAAGCATCTAGCATTTTCTCACGAAAAAACAAACGATTGTGGATGAGCCATTGCTGGCTCACTAAGTTCATAAATTGGTTGAAACAACACATCCATTTATAAAATATCAACACGTGTCACCTTATGCAAGTCTGATTTTTCTTCTTGCTCATTACATTTATATGATTGAGGATAGAGAATGTAAATATAAACTGGAGTAAAAACTACAAATTGTCAACAATATTTATCACATAATTCAACATAAGACATTATGTATGCTTAACAATTTAGCTATACCAATTTCTATATCAGTCCACAGTACTTTTATTATTTAAAATTTTAATCTCCAAAAGATTTGAGTTTTGTGATAAAGCAAATATAAACTATTTACACACCACATACAAAGACAACTTTAATGAGATTTTGTTAATCAACATAAAAAAATTTATTATATCGTATACTTTTAATATGCCCAAAGCCTAAAATTTTCACAAAGCTTGAACCCCAGCTTAATTGCTTGATCATGTGCAATATGGGAATACATACTGCTTCCTTTTTAAAGATTGCAAATCCCTCACAGACACTAATATATCAAAGACAAATTCTACAACAAACAGTATGAATACTATAATACATAAGGAGGATGTTGAAATGATTTTTGAGAAATTTGACATGATGGTAAATTCTCTATACCATAATAAGAACTTGGTGTGATTTTAAGTTTTGATATGTAATTTCTATATTTTGATTGTTTGGTATATATCTAGCTATTTGTGAATGATGCAACGAAATGTTTGTCATTACAAGGTTTAACACATACCGAATTTCAGCTCAAAACAAAGTGAGGAACAAATCATGGAATTTAGAAATAGGCATGGAAATTCCAAACTTGTGCTATTTTACACGAACACCTTAGTATTCACACATGGATGGCTTTGGGACTCTGCAAATAAATCACAAGAGTAGGAAACATGGAATTTGGGTCTGATCAAATGAAAAACGAACAGAAAAGGGAAGGAATCAGCAGGCTTTACCATGATGAGGAGATGGCTAAGGGCGCGTTTGTCCTGGGAACAATTTCTGATAAGAAATTGTTCTTTTTTATTATGTTCTCGAGAACACTTTTTAAGAATTTTAAGCCGTTTGGTAATTGTCCAAAATTTTATTTCCGGAATAGAATTGCATTTGATACCGTTATAAAAATTCTTATCCAAATCATTTTTTTTAAATAATTTTTTAATAATTTTGTTACTTTTTTTCTTTTCTTTCTCTTCTTCTTCTTCAAGGTCTGTCGGTCACCGACTTTGGGATGACTGACAACCGGCCAAATGAGGGCCGACGACCTTGCCAGAGCATCATGATGGCTTGGCGAGGCCGAGCTCGCCCAGCCGTCGGCGGGGCTCTACCTCGCTCACTCGGCCAGGTGAGGCTCACCGGTGGCCAGGAGAGGCTCGAGCAAGGCCCGTCTAGCCACCAGCGAGCTCGTTGAACCTCACCCAACCAGTCACCGGTGATCGACGGCGGCGGCAGTGGACGGCAACAATGGCGGTGGCATTAGTTTAAGAAGAATAGAGAGGGAAGAAGAACAAGAAAAAAGAAGAAAAAAGAGAAAAAAATAGGTTGGCTTGAATTTAGAATTATACCCAAGAACAAAGAATCAGTTTTTTTTTACTTCTCGATTCTATTTCAAATCTATTTCCGGAAATAAAAAAATAGAAATTTGTTCTCGGAAATAAAATTTTTACCAAATGAATTTCCGTTTTAAATCTACTCCCATAAACAAAAGAATAGAAATTTTTACTATTTGATCAATTGCCAAACACGTCTTTTTAAGTGTGTGAATTGTGGTCCCCTTGTGTGCGTCGCCAGCTTCCTGTTCCTCCTCAAGATCAATGAATCCTACACCTTTTTGACTCTCCAACTTTTTCTTCCACTCCCCGCTTTCGAATTTTGTCCAATTCTGATTTTCCATTACTTTCCAACTCATACTCTCTTTTTTGGAATCCCTAGCCGCCGAAAGCCATCCCGCGCTTGAAGCTCACGTCAATTTTACTTTTTCAAATGGTCCCCATCTCACGTATTTCTCTATTTTCTAAAAAGAATCACCGAATCCTTTTCTTGTTCTGTTTCGGAAGCTCACAAATAGATCTTTCTTAATCAATCACTAAGGGCGCGCATGACAACCATTCTGTTCCAGAAATAGTTTCTGGAATAGAAATAGATTTTTCTATTTCTATTTTTAGAAGAGTTTCCAAGCAAAAATAACCGTTTGATAACGACACAAAATTTCTATTCTAAAAAGAGAAATTCTTTTGATAACGACACAAAATTTCTTTCTTTCGGGCGGCGGTGAACTGGCGGATAGCGGCAGTGGCGGTGGCAGCCGGCGGCGACCGGCGGCGGCGGCGACCGGTGGTGACTGGCAACCGGCGATTGGCAGTGGCGGCGGCGGCGGGGGTCGGTGGGCAGCTGGCGACTGACGGACGGTAGTCGCCGGCAACGGATGAAGAACCGGTTAACGAACGATGAGAAAAATTTTATTTCTTATTTCTGTTCCAGAAATAGAGAAGTAGAAAATTTCTACTTCTGATTTTTATTCCAAACCTATTTCTAGAATAGAAATCTATTCCAGAAATAGAAAAACGGAATAAGTTTATCAAATGGATTTCTATTCCAGAAACAGGTCTGGAATAGAAAAATTTGTTTATGGAATAGAAATAAGAGGTTGTCATGCACCCCCAAATGACTCGCTTTCTGCTTTTCCCCGGCCAGCTCACTTAACCGAATCAATCTTTTAATACTCCAGATCGTCTGGTTTGCTCTGTCTTTTGGCCATAAACCGAGGGTCCTCTATGAGTACTTGACCATGTTGGATATTGTGTAATCCAACTCTCTTGACCGTATTTTGCTCCTTCAAAAATCCTCTTCAAAAAGCGGTTGTTTTTTCGTGACAGTCCTATCTCTTGGCAAGCCTCGATTCATCTAATCCTCATCTTGAAGGTCTTTGATCCAAACTTCCTTAATTCTTGGAGTCGGGTTCCAACTTGTCCGAATCATATCTAACTACGCAGCAAGGAGTTAGGACCAATTCCCTTATCTCAGAGTTGTGTCCTATCACACTATCATGAAATTGAAGCTAACTTCCACGATTTTGGAGTTTTGAATTCTAGTTAATCTTAAATGTCGAGCCGTCCATCCAGCCAATTAAAATTAACATGTTCATAGTCAAGTCCCTGTTTTATTCTATGCAAACAAGCTTTGTTTAATTTGAATGCATTGTGCCTAAACAGAAATGTGTGCATTGTCTAAATGCAGAGAAATGCGACAAAAGATGCAAGTGTAGGACTAAGCTAACCAAATGTTTTTGTTTAAGGATCCATTCGCACCGCTATTGACAAACTCAACTTTTAATTTTCTCATGAAATGAATGAATGGTCTTCAAACAAAAATTTATGTGTCAATACAAGGTTAGAGGTACAAACTTTGACAAACCAATCTTTTGACATTTGGTGATGAATATTTTGATTATCTGACTATTAGAAAGTATTGTTGTTAGTATATGTCATTTAAGTAGTCATGTTATATTATTACTTAGTAAAGAAGAAATCATTCAGAGTTGGGGATGCCATTCTGAGGAAGCGAGCAATATTTTTCTGATTAGTAAGCCCATGACCAGGTGACAAGAATTCACCACCCCAAAGTTGTTTCTCCACTAATTTTGTCGGACACGAAGAAGCTTGTCTCAAGAGGATCGGAATAATGCGATGGTAAAAATTAAGTCCATGTGTTCATGCCTATTGCATATGTTTTTCCATACTTTAGCACCATGTTTTTCCAAAATTCTACTATTATTAACAAATCTATAATATTATTTTTTTCTAGGATACTTGATTGTGCTTGTAATTATATTTGCCTTAAGTAGTCATGCGGTAAGTTATTATATAGCAAAACTACTTCTTAGATGTTAGGGGATGAAATTTCGAGGAAGGCCAGCAAAGTTGCTTTTATGAGTGAGCCTAGGACCTATAGATCACGGGAATCCATCACCGTAAAGTTGTTTGTCGGTTTGTGCCCTATTATTAATCCCTACTTTTGTCGGCCACAAAGAAGCTTGTGTCACATGGTCGTACGTGGTCTTCATTTTCTGAAGTTCTAATATTATTTTTTTTATTTTCCTTACCCCAAAAAGAAGGAATGCATCTTGGTCCTCCAGTATAAGAATAGATCAACAAGAAGATCAAGCGGTGAATGACCTGCTTGAAAACACAGTTTCAAATTTTTAGCTAATAGTCATTGCCGATTGTTAAACTCCCACGTCCAATGGCTTCTTTATCGAAATCCAAAAAGATTTATGATGTCTTCTTGAGTTTTAGAGGCGCAGAATTGCGAAACAATTTCGTCAGCCATCTTTACCAAGCTTTACACCGAATTGGAATATACACTTTTCTAGATAGTGAGGAATTGAAAAAGGGAGACAAAATATTGATGCTTATGAAAGCAATTGAAGAATCCCGCATTGCAATCATCGTTTTCTCTAAGAATTACGCTTCCTCAAAGTGGTGCTTAAAAGAGGTGGCCAAGATTATGGAGTGCAAGGAGCAAAACAACCTCACCGTTCTACCAGTGTTTTACAAAGTGGAGCCAAGAGAAGTGAGAGGTGGGAAAGAGAGTTATGAGAGAGCTTTGACTGAGCATGAGTCCAAGTTCGGGAAGGATTCGGAGGAAGTGAAGATATGGAAGGAAGTTTTTTTCTGAAGTTGGGAGCTTGTCCGGGTGGCATTTGAATGATGAGTAAGTTGACTGGAGTTCATATTTTATATAAGAAATTAAGCTTTACAAGTGAGTATAAAGACTGTTTGTAAAAAAAAAATATTGAATCGACATGCACCTAATGTAAGTTTAAAATGTTAAAACTTGGTCGACCCATGAACAAAATGTTAAGTGGTGTTATTGCGCTTACGCCATTACTCGTTCGTGATGCTTGATTCACGACATATAGTTTGCATAGGCTGTATAAGGCAATGACATCGTGCTTCGGCATATTTAATAGTTTTGAAATTTTGACCATCATACAAAGTCATAAAAAGCTTGATTAGGCATTTAAATAAATCACACATAACAATCGAAAAAAATAAGTAAATCGTTGTGCATAAATTATAATAACATGAGTCACTCGAATGACTAAAAATCGAACCTTGAACTTGTTTTGATTCATGTGGAGCTCCGAGTTCTAATTTGATTGGGTGTGAATACTTTTTTTTTTTTTGGCTGTCGTTATGTGAAAATTTGACACATTTCTTTGTTATTTGGCTGGTGATTGCTTATTCAAAAACAATGCTACAACTTTTTTTTTTTCAGAAATGAATCAGAGCTTATACAAAGAATTGTGAAGGAAATCTCCACTCGCCTAAACCGAACACCTTTGCACGTTGCTAAGCATCCGACTGGGATAGATTCCCAAGTGGTTAAGCTGAAATTGATGTTACATCTTGAATATGATGATGATGTTGTCATGGTGGGATTATGGGGACAAGGAGGCATAGGGAAATCAACTTTAGCAAGAGCTCTTTACAATGCTATTTTTAGACAATTTGAGGGTTCATGTCTCCTAGCAAATGTTCGAGAAGCACAAAATTCCAAGGATGTAATTTCATTGCAAGAAACTATGCTATTAGAGATTTTATCACTGCAACAAAAATTAGAAGTGTCCAGTGTTGAGAGAGGTATCAATCTAATACAACACAGACTTTGTCACAAAAAAGTTCTCCTCATCCTTGATGATGTGAATAACTTGTGCCAGTTACATGCTTTAGTAGGAGAAGGTAAGTGGTTTGGTAATGGGAGTAGGATCATTGTTACTACAAGGGATAACCATTTGCTAACTTATCTCGGAATAGATCAAGATCATGTGTACAAAGTTAGAGAACTAAATAACAATGATGCTTGTGAGTTGTTTAGTAAGCATGCTTTTCCGACACACCAAAACTTTAGAATTAGGACAGATCTAGTGGACAGTGTTCTAAATCATGCTAAAGGCCTTCCTTTAGCAATTGAGGTGCTAGGTTCCTTCTTATGTGGCAGAAGAGAATATGAATGGGAAAGTGCACTGGATGATATTTCTACGGCTCCTAAGAAAGAAATCAATGATCTGCTTAAAATAAGTTATGATGGATTAGAGCCAAGAGTGAAAGAGATCTTTCTCCACATTGCCTGCTTCTTCAAGGGGTGGGATAGTGAGTACGTAAAGAAAGTTCTTGACAGTTGTGATCTTAAGGCAATAATAGGATTAAACATTCTCATGGAGAGGTCTTTGATAAGAAGTGAGTATGGCAAATTACAAATGCATGACTTGATTCAATTGATGGGTATGGATATTGTGAACCAAGAAAGTGATGATCCTAGGAGACGTAGCAGACTATGGCAGTATGATGATGTTGTCGATGTTCTGTCAAGCAACATGGTAAGACTAGCAAACACCATCAAATTCTACTCCTTATCTTTTGGGCTCTAATTACAGAACATGAATAACCTAAATAGTCTTGTATATGCAGGAAAATTGTGCTGTAAAAGCCATATTGTTGAAGCCACCTGAGCCAACAGAGATGTGTATCACTCCTGATGCTTTTATGAAAATGAGAAGGCTGAGATTGCTCATCATGTGCAATATTCATGATTTTTTCCAAGGTCCTATATGTCTTCCTAATGGGCTTATATGGTTTGAGTGGAGTGGATGTGCTTGTCAAATTCCAGAATTTTCCTCCGGTCCAAAGAAATTAGTAGGACTTAATATGAGTAAAGGCAATATCACAGGAGTCATAAAACAATTTAAGGTGAGAATTTACCTACATAGACTTTTTTATTATCTACTTCATTTGTATATGTATATGCTATTGTCTATACTAAAGGAAGGGGTGTTCCTATGTTTTAGAAACCACTTCTCTAATTTCTTTCACAATGACGCTAAATTCTTGCTTTACAAATATTTTTACGTGCAGCAAAATTGGCATTTGAAAAATTAAGCAAACAACTTTATTAGTAATACTCAATGGAAACATGTTAATAAAATAAAACATTACAAAGAAGTTTTATACAAATACGTGGAAAGAGAAAGATATTTCAAGATTTGAAATTTATTTATGAAGGTCATTGCATCATTAGAAAATTCAAATTTTAATACCAAAAAATGTGAGAGATAAAAAATAATATAATCAATTTCACGTACCTGTCCGTGTTATAATATCTGTAAAATAAGTAAGTGAGGATAATTGATAGAAGGAATATAAAAGAAAAAAAAAAAAGATAGAAATCTTTTAAAGTAGGAGATCATCTTTACCTTATCTAATATCTCTAACAATCGACATAGATATATTTCAAAATTAGATCAAATCTACCTAGTTAAGATATTGAAAATGCAATTTGATGTCGGTTGTTTACATATAATTTTTTTTATTCGACAGAAAACTTGTATAATGAACAAACAAAAAGGAAACAATAAAATGACTAACCTACCCGTTGACATACATGTAGAAGTTAAAATACTCGAGGACTAACAGGCTGAGTGGTAGGCCACGTGGTCACCAAGTGATAGAGCATTATCCAATGCATATACCTAAACGGTGGGGATTTGTCCGGCATCAATAAATTTAGCTCAGTCGAATGTTTGAATGCATCATTTTGTAAAACCAGGCATTGTTAATTGCTTAAATAATTTCTTAAGGAGCAGCACTTCCAAGTGGATGATAGAGTACTTATAAGGAACTTTGCTAGTAATGTGTGTAATTTGTGCACAACTAAATCGATATGAGTGGTCTAGTAGGGCCATAGCACTAGTTTCTTAATAGAAAAACAGAGCTAGATTTTGATTTAAGTATGTGAAATTTTTAATTTTTGAATGGTTATCAAAGATGGCTTCATTGTCTTTGCCTGACTTCAATTTTTTTTTCAAAGTTTATTAATTTTTATACAATTACATTGTGATAGTGTTTACGTACCCCATTCATCTATGATATACAATTAAAGCCAGAACTAGTAGTCATCATTCTCATGCTCGCCACATGACACTTCACTTTGCTTTTGTGATTGTCACATCACATGACATGTGAAATAGTTTTGTCATGTGGTCTGCATCTGCACTCGCCACATGGCACTTCACCATGCTTCTATGATTGTCAAAAGGCATGATGCATGTCATAATTTTGTTGTGTGGCCCACATTTGCATGCTTGTGACATGATACTTCACTTGAATTTTATGATTGTTACATGCATGACACACGGCACAGGTTTGTCTTAAACTAATTTTCGTTTGGTAATGGATGGTAGCTATGGGTGAGGAGTAACAATTTAGGATTCTTTTGTTAAAAGAAAATTAGTTTGAGGTAACTGTGTCATAATAATATCAGTTTACTATTTTTATGAAATGAAAATTAATTGAGAGTAAATCTATGTATATATTTGGGATTTTCAATGATATTAATTATAATTTTTTTAATAATTGTCTACACAATTTTAAGTGTGAAATTTTTTATGCTGTGTACCTATATACTATCTAATTCTTTCACGTGGTGTATATACAATAAAAAAAAAAAAAAAAAGCTATAAGAGTGAGTAGAAGTTAAACCAACAAAGTTCAATATGCGCACAATTATTTCTATACACGCAAATACAATTGTTATAGATTATGTAAACGAGCAAAAAATTTAATTATGAGTATTGTCGCGTAAAATATATGTACTCTTTTTAGGGTTGATAAAGACACTTGAGGTGCCCCCTCCTAGTATGTTCTCTAAGGGAAAAACTCATACTAAACGTAGTTTTAATCTCAAAGCTGCCTTTAGTTGTATAGACATTTTCGCCGCATATGACAAGATTGGAAAAAATAAAGATAGAATAGGATTTTGAATATTCCATATATTGCCTGACAAGTTTTTGGATATATAAAATATGGATATAAATATATCATCCAATTGAATGCGTGGTGTGCAAGGACAAAATTGAATTAACCATAGAATATTACAAAGATTTTTTAGATTTGGGAAAAAAAAAGGATAACAGTTTCTCATGTAACAGTTTCTAAACAGGTCACTTTGGTAAATAAGGATATCTTATTTTCTATATCTATACTGGCGTAACTCTTTACTGCATTTCATAGTCTGGGCATAAGAAAGAATTGCTCCAAAATAATTTATGAAAGAACCTCGACAAGCGACGAACCTACATAGGTCAAATGGTACGGACTTAACCAGCTCAAGGGTTACGCTGTGACTCTAGATTATTAAAAAGGGGGGGGGGGGGGACTAGACATGTGTGATATAATTAGAGGAACTGTGACGAGTAATTTAAAAAGAAAATGGGAAGACCCAATGGAGAGTGTGCGAGAGAGAGAGAGAGAGAGAGAGAGAGAGAGAGAGTCGAGAGTTCTATATTATTGGAGAATATAAAAAAAATTACGTTGTGCACCTATATATTATTCAACTCTTGTCTAAAATATAAAATGATAAGTTATCTCTAACATGCTTTGCTGAAATATATACATGCTTATATATATATCAGAGATTTGTAATTACTGGTAAAGTTTGAAAGTGTTGAGTCAATTCCCAATACAACATATAATTTACAAGAAAAAAATGAAAAGTTAATTTATAGATTAATAAATTTTATTCGGACTGTGCAAAAAAAGAAATTACTCAGTAACCTAAATAGTAGGTTTCAAGTTGTTTGATCTACTAATGCTCCTTGCTTCCTTCCACATGAAGAGTTTTGTGGCCCTAGGATATGTAATTATGAGATATCCACCCAGCCAATATATATTATATAACAGTCAAGGATATGTAATCATGACACATCCTTTCCCTGTGAAACCATGTGTCCCCATGTGTTGTATAGCTAATTTTATAGCCCCTACAAATAAATTATGATATTATTAATCATCAATATTATAAAACTAGGGACAGTGTGAATGACATTTGATATCGAATTACCATCATTTTGCAAGTTTGACTCTCCAGTCCATGCACAACAACTAGCATAGGCCTATTTGTGGAGTCCGCAGTAAATCACCTCTATATTAAATCAACAAATCACTCAATATGTACAATCAACAGCCTAAAATATAATAATTTTTTGAAAGATCAATAACAGATATGCTTTAGTGGCAACCTATTCTCAAATGGGAATCCCATGGTTTATATGTAAGGAAGCAACGTCATCATATGAGCACCCCTTTTGTGTTCCTTACAGAATGTTTGTCCAAAGTTGTTTCCGTTGTTTTTGCAGGACTTCCAAAATTTGAAGTACATTAATTTCAGTTACTGCGAGTCATTGGTTCGCATGCCCGACCTCTCATGTACTCCAAATCTCGAGGAATTGGATCTCTGTAATTGCAAAGACTTGGTGGAAGCTCACAAGTCCATAGCATATCTCAACAAGTTACAAGTGTTGAATTTAGAGGAGTGCTCTGAACTTAGTGTTTTTCCAAATGAGCTCCAATCAAAAAATCTTCGAGTTCTCAATCTTAAAAATTGCACAAAGTTTGAAAGGTTCCCTAATATTCCACATAAACTCGAAGCCCTAAAAGAGCTTTTTTTAGAAAGAACCGCAATTAAAGGACTTCCCGCATCAATAGAAAATCTTGTCTCTTTGGAATGTATGTATTTAAGTCATTGCAAGAACTTGATGAGCCTTCCGTCTAGCATTTACACATTACAAAACCTTGAAGACTTGGCTCTTGATTTTTGCACAAATTTTATCGGGTTTCCAAAGTACGAGGATTCAACTAATCCTTGCATGACGACCAAACTTTCAAATTTACGTCGGTTAAACCTTAGGGGATGTAATTTGTCCGAAGTAGACTTTCTTGAGAATCTTTCATGTTCTCCATTCTTGACATCATTAGTTCTGTCGGGGAACAATCTTACCAGCCTTCCTACATCCATCAATAAACGCCATCATTTGTTCAGTTTGTTTGTTGAAAATTGCCATCAATTACAGCAAATTCCCAAGCTTCCACCATTTTTGCATGATTTTTGGGCGGATCATTGCGAATCTTTGCAAAATTATGGAGATTTAACTTCAATTCATGATTCTGTTCGCAGAGGGTTGACCATGGCTGCTATTTCTTCACATAGCAAGGTTAGATTCTCTCTCTACGCATACATGTGCACACGCACACATGCATATCGATGTGGACTATACACTGGATTCAATGCGTGGTTGGATATTGCAATAATAGAAAATGCAATATTGGAGGCTTAAGAAAATCAAACAAATATAAAGTGGTTCCACATGTGTATGCATGTAATGGAGTTGGCTACCATCTTTTATGGGAATGATTTCTATCACACCAGGCTTGTATACTAATGCAAGCAAGGATGAATGGATCTCTACTCATTTATAGAGTTCTGATTCCAAGTGGAGCTTCGTAGGATTACTTACTAAATTCAGATTGAATTTTTCTATTTGGGTACTAATAACAAATTTGGGTACTTTCTAATGATTTA
Source organism: Eucalyptus grandis x Eucalyptus urophylla (assembly GCA_028830015.1). Taxonomy (NCBI): domain Eukaryota; kingdom Viridiplantae; phylum Streptophyta; class Magnoliopsida; order Myrtales; family Myrtaceae; genus Eucalyptus; species Eucalyptus grandis x Eucalyptus urophylla. The sequence continues at coordinate 30,953,447 of CM054193.1, read as the reverse complement.
TCTTTATTTCAGTATTTGGAAAACTTTTTTCATCGGTCTTTGGATTACTCTATTGTTCTTCCTCAAGAAGAGATGCCAGAGTGGGTTCACCCTATTGAAAAGGAGTCCATATCTTTCATGGCTTCAAAAGACTTGTATGACAAGTTTTATGGATTTGTTTTCTGTGTCGCTCTCAACAAGCATTATTTTGAGGGGGAAAGCTCATATCAATTTGTTACCCATGTTAATGGCCAAGAACAAAAAATTCATGCCATCGATCTTCATCCGTTGGAGTCGGATCATATCCATCTTCTTTATCTCAAACCGTCAAAGTTGTGAGGAATAGTTGATTTTGGTCAAATTGATGGAAGTCATGTAAAATTTGGCCTCACAGTATACAGTAAATACATGAAAAAGTGGGGATTTCGAATATCATGTGAGCAACTAGAGGACAATCTAAAAGTTATGCTTCAAGATAATCGGCTAATCGATCCAGCTTTACTCTACGAGATTGATAATGAATCAATATATTTAGAACTCGAGAGTTTATTTACGTGCGAAGATGGTTCCATCGAAACAATTAGACAGAAACACTCGCAAGATTATTAAAGGAGAATGGAGAAATATTGTCTGTAAGTACCAAGGAGAAACCATGGTCTATTCTACTCAGAGCAATCGAATCAAGACTGTTGACTGCCAGTTTGACCAATGGAGCAGAGAATGATCGGGAAACTTGCTTAGGAAGCAATTCGTTGGTAAGCAAGCTCCCTCATTTTATTTTATTATTTTTCGCTCTTCTCGTTCTGTTCTCTTCTGTCTCTTTTCTTTGTTTTGCTAAATCCTCATTTTCTCCACCGACGCCACTTTCAGCATCGCGACTGATCATCATCTTCCGTCCGATACCGCCAAGCTCTGGCGAATTCAAGATCGCCACCTGTCAACAGAAGCGACGAACAGAAGAAGTACGTCTTCCTGAAACAGAGTCCCTAGTGAATCGACGGCGACGGCGGTGGAGACCGGCGAGAGGAGGCGACGGACTACCACCGCCGACCGAAGCCATGGAAACTGATGAAACAGCTTGGGGTGAACGATTCTCTACTGAGGTTCTAGGCTTCGTTCAGATTGCTATAGATCAGCTCGATTTTAAATTCGATTTGTGCGGTGCTGCAATTGCGCGGGAACTCGAAGAATGCGTCCGTGGATTTGTTCGAGAGACGTTGAATGAGGTGTTTCTTCGTAAATTTGGTCTATGGATGCTTGGTAGTGAATTCACTGGCCACACGCTGCAAAATCAGCAACAATCCCCAGTAGGAGGTATAGCTTTTCTTTCTTTCTTTTGATAAGTGGCAATTTATTCAAAGAAGTAGGTGAATTCTAGGTTCAATGGAAAAACAAGCGAGGGAGAGTGAAACAATGGGAAGTAGCTCGTCCATGGTTCGGTTCAATCCGCTTTTCAGGTGAAAACTGAGCCCATCTAGGTGCTATAGGTTGGGACTCCCTTATGCAAAACCAGGCATTGCGGCGGACAACCAGCCACAGCGGGGTTGGGGTTGGGGTCAGGGTTGGGGGGGGGGGGGGGGTGCTTTTGAGGTGTCTAGGAAATGTTGATGTGTAACATGAACAATTCCTACAGATGTGCAGCGGGCGAAAGGTTTTCTAGGAATATTGAATCGTGAGAAACTTCGATTGCTGGGATAGGGCTCTGTCTCTATGTTTTATGCGGCCCTTGAAGAGGCCAAAACCCTTCTGGAATGAAGAAGATGCAGTGAGATGGCAAGCCACTAGGAAAGGTTGCTAGACGGTCGAGTCCTTTTACCACTTGTTGACTTTGGCATTTGCAGAGAATTGAAAACCAAATTTACTTGGAGCATGAGAGTAATATGGACATCAGTTGTGCCCATGGATAACTGGTTAGGTGGTTATTTTCTTTCTTCGTGGACTTTGGGTATGAAAAAGAAACAAAATCACAAGCAGCACAGATTTACATAAGTTATTCAGTAGAATAGAGACAAAAGCACAGGAAGCTGATTGTCAATTCTGATTTCTAAGGCCTTTGCAACCGTTTAACGTTCTCCTTTTATGCTTATGTGCCATAGCACTTATGGAGGAAATTGACCTAGAAGCTAAAGCTCCCGGAAGCTTCTTGAATGTTAGTGAAACCTGATTAATGAATGATGAGCTTTTGAGGTACCAATGATAGGACACACTGGAATGAACAACATGTAGTTTCTCAAATTAGTTGCTGTTTATGCTTTAGAGCCATATCAGTTCAACAGTTAGGTGGGATTCGCATCTGAATTACAGGATGAGAATGTGGTAATAACCATTGCTTGGACCTGCAAGATCTTGATCATATAGCTATGAGGCATGCATTCATTCTACCCGTAGTTATGAGACATGCTGAATATTTCTACTGGTAGCAACTTAATGCTGATTTCCTCTTGAATTGCCTGTATGCATGCGTGCATGCATGAGAGAATTTCTGACTCTTATCCTCATGTTTTCTTCTTCTAAGCAGTAATCGGACCTATTTGCTTTTCTTATGAAAGGCAAAGCTTGCTTTGGACAGCCTTGAAGTTCTAGTTGGCTAAGAAACTGATTTTCAGTAACTAGGTGATTTCAGATATGTTACCTTGTTTTCTAATTAAGATGATTAGTATTTTAGTCTAAATTAGTGAATGGTTTTACAGTCTACTTTACTTATCTATAGTATATTTTGATTGATCAGCTGTGTGACTTTTGAGGATGGGAGCGTTATTGCGACAGGAAGAAACCAGATTTATAAGCCATGAAATGTATGTGTCTGTCATTGCTTCTCCACCTCCTTCTATAACTTTTGGTCAACAGTACATTGTTAGTGTTCTGAATTGATACCCTTCATCTATACGCTCAGTAGATAATTGTTAATCATTTTATGTTTCTCCCTTAATAATTTATTTAATAGATCATACAGTAGAATATCTTAACAAATCTGTTAATAGTGGAATTTTCCATGCATACTTAGGCTGTAAAGGGTTTTTTTTTTTTTTCGCATTATTCTTTCATAAGATATGACTAAAGCCAACAATAGCAATGTTCTTGATTTATTATGCACAATATGTTGCATTTTTCATTTACCATCGTGCTCTGTCTGGAGCCATATTATGGTATTTATCTGCTTTTGTGAAGTTCCTGACACTGTTTTCTTAGGATGTATTTAGCTAACTTTGGTATTTCTTTTCTTGGTATAAAAATGCATTGTGAGCATCGTATTGCCTTTTAAGATGTAAGAACCAATTCTTTAAGCACATTTCTTCATACAATGGTCATAGTATGTTCAATCAGTCCTTTAGTATAGAGATCTATGTGAATGTTACTTATGACAGTCGGCATTCCATTTTGTGGTAAGAAAATGTAGATAAATATCTAGCATGCCATAAAGTGGCTTTAAAGATTCTCTTCATTTGACTATAACCTAAGTCAAACTTGCAGTTCAAGGTAGTTCCCATTCTTGAGGTGAACTCACTGCAAAATAAAGCTTGATCTATAATGTTCCAACCCTTTGGATTCTACATGTGTAGCACAAATTTGGATATGACACCACTGGTACTGATTAGCACAATAAGACACTCTCCTATTTGTGTGTGATGTCAAAAATAATTAATTATTTTGTCACAAGATGTTAAAGCATTTCATAATCATAGCATGTTCAAATAGCCCTTTAGTATAGAGATCTATGTGAATGTTACTTATGATGGTTGGCATTCCATTTTGTGGTAAGAAAATGTAGATAAATATCTAGCATTCCATAAAGTGGCTTTAAAGATTCTATGCACTCTGGCTGACAATATGTGTGCCATTTACTGCTTTCTAACCACAGAATTTCCTCAAGGTGCCTGAGAGAAAAGATCGATTCTTGTCCAGATCAATTTTTGTCTGTGGATGCTTGGTAGTGCATCCATTGGTAATCGACATTACACGTAGCAAAATCAGCAACAATCCCTAGAAGGTATAGGTTTTATTTCTCTCTTTTCATAGGTGGTAATTTATTGAAATAAGTGGGTGAAGTCTAGGTTTAAAGGAAAAACAAGCAAGGCAGAGTGCAACAAAGGGAAGTTGGGTGTACATGGGGGTGGTTTAGTCCCCTTTTCAGGCAAAAAACGGAGTCAATCCGTGTGCTGTAGGTTGAGAGGGAGGGAGGGAGGGATTTGGGTGCTTTTGAGTTGTCTAGTAAATGTGGATGTGTAGTATGTGCCTATTATAAAGATGTGCAGTGGGTGATAGGTTTGCCAGGACAATTAAATTGTCAGAAGCTCCAATCACTGGGATAGGACTCTGTGTTAAGTTTCATAAGGCTTTTGAAGAGACAAAACCAGAGAGGAATGAAGAAGATGCAATGAGATGGCAAGCCACCAGGAAAGGTGTTTGCTTGACCGTGGAATCCTTTTATCACCTTTTGACTTTAGCACCTAGGGAGAATTTAAAACCAAATTTCCTTGGAGCGCGACAATAATTTGAACATCGGTTGTACCCATGGATAATTAGTTGGGTGGTTATTTTCTTTGGCATTGTGGTGTGGATATGGAAAAAGAAAAAAATCTCGAGAAACACAAGAGTTTACATAAGTTATTCAGTGGAAAGAGACAAAATCCCAAGATGCTGATTGTCAATTCTGATTTGTGAGGGCTTTACAACAGTTTTAGGGATCTCTCTTTATCCTCATATGCCATAGCATTTGTAAAGGAAAATGACCCAGAAGCTAAAACTCCAGGAAGCTTCTTGAATGTTTGAGTGAAACCTCATTAACGAAAGAAAAGCCTCTGAGGTACCCATGATAAGACACACTGAACTGAGCAACATGTAGTTTCTCAATTAGTTCTCATTTTTGCTGTGCTGTTGTTTGAGCCGTATCAGTTTAACTGTTAGGTAGGATTTGCATCTGTATTACAAGATGAGTATGTGGTGAGACATGCATTTGTTCCATTGGTAGCTGCATAATGATACTGAAACTTTTTTACTGCCAGCAACGTGATGCCAATTTCCTCTTGAATTTGCCTTTATGCATGCTTGCATGCATGAGAGAATTTTGACTCTCATTCTCATATTTTTTTCTCCTAACAAGTAACAAGATCTATTTCTTTTCTTATGTAAGGCAAAGCTTGCGTTGGACAGCCTTGAGGTTCCAGTTGGGTAAGATACTGGTTTTCAGTAACCAGGTGCATTGCATATATGTTACTTTATTTTCTAATTAAGATGATTAGTACGTCAGTCTTAATTAGTGAATGATTTCAGATTGGACTCTTTGATTGAACAGCTGTGTGATTGTTGAGGATGGGAATGTTATTGCAGCAGGAAGAAACCAGACTAACGAGACATGGAATGTATGTTTATCATTACTTATCCACCCTTTTATATAGATTTTGGCCAGCAGCACTTTGTTATTGTTCCAAATTGATACCCTCAAATTATCCACTTGTAGTTTATTGTCGATCATTTTATGTTTCTCCCTTAATATGTATTTATTAGATAATAAAATAATATATCTTAGCAAATCTATTAATAATTTGAATATTCCATGCATTGTTAGGTTGTAAGGGCTTTTGTTCCCATTACCCTTCATAAAGTATGGCTACATCTAACAATAATAATAATCTTGCTTTATTATGCACAATGTTTTATTTTTTTCATTTGCCGTTGTGCTATGTCTGTAACCATATTGCAGTCTTTATATGCCGGTGTGAAAATCCTAACATTGTTAGGCCGTATGTAGCTAGACTTTTGTTATAGTTATATGGTGTAAAAATGCATTGCAACCATTTTATTGCCTTTTAAGGTGTCAGAATCTGCGCCTTGGGCAGGGTTCTTCATACAATGGCCATTTACACAACTAGTTTAAGCCTAGTTCTGGTTGAGATCATCTCTTATCTAATCGAATATTTCTGTAATCATTTATAGTCATGAGGTGACATCACTGTAGATGAATATATGGATAGTAATGGGTAGTTGATGCCAAAAACTAAAGGGCCCGTTAGTATCTTGTGGAGCTTAATAAAAAAACAAAGCCACCTTACTACAAGGGTATAGTTAAAAATACTGTCAGAAAAGGTGGAGGTGGCTGATTCAATGAGAAGCCTCTTTTTCCGTGTTAGATTCTCAGCAACTTCAAGCAAGCAAAACTTGTTGACTTAATGTAGTATATGCCTTGTTCAATCTTATATGTACTCTTAATCAGTTAACTTAATGGAGAAAACACATTTCTCAAGAATTGCATTTCCAAGATTTATGTTGAAACTACACTATGAGCAACTGTCTCTTTGACAAAGCTCCTAAGTTTTTATATGCTTGCTTTGTTTTTCTCCTTGTGCTTTCATAGGCAACCAGACATGCAGAGATGGAAGCTCTTGATGTTCTTCTTGTACAGTGGCAGAGGACTAGATTTACGGCTGCAGAAGTTGCAGAGAAGTTTTCAGCATGCCCCCTTTACGTGACACGTGAACCGTGCATAATGTGTGCAGCAGCATTATCGATCATTGGTATATCTGTTGATCATACTGAAATAAAACTGAACTCTGCCAAAAAAAAATTATTTATAAATGATCGGATGACTCTTGCCCTTTTTAGGTATAAAGGAAGTATATTATGGTTGTGCAAATGATGAAGTTGGAGACTGTGGCTCAACATTGTCTTTGCATTCAAGTAGCTCTGAGGCATGTGTTAGGTCAGTTCCTGAACTTGCTTTTGCTGCTGGTGTTGTATCTACATAGCTTTACTTTGAAATTGTGACATATGACAATTGACAAATAAAGCTTACTGTAGGTTTCTGATTCCTTATGTTGATAATTGATGGATGTGGGTTCATAGCGATTGTGTATGTTGTCACGTGTTGAATATTGTAACATATAACCATTAAAATAAAAGGAGGTTTATGGAACTAATTTTCCATATTTTCAGTGCTTTCCTTCGTCTAAATGGAAGAAAGTGGTGTTTCTGGAAGCATCGAGAAGTCAAGTTTATAATTATTCTTTCTTTTACCACTTTGTTTCCTTTTTCTTAAATTCTTTGTGACTTGTTAAACATTTCGGTATTCTTTATTTGCCTAAAAAGTTTACAGTTCTGAGAAGTGCTACAAGTTAAGCTAACATTGCTTTGTTTTATCCTATCCCTTCCCCCCTATTTCTTCATTTTTTTTTCCACTACTGTGAGATTATTTGATGTCTTTAATGTTATCATATTCAGTGAGAAATGCTAGTTTATCTATGAGGAAGTTATGCTTTTTGATATGCCCTGGGCACTGTACCTGATAAAGAAATCTCTTTTCTTGTTTATTAGTTGCAATTGTCTCTTCTTGCATAAATGAGAGCATCTTCTTGCTAAATCGTGGCATATTGCTTGTGTTTTTAATATGATTTTTCATCTGTCTGATGCTGCCATGATTGAACATTTTATGTTTCCTAAGCTTGTTCAAACTCCTCAATTTTTTGCTCAAATGCTGTTGACATAAAAGTTTAAAAAGGATCTGTTTCATTGTGATTTGAGCAGTACATGAAGCAGCTAATCTAGATTATGGACATTGTCTTTCTGTTTACATATTAGTTTTAAAGAACGAGCTTATAGTGAGAAGAAGCAAGAGAGATGTATGAAAAATGCATCTAAACAAAAAAATTTAGGTAAAGAAACAAACCATGAAAACTTTGACTTTTAGAACTTAAGATTTATATTTATGCTTCGCTTATTAATCTGCTTACGAGTCAAAAGTATTGTGGGAAACATGAACTAGCTCATTGCCTTTCTGAGTACAACATCAAGCAAGAGGACATGTCTTGCTGATAAAGGACCACCTTGCTCATTTCCTTGCTCTGGAGCTTAGAAACTAGCCCTTGGTATTGCATAGATTTATGATAGCGAGAATGAGACTTTTGTCCTAATGGTGAGCATGGTTCCTATGCAACGTTTGGAAGACGTAGCTGACTGAAACCCATCCTAGACAATACTAGTATACAAGTCATCCACAAATCTTCTCTCAATCAGATCGCTGGTGCCTAGATCTCTCTGAAGCGAAGTTGCCTGTCTGAATTAAGAGCCTCTAAGAATCATCCTGGTTACAGAATGTTGTTTTTTCTCGAATGACATTAGGTTTTATGCCAAAGAGAAAATAGAATGACCAAAGGCATTGTTAAAGTAAAAAAATTTAAGCCATTGTTACCCCAAAGACATTCCTCTTAAATTTGATGCAAGAATATTGCCAAGGTGAATGTCACTTAATAGAGACTAGTTACTGTCAATTGAATCAAATGGTGCACTTCAGAGATAATTTGCTTCCGTGAAAACCTATTTCCTGGAGTACAGACATTTCTGCAAATTGATGTCTTTGGACCAAAATGTAAGCTTTCTCAACTAAACATATTCTTTTATTGGGGAACTTGTTTTTGCATAGATAGTACCTTCTTTTGCAAAGTGCTTTGTCAATTGGTCTGATAAATATTGCTTGCGTGATATTTGGACATTGTTTGCAAATATAATCTGTCTCTGGTTTTAAGCTTATGAGCTGGGTAAGAATGTAGGATCATTGGAAATATTGGCTGGTTTCCACAGAAATTCCATCTCTGTTTCCCCTATCAAGTGTATGCCTGATTGATGATTGTTTCCAACTGTTTTCTTATTTCTCTTTCAGTAATGAGGATTCTGGATTAAAGGGTTTCGGATGTTGTGGAAGTATATTGGCATCACAAGCAATTCCTCTTCTGTGAGATTCTTATGAAAGAGGAGACCCTAATGGTATGAACAGCAATCAACCACTTCGAGCAGTTGAACTGTCTGTTAGAAAGAATGTTATAATACTGCAGTTAGCACCTTTTTTACATTAGATAACATGAGGGAAATGATAGTTCTTATTTCAATCGACCCACAGTTAAATACACTTTTTAAGAGGCTTTTATGAGCATAATAGACTAATTCTACTTTTTGAACCAAAGTTTACCAATTAATGAAGTTGAGCATTGTGCCTTCTAGCAACATCTCCCTGAAAGAACCTTCTAGAAAAAGCTATCCTTTAAAATGTAATATTATGGTTTTCCTAGAACTCATGCCCTTCCATATCGATTAAGAAGAATTTAGGAAGCCTCTTTCTCTTTCTACTTTCCAGTCAATTCTTTCAACAAGCTATAGGATGTGCTATTGCTGGCGCTTCCAGTGATTGCATATCTTGCTGAACAAATCTGTCTCGCTCTCCCTCACACACACACACACACACACACACACACACACACACACACACTTGTCCATATGTAAAACATTTGCTGGAGTTCAAATAGTTGTTGTATCTCTGATCTGGAGAATTATCTGTGCATCCCAGGTAAATAAAGCTGGCCCAGTGGAATGTTCTGTAATGATTGCAAGCATAGAACTATGGGTTATTGGTAGGATAAGAACCCATTTAGAAGTTTAGAATCCATTCAGAAGTTTTCTCCATCAAGGATAAGGTGCTTATTTTTAGATGCTGAGGACACTTATCCGGACTGACAAAAAGTGTAGTTGCTTGTGTGGAGCGGTGATCAGCCATATAATGGTTGCTTTGAATGGGCGTAGAGTTTGCCCAGTAAACAAAAACTAGAGTTTCAGATGCCCAGTATTTATTTGTTGGCCAATTTTCGGATGCCCTGTCTGTCATTTGTAGCTTTCCTCTAGACTGGGTATTTTTAGCCAGATTGCCATTCAACAAATGGGATGTCATGTTCTTAATAGCAAGGTGCAGAATTTGCTTAGTAAGCCAAAAGTAGATTTTTTGATGCCCGCTCCTTTTTTTGGCCAATTTTTCAGCTGCCCTGTTTTATCATATGTAGCTTTCCTCTAGACTGATTGCCATTTGAGAAATGGGATGTCATGTCCTTGGTTAAGGAAATAGATGTAGTGCAATATCTTAATAATTGATAATCCATTGGTTAGACTAGTTAGAGAGACATTTCTTTTTGCTTGATTCCTATCATGAATTACTAAACATATATGGTTTTGGGTCGAGCAATTCTCCAAGTTGAGCTCTTCAGTAGCAAATATATCAAGAGACTGATTAGACCATAGTTTTTAAGTCTCTGAGACAAATTGGCACTCTTTGGAAACTCATTACGTTCAAACATGGCCGTAAAATAATTTGTCTTCGCAATGATAAAATCAACTTTGTTCATGTTGCTTCTCCATTTTTGTAGAACCCGGGTACATGCATATCATTTCTCTTTGCCTTTTTGTCCCCTTCCTTTTCCATTCATTTATTGTTGATGACATTGTGGAAACTATGAATTGTTCGACTGTTATATACACACTGAATGCTGATATTTGGTTTTCAGCTCCAAAGCCTCACAGGTCACGGGTTACTCAAGCTTCTCATTGGATCTGCACTTTGATTCTTCCTGTTGAATCCTCTCATAGCTTTACACAACTAGGTAAGACCTTTGAACATATGATTCCTTGCTTTTCTGAACATCAAGCGTACTTTTGATGCACCTCTACTACATATTGAATGATTATCAGTTACTTTTGCATATAACTCATGGTGCGACCCTTGAATATGAATATTATAGCCTGTTAACAACGGAATGGCACAGACTAGGGCGTTGTGGCAGTATGATATGATGCTCATGCTGAGAATGAATATACCTATGGCTATAGATTTCCTTGTATGATGGTAAGTCAATCACAATGAGGACACCAGAAAAGGTCTTCAAGATGACGTTAGACAACATCCTTTCTATTCATTCCTGATTCTTACTTTGTTCTGATTATATTGTTCATTGTTCTTATTCCCGTTAGTTAATCTCTTCAATTGACCATTAGACAAACTGGCTGTTCAAGGCAGTTTTTATTCTTCAGGTGAACTCATCTCAAAATAACTTTTGGACTATAGTTTTGTGACTCATTGTATTTTACATGTAAAGTGCAAATTCGGATGTGAAATCATTGGTGCTGATTCTAGCATATAATAAGATTCTCTCCTGTTTGAGTATGATGTTAGAAACAGTTGATGTAGTTGAACATCTAGCATCCCATAAAGTGTTTTCAAATGATTCACTGCACTGTTAGCTGACATTTACTGCTTTTCCAATTTCAGAACTTCATCAAGAGACCTGAGAAAGGAAGCGTGATGCACGTCCAAATCAGTTTTTGTCCAGATGTTCATGTGTTTACTAAGGGTTGCAGCTATGATCCCAAGTCCATTTCATGCTTTAAGTTGATTATCAGATTGTTAAAATAGTTTACGACAAAATTTATGCTTAACTACATCTAGGTCTTAATGGGTGGGGAACACGCCCATTTCCATTGCAGCATAATTATCCATGTCAGGGATCGAATCTGTAGTGATTTTTTGCTGATGAGTGAGGAGTCCATTATATTCTAATATGTGCACGGGCACAAGTAAGATTGTAGATTTACATGGGCCCGCACAAATTTAATATGTCGCTTGCGAGGCCCAGGAATAATTATTTAAATAAAATAAGGTCAGGGGCTAATAAGAAGTAGGGGCATGAATAAAAATGCATGCGCAATGAAAGTGTCAGGTTGGTGAAGATCGATTAATTATCACATGTATCATCGGATCTGTTCGCCTTCTTGTTGCGGTGTATATGCCTAGGACCTTCAAAAAGTATTATGCTGTGTATTATAAGGTCAAGGATGTATAAAATGAATTTATATTATATGAGCTCTTTGTTCTTCTTTTCAGACAATTTTATGTCGGTTTCTATAAATGAATTACCAAGAGGTGCAGTTGAGATCTTTGTTCTTGGTTTGAGCTGGCGAACTTAGGGGCAAATTATATGGTTCTTGCTCGATTCGGTTGCTGAAGCTTGATTTGTTCAAAGTTGCGGTGTCCTCTCTCCCTCCCTCCCTCCCTCTCACTCTCTCTTCCTCCCTCCTTCCCTCCTCTCTCTGTGCTGTGTTGCGGAGTGAAATCAATTTGGGGCAAGTTTTATGATTCGTCCCGCTTGATTTGATCTCTCACTATAAAGCTCGATTTGATTGTTGAAACTCGATTAATTCAAAGTCATCATATTACAGATTTGTCTTCAAGCTCTCAATTCACTATCTGTAAATATTCACTTCATTGATCTTTAAGAAGAAAAATTACTAGAATTGGAGCCCAGATTGGGTTGAGAATGAATTGGAGTTTGGGCAAGTCAAGTATAGGTCGTTAAATGAGTTAATATGGGTAAAATGAGTTGTTTTGGGTTAGATCATTTTCAAGTGATCCAAACCTAACTTAACTTACTTATTTTAGAGGCTTAGGAATAACATTATGTACCCATCACTTTTATGATGCTAATTTTATCATATACATGTAGCTTAATTCTTTCTGAGTTTTCAAACTTTGAGGTAATTCTAGTCATGCAATTGATGGGTTTGAGCTTCATAATTTTGGATTATGTCACGTGTGATCCCTAATGATGATAACAGAAGTAAATGATTTTTCGCATGGTTTTCTTAGCAACGAATTGCGTTCACTAGTTTTAAGCTCGTGGTTATACCAATGGTGTTTGGTTGAGATGGGTCAGGTGATGGCTCCAAAAGTACAGAAAAATCTAAATATTTTGTTCGGTCAAGGGGCAATTGGCAATTGCTTATTCCTTGAGGCTCTATTTTTTGAAGAAAAATTTCAGGTTGTCATTTTCCAAAAAAAATGAAAATATTTTTCTATATTTGACCATAATCTTAAAATGAATTGAGAAATTTTTTTCATCATTTGGTAAAGAAAATGTGATATAATTTTCTTAAATAAATACACACTATTCAGACATTAGGGTTTCGGATCCTACCTTGGTGGACACTGACCTAGGTGCTAGGGATTCAGGCATGAGAATCGAGGTCTTGGCCCAGCTTCTATAGACACAAGCTAGGGCGTTGGGCAAGGATATTAGGGTCATAGGCTCGGCCTCTATGGAACTCGACCAAGGTGTTGAGGTCTAAGGCACTAGCATTGGTGCCCAAGCTTAAGCTTTGTGTAGACCTAAGCTCGGACGTAGGCACTAAGGGCACGCATGACAACCATTCTATTTCTGTTTCAGAATAATTTTTCTATTCCAAAATCGTTTTTAGAATAAAAATTCGTTTGGTTATGCAATTTCATTTTTCTATTTTTAGAACAAATTTTTAATCGAGGAATAGATTTGGAACAGAAATGAAAAGCAAATTTTTTTTTTTACCTTTCTATTCTTGGAATAGAAATGACAAATAAAAACTCTTTTCATTACTCATCCTCTCTACTAGTCGACCACCCATCCATCGTCCATCGCCATTAGTCGTCGTTCACCACTATCTGCTACTGCTGCCTGCTATCACCCGTCACCACCGGTTGCCATCTGCCGCCCCTGAGAGGGAAAAATTTTGTGTCATTATCAAACATTATTCCATTTTGGGAACATAAATTTTGTGTTGTTATCAAACACGAATTTTTGCTAAGAAACTCATCTACGAATAGAAATAAAAAAAAAATTATTTCTCTTCCAAAAATCAATTTCTGACTAGAATGATTATCATTCGTGCTTTAAGGTTCTTGGCCCGGCTTCTTTGGACCTTGGCTTCACCTTAGTGGCCTCAATTCTGGCCTCCAGACCCAAGTTCGTGGCCAAGGGCTTGGGAACAAGCATTGAAGTTCTCGTGCCTAAGTACAGAGTTTTTGTTACAAGAGCTGATATCTAGTTATATATTTTAGAAAATGATATCCAATTTTTTGAAAGAGGAAATTAGTCTCTTGAATCTAAGTATAGGTTTTCCATTGATTAGAAAAGCATTTTTCATTGACTCATTTTCCTGTCCGATCCAAAAAGCCAAAAAATGAGGAAAATGTTTTCCTAAAAGATGTTTTCCATGAGATAAACGGAGCATAAGTGTGCTTTCCTTACTTTTTAAATCTTGAACGAGAGACTTTTTTTCTTCCAGTAATAGAAAGTCAAAATTTGAATATTTATTAAGCTAGTAACCGTGACAATCCAATCTAGTAAAGCATCATAAAACACCACAACATTTGCCTAAAAGACTCATATTCTAAAACGAACAGGTTGATGGTAATTTTGGACCATAATATGTTAGAATTTCTTTTAAGTGTGGGTTAACGGTAGTCTTATAATATGTGAAAGATAGTTTGTCATACAGTGTATTAGAATTTCTCCGGTGGAGGTTCGCAACCTCCAATTTGAGGTCAAGGACCTCTATGGCTTCGAATATGAGGCCGAGGACCTCCATCTACTTTGACTATGGTATTGAGCTTGGTTTTCCGAAGGTCCTTGAACTCGAGTTGAAAAGGCGACGACCTGATGAGGGTGGCAGTGTGGTAAGGATAGTATTGGCGTGACAAAGTGACCAATGACTATGCTTAGGAAGAGGCGTGCATATGCTTCTGCAATCTCCACAGGGAGAATGCCATGCCACGCCATGGCGTTGTCTTGTGTTTTACAATTTCCTTTTTGCCCTTTTCTTAAGAAATTAGCTTTTTAACTTTTATTTTTTTATATTAGTATTTTGGAATTCTTTTTGCCACTGAAGTAAATCATGAGATTTTTTTTTGTGACTAAGTGAATCATAAGATTAAAAAAGGGCCATTCAAACTTCGAAAATTTATTACAACCGACAACAAAATCATAACACATGCATATTTTTTTAGTTCTTTATGTGCATTTCAATCTTTAGGTTTTTTTTTTTTAATTTACTCACAAATATTATTTAGTTAATTTAGTTTTTAATTTGATAAAATAATCGATCCAAGTAACATATTCTTATGAAGAGCTTAAAATGGGTTAAATATATTTTGATATGGGTATTTATGTGTTTTAGTAATATGGGTAGGGCTAGGTTTGAGTCAGACTCGAGTTAGGTAATACATAAAAATGGGTCAATTTGGATTTGACCATTTCAACTTAACCCACTCATTTGACAGGCTAGTACGATATCCCTGACCGAGAGATTCAATGTTGGGTTGTAAGGGGGTGAATGATAACCGTTCTGTTTCAGAAATAGGTTCTGGAAGAAATATAGATTTTTCTATTTCTATTTCTAGAAGATTTTCTAAGCAAAAATAACCATTTGATAACGACACAAAATTTCTACTCTAAAAATAGAAATTCATTTGATAATGACACAAAAATTTTTCTTTTCAAACAGCGGTGGACCAGCGACCGGCGGTGGCGGTGGCCAATTCCACCGTTGATTTAAGAGAATAAGTAGTAATGATCTTCAAACCAATGGAAGATAAGGGCCTTTGTGTAACCATTACACACAAGTTTATTGTTCCTTTTTCTAAATGTGACGAAGTTTATTGGGTATTAGTAGAGTAATTTGTTCAAGTAATAGTGTAAGAGTTATAAATATGCTAGAAATGGAGAAGTGATGATCATATAGTTGCTTTACTTAAAAAAAAAATTTGTAACTAATTGGCAAGAAAAAAAGGCTTATCACTCAACTGCATTCCACGCATAAAAAATTTGTGTTTTTAATATGCTTTCTATCATTTTCCTTTTCTAATTCAAATGTAGATTTTAAATTTTTGAATTTTTTATTGTTGTTTTGTCTTTTCATATTCTAATGGGTCAAGATTATAATATGGAAGTGGGGGCTGAAGTCTACAAAAGAGGCCAACATACAATGCATACATATATTCATAGATGTATTCTAACAAAAGTAAAAATTCAAGACTCTACTCGAATAAGAGATGCTCCATTCCTGGATCCAGTTTAGATGTTCACATGTAAATCAAGTTTCATTGGGTTTCATTTGGGTTAAGATCAAAAGTTTGTATAGTTGTGTCATGTTCGAGGATACGTCGGCTATTGTTTCCAACGCCATCGACTTGGCATCTTCACTGGCAGAGCGGAGGTCTGACGGTGGCATGGCCCCATCCATGCAATGGTCAAGCACTACGAAGAACCTTAGGGCACCATTGCGGGCTCCACCAAATAGGGATTGCTAGAGCCCATTTTGATCGTTGGGAGGGAGCAGGAGGACTTTGTTGACATTAGTTGGGTCTTTCAGGGAGATAGGGAGGAGGCATGGTGGTGGTGTATTGGGCTTGTTTCGGGGTGGGGCCTGTCTGATCAAGCTTTTTCTCTCGGGCGAGATCCAACCCATCAAGTAGAGGACTGAAGTCGTGCTTCTTGATGTTTGTATCCTGGAATTGAAATCCTAACTATTTATCGTGGCCAGTTGGACCAGGAGGGGGGGGGGGGGGGGTGTTGATACAAATTAATTTATTGCGCTTTCAATTTACATATATACTGGCTTGGCTACCCGTGCCATGCATGGCAAATAGAAAAAAGAAAATTTAGTGATCTTACTATAATGAAAAACTTATTCTAAAATTATCGGTAAGACGTACTAATATGAGCCCTTTCTTACGATAGTTAAATATTAAAATGCCCATTTCATTTGATAACTTGCGCTTCTACAATAGTTGACAATTAGTTTGTGATAAAGTAGGAAATCCAATATCGTGTGCTCAAATCTCTTTCGAATTACATGTTTCTACCGCGTGTTCTGAAAAATCCTAGTCTATGAGTAAGGGAGAGCGTTCCAACTTTTAAAATTGAAATATGCTCTCATATCCAAAATTCCTCATATTTTTATAAGACGGTTTTCATCAATTTCATGATATTTTACATAAAGAGAAAATGATTTGTTTTCATTTCTTTCTCTTCTTGATTGTAATTTTGATCATGCTATTTATTGAGTTTGAATTTTATTTTCTAAAGATATTAACCAGGTCAAATACAAAAAATACAACTTTTCATCACTATGACCATTTGAACACAACCTTTCGAAGGTACAAAAAAGATGCGCAACATTTTTGGTCCATAACTAGAAAGTCTAGAGCTTTATCCGAAAGGTCCTATTTTGGAAAAAATAATTTCGTGTACTTCTTTAAGGAGGAGTTTTTTTTTTTATAGAGAAAATAAAGTGATTTTAGTGTGATGGAGACACCATGAAATCAATATTAAGTTAAAAAGGGACTGTATTTTGAGGTTGAGGATGTGCTGGTTCTAGTTGTGCTTTTTTTGTCATAGCGGTAAAACGTCGTCCTTTGGCCTACTTAAATATCATTTATTATCATATATTGCTCTCATAATTGATTCTTTCTTTCTTTCTTTCTTGCTAATTTAATAGTTATTGACAATTTGTATATGTAATAGTAGAAATCTTCTTGAACTTTGTAACACAAAATTTTCATATTATTTTAATACTACTTCTGAAATAACTATGGTTCTTGAAATTTGATAGACATTGATAATTTTTTTAATAAATTTCAAAAATTTCATAAAAATTTTTACAGAAAATTTTATTTTGTTTTGATGTAAGTATAGAATATTCATTTTTACTTTGCATCATGTCTTTTTTGTAGTGTCATGTCTTATTTTACATGGTAGATGTCATGTCCCAGACCTTACCCTCGTTGCGGGAATTGTGCCATTTGTCACATCGGGATCACATTAGGATTAATTTGTAATATCTCAAGAGACGTTGCCGTCCCATTGATTCTTATTTTTCCATTAAGCATATGCGGAAGCATGCAATTTTCAACACCCAATTAACAACAACAATGAATAGTAAGGGAAAACATATACACATATCACATATCACATATCTTCCATGTTTTATTTATTTATCCAGAACATTTTAAAATTTAAAAGCCCTCCACTTTAGGGCGATTTCGATCCGGTCATCCCCACATGAAAATATATGAGAAAGTGGGTTTCACAAGCTTCAAGGGGAATCTGTCTCCTCTAGCAGAGATTTAACCAAAAATGCCTCCCTTACGAGGACTTGCTACCTAGGTACCATCCACAAAACTTAACGGCATGGGAGATTGCGTTCGTTGGTTGAATCGTAAAAGGTCCTGTTGCCGATTCGAGCGTTTGTCGCAATGCAAACGTCACGGGCTTTGTTAATATCTATTATCCTTGCTCTGCTTTCCATAGATTTCAATTGAGATCGATGTTCTTCCTTTTAGGATTAAAGGACGCGTTGGGCGCGATTAATTTGTTGCCTTGCTCCGAGTGCTGCTGGTTGATCTGCTTCGAATCAGGCGGTGAATTCGAGCCTGAGACAGCGTAATTTTACTTCCCGATTCATTGACCATCGAATGTTTGATAATATGCCTCTTTGTTACTGCCATTGAATAGATTGCGATTTTGTTCGAACTGAAGATGCGCAGATGTAGGCCCATCATTTTCTTAGTGCATTGATTCAATTCGGGTTTTGTTTCATCATCGTCAAGATTGGTTCTGAACGTGTTCTGTTCTGTTCGTCTCTTCTTTGTATTTGGCATGTTTCTTTGCTGCGTTCGATCACAATAGCCACTGACGAGAGGAATCGGCATTCAAAATGATGGTCCAAGCATTCCGTCTCTAAGTTCTGAGGCACTGGTTTGATTGCGGCGCTTGTTTATCCAAGTACGTTCCTGTTCCTATGCTCTGCGTTTGAGTGATCATGGCCTGCGTGTGAGTAACGGTGATCTGGTAGGGAATGGAGAGGCTGATAATGAAATTGAATTGGTTCCATGGTGAATCGAGACTGTGATGGAGATCCGGGGATGGTTGCCAGCATGACGCCGTCGACGGCAAACATTGAGGGGAAGGAGGTTTCCGGGAAGGAAGTTGACATCTCTGGATCTCAAGGTTTCACTGGCAATATAGTTTTGTCGTATTTATTGATAAGGGGAAGAAATCATCGACTCTGTAAAATCTGACAGCATATGAGCGGTTTCAAATATTGGAAGAGTTCGATTTGATGCTCCCTTCCTCCAAGTTCTTTACAACTTGTCAAGTACCAAATTATATTTAACATGTTTCTCTAAATAGCATCGTATGTGATGTTTTTGAAATGAAACTCAGGTTGTTATAAAGAAACTTTGTCGGCTGACTACCTTTTCTAAAATGTTTGATGTTTTGCGAAAAATATGGTAAGTTTAAGGGTCCATTTGTTTCGTGAAAAATATATCATTTCCGGAAAATATTTTCCCAAAAATTATTTTTCAGGAAAATGATAATATTTTCTGATATTTGGCTAAAACCTGAAAATGTTTTGGAAAATATTTTCTGATGTTTGGTAAGGAAAATTTTTTCTAAGACTTCACCGCTTAGCATGCATCACTTACCAACCTATAAATCCATCATATATGAACTTGCCTTTAAATCTGAACAAACTTGCTTAATATTTTTATTCCCTCATTGTCACCAAACGCTCATCTACTATAAAAAATGTCCGTATGGATTTTAAAAAGAAGTAAAAAAGAAAAGAAGCAAAGCATGTACAGCCCTAATGAGGATCTTCTAGTTGAGTGGTTTGTTCTCCTCCTACGTCTTTTGTATTCTAATAAACAAAAGAAAAAAGAAACAAACCATGTAGAGCCATTTGCTTAAGCAATGTACAACTGCAGGTAGAGTAAATAAAGAAAATGATAAGCAAGAGTGCAAAGCGTGAGCTTGAGATCGACAAACTCGAGGTTTGCTTAGCAACGGCAAACGACTAGCCAAGAAAAAAGAAGATGGGAAACAAAGAAAAGAAAAAGAAAAGTAAAAGAAAGAAAAAGAAAAAAAAAGAAAAAGAAAATTAAAAAATAATTCGAATAAAGAAAGAAAAGAAGAAGAAGAAAGGTGAGGAAGAAGTGATGATTTGTAGAGGTGTAAGATAAGATAGATCAAGTGAGGAAAATGTTTTCCACTTTTTAAAAGTGGAAAACATTTTCCCCTAATTTAAACTACTTTTTTCCTTTCATGGAAAAAATTTTCCCCAAGGAATTCATAATTCCGTGTGTTTCACAAAAAATAATTTTCGAGAAAATGTTCTTCGAATTTTCCAACGTTCATTTCACGGAAAATGAATTCTTTGAAGAAAATGTGTTAAGGAGCATTAGAAGGAGCATTGCTCTCGGAACATCTTTTGTGAAAGAATTATGAGAGACCCTAGGTTCGCAAGGGACACATAAGCTTGAATTTTCGTCTCGTGCTATAAATTGTTTTTTAGGAGTCAATCCGGGAGCGTTAATGCCTGGATATTTGCCAACAAGTTGAAAATGCTTTTTTTTTTTGTAAAAATAAAATAAAAAGAAAAAGTAGAGAAAAGAAAATAATAAAGCTCCAGCCCAGTCCGACTCCAAGCGCAGCGTCAGCCCCATCACTCCCGCCAATAGAAACACTTTTAACCTCAACTCGCCGTCGCTGCGCCTCCACCTCCGTCGCAGCTCGTCTCCCTCCGCCGGGCGCCGGCGTGTCTTCGCCACTGTCCATGGTTCCTCTGTGTGGGTTCCACCCCACCTGTGACGATCTCGATCACAATCTGACTGCGCTCGCTTCACGATGCTTCAAGCTCCGAGCTCCGGCCTCCCTCCTCTTCCATCATCTGTCCCTCTCCGGCATTGCTTTGGGCTTCACCTCGGCGTTGAGTTTCTGAGGGCGATGGTTTGAAGCCGTCTGTGACCTTTGCTGACTTATTGATGACGCCCACAGCTGAGTCAGGTCGTTTTGTGTCTGATTAAACTCTAGATATGACTTCAGTTCATTCCTGCTTTGCCCTCGCTGTTTTCCGAGTTCCATTGCGGTTGATTACGCTGTGGAGGAAGAATCGAGTTTGCAAGGAAGGTGTTCGATGAAATGACGAAGCTGCACTCTGTTTCGAGGAGTACCTGTTCAACATAGTGGTAATCGACGACCCGGCCGTGGTGACCTCAAGCTGTGGACTGGTGATCGAGCGAGAGCAAGTCTCCGCCATGATTGTGTCCATGGACTCTCTCTCTCTCTCTC
The DNA here is from genome assembly GCA_028830015.1 of Eucalyptus grandis x Eucalyptus urophylla. Lineage (NCBI taxonomy): Eukaryota > Viridiplantae > Streptophyta > Magnoliopsida > Myrtales > Myrtaceae > Eucalyptus > Eucalyptus grandis x Eucalyptus urophylla. Next base: position 30,932,718 of record CM054193.1, on the reverse strand, counting down.
TCTCTCTCTCTCTTTTCTCTGCATTAGTCCGTACGCTTCTTCTCTTCTGTCCGCCATTAATGTCTCTGTTGTTGCTCTGCTTCAAGGCCAACAACGTCTCGCCGAGGGACATTTCAGGCACACCAGGCGTGGGTCATTGGCCCATCATCGGTGCCGCTCGTTCGCCATGAATTCAAGGTCCAGCATGGTTCGTCGTTCTGGGTCATGATTGGAAGTGAGGTGAGTCCAGGTGAGCAGGTTATTACTCAAGCGTGTTGTTCTTTTCTTTCGCTTATGACTTTTGCGTACGTTGAATGCTTGTTCAGAATTATGAACCACGGATTTACTGTTTCTTTTCCTTGAATGTTGATACGGGTAAAGCTGCATTCTTTTTGCTGAAATAGTTCATTCCCTGCCCATTTTTGTTTGGAGCTTAACTAGAAATAGTCAGCCTTGTTAAAATACTTCTGTGGGCTCCCTTATCCTTTTCTGTTTCAAGAAAATGATAACATATGTGGAATTTGTCTTACATCTACTTCAATTGATGCACTAGTCTCACTTACTAGTTCGAAAGTTTGGAAATGGTTTGATGTTACTCGGAACATGCATTAGAGTCGTGGATTTCAAAATATTAGCGAGTCCTTATTCTGTGAACTTCTTGTAATTTAAGTCTTCCTACATTTTCTTTTGTGAAGTAAATGCTCGGTTTGCCCATAAATAAGAAAGTAAGGATCGAATCATCTTTTACGAATTGATATGGGGTCGTGTCTTTCTTTTCTATGTGGGATGAACAAATTCTTTGTTCATGTTTCACTCTAGTTGTTGATTTAAATTTGTGGTTTACTCCGTAAAGTACCTCAAAAATAATGGAAATATTAGCTTCGGGAGGTCAATTGGATGTTTAACGCTTTGCTTCTATATAATGGAATAGTGATCTGCTTATAGCTCATTTGCTTGTCTGAGTTCGTAAAATGTGGTTTTATGGTATTGGGTAATCTAGAAAAATCGTCAATCATGTTTCTTAGAAAAAAAATCATCAACTAATTGCATGTAAATAATTGTTATACTATAGGATTTGCATAGTTCTTTATCGGTCCCATTTCATTTCGTTTGATATTCCATCACCATCATTTAGTTTAGGAATTTCACAATTGGTAAACTAGCCTAAAACATGTTCACTTTTTCTTTTTCTTTTTCTTTTTTATTTATCTCTTTTGCATAGCTCATAGGGTTTATTGTCCTGGAGCTTAATAATAAGTCCATGTATAATATTTGCTCCATATAGTATCAGGTTAATTTTCTCACACTTTACCTTGATCCCTTGATTAATTGAAATGTTGATAAACACCCACTTCGCCTATTCCTATTCCCATGGAAGTTCTCATTTACCATTCCATATCTATCTGAGAGTGGTAAATGAGTTTGGACATCACAGTTCCATTCTATACTAAATTCAATAACGACATTACTTAGAGAGAGCTAATTAACGAAACATGTCACGAGACTTCATATCACAGTTCCACAACCAAAAAACCGCAATAAGCCGAATATGTGTCAGCTCAAGTCATCAAGTCACACCAGTGACACTCCGTATTACACAGAATTCCCACCAAAAAGAAGAAAATGAAGAAGGGGCATTAAGAACATCTGCCCTGACTGGGTTTGTGGACTTTATTCCATTCTAGATTTCGGGCCGGACCTTCAAGTTTCATTATCCCGAAATATTTTATTTTTCAAATACTTTTTTTTCGGTAACCCAGGATCCGCCAGGCCCGACTTGCTTACGCTTGCCAACCCACTGCTTGTAGAGTGCGTGGTGCACCCCGTACCAAGTGTCAATAATTGGGGGGAAACTAGCGCTACTTTTCAAATACTTTTTAATACATATAATTGAGAAAATTACATTTCTATCTTTAGATGTCAAGTTTATCACAGACATCTGTGAAAAAATATGTAGACGACTAACAATTGTAACAAAATAAAAGTTTAACATCGTTGAACATGAGAGGTACATGAGTGCCACTCCAAAGTCTATGGGAGAAGTTCCATAGGATGATTTAATGGAGCAACAATATCATGCGCTGTAATCAGTTAATCAAAAGTTACCAATTCTAAAATTTAAGTTGACGATAAGCCCAGTAAAAAGAAAATCTTAGGGTTTGAACTCCTTCACTTGCCCCCTAAGAGATTACTAAGTCAAAACTAAGACTCTACTAAGTCAAACTATCAAAAATCTATGACTAAATTGGAAAGACTTCTAAGGTTTAGGACTATATTGACACAATTAAAGGTTCAAAACTAAATTGTAAAATTGTCTAAAGGTTTAAGACTAAATTGACACAATTGAATAGTTTAGGACTAAATTGGCTACTGTATGATAGTTTTAGAATTTTTTGGATAATTTTCTTATTTTCTCGAGATTCACATGTAATTTTTTGAGCTGGAGAGGGTAAGTATTGCACAAGAATACTACCGGTTGTCCGGATGAATCAAGTAAAGAAGTTGTGAAGTAGTTTCAAGCAATGTTAAAGGACTTGAATACAAGGTGGCATGTATAGAGTTTGATACATCTCTATCGGAGAGATTAAAACTATAGTTCTTTTCATTGTGAAATCAACTGTCAGAGAGATTAAATGGTTTAGGGTGTTTATAGGGAAAAATTATCAAAAAAGTTCTAAACCTGTTATACTTATGCCAATTCAGTTCTAAATCTCACTTGTGATCGGCAAATGCGACTCTCACCCAACCCTCTTTGGGTGTCATTGTTGGCCGGCCATCAATTGAGCCCGACCACTAGTGAAAAGGAAAGAGAAAAACACGAAAGGAAAAAAGGCAAAAAAGAAAGAAAGAAAGGAAAACAAGGAAAACAATTAGATAAGAAAATTCGAAAGAATTTTGAAAATTGCCCACATTAGTATCGATACACAACATAGGGCAAATGTTGATTAGAGTGCCACGTCAGCTTTTTTTGGTCAAAATTTGTCAAGATAACTTAATTGATAAATCATCATAAGGTTTAGGATAAGATTGACACAATGAAAAAGTTTAAGATTGAATTGGTATAAGTACAATAAATTTATAATTTTTTTAGTAATTTTTCCATATTTATAATGAAAAATGAGAAATTTTCCATTCAACAAAATGGTTTAATAAAATCGGCAGATGGTATTGCCACGTGTTAGGAGAAAACAAGCCAGAGGTCAATGCCCCGTATCGTAAGGGCATAAGTTGTCGTCAAGCACAATAAGAAAATATGAGGGGTTGATTAAATCAGGCCATCCTTAATGTGCCCCACTTGAATTAAAACAAATTATGTTACCTCTGCCACAAATTTAGGGTTGAGACAATGCCTTTTGCCTAAAGTTTAAACTGCCATTTTTTATTTATTTATGTTTTTTTGTTGCCACTTTGCTCGTCTTCAAAATTTCCTTTGGAATTGGGACCCACTACAATTTTCCTTAAGATTTTTAATCTGCTTTCAAATGGGTTTATGTTGGTCATTACACTTAAAATAACTATCGTATCAATATATATTTTTGCTATCACAATAGCTCGGGCCTAAATAAAAACTGAATTGCACTATAGTAAATAATAAATTCTAAATTATTGCTCAAGAGGATCACAACAATCTAGTTAAGGAAAATTAGAAAAAAAATTATTCTCACACAAAAGCTTTCATAGACGCCACATAACAAAGCTAGAAGCATATTCTCATGGTCGTTCACATTCTTCTTGACTATCTCAAAACAAAGCTAGAAACATTGTCTCATGGTCGTTCACATTCTTCATGACTATCTCGAAGCGTTGTTCTTCTAATTAGTAAAGCTAGAATCTTTTTTCTCCCACTTTGCGCAAATTTCATAGGCTTGACTTAGGCTTCACTCATTTTGCAGAAAATGAAGAAAAAAAATGAAAAAGGAAAAAAGTTATAAAAAATTCAGAAAATTTTTAAAAAAAAAATTATCCACATTAGCGTCGATACACAGCATATGACAACAAATGATTAGACTACTGCATCAACTTTTTCGGGTCAAAATTGACCGCAATGACTAAATTGATAAATCATTAAAATGTTTATGATAAAATTGGTATAACTAAAAAGTTTAAGATTGAAATAATTTTATAACTTATTTAATAATTTTTCCATAACTATAATGAAATATGAGAAATTTCCTATTCAACAAAATGGTTTATTAAAATTGGTAGATGGTATTGCTACGTGTTAGGAGAAAACAAGTCAGATAGATGTAAACGCCCCGTATCATAAGGGCATAAGTTGACGTCAAGCACAACAAGAAAATATTAGGGGTTGATTAAGTCAAGTCGTCCTTAATGTGCCCCACTCGGTCTAAATAAATTATTCTACCTCTGCCCCAAATTTAGGGTTGAGACAATGCCTTCTGCTTAAAGTTTAAACTGCCATTTTGTTTGTTTATATTTTTTTGTTGCCACTTTACTTCTCTTCAAAATTTCCTTTGGAATTGGGACCCACTACAATTTTCCTTTAAGATTTTTAATCTGCTTTCAAATGGGTTTATGTTGGTCATTACACTTAAAATAACTGTCGTATCACTAAATATTGTTGCTATCACAATAGAGTGGGCCTAAATAAAAATTGAATTGCACTAATAGTAAATAATAAATTCTAAATTATTTATCGAAAGGATAGCGACAATCTACTTAAGGAAAATTAGGAAAAAAATTATTCTTGCATAAAACCTTTCATAGACGCCTCGTAACAAAGCTGGAAGCATTGTCTCATAGTCGTTCGCATTCTTCTTGACTATCTCAAAACAAAGTGAGAAGCATTGTCTCATGGTCGTTCACATTCTTCATGACTATCTCGAAGCGTTGTTCCTCTAATTAGTAAAGTTAGAATCTTTTTTCCTCCACTTTGGGCAAATTTCATAGGCTTGACTTAGGTTTCTTTTATTTCATGGAAAATGAAGAAAGAAAAAAAAGGAAAAAGGCAAAAAATTAAAAAAATTCAGAAAAAATTAAAAATTGTCCATATCAACGTTTGTACACAACATAGGACAGTCGTTGACTAGACTGCCACATCAACTTTTTCCAATCAAAATTGTCCAGGATGACTAAATTGATAAATCGCTACAAGGTTTAGAATTGAATTCACACAATTAAAAAGTTTAAGATTGAAATAATTTTATAACCTTTTTTAGTAATTTTTCCATAATTATAATGAAATATGAGAAATTCAATGTTCAACAAAATGTTTTATTAAAATCGGCAGATGATATCACCTAGTGTTAGGAGAAAACAACTCAGAGGTAAATGCCCCATATCATAGGTGCATAAGTTGACGTCAAGCGCAATGGAAAAATATTAAGGGTTGATTAAGTCAGGCCGTACCCCAACTTGATCTAAAATAAATTTTGTTACCCCGACCTCCATGTTCGTCTTCATCTCCGCTGATCATTTCCTTGCCTTTGCAAACGAACCGAACGTCGGCCAATGTGAGGCTGACAGGTAAAGACAAAAGGATGCGTGCGCTTCTACGATCTAAAGCGGCGGTTCATGATTGCTGAAAGTACTATAATACTTGTTGGAATATAATATGCAAAAACGATAGAATTTTGCAATTTACGTTAACACGAAATTGTCAGAGAAATAAATAAGAAATAATAAAGACACCAGAAATTTATGTGATTCGGTCTGAGTAATGATATCTACGTTCACAGGGAGAGCCAGTAGTAAATAATTCACTATAATCGGAGAATCAGAGTTTACAATCACTTACACGCTCAAGTATTTCCTACACCTAGATTTAATCACAAATCCAAAGTATTTATAAATAAACAACTTACTTGAATATAAACTCACGGCACAAAATTACCACGCTTTCAAGCTTTAAACAAAATGCTCTACGTACACCAAAATCAGGAACTCCAGCGTTCGTATTTGGTCTACGTACGTACAGTTTCGCGTATCTCTTCAAAGCTTCTCGTGGCTTGCAGCTTCAAAGATCGTTGGACGTGCAGCTTCGTAGGGTTTTCCACCATCCACGCGCGCACGAAAAGAATGTATATATGTGTGCCCAAAAGGTCAAAACTTTGACCTGGGCCCACCTATTTTGTTTCCACATACATACACTTCTTTTTGTTTCTTGATCAAGTAAAAGAAACCAACGCATGAAATACGCGCGTGTGCTTGACCTTGGGCCCCACCAATTAACCAATCTTCACTTGCAGTGGGAATCTACGTGTAGGGGGCTTCGGCAGCTTCACCCCAAAGGGGACAATTTCATTTTTTAATTATTTCATTCTTTGTGCAGCTTTAAGGAGTCTAGCAAATCGCATTTTATAAACGCTCAAACTCGAGACATAATTTAACAATTCTCCACTTTGGCTCGATGTTTAAAGCCAAGTTATGGTGCTCATTATCCATGCTACTCTCCCAATGCCCCGACGAGCGCTCACTCTCCACTGACGCCAATAGAGCTCAAGCAGAGTTTGAGCTTTACCAAAGGAACAGACTTAGTCATTATGTCTGCCAGGTTATCTGCTGTAACAATATTTTTAACAATAACATTACTCTTAACTAAAACATCTCTGATAAAAGTGGTACTTGATGTTGATATGCTTCGTTCACTTGTGATAAACTGGATTATATGCCAAATATATCACACCTTGATTATCACAGTGTTTATCCACACTTTTCTATTCTAACCCAAAATTCGAGAGCAAACTTTGTAACCATATCGCCTCCTTCGCTACAAAGGTTAATGCCATGTACTCTACCTTAGTTGAAGACAAGGCAATGTGATCCTGTAAGGACACTTTCCAACTAATTGCACCATTTGCTAGAGTAAACACATACCATGCTAAAGATCTGCGATCATCCAAGTCATCGGCGTGATCCGAATCCACAAAACCAGTGGTCCCACTAGTGCCATTGCTGTCCCTCCGATACACTATACTCACGTCTATTGTTCCCTTTAAATATCTGAGGATCCACTTCATAGCTTCCCAATGAGCTTTACTAGAACGCTTCATACAGCGACTAACCACGTTCACAGCTTGTGAAATATCAGGCCTAGTGCACACGGGACATATGCTCCTCCTCCTCCTCAGTCTATGGTGATAATTTATCTGAAAGTTGAAAGTACCTCGCTAAAGGTGTACTTACAGATTTTGCTGAATGCATATTAAAACGTGCCACAATCTTCTCAATGTATTTATTTTGAGATAGACATAAAACTGTTGCAATCTTGTCACGCAAAATCTCCATACCCAATTTTTTCTTTGCAGCACCTATTTCTTTAATCTAAAATTAAGCATTTAACCGTTTCTTCAGCACATCAATATCAGACATATTCTTAGTGGCTATTACCATATCATCAACATATAAGAGTAGATAAATCAAATAACCATTCTCTAATCTCCTAAAGTAGACATAGCTATCCATCTAACTTTTTGTGTAGTCTTGACTAGCCATGAAAGCATCAAAACGTTTATACAATTGCCTAGGAGACTGTTTCAGCCCATACAAAGATTTTTTTAACAAGCAAATATGATCTTCCTTACTCGGAATAGTAAATCCCTCTAGTTGCCTCATGTAAATTTGCTCCTCCAACTCATCATGAAGAAACGCTGTTTTCGCATCCAGCTACTCTAACTTAAGATCCTGCGAAGCAACTAAGGTAAGTAAAACATGAATTGAAATATGCCTTACCACAGGAGAGAATACATCATTGTAGTCAATGCCCTCACACTGTGTATACCCCTTCACCACAAGTCTCACCTTATACCTCATTGCCTCGACACTGGGAATGCTCTCTTTCCGTTTGAAGACCCATTTACTTCTGCAATCTTTTGGCTCTTGGGTACTTTGACCAGCTCCCATGTCTGATTTCGATGGAGTGATTCAATCTCTTCACTTATAGCCCCTAGCCACTGTGATAACTCCGAACTAGCCATCGCCTTAGAGTAAGACGAATGCTCATCTGTTTCCACCTCATCACCTACAATCAATGTATAAATAATATATGTATAACCATAACGTACCGGCGATTTAATTTGCCTTCTCTATCTGATGCTATAATGTGCTGCGGCTTTGCTAGCTGTTCAATATCACCGACTTTAGGAATTATGGCTTCATCTGTAGTCTCAACTTCTGTTACCTTCGAGATCTCCGGAATCTCCACCTGAAGCTTCACCTTACTAATGACATCATGATCTGTCTTCTCCGCTGGTTGTGTCTCAGAACTCGTCTATTGAAGCATTGCAGTTCACATCTCTACTGATTAGAAAACCGGGTGATCTAGGATCAGTGCATTATAGCCGGTAGACTTTCACCCCATATGCATAACTCAGAAATATGTACTTCTTCGCCCTCGGCTCAAGCTTACCATCACTCGCATGAGCATACGTAAGACATCTAAATATATGTAATCTGGAATAATCAACAAGTTTCCCCAATCATACTTCCTCAAGAGTTTTCCACTCGATAGAAGATGATAGAGATCGATTAACCAGGTAACATGCCATGTTCATTACTTCGGTCCTGCATGGCGAAAGCATGCCTCAAGCTCGCTCAAGCAAAGTTCTGTTCTTCTATTTTGCCACACCATTCTGCTGTGGTGTCCCAGGTATTGTGCAGCGTCTCATAACACCTTCTTTCTCGCAGAACTCTGTAAAATCTTTACTATAGAATTCCATGTCATTATCGATTCTTAGGCACTTGATTTGTTTATTTAACTGTTTCTTAATCAATGCCTTAAATTTTTTGAATCGATCGAACACTTCATATTTATGCTTCAGAAAGTATACACATACCTTCCTTGAATAATCATTGATAAATGTTAACATATATCGGGCACCTCCTTTCGAATGAACCAAAGACAGGCCCTAGACATCTGTTTGAATATATTCAACTGGTCGTTTGGTTGAATGAATAACTGTAGTAAACTTAATTATGTGCTACTTTCCAAAGATGTACTGCTCACATAAGTCCATCTTTCCTGTCTTTTGACCCTTCAACAATCCTCTTTCACTCAACAACGTCATACCTACCTCACTCATGTGCCCCAAACGCATATGCCATAATTGAGTTAAGTTAGAGTCTGACTCACCTGATGAAACTGTAGCGATTCCAGTCACAGTCTCTCCTAGTAGATGATAGAGAGTATTCACTTTCTTCTTCTTCTTCATCACCGTCATGGCACCTCGAGAGATCTTTAGTACTGCACCTTCAGTGGTGTACCTACACCCGATGTCATCGAGTGTCCCCAAAGAAATAAGATTTTTCTTGAGCTCTGGTACATGCCTCACATCTATCATTGTGCGAATCACCCCATCGTGCATCTGAATTCGAATTGTCCCTATCCCGACAACCTTATAGATTGCATTATTTCCAAAAAGAACTCTACCACCATATGCAGTCTGGTAAGTAGTAAACTAGTTCTTATGAGACGTCATGTGATAAGAACAATCTAGCACCCATTTGTCTCCTGACGAAGTAGTAGTTGGCCATAAAACAACTTCTGCATCTTTATTGCTCCCCTCGGCAACGTTTGCTACACTGTTTATGGCATTCTGCCTATCAACTTTATTCTTCCACTTTGGACAATCTCTCCTGATTTGCCCCTCCTCGTGACACTCAAAGCATTTTATGCATTCCTTGGACTTTCTATGGCGTGATTTCGATATGCTTTTACCTCTGCTGCTATTAGATCCCCGATGTTGTTTTATACCTCAAATCGTCAGTACTTGCGTTACTCCTTGTACCAGACTGTCATCTCGCAACTTTCTCTGCTACTCTTTAGAGAATAAGGCGAACTTTGTAGTATGCCCCTGCAATAGTGAATCAGTAAAGTGCTCCCATGACTCTGGTAAAGAGGCTAATAACATCATGCCTTATTCTTCATCATCAAGTATCTTACCGACATTCTTCAGATCCATCATGAGTTTATTAAATTCATCTAGGTGGGTTCTGATAGACGCACCTTCAGTATATCCAAATTGAAACATCTTCTTCAACATGTACAAGCGATTGTTCAAACCTTTCTTCACATAGAGTGCTTGAAGTTTTGCCCATAATGCTGCGGTATCCTTCTACTCAGCAACCTTTATTAAGACTTCATTCGACAAATTTAACAACCTTTATTAAGACTTCATTCGACAAATTTAACAGGATTGTACTATTTGCTCTTTCCATTAGCTCTACCCTCTTTGAGGCTTTCATTATAATAGGTAGCTCATCTTCACCATCTAGTGCCTTGGCCAAATCTTTGGGTTGTCAATAATGCCCGCATCTTGATGCTCCTAACACAAAGTTGTCGCTTCCATTAAACTTCTTAATTTTACATTTTCTCTCAAACATAATTGCAATAACAGATTTTCCATATAATAATCAGACAAGCAAAAGTTTCAAATTACAATCAAGAAATCTAATCCAAGCTCTGATACCAATTGTTGGAATATAATATATGGAAACGACGAGATCTTGCAATTTACGTCAATGCGAAATCGCTAGAGAAATAAACGAGAAATAATAAGGACATCATAAATTTATGTTGTTTGGTCAGAGTATCGATACTTACATCCACAGGGAAAGTCAGCAGCAAATAATCCACTATAATCGGATAATCAGAGTTTACAATTACTCACATGCTCAAGTGTTTCCCATATCTAGATTTAACCCCAAACTCAAAGTGTTTATAAATAAACAACTCACTTGGATATAAACTCACGGCACAAAATTACCGTGTGTTCAAGCTTTAAACAAAATGCTCTAGATACACCAAAATCAAGAGCTCCAGCGTTCGTATTTGGTTCGCGTACGTATGGCTTCGTGTATCTCTTCAAAGCTTCTCATGGCTTGCGGCTTCAAAGTTCGTTAGACGTGCAGGTTCGTGGGGTTTTTCCACCGTCCACGCTCGCACGAAAAGAATGTATATGTGTGCCCAAAAGGTCAAAACTTTGACCTGGGCCTACCTATTTTGTTTCCACGTATTGACGCTTCTTTTCGTTTCTTGATCGAGTAAAAGAAACCCACGCGTGAAATACGTGTGTGTGCCCAAGGTCAAAGGTTTGACCTTGGGCCCCACCAATTAATCAATCTTTACGTGCAGGGGGCTTCGGCAGCTTCACTCCAAAGGGGAAAAATTCATTTTTTAATTATTTCCTCATTTGTGCAGTTTTAAGGAGTCAAGCGAATCGCGTTTTATAAACGTTCAAACTCGAGACATAATTTAACAATATTGATGAGACTTTGCCATTACTTCCAATGCTCGCGACAAAGGACAACCAAGTATAAACCTCGTGCCACTTCAAGCAAATTTTCGGTGATCAACTGACTTCGAATATATCCATTTCTTAGCTTTGTGCATCTTAGCCTCAATTGCCATCTTCTTCAAGGCACGTGAACTACGAAGAAGAAATTCAACCAAAAAATGCTACTGCTTCAGCTTCAGACACATGTAGCATTGAAACCAACAATCTCAACACTCCCAAGCTGCTCGCCAAATACTCGGATTCTTTGTTTTCTGACACAATACAGTTCCTCTTCATCATCGTACCGGCCATCCAAATCAAGCTGAAGCTGCAAATAGGGGAGTACTAAGACCGAGTACCTTACAAGTTAGAAGGGCATAACGTCACATTCTTGATCATGCTAGTGAGGAAATGCCTTGAATTTGTCAATTAACTAATCTCTCCACCATGACTAACATTTCACAAAAAAATAAAAAAATAAAAAAGAAATAGATTCTAAACACATGAACTCATCTAAGCTGTTATAGCAGGGGTTTCTCTTCACAATGGTAAAGAATTACAAGCAATTATGGGCTAATTCCCAAAAAAAATTTTAAAAAAATTCAAACTTTAGGTCTAATCTCAAATCTATTATGAACTTTTTTTTGTTTCTTAAAAAATCTCAAATATAGGTCTAGTCCCAAATCTACCATGAACTTTTTTGTCTCAGAAAAAACACCAAACTTTAGGTTTAGTCCCAAATCCGCATCGAACTTTTCTTTTGTCTCAGAAAAACTCCCAAACGATAGGTTCAATCCCATATCTACCCCAATTTTTTTTGTTGAATAGAAAATCATCAATTTTTACTTTAGTCCTAAATTTGCCCGTGTTAGCTTTCTGTCCAAAAGTCATGGTTAGTAGTCCCTAATATTTTATATCCTAGAACAATTTTATTTTGAAGATAATTTTCCATATTGCCTTACCAATGTGTATTTATTATTGATGTGGAAATGCCACGTTAAGTTGGCACTGGACCGCAAGGGTAGATTTGAAAATAGATTAAAAGTTGTTTTTTTTTTTTTTGTACAAATGAAAGGTAAAACCCCAAATTGGTATACCCGTCAATTATCACATGCCATATAACTCATCAATTTGACAGTAAAATTTAAAGAAAATTAACAGAGAGTAAATTTTTCATATGCGTATCAGTTTGAGATTTTTCGTGGTTAAAAAATTAGCTTTGGATAAATTTGTTACAAGTGTACAAGTTTGGGATTTTTCGTGGTAAAAAAATTAGTTTGGGGGTAAATTTGTCACATATATATCAATTTGAAGTTTTTGGTGATACTAACCCTTTTTTAGACAAAACAAAATTCATGGTAGATTTGGGACTAGACTTAAAGTTTAGTGTTTTTCTAAGACAAAAGAAAAGTTCGGGGAAGATTTTGGACTAAACCTAAAGTTTGTTTTTTTTCTAGACAAAAAAAAAATTCAGGGTAACTTACCAAAAAAAAAAAAATTCAGGGTGGATTTGAGATTAGACCTAAAGTTTGGATTTTTTTTGGGGGGAGGGGGGGGGATTGACCCAAGTAGTTACTTGAAAAATCTTTTTCTTTGTCTAGTTAGCGGAGAAAGATGAATAAATGTATGCCTCATTCCAAAAGTGATAGTGGCGATCATTCATCACGGACCAAGCTTTTCACGGAAATGGCGGACAGAAATGGGGAAACTAATGCATGATTGAAAAAAGTACGGTAATTTAAGAAAGTCATGCATATTAGAATCTATTGAAAAATGTGATGGTCCTTACCAATTATGTAGCACTGACGTGGACACGTAACACGCGACACAACATAACACGATACTTCGACACATCATTTTTCAAAAATAGATAATTCCAACACGTTCCAACACATTATATATTAAATATATTTTTATATATAAATACATAAATAAATAAATAAATAATAAAAAGAGCCTAGAATTAATTTACACTAAAAATATTAATTCAAAATTTATTAATATCATTCATTATTTTAATTTGATAAATTCAACTGCACTCCATTACAATAATACATAAAACTTGGAGGGAAAAAACATTGTTTAAAGGAAAATGCTTAAGTGGTATTTTTAAAATTATTTATTTATCCTATGTGGGAATTTTTTATTATTTTTTTCATGGTAAGAAACTTTTGAAAAAGCTAAAATAATTTTTTTTAAAAACTAAAAAAAAAAAAAAAAAGAGAGAGAGGCATGGTCGTGGCTGGGCTTGGGCATGCCACTACTATTGCCATTAGCCCTGTTAGCGGCTTGCCTAGCCATCATTGGAGGGAGCTGATGAGGTAGTGGCAAAGGGGGGGCAACCCTCACCTGCCTAGGTGAGGCATGGGCGAGGCTCACCCAGATCTGAGCGATGTCAGCCATCGCCTGTGGCTAGCGAACCTCCCTAGCACTAGGCGAGGCCTCGCCGGCCCCAAGCGAGGGCCAGCGACCTTCATTAGGCCCGAGTGAGGGTTTGGCGTCGCCCAAATCTAGGCAAGCCTCAACCGAGCCTCCGCCAAGGCATTGCCCAGATTTGGGCGAGCCTCACTAGTCCTTGCCTGGCCGACAATGGTCTCACCTAGGTCGACAAGGGCCGCCCCCCCTCCGCCTCACTGGCCTCCCCTTTTACAGCGGCAGCGGCAGTGGATCTCAGCTACCAGCCCTGTTTTTTTTTTTTCTTTTTTTGTATATTTACATTTTGACCCCTCAAATATTAAAATTTTTTAAAATTGACCTCGTGCATATTGGAATCAAGTGTTAGAATTTTGAATTTGTAGGAGCGTGTTGGAGAGAGTTGACCACATGTCGAATTTTTCAATACTCATTGACTACCTTTCGGAGCGTCTCAAAGTGTCAGATATGACATGAAGACTCCTAGAGAGTGTTGGTGTTTCCTAGCTCACCAGTCTCTGGGGAGGGCTGGGTGAGGGTCCCCTTGTAGGATCTGGCAAGGGGTGGCCTTGCACAACCCTCGCCGTCATTGGTGATTGGCAACCTTCGCTGGCCATCACAAAGGCAGTTGACTAGCGAAGGGAAATAAGGAAAAAAAAAGAGAAAGGAAAGAAAAGGGGGAAAAAAATAAAAGAGAAAGAGAGGGATCAATCGGTAATAGTTGTCACTGAAAACACAATGTTGCCAAGTATGTCATTGGGATTGCCCTACTAGTCACCCTTCTCACTTAGAAGAGGTCAGATAGAGAGTTTGATTCTCCACATTCTTAGGGGCTCGGGTGGAGACGCATAAGTGAGGGAGCATGGTTTCGCAACCTATGCACAACATATAGTACATATTGTGGCTTGTAAAATAGATATAGGGTAGGATAGAACTAGACAAAAATTAAAAAGAAAATTGCCAAAAAAGTTCTAAACATATTTTACTTGTAACAATTCAGTCTAATTTTTTTTTTATTTAAAAGTTGATCAATTTAGTCTTAAATTTTTGGATGATTTACCGATTGAATCATTCCAGCAAATTTTGATTCGGAATTGCTAACGTGATCGCTGGTAGTATCACTAATGCTGATGTGGACGATATTTTAATTTTTTCGTTCTCATATATCTATTTTTTTTTTATATAAAACACTTCTTAAAGTTAAACCAAAGCCTTTTATGTTTACATTAAAAAGTTTATCACTATCGCAAGTTCGAAACTGATTATGCAATTTGTCAGTCAATTTTTTTCTAGTGGAACTCGTCTAACAATGAAAAAGAAAAAGATCTAACGCTCTAGTTTTGCACTGCCATAAGCACCAGACCTGGATCCAGGCCTCATCGTGAATATCCTCACTCTTTAGCAAAAAATATTTAAAATCCTTCAATTAGTCATGCCTCCTTTAATGACCAGACAAATTCAATGTACATGAAATCAAAATTTTTATAAAACATATGATATAATTATAGCGTGTTCCTCGAGGATTTTTCAAAAGGAAAAGTTATTTTCAGACAAGTTGTGCGATAGTTCCACCCAAAGTCTAAGCATCTATGTTCTTCCCTCCCCAGGTCGGGGTAAGTCACTGCGATCCAAATTCTTAAATTGTTTTAAGAGTTGTCACCAATCATTTTTTAGATCAATTGCAAACAGAAAAGTAAAATATACTATAAAGCGATAATAAAAAATTTAAGGTCGGAGTGTTTAATCACGTGCCAAAAAGGGGAAGCACCTTCCACATCACCATTTCGATTACACATTCTTATGTGATGAGATTTCTAATGTAGTTCAAGTATAGTTTTCCTTTTATGTTTAGAACATCAAAACCTTTGGTACTCGCTCTCAGGTGAAATCACCTCGTCACGGGATGAATAAAGGCTGGACTAATCGTGTCGTGTGTGATCTGTGCTCTTTCAAGGAAAAAATTGCAATAAACGAGTCCAGTGCATTTGAATCAAACAAATATGGGCGAATCTATACAAATGCGAACTCAGTCAGGATGCAATTAATCCAATGCATACGATTCCAATAAAAAAAGAAGAAGTGAATTCAATTATAACATCATGCATGAATTGGATGCATACGTCTCTAATAAAAAAAAAATGAAGAAGTAAATCTAATCAAAATATATAACCAAACATCCATATTCTAATAGGTGCAAAATGACAAGCAAATCAAATCACGAGGAAGAATCTAGTACGTATCCAAACATCAAAAACATAAACTATCGCATAACATGCAAGTTCGGGTAAATAATTAATTTTGATGGGAAATATGTTGACGATGCATGATGCGCAAATAACTAATTTTGGATTTATTATGAATTAACTAATCTTGTGATGCAATAATCATCTAATATGCCATCTAGATTTTTTTATTATATATTTACGATTTCTTTTCATTACTAACATGATTTAATCTTAGTGCTTGTGAATAAAATAAGAGCCAATTAATGCTTATGAATGAGTAAAGCTATATGCATGACCAAAACGGCAAAAAGATCCAATCTTTTTGGGTGGGTGAAGGCGTAGGTAAAAGGCCAACACTATGTAAAAACGACCATCAGAATACTTCTAAAAACCACAAATAAGTAACTACACACATACTGAATTTAATGTAAAAGCAAATCTAACACAACTAGAACGGCGAGGTGACTCAGGAACACTTCAAGGGCAGACCATGGACGAAGCATGCTCAGTCCAATACCATCATGCAAAGGGAACGACTAGGCAACTTGATTCTTCCCTAGACAAGTTCATGTGAAGGGGATTAAGACAGCGAATTTCATATAAAAATAGTGTGAGAAACGAAATCTGCACCTTTTTTACTTTCAAGCTTTTTTTTTCCGCTTGCCGCTTTCTAATCTTGCCTATTTCTCATAACTTTCCAACTCTCACCCGAGTCTCCTTTTTTGCCACCGAAAGCCATCCCTCCTTGAAAGCTCACGATTGGTTTTACTTTTTTAATGAGTCCCCATCTCTTCTCTCTTTTCAAAAAAGAACCACCGAATCCTTTTCGCATTCTATCTCCAAAACTCACGGACAAATTTTCCTTAATCAATCACCACATGACCCGCTTTCTGCTTTCCCCCTCTTCTCTCATCCCCGGCCAGCTCACTTGACCCAATCGATCTTTTCAAACGCCAGATCGCCTTGTTTGCTCTGTCTATTTGGCCATCGAACTCCAGACCATGGACGAAGCATACGAGTGTTTGACTTTGTTTGATTTTTGTGTAGTCAAAATCTCTTGACCGTATTTTGCTCCTTAAAAATTCCTCTTTAAAGACCGGTTGTTTTCTCATTACAGTCCCCTCTCTTGGCCGGCCTTGACTCATCTAATCCTCATATTGAAACTGTTTAATCCAAACTTCCACAATTCTCGAAATCGTGATACACTTTGTCCGAATCATATCAAACTCCACAGCAAGCAGTTAGGACCAATGCCGGTATCTTGGAATCATATCTAATCCCACTATCTTGGAGTTATAGACCATCTCCTGCGAGCTGTGTCCAATTGTGCTATCATGAAATTGAAGCAAACTACCACGAATTTGGAGTTGTGAATATTAATTTGTCTCGCATGTCGAGCTGTCCATTGGGCCAATTAAAATGAAGAAGTTCGTAGTCGAGCCCCTATTTTATTCGACGCAAACAAGCTTTGTTTAATTTGAATGCATTGTGCCTAAACATAAATGTGTCTATTGTTTGAATGCAAAGATATTTAATAAAAGATGTGAGTGTAGAACTAAGCCAAGCAAATGTTTTTGTTTAAGGATCCAATCACACCGTTACAAACGAATTTGACTCTTAGTTGTCTCATAAAATGAATGAAAAGTCTCTAAGCAAAAATTTTTGCATTAGACGTATAAACTTTCCAGAACGGACTCCTTTGACATTTGTTAGGAATGTTGTGATTATCTGACTATTAGAAAGTATCGTTGTCATGCATATTATATGTCGTTGAGAAGTCATGTATTGACTTCTTATTCAGTAAAGAAGAAACCACTTAGAGGTTGAGGATCCCATTTCGAGGAAGCCAGCAAAGTTTTTCTGATTAGTGAGTCTATGATCAGATTACAAGAACCTACCACCTTAGAGTTGTTTCTCCACTACTTTAGACCTATGAAGCACGGACACGCTGTCCGTGCTCGCGTATCATGTCCGACACGTGTCGGAGAGTGTCGGACACCTCGACACGCTCGGACACGCGGTCAACGCGTGTCGGATTTTTCGACACGTGGTCAACCTTTTCCCGACACATTTTGACACGCGTGTCCGGGAGGGAGCAGACCACGAGCGACGGCGAGAGACGGCCGAGCTTAGACTGAGGCGAGGGCTGGCCCTGTGAGGGAGAAAGGACCAAAGGTGAGAGGAAGAGGAGAGGAAGGCGGTCGTGCGGCGAGGAAGGGGGTCGTGGTTGCGGCGAGGAGCGGCGAGCGGCGAGGAAGGGGGTCGTGCGTGCGGCGAGGAGCGGCGACCAGCGAGGAAGGAGGTCATGCGGCGAGCGGCAAGGAGGGAGGAGGAGAAGAGGAAGGGTCGCGAGCGGCGAGGAGGAGGAGTAAAGGAGCTAGGGTTTCTGAGAAACTCAAAAGTAATTAAAAAAATGGGAGTCTATGGGTACCTATTTTGGGGGGAGGGAAAGTGGCGGACAAATGGGGGGAAATGGACGATTGTGGGAGGGAAAGGAAAAAAAAAAAAAAATTTGGGTGGGGGGAATGGACGATGGTGGGTAGGGGTGAGCGGTTCCAGGTTCCGGTTCGGTTCCGTCTGGAACCTGGAACCTACCCTCGGGTACAGGTTCCTCAAAATGAGGAACCTGGAACCTACCCGTGGGAACTGAGAACCTGGAACCTACCCTGTCACAGGTTCCAGGGTCGGTTCCAGGTTCCAACAGGTTCCTTTTTTTTTTTTTTTGTTATTTTCAGATTTGAACTATAACATATGCGCACGTTACTCAAAAAAACTATAACGTACGCGCATGTTACCAAAAAAACTATAACGTACGTGCACGTTACCAAAAAAAAAAAACTATAACATATGCGCACGTTACCAAAAAAAATATAACGTATGCGCACGTTACTAAAAAAAATTATAACGTGCACGCACGTTACTAAAAAAAAATATAACGTATGCGCACGTTACCAAAAAAAAACTATAATGTACGGTAACTTCCCATTGACATGTTATCTTGATACATTAACTTCGCACTGCACAACAATAATAGAATATAATTAGAAATTTAAAAACAAATAGCAAACTAGAAAGTAGAAATAAAACACCACTAGAACAAGAATGTCTAGAGGTACAAGTTTTGAAAACAATTTCGATTAAACCCTTAAATGAACTCAGAAAATTCTGAAATTTGGACACGTTGTATTTAAGACCTAGAGGTACAAGTTTCATGAAGAAATCGTAGTCCAATTCGTTCTGGATTAAAAGATAAAATCGATTTACTTTTCCTATTCTCTACTTGCACAGTTTTTGAAATTTTTTTGGTTAAATAGGCAAATGAACTACAAAAATTACGAAATTTAAATATGTTGTAGGGAATACATGAAGAGAGATATTTCATGCAGAACACATTTCCAAAAGAACCTCATACAAAATGATATAGTCCACGCATTGCAACTTACAAGATCCGAACACATCAGATTGCACAGTTTTAGAAACATTTCCGATTAAATACCCAAATGACCTTCAAAAATTATGAAATTCGACTATGTGATAGCCAAGACCATAAGGTAGATACTTCATGAAAACATCGAAGTCAAATTCGTCCTAGATAATTAAATATGGACGGTTAAAATCCCTGTTCGTAGTACCGTAATTCCAGATCTAACCATCTCCAAAGGACCACGATTTCACCTACCTATTCTTGTTTGTTTTCTCTAAATTTTTGATATGTGGTACCTCATGATGTTCTTTAAACTTTTGTTAAGAAACCGAAGTGAAATTTCGACAAAAAGGTTGCCTTACAGTCCATGCATTCATCAAGGGTCGGTCCCAAAATCTCCAGATCCAGTCTTTCCAAAGAATAACGATTTCACCCACTTATACTTGTTTGTTTTGTCCCAAATTTGAGTATGTTATACTCCAAGAAGTCCTTTACAACTTTCATTTAGAGGCCGAAGCCAAACTTCAACTAGAACATCACATACAAGTCACTAGAACATCCAAGGTCTAGCTTTTTCTGCCCTAAGTAACCGGTTCCGGTTCCGGTTCCGAAACAGGTTCCGGTTCCGAAATCGGTAAAAAGGAACCGGAACCGGAACCGGTCCCCCTTGGAACCGGGAACCGAACCGGACCCTCCTCCGGTTCGGTTCCGGTTCCCGGGTAACCCGGGAACCGCGCTCAGCCCTAATGGTGGGGACTGGGTAGGGAAAGGAAAATAAATTTGGGAGTGGAGGGAAATGGATAAGGAAAAGAAGAGAGTGGGGGAATTTTTTTTTAATCAGAAAAATAAATAAATGAGATTAAAAAATAAAAGTAAATTTGGGAGGAGGGGGGATTTCGAAAAATAAATATAAATTTGGGATAATGAAATAAAAAAAAGTGTAATATTTATTAATATTATTAGTATAAATTCATTGTAAACTCTTTATTTATTTATTTATTTGTGAATTTAAATTAAATTAATTAAAAATAAATAAATTATTTAATATTTAACGTGTCAGAACGTGTCGAAATTCTCTACTTTTTGAGAAATGACGTATCGCGTGTCGTGTTGTGTCGTATCGCGTGTCCGTGTCGCCGTGTCCGTGCTACATAGCTTTAGACGGCCTCAAAGAAGCTTCTGTCAATCAGAGCACCGAAATAACACAGTGGTGAAAATAAGTCCACGTTTTCACACCTATTACATATCTTCGTCCACACTTAAGTACCATATTTTCCAAAGTTCTAGATCAAATATTATTTTTTGCCGGTACCCTTGATGGTGCATGTTATATATCCCTTGGGTGGTCATGTGGTAATTATTGTATAGCAAGGAAAAAACAACTTCTCGATTTTATCAGCGAGCCCTTGACTAGAACGTGAGAATTCACTAGGACCAGTACCGATCTATATTATTCAAAACTTTTTGTCGGCCCCGGAGAAGCGTGTTTCCATCAGATTCCGAATAATATGGTGGTACGCGGTATTCCGCGAAAATAAATCCAAATGTTCACACCTTTAGATGTCTTGGTCCATCCTTAAGCATCACCTTTTACCAAAGTACTAATGAAAGTCTTGCATCTCTGTCCTATTAGTATAAGAATAAATCAACAAAAATCAAGTGGTAAATGAACTGCCTGAAAACATCACACCTGTTAAATTATGTCTCGAGTTTGTGTCCGTGTATGATACCCGATCCGTACAAAATATTTACATGCTGAAACAAGAAAGAACGTGCGCGGAGCATTTGATGAAAAATGGCGCAGGATAGGAGCCGAAGAAATCCCGCCCATGATCTGCGCTTCGCGTTGGAAATAAATTCTTCAATCCATGGGATTCTTCTCATTTGTCAGCATGAAATCTGAAGGGGTGATCGTCCAATTCTTCTACATCATTAAATGCATGCACATGGCCATGTGCATGCATGCTTGTAGAAGAATAAAATTGGTCAGCACTTGTAGGCGCCGAATTCCCTCTCTCACGGTTTCTCTTTTGTGGGCTTCTTTTGTTTTTTTATTGATAAAGAAAGAGGGATGGCAGAATAAAGAAAGAGAGATGGCAGAAGCTATTCTCCTTCGCATGGTCACACGCGCACACATCTCATTAATTGCTTGGAGGCGCATGCTTTGCAGATCGGCGCCATTCTGACAACTCTGGAGTACAATATTGATTTGTTTTCTTCATGCCACCGATAAAAGGAGCGAGAGCTTCGGAGGACGAGGCAAGGAGCGAAAGGATAGAGCTCGGCAGAGAGCGAGACAAAAGGGGAGCTTGAGAGAGTGTGAGAGAGCTCCGAGAGGTTGTGCGGATACGAGTCCAGTGAGTTGTTTTTGTTAAACACCGTGGGTATCGGGTATAAAGTAGGGCTGGGAAACACTTGAGTGCATGTGTGATTGTAATCCTGTAATTCTTCGATTTATAGTGAATTGATTTGCTGGCTCTCTCCGTGAACGTAGGTTCCGACATTCGGACTGAACCACGTAAATTTATGGTGCCATTGTCCGTTTATTGTTCCTCGTTTTATTTCAATCGATTTCTATAGCTCCCGACATAATTGCAAAATACGCGATCCACTTCCGCTGCGACGCCGATTATTTCAACAGTACCAAATCTTAACTTAATAGTAGTTGTGACTATTGAACTCCATCATCCAATGGCTTCTTCATCAAAACCCAAAAGGATTCACGATGTCTTCTTGAGTTTTAGAGGAACGGACGTGCGCAATAACTTCCTTGGTCATCTCTACAAAGCTTTAAACCAGAATGGAATATCTACTTTTGTTGATAGCGAGGAACTGCGGAAGGGAGACCAAATATCACCGGCACTTATGAAGGCCATCAAGCAATCGTGCGTTGCAATCATCATTTTCTCAGAGGATTATGCTTCCTCGCAATGGTGCTTGGAAGAGTTGGCAAAGCTCATGGAGTGCAAGGAGCAAAAGGACCTTATCGTTCTACCAGTGTTTTACAAAGTGGACCCAAGAGCAGTTAGAGGGGGGAGAGAGAGTTATGGGAGAGCTCTGACAAAGCATGAGTCCAAGTTCGGGAAGAATTCGGAGAAAGTGAAAATATGGAAGAAAGCGCTTCTTGATGCTGGTAGCTTGTCTGGGTGGCATCTAAATGATGGGTAAGTTGAGTGGAGTTCAGATTTTGTGTAAGAAAGTATTATTTACAAGTTTAAAGACTGCTCGTAGAAAAGAGTAGAAAAGAGTAAATAAATCGACACACACATGATTGAAAGTATAAAATGTTAAAACTTGATCGACCAATAAGTAATGTTATTGCACTTACCAATTTCTATGGAAGGAGTAAGACAATTCTCAATGCTTGATACAAGATAATTAGTGTGCACATGCCATGTAAGGCAATGGCATCGTGCTTCCAGTATTTACCAGTTTTCGAATTGAAACCGTAACTACCGTTCAAAGTCCTAAAAAGCTCTTTTTGATTAAGCGTGTGGATGAACCACAAAGAATAGTCAAAAGGAAAAATAAGTAAATTGTCATGTATAATCAAATGAACATGGATCACTTGGATGACTAAAAGTTGAACCCTGAACTTGTTTGGATTGGTGTGGAGCTCTTGGAGTTCTAATTCTGACTTGGTGGGAACAAATTTTTTCTTGGCTGTGATTATGTAAAAATGTGACGCACTCCTTTTTCATTATTGGTTGGTGACCGTTCATTATTTGCTTGTTCAAATTGCTAAAACAATACTACAACTTCTTTTTTTTTCATTTTTGTCAGAGATGAGTCAAAGCTTATACAAAGAATTGTGAATGACATCTCCACTCACCTAGATCGAACACCTTTACACATTGCTAAGCATCCAGTTGGGATAGATACCCAAGTGATTAAGTTGAAATCGATGTTAAACGTTGACTCTGATGATGATGTTGTCATGGTGGGATTATGGGGACCGGGAGGCATAGGCAAGACAACTTTAGCAAAAGCCCTTTACAATGCTACTTTTAGACAATTTGAGGGTTCATGTTTTTTGGCAAATGTTCGAGAAACATCTAAAGGTTGCATGGGTCTAGTTACTCTGCAAGAGAAATTATTGAAAGATATATTATCACTACAACAAAGGTTAGAAGTGTCCAATGTTGATGAAGGTATTAATATAATACACCATAGACTTTGCTGCAAAAAAGTTCTCATCATCTTAGATGATGTGGATGACTTGCACCAATTAAATGCCTTAGCAAGAGAAGACAAGTGGTTTGGCAATGGAAGTAGGATCATTATTACTACAAGAGATAGATGAATGCTAACTAGTCCTGGGATTGATTTACATCATGTATATGAAGTTGAAGTACTAAATGATAGCGAAGCTCGTGAGCTACTTAGCAGTCATGCTTTTCCAATATACCAAAAATTGGAAATGAGGATAGATTTGGTGGATAGTGTTCTAAATCATGCAAGAGGCCTTCCTTTAGCACTTGAGGTGCTGGGTTCCTTTTTGCGTGGTAGAAGAGAATGTGAATGGGAAAGTACACTAAAAAAGCTTTCCAGGATTCCTCACAAATCCATTAATGATGTGCTCAAAATAAGTTATGATGGGCTAGAGGACAATGAGAGAGAGATCTTTCTCCACATTGTTTGCTTATTTAAGGGAAAGGATAGTGAGTACATAAAGAAAGTACTCGATAGTTGCGACTTTGAGGCAACAATAGGATTAGAAATTCTCATTGAGAGGTCCTTGATAAGCATTGATTGGTACGGATTCCTAAGAGTGCATGACTTGATTCAAGCGATGGGTATAGAAATTGTGAATCAAGACTGTCGAGATGATCCTAGAAGACGCAGTAGACTATGGCTATATGATGATGTTGTCGATGTTTTGTCACATGACATGGTAAGACTTGTGAATACGATCAAAATTCTGCTCCCTATTTTTAACTCTATTTATTGAAAATGCATAATTTAGAATAGTATTGTATATACAGGGAAATTGTGCAGTAAAAGCCATAGTTTTGGAGCTACCTAACCCGACAAATATGTGTATCAGTCCTGATGCTTTTACAAAAATGAGAAGGTTAAGATTGCTCATCTTACGCAACGTGCATAATTCTTTCCAAGGTCCTATATGTCTTCCCGATGAGCTTAGATGGTTTGAATGGCCTGGATGTGCTTGCCAAATTTTAGAATTTTCCTCTGATCCAAAGAAATTGGTGGGACTTAATATGAGCAGAAGCAATGTCGCAGGAGTGGCAAAACAATTTAAGGTGAGCATTTAACTGCATAGACCTTTTTGTTATCTCCTCCATTTGGATATGTATATGCGTATAATACATACTAGTACACAAAAGAAAGTGGTGTTTCGATGTCTTAGAAACCACTTTTCTATTTTCTTTCAAAATTAACAACTTATGTTAGAAATATTTTTACGTGCAGCAAAATGAGCATTTGAAAGAAATTAGCGAACAACTTTATAAGAGATTCAATGGAAGCATTTTGTTAATAAAACACACATTACAAAGAAGTTTTATACATATATGTGAAAACAGCAAGATATTTCAAGATTTGAAATTTTTTTATGAAGGCCATTGCATCATTAGAAAATTTCACTTTTAAGATTGAAATATTTGTGATAAAAAATAAAATAATAAATTCCTTGGATATTTGATGGAAGGAGAATAAGAAAAAAAAGATGGAAATCTTTTTAAAAAGGAGATCATTTTTCCCTAATAGTATAGACATAGTTGTATTCTAAATCAAATCTAATCTACTTAATGAATAAATTAAAATGCAATTTGCCGTCGGTTGTTTATATATAAACTTTTTAATTTTACAGAAAATTTGTATAGTGATCAAATAAAAGGGAAACAAAAATGTGATGAAGCTACCCGTTGACATGTACATGGAAATAAATACACTCAAGGAGTAGCTGGTTGAGTGGTAGGCCGTGCAGTGATCAAGTGATGGAGCCTTACTCAATACACAAATCTAAACGGTGGGATTTGCCAAGTATCAATAAAATTAGCTTGGCCGAAAATATGAATGCACCATTATGTAAAACAAGGTATTTTTAATTGCTTATCAATTCTTGAGCAGTAGTAATTCTAATTGGACATAATAAAGTATATATTAGGAACTTTCCAATAATGTGGGGAAAAGTACGAAAAAAAGTCCTAAACCTATTGTATTGGTACTAATTGAGTTTTAAACTTTATAATTAGACCAATTTAGTTATAAACATTTTCACATTTATATCAATTTAGTCCATCTAGTTGATTTATGATGGAAATTGCTAACGTGAACACTGGTTGTCCTACATGGCATGATTGTTATCCAAGTGGACACTTTTAAAAAATTTTAACAATTTTTTTTTTCATTTCCATTTACTTTCCCTTTTTCTTTTTGTCGGTGGCTAGACACCAGCCATGGACATCAGCCACAGGCCATGGCTGGTGAGGGCCATCCGCCATAGTAATACCAATATACAATTTTTGTAAGACCAAAATTAATTTGGTAAATTTGTACACTAATTTGGGATTTCTAATGGTATTCATTCTAATCTTTATAATAATTGTTAACATAATTTTATTTGTGAACTTTTTGTATTGTGTGTTTATTTACATATTACTCAATTGTTTCAAGTAATATCTAAAATTTAAATTAGACAATATTTAACTCATATATATATATAGCAGTAAAGGTTCTAAGTGCCTAGTTTTTTTTTTTTTTTTTGTCGATTCAATAAGTAATTCACACAGAATTAGTTTAAAGTAGGTTAGGAAATTTACTCAGAAACCTGAATAGTAGGTTGCAAGTTGTCTGATCTGTCGAATCTTCTTGTTTCCATCCCCATGAAGAGTGATGTAGCCTGACCATATGTAATTATGACATAAACACCAGGTCAATGTAGATTATATGATAGTCAAGGATATGTAATTATGACATATCCTTTAGAAACCCAATCTTCCCGATTTGTTGTGTAGCTAATTTCAAAGCCCTCAATTAAACTAAACCCCCACAAATAAATTATGATGTTAGTAATCATCAATATTCAAAACTATGGACAATGTGAACGACATCCAATATCAAGTTACCATCATTTCACGAGTTTGACTCCCCCTCTATGTACAACTTACATAGGCCTATTGTGGACTCCGTAGCAGTTCACATTTCCATTAAATAAACAAATTGCTCAACATTTACGATTGACAATAAAAAAATAATAATTTCTTGCAAGATCAAGACCAAATATGCTTTAGTAACAACCTATTCTCAAATGGGAATTCCACAGTTTAAATGTAAGGAAGTAACATCATCATACAACACCCCTTTTTTCCCTTTTAGAATATTCATCAAAGTTACATTCGTTGTATGCAGGGCTTCCAAAATTTGAAGTACATTAATTTCAGTAACTGCAAGTCGTTGGTTCATATGCCCGACCTTTCATGTACTCCAAATCTTGAGGAATTGGATCTCCATAGTTGCAAAAGCTTGGTAGAGGCCCACGAGTCCGTCGCACATCATGACAAGTTACAGGTGTTGAATTTAATGGAGTGCTCTGAACTTAGTATTTTTCCAAATGTGCTCAAGTCGAAAAACCTCCGAGCTCTCCACCTTGAATATTGCACAAAATTTGAAAGGTTCCCTGAAATTCCACATAAACTTGAAGGCCTGAAAAAGCTTCATTTAGAAAGTACAGCTATTAAAGGACTTCCTACATCATTAGAAAATCTTGTCTCTTTGGAGGGAATGTATTTAAGGAATTGCCGGAACCTAATAAGTTTCCCGTCTAGCATTTACAAGTTACAAAACCTTGATTCCTTGGAACTTGAGGATTGCACAAATTTAATTGGGTTTCCAAAGTACGAGGATTTAGCTGATTCGCCCATGAAGTCCGGACTTTTAAATTTAACTTATTTAAACCATATGGGATGTAATCTGTCCAAAGTAGACTTTCTTGAGAATCTTTCCTGTTGTCCTTTATTGGAAGAATTAGTATTGTCGAGGAACAATATTACTAGACTTCCTACATCCATCAGTAAGCGTCATCGTTTGTCCCTATTAAATGTTAACAATTGTCATCAGTTACAAGAGATTCCTGAGCTTCCACCATATTTGAGGTATTTTTTGGCAGACAATTGCGAATCTCTAAAAAGCGATGGACATTCAACTTTTATTCATCATCTTGTCCGCAGGGGCCTGCCCATGGCCGATATTCCCCCACACCAGGTTAGATTCTCTCTCTCACACGCATCTAAACTGTGTGCGCTCGTTTATTGCCATAGTAGAAAATACAAGATGGGAGGCTCAAAAAAATATAAAGCGATTCTGCCCTTATATGCATGGAATGCAGGAGGTTACTGTACTTTTAAGAGAATGATTTCTATCACAAGATTTGTATATTAATGCAAGCAAGGATCATTGCATCTCTATTATTTTATTACTTCGAAGTCAGATTCATTAGGATTTCTAACTAAACTCAAATTGAATTTTTATATTTGGGTACTAACAACAAACTTGGATGCCTTTTAACGGCCTCACTTTATAACAGATACCTCCTGACTTCAACAATTTTCTCTATGGAGGAGAGATTCCAAAGTGGTTCCTCCTAGTTGAAGAGGATTTCGTATCTTTCATGGCTTCAAGGGACTTATATAATAAGTTTCTTGGATTGGCTCTCTGTTTCGTTCTCGATTGTATTGAATGGTGCAAGGATCCCGCATTTGAGATTATACCATATGTTAATGGGGAAATGCGGGATTGCAAAGAAGGATGGGCCTGCTCAACGATGAATTCGAATAATTGGCTTCGGTATTTCACACCGTATGATCTATGGGGAGAAGTCGATTTTGGTCAAATTGATGGGAGCTATGTACAATTTAACCTTGTAGTATCGACTACAAATGTGAAAAATTGGGGATTCCGAATAATATGCAAGCGAATAGACGATGATTTAAAGGTTGTGCTACAAGAAAATCAGCTAATAGATCCAGCTTTACTCTGCGAGGTTGGTCATGACTCAACAGATCTAGAAACCAAGAGTTTACATATGTACAAAGATAAACCAATCAAAACAGATTTACTAAAAGAATCGCAAGAGCGTTCACATGTGCATGAAAATAATCCGATTGAATTAGATCTACTAAAAAAATTTGAAGATTGTCAAGAGAGTTCAGAGGAGCATAATCAAATAGGATCAAAGAGAAAATATGAGTTTATTCTCCCTCAAGGCAAGTGAATCAAGATTACGTTCGCTTCCAATTCGACCGATGGAGACGAGAATGGTAGTGTTGGCTGGCTGCATTTGTAGTTGCAAAGATGGAAACTTGCTAAGGAAGCAATTTGTAGGTGAGTGAACTCAGCTGACCTTGATTACAATGCCTTGTTTCTTCTTGTTCCTTCTCGTTCTCTTTTCTCAAAAAAAACTTTTAAATAAAATTCTGTAATTCTGCCTTGTCTTTATCTCTTTTCTTTGTTTTTAGTTTTTCTCTCTCCACCTTTCTTCTTTGGGTATTATACCTAAACAAATTTATTTTGTGTTGCTAAATCCTCTTTCCTCCGCCATAGGCAAACTTAGAACTCCACCGACGCAACTTTCAGCATCACGGTTGCTCATCTTCCATCCGAACCAGCAAGCTCTGACGAATGTAAGATCGCCACCTGACAGAAGCGGCGGACAGAATAAGGACTTCCTGAAACAGTCCCTAGCGAGCCAACGGCGACGGAGATGGGCGATTTGAGGTGACGGACTCCAGCTGCTGACCAAAGCCATGGAAACTGATGACATAGCTTCGAGTGAACGATTCTCTGCCGAGGTTCTGGGCATCATGCAGCTTGCTATAGATCAAGGAAACGCCTGGCATATCCGAAATGTAATACGTGAGATGAATTTTGAATTCAACTCGTATGGCGCTACAGTTGCGCAGGAACTTGAAGAATGTGTCGTTGAATTTGTGCGAGATACATTCACTAAGTAGTCCGTAAGTAGTCTGTGGATGCTTGGTAGTGAATTCCATTGGCAATCAAAGTTACATGCTGCAAAATTAGCGACACTCTCTGGAAGGTATAACTTCTCTTTACTTGTTTTCATAGGTGGCAATTTATTGGTAGAAGTAGGTGAAATCTAGATTCAAAGGAAAAACAAGCGAGGGAAAGTGAAACAACAGGAAGTAGGGCCTACACGGGTTGGTTCAGTCCCTTTTTCAGGCAAAGAACTGAGCCAATCCGGGTGCTATATAGGTTGGGAATTCCCTTATGTGCAACCAGGCATTGAAGCGGACAACCAGCACACTAGAGAGAGAGATATGGCTGCTTTTGAGGTGTGTAGGAAATGTAGTATGTACCTATCATGAAGATGTGCAGCCAGTGATAGGTTTGCCAGGACGATTGAATTTTGA
This sequence comes from Eucalyptus grandis x Eucalyptus urophylla, assembly GCA_028830015.1. NCBI lineage: Eukaryota > Viridiplantae > Streptophyta > Magnoliopsida > Myrtales > Myrtaceae > Eucalyptus > Eucalyptus grandis x Eucalyptus urophylla. Next base: position 30,903,050 of record CM054193.1, on the reverse strand, counting down.
GGAACTTTGATCGCTGGTACAAGAATCTGTTGCTAAGTTCTACAAGGCACTTGAAGAGTTAAAACAATGGAGAAATGAAGAAGATGCAGAGAGATGGTAAGCCACTACAAGAGGTCACTTGATAGTTTACCTAATTTTCATGGAGCATGAGAAGTAATATGAACATTGGTTTGTGCCAATGGATAACTGGTCAGGTGGCTAATTTCTTTCACCCTGTGGACCATGTGAAAAATACGAGAAACAGAGTTTAGATAAGTTATTTAGTAGAATGGAGACAAAAGCACAAGAAGCTGATTATCAATTCTGATTTGCGAGGCCTTTGCGATTAGGATTCTGTTTTCATTCTTTTGTGTCAAAGCGTTTATGAATGAGAATAACCTGGAGGCTTCTTGAATGTTTGAGTGGAACCTGATTATTGATTAATGAAAGATAAGCTTTGAGTACCAATGATCGGACACACTACAATAAGTAACATTTAGTTTCTCAAAGTCATTGCTGTTTTTGCTTCAGTGTTGTTAGAGCATTGGTTTTTGCCCATGGATAACTGGTCAGGTGGCTAATTTCTTTCACCCTGTGGACCATGTGAAAAATACGAGAAACAGAGTTTAGATAAGTTATTTAGTAGAATGGAGACAAAAGCACGAGAAGTTGATTGTCAATTCTGATTTGCGAGGCATTTACAATAAATTAGGATTCTGTTTTCATCCTTTTGTGTCATAGCGTTTATGAATGAGAATGACCTGGAAGTCCTGGAAGCTTCTTGAATGTTTGAGTGGAACCTGATTAATGAAAGATAAGCTTTTGGGGTACCAATGATCGGACACATTGGAATAAGTAACATTTAATTTCTCAAAGTCATTGCTGTTTTTGCTTCAGTGTTGTTAGAGCCATATCAAATTGGCAGTTAGATGAGATTGGCATATGAATTACAGGGTGAGTATAGGTAGATAATCATTTCTTGGAAGTTTGCGATCAGTATATCATACAAGATCTGCAAGATTTTGATCATATAGCTTTGAGATATGCATTCATTCAATTAGTGGCTGCATATTGATACTGAAATATTTCTACTGCTGGCAACTTAATGCTGATTTCCTCTTGAGTTGCTAAATGCATGCATGCATGCATGAGAGAACCAGTGACTCTTATCCTCATATCTTTTTCTTGAAACAAGTAACAAGGCCCTATGTGTCTTTCTTGTATAAGGCAAAGTTTGCTCTGGACAGCCTTGAAGTTTCAGTTGGGTAAAAAACTGATATTTAGTAGCCACGTGCATTTCAGATATATATCTTTAGTTTCTAATTGAGATGATTAGTAGTTGAGTCTTAATTAGTGAATGGTTTCAGATTGTACTGTTTGATTGAATAGCTGTGTGATTGTTGAGGATAGGCACGTCATTGTGGCAGGAAGAAACCAGACTAATGAGATGCGAATCGTATAGTTTATCACTGTGTCTCCACCCCCTTGTTTAAATTTGGCCAACAGCACTTTGTTATTATTCTGAATTAATACCCTCGAATAATCCACTCGTAGTTATTTTTTATCTTTTTATGTTTGTCCCATGATCATTTCTTTAATAGATGATAAAAGAACTATCTGAACAAATCTGTTAGTAAGTAGAATTTTCGATGCATTATAAGGCTGTCAAATGGTTTTTTTCCCATTATTCTTTCATAAAATATGACTACGGCTAACACTACCAATAATCTGGCTTTATTATGCACAATGTTATATGTATTTCATTTACCATCGTGCTCTGTCTAGAACCATATTATGGTCTTCATCAGCTTTTGTGAAGTTACGTTAGCTAGACTGCTTCTTGGGCACAGTTTTTTTCACCCAACGGCCGCATCTACACAAATAGTTTAAGCCCGATTTCTCGTAGAGATAATTTCTTGTCTAATAGTCTATTCTTGTGATCATTTATAGTTATGTGGTGACAAAACACTAAGATAAATGACTTTGCGGACAGTAATAACTAGTTGTTAAGAAAAATATTTGGCCCTTTTATTACCTTTTTAGAGCATAATGAAAAAACAAAGGCACCTTGCTTTAGGGGTGTATAAAAAATACTGTTAGAAAAGATGGAGGTGGCCAATCCAATAAGAAGCCTCTTTTTCATTTGAGATTACCAGCAACTTCAATCGATCAAAAACTTGTTGATACAATTTAATATATGCCTCGATCAATCTTTTATATACTCAATCAGGTAACTTCTCAAAGAAAAAATTCTCATGAAATGCATTTCCTAGATTTATGATGAAACCACACGAAGAGCAACTTTTTCTCCTGCAAAGGTCCTAAGTTTGATATGCTTTCTTTATATTTCTCCTTGCGCTTTCTTAGGCAACAATACTTGCAGAGATGGACACTCTTCATGTTCTTCTTGAACAGTGGCGGAGCACAGGATTTTAGGCAGCAGAAGTTGCAGAAATGTTTTTAGCATGCTCCCTTTACGTGACATGGGAACCGTGCACAATGTACGCAGCAGCATTGTCAATCATTGATATGTCTGTTGATCATACTAAAATAGAACTAAACTTTCCTAAAATTTGTTTGTTCATAAATGATTAGATGACTCTTAGCCACTTTTAGGTAAAAAGAAGTATATTATGGCCATGCAAATGATAAAATTGGAGGCTGCGACTTGATGCTGTTGTTGCATTCAAGTACCTCCAAGGCATGCATTAGGTCAGTTTCTGAACTTGCTTTCGTTGCTGATTTTGTATCTGCTGAGCTCCACTTTGAAATTGTGACATATGATAATTGACAACTCAAGCTTACTGGAGTTTTATGATTCCTTATGTTGATTACTGATGGATGCGGTTTCGTAGTGATTCTATTTGCTGTTGCACCTTGAATATTGCCACACATAACCTCTCGGAGTTTCTGAAGCCTCAAGAAGTTGAGTTTATATCAATTCTTTCTATCCTCGCTTTATTTCCTTTTTCTTAAAGTCTTTATGACTGGTTAAACATTTTCCTTTTTGTTAATTTCCACTGAAAAGTTTACAGTTCTGGGAAGTGCTACAACTAACATTAGTTTGTTCTTTCCTTGTCCCTTTGTCCCCTGTTTCTTCATTTCTTCTTCCTCACTTGTTTTCAGTGCAGGGAGATTCTTTGATGTCTTAATGTTATCAAGATTAGATCAGGAAATAAAGTTTCTTCAAATAAATATGAATTTGTGACTATGAGCTAATTATGCTTTCTGATATGCCGTGGTCAATGTACTTGATCTTCTTGTATACATGAGGGCAAGTGCTCGCTAAATTGTGGTGTATGGCTTGTGTTTCCAGGAAGATTTATTATCTAACATTTCATGTTTTCTAAGCTTGTGCAAAACTCATCAATTTTTTATTCAGACTTTGTTGACATAAAACTTAAAACGTACTGAAACAGGATCTGATTGAATGTGATATGAAGTACCTAATCTAGATTACGAGATGATCTCTCTGTTGAAGTATTAGTTTTGAAAGAGGAAGCTCAAGTACATGGGGTAAGAAGCATGAGACGTACCAAGAGATGCATCTAAACAAAAATGTTCAGTGGGAAAAATAATAAACCATGAAACTCTGGCTTTTAGAGCATGAAATACATAGATATGCTGCTGTTAATAATCTGATTATGAGTCAAAACTATCGTGGGAAACATGACCTGGCTCATTACCTTTCTGAATACAACATCAAGCAAGGAGACTCATCTCGCAGATATTGGACCACCTTGCTCAATTTCCTCTCTTTGGAGCTAAAGAACTAGCCCAATGTACTGCATAGTTTCATGATAGAACGAGACTGTTATAATAGTGAGCATGGTTCCTGTGCGATGTTGAAAGATGTAACTGATTGAAACGCCCCCTAGCCAGTACTAGCACACAAGTCATCCACAAATCTTCTCTCAATCAGATCACTGTTGCAAGATTACTCTGAAGAGAAGTTGCCCATCCAAATCAAAAGCCTCTAAGTATCACCCAGTTTACAGCATGTTGTTTGTTCTCCAAGGACGTTAGGATCCGTGTTGAAGAGAAAATATAGAACGACCCAAAGGCATCGTGAAAGTTAAAAATTTTAAGCCATAGTTACCCCAAACACCCACTCTTTTATATTTGATGCAAAAATTTTACCAAGGTCAATGCCTAGTTACTGTCAAGTTAATCAAATGGTACAATTCATAGATATTTTGCTTGCATGAAAACATATTATCTGGAGTACAGACATTTCTTAGAATTGATATTCTCAAGACCGATACGTAAAATTCCCAGCTTAACACATTCTCCCAATGGCGAACTTGTTTTTGTTTAAATAATAACTTCTTTTGCAAATTGCTTTGTCAATTAGTCTGCTATATTATCTCCAGAATGATATTTGAACATGTCTTGCGAATGGAATTTGTGTCGGGTTTCAAGCTGATGAGCTAGGCAAAAAAAATGCAAAATCATTGAAATATTGGCTGGTTTCCACAGAATCATTAGGTTTCAAGTGTCTGCTTGATATATGAATGTATCCAACTTTTTTCTTCTTTATATTGCCATAATGGGAATTCTAGATCAAAGGGTTTCAAATGTTGGAGGTATAATGGTGTAAGAAACAATATCTCTTATGCAAAATTTTAATGAACGAGGAAACCCTGATGGTATGAACAGCGAGCAACCACCGATTGAACAGTCTATTCGAAAGAATTTTATAATATTCTACAGTTAGCACCTATTTACATTAGATAAAGCTAAGGAAAATTATAGTTCTTTTTCAATGAACCTGTAGTTAAGTACACAAATTAAGAGGCTTTAATGAGCATAATAGAGTAATTCTATTTTTTGAACCAAAGTTTATGGGGAAAAGTGCCAAAAAAGTCATAAACCTTTTACTTTTGTGCCAATTTAGTCCTAAACCTTTTTTTGGTGCCAATTCAGTCCTAAACCTTTTTAAGTTGTGCCAATTTAGTCCTTTCCGGCCAATTTTAGCCGGATTTTGCTGACTGGACGCCGGCCGGCTGACGTGGCATGATCGGCGCTGACGTGGACAACTTTTAATATTTTAATTATTTTTTAAATATTTTAAATATTTTTTATTTTTTTATTTTTTTATTTTTTTTCCCTCCAGCCGGTCGCCGAGGTCCGGCGACCGGCCAGAAGCGACCGCCGGCGAGGTCGGCGAGGTCGAGCCTCGCCGGCCATGGGCGAGGGCCGACGAGGGCGAGCCTCGCCCATGGTCGCCTCGCCAGATCAGGCCATGGGCGAGGCTCGACCTCGCCGGATCTGGCGAGGTCGAGCCTCGCCGGCTGATCTGGCGAGGCGGCCATGGGCGAGGCTCGCCCTCGCCGGATCTAGCGAGGTCGAGCCTCGCCGGCCCTCGCCGGCCATGGGCGAGGCTCGCCTCGCCAGATCCGGCGAGGCTGGCGAGGGTGAGCCTCGCCCATGGCCTGATCTGGCGAGGCGGCCATGGGCGAGGCTCGCCCTCGCCGGATCTGGCGAGGTCGAGCCTCGCCGGCCCTCGCTAGCCATGGGCGAGGTTCGCCTCGCCAGATCCGGCGAGGCTGGCGAGGGTGAGCCTCGTCCATGGCCTGATCTGGCGAGGCGGCCATGGGCGAGGCTCGCCTCGCCAGATCCGGCGAGGCTGGTGAGGGCGAGCCTCGCCCATGGCCTGATCTGGCGAGGTCGGGCGAGGGCCGGCGAGGCTCGACCTCGCCAGATCCGGCGAGGTTGGCCTCGCCCTCGCCAGCGATCGCCTCTGGCCGGTCGCCGGGGTCCGGCGACCGGCTGGAGGAAAAAGACAAAAATTTTATAAAAAAATAAAAAATAAAAAAATATTAAAAAAATATTAAAAAATAAAAAAAATATTAAAATATTATTAAAAGTTGTCCACGTCAGCGCCGATCATGCCACGTCAGCCGGCCGGCGTCCAGTCAGCAAAATCCGGTCAAAATTGCCGGAAAGGACTGAATTGGCACAAGTTAAAAAGGTTTAGGACTGAATTGGCACCAAAAAAAGGTTTAGGACTAAATTGGCACAAAGGCAAAAGGTTTAGGACTTTTTTGGCACTTTTCCCAAAGTTTATGTTATCAATCAATGAAGTAGAGCATTGTGCCTGCTAGCTATATCTCCCTGAAAGACCCTCTCGGAAAAGGTTCTGTTATAAAATCTTATACAATGGTCTTCCTAGCACTCATCCATTTCCATATTGTTTAAGAAGAATTCAGGAAGTCTTTTTCTAATTCTACCTTTCAATCAATTCTCCCAACTAGCTAGAGAAAGGATTGTAGCTGGGGCTCTCAGTGATTGTGGATCTTGCTAAACAATTCTCTCTCTCTCTCTCTCTCTCTCTCTCTCTACGCATGCATGTGCATTTGTCCATATCTAAATCGTTTGCTGCAATAAAAAATGTCGTTGTATCCTTACTCTAGAGAATTATCTGCACATCCTAGGTAAATACATCTGGCCCAATTGAATGTTTTGAAAAGAAATTGCAACCTTAGAACTAGCGGGCCATTGGTTGGATTAAAACCCATTTAGAGGTTTTCTCCATCAAGGATAAGGTGCTTATCTTGAGATGGTCGGTACACTTATCCAGTCTGACTAAGTATAGTTGCTTGAGCGGAGCGGAGTTCAGCCATAAAATGGTTGCTATAAATAGGTGTAGAATTTGCCTAGTAAATGAATAAAAGAATTTCGGATTCCCAGTCTTTTTACTTTTGCCAATTTTCAGATGCCCTGTTAATCCTATGAAGCTTTCCTCTAGACTGGGTATTCTTAGCCAGATTGCCATTTGAGAAATATAATGGCACGTCCTTGGTTAAGAAAAAAAGACGAAGTGCATTATCTTAATATTGATAATCCCCTTGTTAGACTCGTTTGAGAGAAATATCTTCTTCCTTGATCCCTTTCTTGAATTAATTAACATATACGGTTATTAGTCCAACAGTTCTCCAATTTGGGCTCTTCAGTTGCAAATATTTTAAGGGATTGACAGACCATAACCTTTTCATGCCTCTTAAATAATTAGTACACTTTGGAAACAAATTACATACAGAAAAAAGATGGCCTTGAAATAATTTGTCTTTGCAATGATAAAATCAATTTGGTTTCATGGTTCTTCTTTGTTCTGTAGAAACATGTTACATCAATATCATTTCTCTTAGCCTTTCATCCCCTCCTTTTCCATTCATTTACTCCTAATGATGTTGTGCAATCTATGATTTGTTTAAGTATTTTATAGATATGCTGAACACTTCTATTTGATGTTCAGCTCCAAAGCCTGACAATTCATTGGTTAATCTTCAGGCTTCTCGTTCGATCTGCATGCATTGATTCTTCCTGTCGACTCCTCTTATACCTTTGCACGACTAGGTAAGACCTTTGAACAATTGAATCCTTACCTTTGATGAATATCATGTACACCATGTATAGTATTATGATGCGCCTCTGCTACATATTAAATGATCATCAGTTACTCGTGCTTGTAGCAGGTGGTCTGCATGGTTTGACCTTTCTCTGTCATAGCCTGTTAACATTGAAATGGCACAGATTAATGCGCTGTGGCAATTTTTCTTGTAGTGATATGATACTCATGCTAAGATTGAGTATACCTATTGAGTATACCTATCGCTATAGATTTCCTTTTATAATAGGAAATTTATTACAATGAGGACACTAGAAAAGGTCTTCAAGATGAAGTTAGATGACATCCTTACTCTTCATTCCTGATTCTTGGTTTATTCTGATTATATTGTTCATTGTTCTTATTCCCAATAGTTAATCTCTTCAACTTAAATCAAATTTGCAATTCAGATAGTTCCCATTCTTGAGGTGAATTCATCGCAAAATGACTTTTGAACTATAGTTTTGTGACTCTTTGTATTCATGTGAAGTGCAAATATGAATGTTACATTATTGGTGCAGATACTCGCATCATAAGATTCTCTCTTGTTTGTGTGTGTGATGACAGCAATGGTTGATGTTAATTATTTTGTCTCATGACGTAAAAACATTTTATAATCGTAGCATTTGTAGATATTCCTTTGAGGGTAGAGATCTGTGCGAATGTTATTTGTGATGATAAGCATTCTAATTTATGGTCAGAGGATGTTTCTAGCATTCCATAGTGTTTTAAATGATTCAGTCCACTCTAACTGATAATGCATGTGCCTTTTATTGCTTTTCCAATTGCAGAATTTCATCAAGGGACCCGAGAAAGGAAGGATAGTGCTGAACAGATCAGTTTTTGCCCAAATGTTCATGTGTTTACTGAGGACTGCAGCTGTGATCAAAGTCCATTTCATGCTTTATCTTGTTTATCAGATGTTTAAGATAATTTACAGCATAATCTTGTGTAGGCATCATTTTTCTAATGCTAAGTTTTTTTTTTGTCATCATACATGTTCTCTAATCTAGCTTGATTTTTTTTTTGAGTTTTTCAAATTTTGAGGTAATTCCGAGCGTGCTATTGATGTGTGTAAGCTTCATAGTTTTGAACTATATCATGTGCTTTCCCTAATGATGACAAAAGAAGTGAATGATTTACATGTGATTCGCATGGAGTTCTAGGTAAAGAATTGCGTTAACTGGATTTAGGCTTTGTGGTTATATTAATTATGTCCTAAATACTTTAATTTATAGTAATGTAGAGTGAACTAGTGTCATGATTAGGAGTGTGTATTTGTCCGGTTCAACCCAAGAACCAAATTGAATCAGACTGGACCGAACCAACTAGTTCTAAGAGGTTTTCATGGGAACCAATCCTATTCCTGATTCCATGTAAAGGACTAGACCAACACTATTTCTCTAGACTTGAGATGTTACGTGACTATATGCATGAGACTCACTTTTTTTATTTTGTCAGAATTAATGATGTTTCATTACTAACTCGGCATTGTAGAAAAGCATAAGGTTTTGATGTCTGAACATAAAATCAACATCAGCGAATTAGGGGATTGGTAATCTAGTTCTTCGGGAGGGAATCGGCTAGGTGGGCTTTGCGACCTAGTTGGCCGCTTGATTGTATATGCTCAGCTCAAACCAGAGAATCACGCCCTTGAGCTGGCCCAATAGATCTTTGCAGTCTTTAACGATGGATTGAACAGCCCATGTGGGCTCAGCCCGGCCCAATATAAAATCCACCGCGTTTAGGCAATCTGAAGCTAACACAGTTGACTTTGCAGGTGCAAGTACACCGCGCGAGACTCACTTTTGCAGTGCGAAAAAAGGACGAGGGTGAGGTAAAAGCATCTATGTAGCACGGACACTCTCCGGAAGCCTTCGTGTCGTGTCCGACACTCCGACACGTGTCCGACACGCTCCGACACGTCCCGACACGCTCCGACACGCGGTCAACGAGTGTCGAAAAATCCGACACGTGGTCAACTCTTTCCGACACGCTCCGATACGCGAGTCCAGAATTCCGACACGTGATTCCGACACGCACGGGGTCAATTTTAAAAATTTCTAATACTTGAGGGGTCAAAATATAAATATACACAAAAGAAGTAATAAAAGAAGTAATAAAATTGCTATAAATATACACACACGGGGTCAATTTTTTTTTTCATTTTTATTTTTTTAGAATTTTTTTATTTTTTTTAAAGTCTTTTACTCTGAAAGAAGTAATAAAAAAATGCTATATATGATAAATAAATAAATTTAAAAATATCATTTCAGCATTTTTCTTTAAACAATGTTTTTTCCCTCTAAGTTTTGTGTATTATTGTAACAAATTAAAATAATGAATGATATTATTTAATATTTTTTGTGTAAATTAATTCTAGGCTATTTTTATTATTATTTATTTATGTATTTATTTATAAAAATATATTTAATATATAACGTGTCGGAACGTGTCGAAATTCTCTATTTTTAAGAAATGACGTGTCGACGTGTCGTGTCGTGTCGTGTCACGTGTCACGTGTCCGTGTCGGTGCTACATAGAAAAGCATTAAGGTGACCGATCTGGTTCTAATATTAGTCGAGGAATAAGAATTGACTTCAGCTTTTTTCTCTATTTGCATGTGTTGCTGTTGCCACCTTCGTTACAATAATTTGTAGGCAGGTGTAATGTGGAAGGGGAAGTAGCCACTCATCCACCATTATAATTACACCCACCAATGGTTCGTTGCTATATGCATCTGCATATAACCTTGCTGAACACCCGAGCTGAGATGTAACACCCACATGATGTGCCATCAGTCCTCAGTTTCTATTACGCTATAAAGTAGAGAGCCAACATCGACCCCTTATAATTTGAATCTTTGCTTCCTCCCATCATTACCACCAACAAACAGAAAAAAAAGGCCGAAAGAGAAAGATGACTCGGAGTAGGAAATAGCAATTTGTTCAAGAGTCATATAACTTGTTTGCGCATCCGCACTTAGCAATACCTAGACTTGTAAGGAATAGAAGGAAAAAAATGAAAACAAAAAATCACTGGTTTTGGGATTATCCCAAGAATCGGCCCCAATCAGTTAGTGCGGTTTCAAAATAGGATAGGCCAATTTCTGATTCCACAAATGGGAAACAGACCATGCCCAATCGAGTTCTTGGTCTCAAGGGAGAACCAATCCGTCCTGAAACTGATCACCCATAATCATAATCATTGTTGATTTTTTTTAGCAAACTATTATAAATCTCACTGACATGATCGGCCACGTGGTGACCATGACAGGTTGAGATGGTCATGTCATGGCTCTGGAAGAATGTAAAAAAATTAGTGTTTTGGTCGGTCAAGAGGCAATTGTCAATTGCTTCTTTCCTATGTGCTTTCAGTGTTGTTCAATCTTGAATGAGAGACTTCTTTTTCTTTTGGTATTTTTTCTCTTGGTCAGAAGTTTTCTTCCAGTAATAAAAAGTCGAAATTTTGAGTTTTTTTCTTAAGCTAGTAATGATTATGTTATAGCCAACTCTATTAAAACATTAGAAAGTACCAAGCCATTTGTCTAAAACACCACAATCTAAAACGAACAGGAAAACTGTAATTTTGAGCCTTAATTTATTAGAAGTTTTTATAAAATGTAGGCTAGCATTATTGCATTTTAGTGTGCCAAAAGTCATTACAAAGTTTATAAAATATGTGAGAATGCTACATTGCTCAAATACAATTACATTATCATATTATATTGGGAGCCTAATTCTCCTAAAAAAACACAAACTTTTACTCTGCATCCAATTTTGGCCCTAACGTTTTCTTGCCTCATAAAAAATCACCGACTTTCACTCTATATCCAAATCCGGCCCGTTATTTATATTGCTTTTAATGTCTGATGTGTAAATTCCATGCATACATTTCCCTCTTTCTCCATAGATGATGTGGAATTTCAGCAGAAGTAAATATTTATAAAAAAATATATATCTTATTTTCTTTTCTCCTTCGTTTTTCCTTGCAACCTCCATGGATGAAGGTGCTTGAGCTAAAATCTGAGTCGCTTAACCTCAGAACTAAGTCGCATGACCTCAAATGTCAGGTTGCGCACCTCAATCGCCAGTGGCAAACTCCATTAATGAAGGTAAACCGTAGGGCTCAGAGTGAAGGAAACGATGTGCGCCTTCTCGGCCACGGTGATTTTAGGGAGAGCGTGGGCTCGTTTCGTCATCGTCCGGCCACGGAGTAGATCTACAAAGCTTCGAGGATGGCTGAGCGAAGATGGTGGCTGATAAAAACGGCTTCTCGAAGCATGAAAAACCGGAACAGAAAACAGGCGTTTTGGCCTAGCTCGCCAGAGATGATTTCGACGACAGCCAACCGTCGCGGAGGGGTTGTCAGAGGTCGGGGCGCGGAGTCGGATGTTTAGATGGCGATGGGTGAGAGGTGGTAAAGCTGTGCCCGAGAGAGTCCTTGCGAAGAAGACGATGAACGGTGACGAGGAGGAAGAGCTGGGACCTGCATCAAAGGCGTTTTGCTGGTCAAGCTACTTCTTTTTCTTTTTTTGGGTCGGAAAGCCACTTCCATTGATGTGGCATTGTGTGCAGAAACTCTTTGAATAGGTATGGGCGTCGGCTGCTTGTTTCGAACTCGAGCACCTCCCTTCAAAATAAGAAGATAGAAAAAAAAAAGATTTTTTAGAATAAATTATTTAGTTGAGCCGAAATTCCACATCATCAATGGAGAAAGAGAAATATATGCGTGGACGTGACACATAAGACTTTAACGGCGATATTGGACGGAAATAATGGAGGTTGAATTTGGGCATGGAGTGAGATTTGGTGATTATTTACTAGATAAAAAAAAAAGAAAAAAAAGAAATGTTCATACCAGATTTGTATATAAAGTGAAAATTTGTCCTTTTTAAGGGAATTGGGCCTTATATGAGGTGTAGCACGTTTTGTTATAGTAATGATGTGGTTGGATAATTAGTATAAGTCAGTATTTCAACAGTGACGTATGATAGACGGGTTATTTGTCACCATCTAAGTATAGAGAACGAGAGCAAGACTTAGTTTGAGATTCGTACGACTTCATCTTGTATTGATCGGTAGGTACGTGATTTCCATTCAAGGCTAAGTATTCAAAATTCTTTATATAAAATTAATATCACTAAATTTATTACATTTGTCATTGTCAAAGCACATACATACGAGTTCAAAATCTAATTGATGCATAATCTGGATGCAATTGTATGTAGTGCATGGATTTCAAAGTTCGTGGGTGAGTTTGAGAATTTGATTCTTTTGATTACTTAGGGGGTGCATGATAACCAAAATTTCTGTTCCAGAAATAATTTTTCTATTCCAGACCTGTTTCTGGAATAGAAACTTGTTTGATAAACCTAATCAGTTTTTATATTTCTGGAATAGAAACATGTTTGATAAACTTAATCAGTTTTTCTATTTCTAGAATAGATTTCTATTCCAGAAATTGATTTGGAAGAGAAATCAGAAATAATTTCTCTCACTAAACCCTAATTTCGATGAGTCCTCCCTCATCTCCTCTACGTCTCTGCCTCCTCCTCCTCCTCCTCCTCTGCCTCTCCTCATTTTATTAAAAATAAAAATAAATAAAAATAAATATATTCATTTTATTCATTTAAAAATTAAAATAAATTTATTAAAATAAATAAATTATTTTTATTTATCATTTTATTTTTAGTTTATTAAAAATAAATTTATTTAATTTATTTAAAATAATTTATTTATGATAAATAAAAATAAATTATTTTTATTTGCCTTGAGTGCTTTGTCAAATAAATTTATTTTTATTTTTTATTCATTTTAAAATAAATTTATTCGTAAAATAAAATAAAACAGAATAAAAAAAATAAATTTATTTTTAAGGATATTTTAAATTTAAAATAAAATGATATATTTTTTTATGATTTATTTTATTTTATTATTATTTTTTGTTACTAAATCATTTTTATTTTTTATATTAAAAGTCGTCGGTCGTTGCCGCCGCCGTCCAAAAGGAAGAAATTTTGTGTAATTATCAAACGAATTTCTATTTTTAGAGTAGAAATTTTGTGTCGTTATCAAACGGTTGTTTTTGCTTAGAAACTCTTCTAGAAATAGAAATAGAAAAATCTATTTCTGTTCCAGAAACTATTTTTGGAACATAATGGTTGTCATGCGCGCCCTTATTTTCGGTATCTATACGGGGTTTTAGTTGCCCCATTCTGTGGGAAATATGCTGGCAAATCTTCTTCTCATATGTCGTGTTGATTCACAGTTAAAAAGAGACAAAGCGAGTATAGAACCTGAATTTTCGACTTGGGGATCATTTCGGGTCTTCACTTCCTGGCCTTGACCCATTTCCATTGCTACTGCCACCACGCAACATGCAGCAGATGCTAAAGGAGGAGAGTTGAGGGCAAACCAGAGTGTTGTGGACCGCGGGCCGTTCACTTTGTGGATAACGCACGTTCCAGCACCGAATTCTGCCGCGTCTTTGTGCGTTGCTGTCGCCGACTGAACAGCAAACATGCCGGCGGAACAATGCATTGCAGAGGGACTTCACACGTGTCCCGATGTTTCCTCTGTCCTCGGAAACACCCCGTGTTTTATAACAGTTTTAACAGCGTTTATTTCTGAATATAATGGTCGTGTTAGAAGTTACAAGCTTTTATAAAGATATAAACTGCTCTAATTGGAGTTCACTTAACAATATATATTAACTTGCAATGTTCGTATGCTGGAAAGGTCCCCAACGAAATGTGGTTGAATTAATGAAACAAATGCTGGGTGGGTTAAATAGGTAGTATGGGAATTACGAAAAGCCTTTTTCTAGTCAAGTTAATTCCAATACAAAAAAACCCATTTTATTGTCAAGACAACATGTCTATCTTATGAGATCTTTCGGAACTCATTTGTGTTTGATTTCAAAAAAGCATCCCTTGAAAGGATAATCGACTATAAGTTTAGCAAAATAAAAACACCATGGGCGTCATAATTTTCGTATAACACTTATTTAAAGGTTATAACTTTTTTTTTGACTACTTGAGTGTCATGATTTCTAAAAAATACGATCATTTGAATATCGTAACTTTTAATCAATTATTTGAGTGTTAAAATTTATTAAAGATGTTCACTCAATTATTGAAAATCTAACATAGCATAACACTTGTGGTGAACGTTTTTAAAAAAATTATAGCATAAAAAAAAAGTGATCGATTGAAAAGTCATATAACAGTCAAGGAAGAAGAACTGCACGTGAAGATTGGTTAATTGGTGGGGCCCAAGGCCAAAAGTTTGACCTTGGGCACACACGCGCGCACACACACGTTTAGCGTGAAGCCAAAGCAACGAGCGTAGGTGGGCCCAGGTCAAAGTTTGACCTGGGCACACGTATAAATAACAGAAGTATTTTTATGCAGGGTTTCCTTTTCTTTTCAGTGTGTTGCTAATGCACTCGTACGAGAGAAAGAGAAGCCGCCAAAGCCTACGAAGCCGCACGTCCACAAAGTCGCAAGTCCTCCATGAGAAGCTTTGAAGAGATACACGAAGCCGTACATAGAGTGTATTGTTTTGAGCTTGAAAGCGCGGTAATTTTATAACGTGAGTTTATGTCCAAGTGAATTATTTATTTATAAACACTTTGGGTTTGGGGTTAAATCTAGGTGTGGGAAACACTTGGGTGTGTGAGTGATTGTAAACTCTGATACTCCAATTATAGTGGATTATTTGTTGCCAGCTCTCCTCGCAGACGTAGGTACCGATACTCAGATCGAATCACGTAAATTTCTAGTGTCATTATTTTTCTCGTTGATTTTTTTGGCGATTTCACGTTGACGTAAATTGCAAGATCCTGTTGTTTTCGCGTATTATATCCCAACAATTGGTATTAGAGCTTGGGATCAGATTTCTTGATTGTAATTTGGAGTTTTTGCTTGTATGATTATTATCTGGAAATTCTATTATTACAATTATGTCTGAGAGGAAATTTGAAATTGAGAAGTTTAAGGGGAGCAACAACTTTGTGTTATGGATCATTAAGAAGTAGGCATTATTGACAACACAAGGTTTGGCCAAGGCACTGGATGCTGAAGATGAGTTGCCAATTATAATGAAAGCCTTAGAGAAGGTAGAGCTAATGGAAAAAGCAAAGAGTACAATCTTGTTAAATTTGTCGGATGAGGTCTTAATAGAGGTTGCTGAGGAGAAGGATGCCGCAATATTATGGGCAAAACTTTAAGCACTCTATGTGAAGAAAGGTTTGAACAATTGTTTGTATATGTTGAAGAAGATATTTCAATTTAGATATACTGAATGTACATCTATCAGAACCCATCTAGATGAATTTAATAAACTCATGTTGGATTTGAAGAACGTCGGTAAGATACTGGATGAAGAAGAACAAGGCATGATGTTGTTAGCCTCTTTACAGAGTCATGGAAACACTTTACTGATTTACTGTTGCAGCGATGTACTACAATTACCTTAAAAGAGGTAAAGTTCGCCTTATTCTCTAAAGAGTGGCAAAGAAAGTTGCGTGATGACAGTCACGCGCAAGGAGTAGCGTAAGCATTGACGATTCGGAGCAGAGAACAACATCGAGGGCCTAGTAGCAGTAGAGATAAAAGCATATCAAAATCACTCCATAAAAAGTCCAAGGGACGCATGAAGTGTTTTGAGTGTCACGAGGAGGGGCACATCAGGAGAGATTGTCCAAAGCGGATGAATAAAGCTGATAGGCAAAATGCCACAAGCAATGTGGCAAACGTTGCCAAGGGGAGCAATAGTGATGTAGAAGCTGTTTTATGTGTGATTGCTACTTCGTTAGGAGATGAATAAGTGCTGGATTCGGGTTGTTCTTATCATATAACGCCTCATAAGAACTGGTTTACTACTTACCAGACTGCAGATGGTGGTAGGGTTCTTTTGGGGAATAATGTAGTCTGTAAGGTTATGGGATCGGATTTGGATGCACGATGAGGTGGTGCACACATCGACAGATGTGAGGTATGTACCGGAGCTCAAGAAGAACCTTATTTCTTTAGGGACACTCAATGACATCGGGTGTAGGTATATCGTTGAAGGTGGAGTACTGAAGATCTCTCGAGGTGCCATGACAGTAATGAAGGGGAAGAAAGTGAAAACTCTCTATCATCTACTAGGAGAGACCATGATCGGAACCGCTGCAGTTTCATCAGGTGATTCAAACTCTAACTCGACTCAATTATAGCATATGCATTTAAGGCACATGAGTGAGACAGCTATGATGATGCTGAGTGAAAATGAGTTGTTGAAAAGTCAGAAAACAGGGAAGCTGGACTTATGTGAGCACTGCATTTTTGGGAAGCAGCACCGAGTTAAGTTTACTTCAACTATTCATTCGACCAAATGACCGATTGAGTATATTCATTCAGACGTCTAAGGCCCATCTTCGGTTCCTACGAAAGAAGGTGCTCAATATATGCTGACATTTATTGACGACTATTCGAGGAAGGTATGTGTATACTTTATGAAGCACAAATATGAAGTGCGGTTCAAGAAATTTAAGGCATTGATTGAGAAGCAATCAGATAAACAAATCAAGTGCCTGAGAACCGATAATGGCATGGAGTTTTGTGGCAAAGATTTTACTGAGTTCTGCGAGAAAGAAGGTATTATGAGACACCGCACAATACCTGGGACACCACAGCAGAATGTCGTGGCAAAATGGAAGAACAAAATTTTGCTTGAGCAAGCTTGATGCATGCTTTCGCATGCAGAACTTACCAAGGAATTTTGGGCCGAAGCAGTAAACATGACATGTTACTTGGTTAATTGATCTTCATCATTTGCTATTGAGTGGAAGACTCCTGAGGAAGTACGGTTGGGGAAACCTGTTGATTATTCTGGATTACGTATATCCGGATGTCCTGCGTATGCTCATGCAAGTGATGGTAAGCTTGAGCCGAGGGCGAAGAAGTGCATATTTCTTGGTTATGCACATGGGGTGAAAGTCTACCAGCTATGGTGCACTAATCCCAGATCACCCGATTTTCTAATCAACAGAGATGTGATTTTCGACGAGACTGCAATGCTTTAACAGAGGAGTTTTGAGACACAACCAGCAGAGAAGACAGATCATGGTGTCAGTAGTGAGGTGGAGCTTCAAGTGGAGACTCTGGAGACCTCGAAGGTAACTGAAGTTGAGACTGCAGATGAAGCCGCAGTTCTTAAAGTCGGTGATAGTGAACAACCAGCAAAGCCGCAGCACATTGTAGCCGCAGATAGATAGAGAAAGCAAATTAAATCACCAGTATGTTATGATTATACAAATATTGCTTATGCATTGACTGTAGGTGATGAGATGGAGACAGATGAGCCTTCGTTTTACTCTAAGGCCATGGCTAGTTTAGAGTCGTTGCAGTGGCTAGGGGCTATGAGTGAAGAGATAGAATCACTCTATCGAAATCAGACATGGGAGCTAGTCAAAATACCCAAGAGCCAAAAGATTGTCAGAAATAAATGGGTCTTCAAATGAGAGCATTCCCAGTGTCGAGGCAGCGAAGTATAAGGTGAGACTTGTGGCGAAAGGATATACACAGCGTGAGGACATTCACTACAATGAGGTGTTCTCTCATGTGGTAAGACATACTTCTATTCGTGTTTCACATGCATTAATTGCTTCGCAGGATCTCGAATTAGAGCAACTAGATGTGAAAATTGCGTTTCTTCATGGTGAGTTGGAGGAACAGATTTACATGAGCCAGCCGGAGGGATTTGCTATTCCAAGTAAAGAAGATCATGTTTTCTTGTTGAAGAAATCTTTGTATGGGCTGAAACAGTCTTCTAGGCAGTGATATAAACGTTTCGATACTTTCATGACTAGTAAAAAATATTCAAAAAGGCAGATGGATAGCTGTGTTTACTATAGGAGATTGGATAATGGTTCTTTGATTTATCTACTCTTATATGTTGATGATATGTTGATAGCAGCTAAGAATATATCTGATATTGATGTGCTAAAGAGGCACTTAAATGTTGAATTTAAGATGAAAGATTTAGGTGATGCAAAGAAAATATTGGGTATGGAGATTTTGCGTAACATGACTGCAGGAGTTTTACGTCTATCTCAAAAGAAATATATTGAGAAGATTGTGGCACGTTTTAGTATGCAGTCAGCAAAATCTGTAAGTACACATTTAGCGAAACATTTTAAACTTTCAGATAAATTATCACCGCAGACTAAGGAGGAGGAGGAGCATATGTTCCTGTGTTTCTTATTCTAGTGCCGTACGTAGTATTATGTATGTTATGGTGTGCACTAGGCCTGATATTTCACAAGCTATAAGCGTGGTTAGTCACTATATGAAGCGTCCTGGTAAAACTCATTGGGAAGCTGTGAAATGGATTGTCAAATATTTGAAGGGGACAACAGACATGGGTATAGTATATCGGAGGGACATCAATGGCAGTTAGACCACTAATTTTGTGAATTCGGATAACGCCAGTGACTTGGATGATTGCAGGTCTTTAGCACGGTACGTATTTATGCTAGCGGGTGATGCAGTTAGCTGGAAAGCGTCCTTACAAGATCACATTGCCTTGTCTTCGACTAAGGCAGAGTACATGGCACTAACTTTTGTAGCAAATGAGGCGATATGGTTACAAGATTTGCTCTCGAACTTTGGGTCAGAATAGAAAAGTGTGGATATACACTGTGATAACCAAGGTGCGATATATTTGACGTATAATCTAATTTATCACGAGCGAACGAAGCATATCAACATCAATTATCACTTCATCTAAGATGTCTTAGTTAATGATAATGTCATTGTCAAAAAGATTGCTACAGCAAATAACCCGGTAGATATGATAACTAAGTTTGTTCCTTTGGCGAAACTCAAGCTCTGCTTGAGCTCTATTAGCGTCTATGAAGAGTGAGCGCCCGTCGGGGAGTTGGGAGAGCAGCATGGATGATGAGCACTATAACTTGATTTCAAACATCGAGTCAAAGTGGAGAATTATTAAATTATGACTCGAGTTTGAGTGTTTACAAAACGCGATTTGCTAGACTCCTTAAAGCTGCACAAATGAGGAAATAATTAGAAGATGAATTTTTCCCATTGGAGTGAAGCTACCGAAGTTTTCTTTTTTCTTTCAAGGGATGTCGCTGCAGCCTATGTAGAAGAAGCGAAGGAAGAAGCCCTGCACATGAAGATTGGTTAATTGGTGGGGCCCAAGGTCAAAAGTTTGACCTTGGGCACACACGCACACACACACGTTCAGCGTGAAGCCGAAGCAATGAGCATAGGTGGGCCCAGGTCAAAGTTTGACCTGGGCACATGTATAAATAATAGAAATATTTTTATGCAGGGTTTCCTTTTCTTTTCGGTGTGTTGTTGTCACCCGTACGAGAGAAAGAGAAGCCACCAAAGCCTATGAAGCCGCATGTCCACAAGGCCACAAGTCTTCTGCGAGAAGCTTTAAAGAGATACATGAAGCCTTACGTAGAGTGTATTGTTTTGAGCTTGAATGCGCGGTAATTTTGTGACATGAGTTTATGTCCAAGTGAGTTATTTATTTATAAACACTTTGGATTTGGAATTAAATCTAAGTGTGGGAAACACTTGAGCGTGTGAGTGATTGTAAACTTTGATACTCCGATTATAGTGGATTATTTGATGCTGGCTCTCCCCGTGGACATAGGTACCGATACTCGAACCGAATCACATAAATTTCTGGTGTTTTTATTTTTCTTGTTTATTTCTTTGGCAATTTTGCGTTGATGTAAATTGCAAGATTTTGTCATTTCCACGTATTATATCCCAACAGCTACATTGGGTCAAATGGCTTTACCACTGAACATGAACAGTGTTAAAGAAGAGGGGTCCACATGCCCCCACAAGTTATCATATAAAATATGCCAACAAAGTACCCAACATCTAACACTGGTTTAAGGTATTGTTCAGCTTCTTCGTGGGATTTTAGAAAGAACAATGTTAAGAGTGTCAAAACTTTCGTACAGCACTCACTCAAGTGTCAAAACTTTTTTTTCCATTCACTTAAGTGCCCCATCAGAGTAAAATCACTCACTTAAGCGCCACATCCGGCCAAACGTCATACGTAGAATTTTTTCATTTTTATATTTTTGGCTTTTTTTTTTTTTCTCTAGGGCTGACAAGGGCCCTCATGGCCTCGCCGACCACGAGTGACGCCTTCACCCTTGACCGCGAAGGCACTGGGTAAGTGCCCTCGTTGTCTCACCGACTCTAGGTAGCATCGGTTGTGGCTGATGAGGCCATGGCGCCCTCACCCAGGGCTTTCGCGGCGAGAGCGAGGTGGCCCTCCCCTAGATTTGGCTGCGAAGGCCATGGGCGAGGGCATCACGACCTTGCTAGCCTTGGGCGAAAGTAGCCTTGTTGGTGGTCGCCTAAAGTTGGTGAGGGCCCTCACGGCCACACCCTGGGCCTTCACAGCCAAGGGCAAGGGTTTCGCGGCAAGTGAGGGTCACTAGTGACCCTTGTAGGCTCTAAAGAAAAAAAGCCAAAAAATAAAAATAAAAAAATTCAAAATAATAATAAATATTTAAAATATTTAAATAATATTAAAAAAATTGTCCACGTCATGCTAGCGAAGCCATGTTGGATGACCAGTGTCCATGTTGGATTTTCTGATGAGACAAATTAGAATTGGCACCAAAGTGAGTAATTTTTCAAATTTGTGGTACTCAAGTGAGTGAAAAAAAAGTTTTGACACTTAAGTGAGTACCATACGAAAATTTTGGCACTCCTAGTATTCTTTGTCACACCCCGAACCTCGAGCGCGCCAACATCCCACCATGGTCATGCAAATGCGACATTCCCAGGTAGTGTCGCCGACCCCATACATTTATTAATGCGCAAGCGGAACGTATTATAAAACCCCTGACAATAAAACACGGGATAGAAAAGCAGGAAGCAAAACCACAACATAACACTTCCCTAATTCAACAGAATTACAAACAGAGGTCTACGGCCAAAAGTCTACAAAAGACCGGCTCTTAAAAATGAATTGTCCTACGACCTACAAGTCGGACACGTTCTCCAATCTTATGACTTCACCTCTGCAACTCCTCAAGGCCAACCAAAGCTATCTGGTCGCTCCGTCCACCAGGGACCTGAAATTTTAATCCCACAACCGGGATGAGACGATGTCTCAGCAAGTTCAACCCCCTAAACCCCTATTAGAAAGAAAATACGCCCCGGGTGGCCTAGCCACATCACACAGAGGACTTACCTCGCCTCAGCCTTCATCTGCAGGTTAGCACAATTTATATAAATCAATCATGTACAATTATGATAACCAAACAACCATGGCACAATCACATTATCAAATAATTCAACCACTTGGATCGTCTTAGCGATCAATCGACTCGGCCGATTACATGTCATTCTAGCAAATCAATCATTGCTCTCAATCACGACCCTATAGGAAGGTTTAACAATCAGTGGCAATCACGGCCCCACTCGGCATGACCTTTAATTAGGTGGTCCATCACGGCCTCACTGGGCACGACCTCTAATAGGTGGTCAATCACGGCCTCACTGGGCACGACCTCTCCTAGGTGGTACATCACGGCCTCACTGGGTATGACCTCTCATAGGTGGTTCATCACGGCCTTATTAGGCACGACCTCTCATAGGTGGTACATCACGGCCTCACTGGGCACGACCTCTCATAGGTGGTTCATCACGGCCTCACTGGGCACGACTTTTCCTAGGTGGTACATCACGGCCTCACTGGGCACGACCTTTCCTAGGTGGTACATCACAGCCAATCTCCCATCAATTTCTACACTTAGGATTTTATAAAGAATCCCTATTTATCACAATCACACTCCATTTGCCACAATCAATCATCAAATTCAAATTCTAAATACACAGCAGCGATCATCACGAAATTAAGGGAGAATAAGGTTCCAGAATAATTTTCGGAATTTATTAAATAATTAACTTTAATTCCGAAAATTAATTAAATAATAATATCCATGTCTTTCACGATCCACACTCAATTTATAAGATCCAATCGTCAATTTCAAAATCCGACTACACAGCAGCGATCGGCACGAAATTCTGAGCAACTAGGGTCAAAAATAATTTTTCCGTTTTTTTTTTTAATAATAATATTTTAATAATTTCGGAATATAATATAATATTATAAATTCCAGAATTCGAAATCATTAAATAATTCAAAAGTAAAACCCTATTATGTCACATCAAGGCTTTATATTAAAATAAACATACTTAACTTTAAACTAAACACACTTTAACTTAATTAAGCATCTTAATATAATCCTCAACCAAATAAACGAATATAACCACCTAAACTTACTTAACTTAGACTAAGCACACTTAGGGCATCATTAACCGTCTAATCAAGGTTTAGTGAGTTAAACTCACCGGATTAACGAGCCGAGCGGACCAAAACGACGAGGGCGACGCGAGGATCGACTTTCCTCAAAGCGGGCCGAGCATCCGGGCTCCGGAAGGCGGCCGAAACGGGCCAAAACCCCGCTGCAATACCCATTTTTGCAGCTACTGTTCACGGGCGGAGGAGGGCTGCTCGGCGGCGGATCGGGCGGAGGAACGGCGGAGGAAGGACGTCGGCAGCTCGGGCGGTGGCTCGGACGGGCGAGGCGGCGGCCAGGCGAGTCTCACGGCGGCCAGAGGTGGGCTAGACGAGCTGAACAGCTCGCTGGGACGGCGAGCTGGGCGAGAGGGAGGTCGGAACCACGGCCAGGACGACGGTGACACGGCGGAGGGGCGCGAGCGGCGGACGACGCGCAAGGGGTGCACGACGGCGGTCCGGCTGGACCGCGGGCTGCTCCGACGTCTTCAGATCTGCTGGTGCGTCGAGCTGCAGCGGAGATGGAGGAGAGGGGGCGACGGGTAGGCGAGCTGACCGGCGGAGCGGCGTGCGGGCGGCGCAGGGCGGCAGCGACGAGCGGACGAGCGACCGGTCGAGCGGAGGGCTGCTGTAATCGGCTTCCTCCATTGCTGGGCATGCGAAGAAGGAGAAGAAGATGGAGATGGAGGGGGTGCCGACGGAAGAGGGAGGAAGAAGAGAGGGAGGAGAGAGAAGGAGGATGGGACAATTTCTGTTCCTTTTCTTTTTCTTTAATCCACAAAAATGGCCCACCATGACCTCATGCATGACATCACACCCCACTATCTCCCACAACCTTATTCCAATAGGTTCAATTTTGTTTTCCGCCGGGGCATAAAGTCTTGTACATCCAATTCTTCAATTTCACTTAATTCTCTTCCAATTAAATCTTAATCCCACTTGAATTAAATCAAATTGACCCCCATTAATTCATTCAACACCTCATCAATCAAATTTGTATTTTTCCTTACCACTGTGGCGTACTTGCATCCCAATTTCATAATCTCTGGCTTCAACTGAATGAAAACGGCCCTATTTATCTAGTCGAAATTAAAACCCGAAAATCTGGATGTCACATTCTTCTCCTTGGATTTTGTCATTGTTGATGGTAGAATTAGATTTCTCCTCAGTCAACTTTTTCTTCCGGGGGGGGGGGGGGGGGGTATGAAGATTGAACTTGGGAATCACCTCTAGACCGATCGAAGATTGAATCACGGTCAACCTTGACTCAAACGCGAAAGAAGGTGGTTAAGATTGAATTGAAATTGATACAGCAATTTGCCAGTCAATTTTATTTTTCTAGTGGAACTCGTCTAATGGTGAAAGAACAAAATACTAGCAATAATTTTGCACTACCATAAGCATCAAGCTTTGGATCATAGCCTCATGGTGTGTCATCAATCTTTAGCACAAAGTATCTGAAATCCTTCAATTAGTCACGTGTCCTCTAATTCCATGTACATGAAACCAAAATATTGATAAAACGTATCATATAATCACTATAGCATGTCCCTCGCGATTTCTTCAAAAGAATTATAATTTTGAGAGTAAAGTCCAAAAATTCCACCTAGACTCTAGATCAAGGTTAGCCACTTTGATCCAAATTCTTAAACTATTTTAGGAGTCGATACCAATCATTTTTTTAGGTTGATTATGAACAAATATGCTAGCTAGACCATAAAGCGACAATCAAAAGTTTAAGACTTGATAATTCAGTTACGCGTAGGAAAGAGTTAGCATATTTCACATCACCTTCCAATACCATATTCCTTTATTAAATCCTCATATCATGAGATTTCCTAAAGTAAATACATATATAGTTGTCTTTTTATGTTTCAAACATTAAAAACTATTACTCACTCTCAAGTGAAATTACCGCCTCATGGAGTCGAATAAGGGCTCATTAATCATGGTGTGTGTCACGCCTAGACCCTCTTGTAGACATGCGGCATCCCTCATGTTCCCTTAGGTCGTTTGATTGCGACGTCCCAATGGCATCACCGACCCATTCTTATTATCGACTATGTATGTGAGCATAAGCATAAACAAATCATCCAACCAACTAACAGGGGTAGTTCAAACCACACACACACACAACACACACGCACACACGCACGCACATGCACACACGCATTATAAAGTCATCATATCATACAAACCATATATGCATAGCTTAAGCATACAAGCTCAAACATAACTCGGTTCGCCACATCGAATCAGCTCAAAAGCGTGGCCATGACCTTCTCCAAAAAAGGTCTCAGGGTAAACCCAATACCTTTAGTACTACGAGAGTGGCTCCAAAAAGTGATACTAACCACATTACCACCTAACTTGCTAAGAGCTCCATAAATAAAGGCTCCGCTTGGACGATCATATCTGGGCCAATCTCTAGATTAAACACAGCCTCATCGGGTACATCCACATCCATAGCATCTAAGCTAATACCCCATGATCCTCCTACAGCCGAAAGTCCATCGAAACTGTGGATGGGCCCATGGATGTCGTCCCTAATCCAAAAATACCATGCCACAAAATGGTGAGCCACCAAGTTAAGAAGTCCCTCATCAACCCAAATAGTCATGACGTAGCGTGTATAACGAGCATCAGTCCCCCCAATCGAATAATCAATCACTTTTTGGCTATGCTCAATGGTGAGTTCAAACCTAATCTGTGACATCCTAAATTTGCAGTCTTGTTTTCTATTGAATAAATCGGGCATTTCATTGATGCATCTATAGGGCTGTTCTCAGAGTTGATCACTCTCGAGATAATTAGACTATCTGGAGAAGCCATTAAGAATTTTAAGGCAAATAGACTTGAGAATTCGACCGTGAATCGACTTCTCGACCGTGTTCATTTGTCGAGACCATTACGGCACAGATATAAATCGATTTGAGATCATATACGGGTTGGTTCGATTGAGATGTGTGGCTAATCGTGGGTGACACCACTAAATTGGAAAATCCTCGTCGGCCAACACTAGACTGATTTTCTTATCGTTTTGGTACCCTGTGTTCGTACTTGAATTCTTGAGATTTTCATGACAATCGAAAGTCGCCAATGAGTTGAGTGGGTTCATAGTGGCTCGAAGAAAATCGACCACGGGTCATTTGCACTGAAAAGTTCTGAAAGTTACCCGGTAGTCTAGGTCACGCTAAAAACGCGTCGAATGGAAATTAACCGTGAATTCGAACCCGATTTCAGAAATTGAAAGTTCTGTGGTGTCACGAGCTATTCTAGGAACGTCGACTCAGTCTCAGAAGATTTTTCAGAGATTCCGAGATTTTTACGGAAAAATCGGTACGAACGTCGCGGAAAATTAACGAAAATTCGGATGGACTCATTTGAAAGAAATTTGGACTTCCATACTGGGCTATGTGCTGATAGGGATTTGTATAAATTCTATGGGCTTTTTCCACGATGAAATTGGACGTCGATTTGAGAAAATTCATGAAGATTTGAAGCTCAAATTGTGAAATTCGTATGATAAGATGAGGGGAGCAATTTTGGACTTTAAATTGGTTTATTTGTGAGTTAATAAGCTTGAAAGTGATGGGGGGGGGGACAAAGAGGATAACATTGTGGGCTTGTGGGGCCAAAGTTTTAATGTATTGGCTAAGGATTGAGGATTTTTATTTCATCTTAGCTGGCTTCCTTCCATCGCACGCCTGTCCACCGCCTCCCTCCATTCGTGCGACATCTCCTGCTTCTGCCTCACTTTTCTTTTCATCTCGTCAAAGCAACCAGCTCTGGTTCCACGATCATTTCCTCTCCATCTTTTCTACCACCGAAGCCTCCATATCCTCTGCATCTCCACGTTTCTCTACCCAAGCTCGTCCGCTTCTCCGCCTCTCTCAACCACATGGTCTTCTCCTCCAACAGCAGCGCCTGCGTCTCCTCCCCACGAAGACCGAAGCTACCAACGCCCATCTCAACTAACGTTGGTCTCCCTCGGTCAAAACACTCTCGCTGGCTTTGATGTTTGACTGAGCAGCATCCACGAAACCTTGGCCAACTCCAGCAGCTTCGGCCATTTGTCCGCGTGCTCCCATCTTCCGTAACAACACACGCCAACCCACTTCTCGCTTCTACGAGACGTCCCCAAACAGCTCGAGCAAAACCGGCGTCGTCCGCAGCTCGATGCCAGCAAATCCAACGCCTGCAGCTTCAGCGTCTTCGTCTCTTTCTTCGCCAGCTCGTGGATCGGCCCTGCAATTGAAGCCACAGCAACTCCAGTCCACGAAGCAGGCCCGTGAATCCAGTCAGTCTGTGGCCCATGTGAGACTCTGCCCAGCTCCTTCGTGAGTTCAGCCGCAAGCCCATTGGAAGCCCATGATTTCAGCAGTCTTCGGCCCATCAGATTCTTTTCTGGTTCAAGCCCATTCACAGCAAGCTTCAGTCCATTTGAAGCCCATGTTCAGTCTTGATTCAAGCCCAGTCTAGTGAAGTCCAGCAAGTCCTTTTGAAGCCCAAGCCCGCGAGGCAAGATCTTTGGGCCCGACCCGAGTGTCCGTTGATGCCGCCGAAAGTTCGGATTTCGGCCGCCGTCGCATCGCCGTCGCAGTGTTCCGATCTTTGCTTTGCTCAAGTGAGTTTTACTCACTAATGCTTTCTTAGTTTGCTAAATTATACTTAAGGTTGGTTAGATTTCATTAAATGCAATTAGGTGGTTAGATTAGTTTAGATCAATTAAATTAGAGACTTAATGATGCATGTTAGGTGGTTAGACTTAGTCATTAGCAAGTAGACATGCCATGTTATCTATGGAACGAGTCTCGGGAATTTTCCAGGCTCGTCTCGGCATCCAATTCAGCATTACGAGCCTAAATTGGATTTTTTTATAATTATTTATTTATTTTTCGAAATTAATTATTCAATTATTTATTTTTCCGGAAATTCAACCGGGATGGCCGGTGATCGGAATTTTATGCTGATTGTCGTGGTGCGGTCCGTTTATTTAATTGAGCTTTATTTTGTGCGGAAATGATTTATTTGTGAATTTAGGATTTATTCCCTAATTTAAATAATATTGGAAGATTAATTGGAAATTAACCGGGCATCAGTTAATGATACCAAAAATGTTTTAGTGGACTACAGAAAATGGTGGGATTTATAAAAAGGAAATTATTATATTTTGGCTAGGACCGATCGTGTACCCACACACGTCATTTTATCTGAAAGGATAAGATTAGTTATTTGATTGTTTGCTTGGAATGACATGTATACCGGCTCGATGACTCCACGGAGCATCTTGAGACAGGACGGTATGATCTACCGGCTCAATGACTCTACGGAGCATCTGGAGACAGTACGGTATGATAAATTGTATGATCTACCGGCTCGATGACTCTACGGAGCATCTTGAGACAGTACGGTATGATAAATTGCGTGTATACCGGCTCGGTGACTTAATATGTCATCTTGAGATAGGACGGTATGATCTACCGGCTCGGTGACTCTACAGATTATCTTGAGACAGTACAGTATGATATACCGGCTCGATAATCCTACAGATCATCTTGAGACAGTACGGTATGATTTGGTAGCTCGATGACTCTATATGTCGTCTGGAGATAAGATAACATACTATCTATATATCACCTAGGGTGAGTAGTCTTGGATGTTAATCGGACTTATAGAAGGTATGGAAGGGGTCGATTCAAGTGATAATTTGGATGACATGTAATCGACTAGGTCGATTGATCGATGATTCGATCTGATTGGGTGATGTGATGTGATGATGTATATTTGATATATATACTAACTTGCAGGAAGGAGCTGAGGCCAAGGTAAGTTCTCTGACTCGTGATGTGCTTAGGCAGCCTAAGGTGTATTGGTTTACTAATCGAGTCTTAGGGGGTAGAACTTGCTGAGACGTGGTCTCATTGGTTATTGAATAACCATTTCAGGACCCTGAGGAGAAGCTGAGGAAGAGGAACCTAAAGAGGAGAAAGACGTTTAAAGAAGAAGATGATCCAGAAAGGGATCTTGAATATAACCCGAATGTGGATTGAAATCCCATCCCTTTTGTAAACCCTGTCTTGGTGTAGATAGGTGTGAGACAAGTATGCTGTGAATAATATTGTAAATATACTATAAGTTGTGTTGTTAATAAAAGTGTGGTTGTGAATTTCAATATGAAAAATATGGCCTGCTTTTCTATCCCATTGTTTTATTGTCTAGGGATTCATAACTGCTTCCGCATGTGCTTAATAAATGAAAGGGTTAGCGATACTTAATCCTGGGATATCGCACTTTAAAATCGACCAAGTAGAAGGATGGGCGCGTCTCCGAAAATCGAGGCGTGACATAATCTAACAGAAGGGCTCAGACATTCTTAGGGCCTGCAAATATTTAATAGACAATAGTGAGATAAAACTCAATGAGTGAACTTTCTAGACCTCACACAGGGAGGTAGCTCACCTCAGAAATGGCCTAAACGTGTAAGTTATTTATCGATAGCAGATCAATAGCAAAGCAACTCCTGCTTTGCCTTAACTATAAATAGGAACAATTATCTCACATTCTCAAACCATCATAATATAAACACATAAGCAATTCCTATAACACTTCTCATACTCAGGAGTTAAACATAAGAATGTGCAATATATTATAGTCATGCACCCATACCATGCAATAATCAAGACATAATCATATATCAATTTCATGCACGTTTCACACATATATGTCCAGATTATTATGATCACTTAGGGCCACAGCCAACCCAAAGGTCAACGGTCTTTCAGCATAACCAAGCCTCGTCTTACTTCATCGAGCATGACAATGTCCCGCGTAAACGCATCAAGACGGCATTTCACTAAGGAGCTTCGTTTCAAAATCAATTCATGAACAACATCCCATTAACTTGAGGGCATCCAAACTAAATCGAGCATTGCCCGCATAAACGCATCAGGACAAATCCATCACCTCGCGTAAACGTATTAGGGTATTTAGGTGACCCCATCACTCAAACCCATTTCTCATCTTCCATATTAATCAATGCAAGAATGAGATGCTCATACGATAGACAATAATGTGTGTCACATACAATCATGTTATGCTTACACCTCATATCACTATATTGTTTCACACTAACGTACCACTTAAACATACCTACGTTTTATCTTTTCGCATAACCTTACATGCATAACAAAAGATTGCAATCCTCAAGCACCATAAACACTTATCAATTCCCATTCTAAGTGTCACCTAGTCATGCACTATAATCAAATTGAACAACTAATGATGCTTCCTATCATTGGAACTCAAAGCATAGAATACTTATTAAAGATAAGTTAAGTCATTGTCTAGAGTCTAAATTATTGCAATTACCTATCCAACAACTTATCCCATTAATATAACATACTTATTCCATTAATATAACATGCCACAACATCATATTACATGCCACATATCACCACACAATAACTTATCACATTAATATAACATGCCATAACAACTTATCACTCAACACTTATCACCACATAATAACTAATCGTGTAACAGCTTATCACATGTCACTTATCACATAATGATAACTTATCGAAAATTGGAAGGGCATATAGTGATAAGCTATCGGCAAAATATGATAACCTATCGCGATAACCTATTGGTAAACATGATAACCTATCACAATAACCTACGATAACCTATCGAAAACTAACCACAACATATTGTGATAACTTATTGGAAGTCCATGATAACCTATCGTGATCATCTAACGTTAATCTAGTCTTAAACTAAGTCTTAAGTGCAATAACAACCCTAATCAAGGGCTAGAAAGTCAATCACACCTAAATCCAAGATCGACAGACTACGAGGAAGGGACGGTAAGGCTGGACAGCGAGCAGCGGCTGCTGGTTATGTGATAGCCTGATTTTTTATTCTGTTTTCGATTGAATGAATTGAGCTTTTCATCAATGCACTTATAGTCTTTTTCTCTGAGTTGATCACTCACGAGATAACTAGTCTACCAGGTGAATCCATTAAGGAATCTAAGCGCGACAGACTTGAGAATTCGATCAAAAATCAATTGCTCGACCGTGCTAATCTGCAAGGGTTAATACGGCACCGTTAAAACCGATTAGAGACTGGAGATAGGTCAGTTCGACAGAGGAATGTAATTAAAGTGTGGGTGATTCCACCTAATTGCAAAATTCGCGTCAAACAACATTAAACCGATTTTTTTTGTCGTTTTTATACCTTGTGATTGTATTTGAAATCTCGAGATTTTCACAACAACCGAGACTTGTCTATGAGTAAGATATACTCAATGTGAATCGAAAATAATCGACCACAGATCAAATGCGGTAAAAGTTCTTAAAAGCTACATGGTAGGTTAGGGCACACTAAGATCGCGTCTTGTTGAAATTAATCATGAAATTGAACCCAATTTTAGAAATCGAAAGTTCTGGCGTATCATGAGTTAATTTAGGGACGTCATCTCATCCTTTGAGAAATTTTCGGCGAGCCCGGAATCTTTCAGAAAAATTGAATTTCAAACAATTTGGAAAAAAAATTCGGATGGGAGAGGGATTTGCCATTTTTGCTATCCAAAATTGGCTTTTGTCAGAATTTATCTACAAGAAAGTAATGGGGGACCAAAGGGATGAGCATGTAGACTTTGGGGGACCAAGACATCATGAATTAGATATTTGTGATTGACTTTTAAGTCTTTGTTCCCTTCTCTCTCTCTCTCTCTCTCTCTCTCTCTCTCTCTCTCTCGTCTACCTCCTTTCCCCTCCCTTTCTTCTTCATGCGAACCTCCTGCTTCACCAAATCTAGCTGCTTTTGTCTTCTTTTCATTTTTCTTCCTTTCACGCTTATTTCCCCTCTGCCCTTGCCACATTCCATTTCCATTTCACTGCCCCAGCTTCCACCAACTGCCCTGACTCCTCTTTGTGTCATCACCCCACCAAGTCAACCCCAGCAGCACCTCACGAAGCTGACTTCGCCACAACAACTTTACCGCTTTGTCCCCTAGCCCCACGTCCAGCCCATCTCGTGTTGCTCCACACTTTAGCAACCCAGCCAAGTCCAGCACCAAATCAAGCAGCCCTCCTTGCCTCCAGTCCAGCTCGCAACTCAGCCTCAATTCAAGTCGAAGCTAGCCCACTTGGATCGACCAGCAGCTCCCTCAAGTCAGGATCGAACCTAGCAGCTTAGTTGTGGGCTTGCCAAGCCTTTTTCAGGCCCTTCCAAGCTTCCTTTGGTGCTGCTGTAGGCCCAAGTTTTGGTCGCTGTCGTGTTGCTGTTGCCATGAACTCATTGGCTCGTTAAACTAGTGAGTTTACATTCTAATCCCTAATTAGTAGGTTAATTACACTTCGGAGTGGATTAGAATATGCCTAGATAGGGTTAAGGGTTAATTTAGTTAGTATAATTAGTTATTTAGTTAATTAGTTAGGTTAATTAGGTGGTTAGGTAGCTTAGAGGATTAGCCTAATTAGTGTAGTGTATTCATCCTAACCTAGGATAGTTAATTAGTCCAAGTAGGTTGTTAGATTAGCTTAGGTTGATTAATTAGTGATTTATTTAATTGTTTTGCATTTTTTAATTATTTTGTAATTTATTTATTATTTATTAATTAGTGGAAATTATACCGAGATAGCCCGTTGTTAGAATTTCGTGTTGATCGTCGTGGTGTAATTGGTTTGTGCAATTAAGTGTTAATTTGTGCAATTTGATGTTGATTGGTGAATTTTAATTTATTAGTTCAAAATTATGGATGTTTGGTATTTAATTAGAAAAATACCGGGTGGTGGGTTTTAACGCCAAAAATGTTTTTAGGTACTATATAAAGTTGTGGGATTTTTAAAAGAAATGATATCACATTTTATGATTTAGTCTGATTGTGTACCCAAGCACAATTATTTTACCGGGTGTTTTTAATATGAAGAAAATAGGCCAAGTGCATTATTTTAATTGAGGCATTTGAGCACAAAGCACGATATCCTTGGCCAGGGTTGGATGTGCATGTGGTCACTATGAAAACCCGTCACTCGATGAAGGTCAGGTGGAAGATGCTTCTATATGGAATGCCCCTACAACGGATGCCGGATCGCGGTAGAGGCCAGACCGATACTCCTTCGGGAATGTCGTTTAGAGGTAGACATTACCATACTCGATAGGATGAGATGATGCTTGGTTATGCTGGATGACCGCTAACTGTAGAGTCAGCCGTGCCATTGGGCCGTAATTAATTGGAATGCTTGAATGGGTGATATAGCCGCGTATTATTATGGGAAGAAATTGTGTGGCACGGAATGGGACGTGTCATAACAATTTGACATTATATTCAGGTCCCTTATGATTGATTGAGATATGATTAGAAGCATTCCAATTATTGATTGCATTAACTGCATATAAATAAATGTTATATGAGCTGTACTAACATGCAAGAAGTGCTGAGGCGAGGTAAGTCTTCTATGATTCGTGATTAGGCTACCTCTAAGTGTATTATCTTCCTAATCGGGGTTTAGAGTGTAGACTCGCTGAGACATTGTCTTATCCCGTTGTGGTTTACAATTTTACAGGTCCTTAGATGGAGGTGAGACCAATTCGTTTTGGGTGGCCGTGAGAGGCCGAGACTTAGTGTACCATACTCCCTATTCAGGGGAACCCCGATTGGACCCGTGAGCTAGTCATGACTACCATTTGGGTCAATGAGGGCCTACCTCAATTGGTCCCTCATGGATTTACAGCGTGGTTTCGCCACAAGCCCAATGGTGTCCGGGAGGGTCCCCTGGATGGTTTTGATGGGTCTGCCGTCAATGATGATTATATGGAGCACCTCGACCCTATTGTGGACGCCAATATCATTTTTGATATCAAGGCAAATCAGTTGCCCGAGGATGAGCAGGAGCCCGAGGTAGAGGAGGTAGCTAACCTGCTAGACATCAACATTCCTGACGGTGTCGTAATGGACCTGGATCCCAAATAGGAGGATGTGACATCTTGAATTTCAGGTTTTGATTTCGATTGAATAAGTTGGGTTTTTCATCGACGCGACTATAATGCTTTTCTCTGAAATGGCCACTCACGAGATAACTAGCTTATCAGGTGAAGCCGTTAAGGAATATAAACGCAATAGACTTGGGAATTTGACTAGGAATTAACTGCTCGACTGTGTTAGTCTGCAAGGGTCATTACGGCACATTCAAAAACCTATCAGAGATCGGAGATAGGTCGGTTCGACTGAGATGTGTGGCTAAACGTGGGTGATCTCACTAATTTGCAAAATTCTTGTCGATCGGCGCTAGACTAATTTTTTGTCATTTTGGCGCCCTATGTCGGTATTTGAAACCTTGAGATTTTCACGATAACTGAGATTCATCAATGTGTCGAAGAGGTATGTGTGGCTCGAAAGAAAATCGACCATGGGTCAATTGTACCAAAAATTCCTAAAAGCTACTCGGTAGGTTAGGTTACGCTAAAATCGCGTCTGATTAAAATTAATTGCGAATTTGAACTCGATTTTAGAAATTGAAAGTGTTATCATGTCATGAGCTATTTTATGAATATCGACTCATCTTTCGAGAAATTTTCGGCGAGTTCGGGATTTTTACGAAAAATCGATTTGGACGATTTGGAAAATGAACGGAAATTCGGATTGGCCAAATTGAAGGGATTTTTGGCCTCCGGCGTGAGTTACTTGGTGAATGGAAGTTGTGTGGGCTTTTTCTCCATCCAAATTGGACCTCAATCGAAGAGGTTTGTTAAGAAATCGGATTCCGATAAAAATGAAATAGAATTTGGAATTGAGGGAAATGGTCATTTTTGTTGCCCAAGACTTGTTGTTTGGGGAAAATTTGGTGCAAGAAAGCAATTAAGGATCACGTGCTTTAGCATAGAGATTTTTGGGAACCAAATTGGACTAAGCAAGAGCAAGTGAGATCAAGATTTTTGGGTTATAGGAATTTCTTTTAAATCTTCTTTTAATTTTCCTATTTTCCCTCCCCTTGTCCAAACGCCCACGTCCCCCCTTCATTTTTCCTTTCTCTCACTCTCTCTCTCTCTCTCTTGCTCGCTCGCGCACGCGAAACCCCCCCCCCCCCCCACAAACCGACCGTCCCTCTCTCTACCGTGTCCCATTTTTCTTCCCCTCACCTTTGACTTTTTAGTCTCCCTTATCCTCTCCCCCACGTTGCTGACGCCACCCTCTCCCCTTTCCCTCTTTCTTTCTTTCTTTTCTTTTATCACTTGTTGCACATTCATCCCCTTTTAGCTGACACACAAGCCCTCCACCTCTCTCTCTTTTGTTCAACCGCCCCTCTCAACCAATTTGGCAGCTTCTTCTTCATTGGTTTTCTCTGCCATTTTTGCCTCACGTCTGCGAAGGGACCTTCGCCAGTCAACCCTCACATTTCCAGCAATTCGGTTTAGCCCCACCAGCCGTGGAAATCCAGCAGCACCATAAGGCTTTGCGGGCCAATTTTTAGGCCTGATCCGTGCCTCGTTAGTGTTGCTGCTTTGGAGCTTTCCGTTCTTCATCGCGTCTCCGTTGTTTTGATCCGAGCGGATCGTTAATCAGGTAAGTTTAACTCACTAATCCTCGCTTAGTAAATTAATGACGTTTAAGGCTTGATCAGTTTAGACTAAGCTTTGTTTAGTGGATAATTAGAACGATTTAGTAAAGTAGTTAATTATCAATGCATATTAGGTGGATAGTTTATTGCAATTAGGGCCTAGAAAAGCTCTAGTATTTATCTAGAGTAGTTCGAAAATTTTCCGAGCTCGTCTCGGCTTCCAATTAGGTTTCTCCGGGCCTAAGTTGCATTTTCGGTATCTATTTATTAATTCCCGTAATTATTTAACTATTTATTTATTTTCTAGAAATTAGACCGGAATAGTCGATGATTGAAATTTTATGCTGATTGGAGTGGTGTGATCTGTTTATTTAATTGAGTTCTAATTTGTGCTGATTGTGAGTGATTTGTGAATTTGGGAATTTATTCCTAAATTTATTTATTTTCATTATTTAATTAGAAAATAACCGGCCGTCGGTTTACAACGCCAATTTTTTTTTTATTGACTATATAAATTGTGGGAATTTTGAAAGTAAAGATACCATATTTTTTTGCTAAGACTGATTGTGTACCCACACATGATTATGTTATCGGGTACCCTTAATATGAGGAATATGGGCTAAGATGTCTTGTTAATTGAGGAATCAAGTTGAAAAGTGTAATGTTGTTGGTCGTGGGTGAATAATCATGTGATGTTGTGGGTTAGATCAAGGAAAGCACCAAACTTGGAATCAGTTGTGCTCACTGAGCCGTAATTCAGCATTACCACCTAATCTAGGTTGTGCTCGCTGAGCCGTAATTCAGTATTACCATCGAATTTGAAATCGGTTATGCTCGCTAAGTTGTAATTCAGCATTACCGACAAAGATTTAGTAGGTTATACCCGCTGAGTCGTAATTCAGCATTACTGCCAATGATTTAGTAGGCCATGCTCGCTGAGCCATAATTCAGTGTTGGAGTTGAGTAAGTGAGATGATCGGGGAATGGTCTCGATGACATGTAATTGACTGAGTCGATTGATCGATGATTCGATCTAAATTCTTGATTGATGTGATGATGTGATTTGATGATTGTTTATTGAATTGACTTGCAGGAAGGAACTGAGGCCAAGGTAAGCCCTCTGACTCGTGATTGTGCTTAGGCAGCCCTTTAAGCGTACTTTCTTCCTAGTTAGGTCTTAGGGGGTTGAACTTACTGAGACATCGTCTCACCCCGTTATGAGATAACATTTTCAGATCCCTAGTTGACAACGGTGGAAGACCTGAAGCCTGAAGTTTAAAAGGTGAAGCCCAAAGGATTGACGAACTTGTCTGACTACTTAATCTTAGGACAATTCTCTTTTGGTTGATAGCCGATCACTTTTTGTAGGCTTATGTGTATAAACATGTGTGTTTATAAAAATGTATTTTGACAATAACTGGTCGTACTTTTCTATCCTATCTTGTTGTTGTCTAGGGATTTATAAATCGCTTCCGCATGTGTATTAAAATGAATGGGTTGGCGATGTGTCATGAGATGTCGCAATTTAATCGACCAAGGAAGGATGAGCACGTGCTTGAAGGATCGAGATGTCACAGAGGGTCTGGGGTAGGGTTAGTTGGGTAGTTCTTTTTGTATCTGACCTCCTATATATAAACCTATAGAGCTGACCTATTTGTTTATAAAGTGTGTTTGTTTAAATTGATTGTTCTGTTTTTCTATCTCATGTTGATTATTGTCTGGAGATTGTTTATTTCGCTTCCATGAGTGCATGAATTGTTTGGGTCGGCGACGCATCCTAGGAATGTCACAATTTGATTGACCATCGAGGGATGTGCGCACGCTTGAGGTATGGGGCGTGACAGGTCATGCCTCCACAGCTCACATTGAGGGGCTCGACGGCATCATAGAGGAGGTATGGCAGTAGCTAGGAAAACAGTCAGCGTCCCTTGGCTTGTGGCGTCCAACCGAGAAAGAGAGCATGAAAAGGAAGGTCCGGCAAAGGCTGAATGGCCTCCTCCTTGTCTCTAACAATCTGACACAGCGACAAGAATGATGGTGCAAAAATGGCAGTTCAACGACAAACATGAATGGTGGACAGTGGCCAGTGAGGAAATGAGAAGAAATGGAGGAAAAATGGCTTGAAAAGAGAGAGGAAATGGAGAAGTGTGGCTCGGCTAAACACAAGGAAAAGGGAGAAAATGGAAGCAAAGTGAAAGAAGAGAGGGAGAGAGAGCGTGCTGTGCAAAACAAAAGGGAATGAGGAAGGAGAGAATGAGAGAGAGAGAGAACTTTGCCATTAAGGCCTTGTACTTCAAATCCCTCACAACTTTGCATTTACTTGGATAGGAATGAACTCATAAAGAGAGAAAATCCAAGCCATTAATGCCAAGATATCCACACATGTAGAAATAGGCTTAGGCTAGGTTTTAGGTTGGCTAGGATCTTCTTCTTCCCGAAGCATATGGCCACCCCCTCTATGCTCTTTTCCCATCTTGCTCCTTTGGTCCTTAGCTTTAAGAGAGATCAATTGGGTCTTTGCAAGAAGATTTGACACTATTCATGCACATTGGTGCATCATATGCCTAGATTTCATAAGGCTAAGGTGGGCTTCGAGGTCCATGGCCCTCTTATGCCGCCCATTTCCTTGGGCATGGGCCCCTCGAGCTGCCCAATATGGGCGCAGCCCATTGGGCCGTCCAATGTGGGCTTGGGCTCACTTGGATCCTTGTCCGTGGCTCATTTCTACTTTCCTAAATCTTAGCGTTCCACCAATGAGAAATCAAGTTTTCACCCCATAATGGGTTTCTTAATGTTTTTGCAGTTTATCGATCCTCATTATAATCTCGTTTCGAAGATTTGCCACCGTTATAATCTGTTCTGAAAATCAGGATCGGATCGAGGGTGTCATAATGTGTGATCTTTGTTCTTTCAGAAAAAGAAAAAAGAATGGCCCATTTGAGTCCAATGCATCAAACAAGCATGAATGAATCTGTATCAAAGCAGTGAGAAAATAGGGGCCTAAATGTGATGCCATGTTAAATGAACGAAAGAAGATCTGAAGAAAATGTTTGAATGTCGATCGTGAATCCAACATACACAACTCAAATTACAAAGATTAATTCAGTCCAATTAGATTAGCATGCATGAATCTATTGCATGCGATTTAAATAACAACATCGATCAATTGTAACAGTGTGCACGAGTCCAATGCATACCGTTTTAATAACAAAAGTGAATCTAATCAAACTACCGAACCAAATGATCTTTGCGCTTCCTGTTATATTAACCTTCTTCCTACCCTTGTGACCTTTTGATAATGTGCAAAATAGAGGATTGCATCTCTTAAGTAGAGGAGCAGTGGATTGGGCGAGAAGATTTTCTCTTTTTTAATTTCGCTTTCAATACAACTTCCGCAGCCTGTAGTCACCGTTCCTCTTTTTCCTCAATTCTGATTGGGTGTCTATGCAATAGGTTGTTGCGATAATTTTCACTTTTCAAGGTGAAATACTATTTTCCCTGTATGACGTGCAACTAGCTAATTTCGTGATAGGTGCGCGCGTGTACGAATTATTCATGGCTTAAATAAAAGCAAAATGACATGCGTTGGTCCAACATGTAGCATAGATGATACGAACTAACGGAAATCAATATTCACATGTCCGATTCATGGCATAAGTTTCACGACATAACATGGATGAGTCCCCATAAACAAATACAATTCAATCTATGTTGCAAATGACCGAGATATGGAGTTGGTTTTTCCAAAACCTAGTTTTCAAATATTTTTTCATTATTATCAAAATGCTTATAGACACCTAATTTTTTAGCAAAAGTTTTGACAAAAATTGACTGAGAATATAACCTCCTTAAAAATTCAATCCAAGAATGGTTGGTTTTCAAGATATTGCAACTTTTAATCACAGTTGTCCAATCGTGAGATGTCAAGAATTTTGTGACGTGACCCGATTGATTAATTTCATTTTATATATCAAGTCACAAATTTTTTAAAGCCCAAAGAATCACATAAAGTAGATTTTTAACAACGAAAATTTCTTAACTTTCCACTACAATCATATGTTGGTCCAATTTTCAAAAATCCATTCCGAGTCACGAGCTTATGAAAACTTTATACACAGTCATAGACTCATAGGGGCTAGTGGCCTTTTCGCCGGAGACTGGTCGGTGTTTCATAGCACCCATTTATTACTAACCAAGGCCTAGGGTGTGCCTATCCCTACATAGGGCACAGTGGCCTTTGTCTGGCTTTATAGCCTTTTAGGAGGGTTCTTCTTAACTAAGAAATTTTACATGGAACTAATTAATAAATCTTGCTCAAAACAAATCAAATTAACTCTACAAAGTTTAAATGACACTCCCTCTACTTAGTCAAAAATATTTGACTCTATCAAACTTTTCCTCTACATCTCTTTGTGGATTCCAAGGCCTGAAATAATTGAAATTTGAATTAAATCAATTTAGAGCTGGGTCTTTGTTTCTAGGTACTTGGAGTATTGTCTACTCCATCGATAATGCAATCTTCTTTTACAATGCAATACATCCAAACTTGGTGATTTCACATAATCTCAATCTATTCACCTTCTACACTTGGGTTCTTCCAAGTATATTGATGTACTCATATTATTGAAGTCGTTCTCCATTATTTGGTTCATCCAAGCACCTCAATGATTTAATGTCCCTTGCTTGTTCCCCAAAATCCAAAGGTTCTTCCAAGTCTAACACTTTCACTCAGTATCTTGTTCTCTATATGCAAAGTAAGAATATTCTTCAATAGCACATACAGCATAGTGTTAACATTATCTGCATATAAACTTGTACATGTAGAGGATAATTCGTTTATGTGCACACACACATATGTGTATATATATATCTTCAAAATACATAAGGAGTCTTATTAATATAATTTACCTTGTTAAAATGAACATTTTTTTGGTCGGTTAAAATGAGCATTTGACCCCTATTTAAATGGAAAAACCGGAAGCAAGCAAGGGAAATGATGCGCAAGGGACCTCGGGCCTTACTGAAGACCATTGGGCCTCTGCACACCGTCATAGGGACATTGTACAGGGCCCTCGGCAGAAAAGAAACAAGCGTGGGGCCGTGGGGCATGGGCCCGGCGCTGCAAACGCTTTGCGGCATTTGCTTGTTGGGAGTGCCACCACTTGGATCAAATTTTCTTTTTTCTTTCTTTGAAAAATCACTTATTTTATTTTTATATCTGTCCGAACTTTGACCCCTCAAAAAAATTACTTATTTTAACTTTTGTCCGAACTTTGACCCCTCATTTCCCTTTAGTTCGACATTTGTAAAAGTATTGGGATTATGGATTTTTGCAAACTTGATCGGAATGGTCATGGTAAAAAGTCACAGCATCTTTCTCATTGAAATTCTGATTGACCTAATTCTTGAGGCATTAGTTGTGACTAAAATATACCTGAATTCATCGGGTAATTTGGAAAATCACAATTTTCTCGACATCCTCAAGATTGGATGGCTGTGATTAAAAGTTATGATATCGGTGGTCCGGCCATCCGATGTGGCAAATTGGGTGCCATTGTTCTTTCTGAGCACAAACCAATTACACCAATCATTGTAATTTCAACGATTTTTTTTTCCAACACTCAAGGTTTCGATGCATTTGAAACCAATAAATTTTCCAATGGAGTAAGTGCAATCCGAGAATAGTTTGTGGAGTCAAACATTGGTAAATAAATGAGGGCCTTCAGTAATAGTTGCAAAGAGAGAGGTACGTGTGTCCGTTGAGAAAATTTTACACTCTCGTGCAAGGCAAATACTAATGAATGCAAAAGTAATTGAAGGCCACCATGAGTCCATGACAATGAACTTTTGAATGTGCAACTTTATAGATCTAGCTTGGTGTTAATGCTTTTTCTTACCATTGTTAGCCTAACCTTTTCACAGCAACAAAGCTGGAAGTGTTGTCTCCCGATGGTCTTTTGGTCGTTCACAATCTTTATGACTATCTCAAAGTGTCATTTCACTAACTAGTAAAGTTGAGAACTTTTTCCCTCCATTTTGGAAAAATTTCATAGGTGACTTAGAGGTCTTCACTCTTCCTGTTCTTTTTCCCCCTAATGCTAAAAGAAAAAGAAGATGATGTCTCTCATGGTGAAGGAAGCCTTGTTAAGTTGGCAGCAGGATCGGTAGTACGCTCAAAATGTTCGAACTTGACTTGGATTCAACATTAGCATACATCGTTAGTGTCAAAAAAAGATTTACACAAGTGGCCTTATAGTTACATCACTAACTTAAGAAAGAGGAATTGTGATCCTAACATTAATTGTTGATAGGTTGATTTTATTAAATATTTTATAAACGCGCGGTCTCATTTTCTTTGTTCTCATTTTTTCATGAAAATCAAAATTCAAGATGACTTGATTCATTCATACAATGATTTCCAAGTATGGTTTTGGGAGTGGGAGAGACTTGTGATTGTAGAGGACTTGTTCTGAGGCTCGCATGCAATTCTTTTGCCAAGAGAATTTATACGATGGCTTCCATATATGGTTTTGGGAGGGGAGAGAGAACGATGATTGTGGAGGAGCTTATCCCAAAGTTCTCATGTGATTCTTTTCGCAAGAGAGGATAAGTTTTAGTCACAATACCAATCAACTGGAACCGGTAATTATAGACAACCTTATCTTGAGGCTCACACGTAAGTATTGTGCACGAGTAATTCCATTGTCCAGATGAATGAAGTAGAGAACGTGTGAAAGGAGATTCTAGCAATGTTAAGGGACTTCAATGCAAGGTGATGGGTGAGAGTTTGATACATTGCTATTGGAGAGACTAAAGCTATAGTTCTTCCTTTGTGAAATTAACTATTAAATAATTGGTTTAGGGCATTGTACAGTGAATAATGAGAAATTTCATGTTAAACATGATTGTCTTCTATGCATTCACATTCTTCATGACTATCTCAAAGCGTCATCGTACCTCTAATTAGTAAAGGTGGAAACCTTTTTCCTTCACTTTGGAATAATTTTATAGGCTTGACTTAAAAGTCGTTACTCTTGTTTTCTTTTGGTGCTAAGAGAAAAAGAAGATGCCTTGTCTCATGGTCCACTTTGGAAAAAATTTCATAGGCTTGACTTAAAAGCCGTCACTCTTGTTTATAGGCTTGACTTAAAAGTCATCACTCTTGTCTTCTTTTGGTGCTAAGAGAAAAAGAAGATGCCTTGTCTCATAATCCACTTTGGAAAAAATTTCATTGGCTTGACTTAAAAGTCGTCACTCTTGTTTATTGGCATGACTTAAAAGTCGTCACTCTTGTCTTCTTTTGGTGCTAAGAGAAAAAGAAATGCCTTGTCTCATGGTCCACTTTGGAAAAAATTTCATAGGCTTGACTTAAAAGTTGTCACTCTTGTTTATAGGCTTGACTTAAAAGTCGTCACTTTTGTTTTCTTTTTTTGGTGCTAAAAAAGAAAAAAGAAAAAAAAAAGAAGATGCCTTGTCTCATGGTCCACTTTGGAAAAAATTTCATAGGCTTGACTTAAAAGTCATCACTCTTGTTTTCTTTTGGTGCTAAGAGAAAAATAAGATGCCTTGTCTCATGGTCCACTTTGGAAAAAAATTCATAAGCTTGACTTAAAAGTCGTCACTCTTGTTTTCTTTTGGTGCTAATAGAACTTGACTTAAAAGTCGTTGCTCTTTTTTTTTTTTTTGGTGCTAAGGGAAAAAGAAGATGCATTGTCTCATGGTCCACTTTGGAAAAAATTTCATAGAATTGACTTAAAAGTTGTCACTCTTGTTTTTTTTTTTTTTTTTAAAAAGCTAAGAGAAAAATAAGATACCTTGTCTCATGGTCCACCTAGGAAAAAATTTCATAGACTTGACTTAATAGTCGTCACTCTTGTTTAAAGTGGAATTCAAAAGTACTCTCACTTTACTAAAGTTCATTTGGTAAATGTCATCCACATGTACTCTCCACGTGCCTCCAACTACTCTTCTCAGTTCTCGTGACATAGAATGGCAATATAATGGGAGAAAAATATCATGGCTCATCAAGTGACAATCATCATTATTTCGATGACATCAAGTAAAGAATAACAGTGGATATGATCAAATAACATGAATATTCCATGTACTCTTTATAAATCAATGCATCATAACATAAACCATATTATAGCAAATGTCAACGTCAACCACTCATGTCAAGGAACCTCTTGGTCATTTTTTGGCTATGCTTCATTTTCCATATAAGAGAAAGAAAAGTGAAGACTAAATAGATGAAAGCCATTTCCAATTGCCAATCTTGATCATCCAATGGCTTTTGTCACGTCCTGATCCTCTGAGCACATGCTCATCCCTTAGTGGTCGATTAAATAGCAACGTCCCAAGACACGTCGCCGACCCATTTAGTTTAATGTGCATGCGGAAGCGAATAAATAAATCCATAGATAACAATAAGATGGGATAGAAAAGTAGGGCCACAATTTTTTCTTGAAAACCAAACCACACTTGTATACACATAACATACTATGTCATATACAATACTAGCCGACTATATACAAAGTCTGCAAAACAAGGGGGGTAGAGGCTACAAGTCTTTATTCGTTCGAGTCTTCTTCAGAATACACCGGGGTCCTTGGGTCCAACAGATATGGATCCACCACTGATCCTTCCAGAGGATTTGTTGTGCCTTTCTTAAGAGCAACCTCCAGCACATACAAAGGGACCTCAGGCTTAGGTATAGGACCCACTCTATTGCCATTCCGCTCTTGACGATACCATGATCGGTATTGGTGGGGTACCTTATGGGATAAGGCCTCATCAACCTAGACCACGGTCCTCACCAACTCATAGACCCATCATTTTGGGTTCCCATGCAGTGGGATAAAACACTTCTGCTTAATGACTTTCTTGGGTTGCCCAAAACACTCAGGAGGGGTGGCCATCTAACGACTTGAAAATGTTATCCCACAACAGGGTGAGATGACGTCTCAGCAAGTTCACCCCCTAAGTCCCGACTAGGAAGAAAATACGCTCCAAGGGCTGCCTAACCACAAGCACAAGCTAGATGACTTACCTTTGCCTCAGTTCCTTCCTGCAAGTCAGTACAATTCGCAAATTCATTGAATCACATCAACAAATCAATTCATCACAACAGATCGAATCATTGATTAGTCGACCCAGTCGATTCCATATCATCAAGACCATCACTCAATCAATACATTCAATACTATCTAT
This sequence comes from Eucalyptus grandis x Eucalyptus urophylla, assembly GCA_028830015.1. NCBI lineage: Eukaryota > Viridiplantae > Streptophyta > Magnoliopsida > Myrtales > Myrtaceae > Eucalyptus > Eucalyptus grandis x Eucalyptus urophylla. The sequence goes on along the minus strand of CM054193.1, from coordinate 30,858,549 downwards.
AAAGTCCAATCATATCCAAGACTGCTTACTCTAAGCTGGAAATAGATAGTATAGTTCGCACTAAGCTGATAAATAGTATACTACTCTTGCTAAGCTGACATATCAAGCCATTGGGCTGATATAATATACTAATAATGTTGACCGGAAGCTGCTAAGGTGTACTGCTCTTGCTAAGCTAATATATTTAAGCCAATAAGCCGATATAGTACACCAATATACTGCTCTCACTAAGCTAACATATCAAGCCATCGGGCTTATATAATATACCCATGATGCTCACTCTAGGCTGATAAAGTATACTGCTGGCACTAAGCTGACATATCAAAGCCCGTAGGCTGATATAGTATACTGTTCTCACCATCTAAGAATGCCACCATTTTTTAGCATTCCCAATAAAAATATTCGTGTGTGGGTACACGGTTGGCCTTAGCCAAGATACAATATTTCTCTTTTTAAAAATCCCACTAATTTCAATAGTCTACAAACGCATTGCATATTCATTAATAAAGTACCAATATGGATCAATTTATGTTATTTTGATTTGTCTTCTTACCCATTACATTTCTACAATTGAGAGTGGAGAATTTAAATATAAACGAGAGAAAAAACTATAGATTGTCAACAATGTTATCCACATAATTCAACATAAGACACTATTAATATTTTCTATATAACTCTACAGAACTTTTCTTATTTGGAATGTCAATCTCCAAAAGATATTAGTTATGTGATAAAGCAAATGTAAACTTTTTATACACCACATAGAGAGACAACTCTAATGATATTTTTAATTTAAACCAATTCAATATTTTTTTTATCATGTACTATATTTTAATATGCTCGAAGCCTTTAATCTCACAATACTTGAACACCAACTTAATTGCTTGATCATCAGTAATATGGGAATACATACTAATTCCTTTTTTAAGTTTGCAAATCCCTCATATATTAATATATGGAAGACAAATATTGCAACAAAGAGTATTAATACTATAATACGTAAGAAACATGTTGAAATGATCTTCAAAAATTTTGATATGATAGTAAATTTTCTATACCATAATAAGAACTTAGGGTGATTTTAGTTTTTTATATGTAATTTCTATGTATTGATTTTTCAATATATAATCTAGATAATTGTGAATGATGCAATGAAAAGTTTATTATTAAAAGATTAACACACAATTTTACCATAGTTATCCTTCATGTATTTTGTCATCTAAATGCTTACTAAAATAATTTGCAAAAGATTAGCGCCGATCGGAGAGAACGGGCTAGAGAATGATTCCAGTCCTCACGCTCCTATCTTTGGGCGAGTACTACAGGCTCGAGAGGAAATAGGGGCATTCAGATCAGCTCCCTTTTCTAATTCGGATTTGAAAGTTGGTCCTTCCCTGAAAACCTCTCTGTCTCTTCATTAGAGTTGTTTTGTCGGTTTGTACAATAATTGAGTTATGTGGACTAGCAGTGATCTATACTAGTCACTTCTATTTTTCGGCCACAAAGAAGCTTGCGTCAATCAGAAATCCATCGGTGGACGGTCTTCGGTGAAAAAAAAGTCCATGTGCTCACACCTTTAGATGTTTTGGTCCATCCTTGAGCACCACCATTTACCAAGGTACCAAAGTAAGTCATACATCTTTGTACTCTAGCATAAGAATAAATCAAGTGCCTAGTAAAACACTGTACCAAATCTTAAGCTAGTATACATTGCTGATTGTTGAACTCCATTGGTACATTAAATAAAAAAATTATCTAATGTTGCCTTGTCAAATTAATCAACAATTTAATAACAAATTCAGCATCAAACAAAGAAATTTGTGTTGATGTGACAATCCGAATAATGCCGTGTTGTGTTGTCCTAAGCAAAAATAAGTCCTTGTGCTCATACCTATTTGAAATCTAAGTCCATACTTAAGCACCATGATTTTCCAAAGTTGTAATATTATTAATAACGCCGTGATACATGGTCTTGAGTGAAATTTACTCCATGTGTTCATACCTATTAGATATCTTTATTCACCCTCAAGCACCATGATTTCCGAAGTTCTAATAGTTTTAATAGATCTAATATTATTTTATGCTGAGATACTTAATTGTGCTTATAATTAATCTCTTTTGAGTAGTCACGTGTTAAATAATTATGTAGTGAAGAAAAAATAACTACTCGGAGGTTGGGAATGCCCTTTTGAGGAAGCCAGCAAAGTGTTCATCATCATCATCATCATCATCATCATCATATTTATAAGTGAGCCTATGACGAATGCTAACCTAATGACATCAAATACTTCTATTACAGAAAGAAAAACGCAGACTAAACCGATCAAAGCCATTTCCTCGAAGCTGGTATGCGGTCCTCATCGAAAATAAGTCCATGTGTTCATACATATTACATATTTTGGTCCATACTCAAGCACCGTGTTTTTCCAGTGTTCTACTATTATTAATAGATCAAATATTATTTTTTGCTAGTACACTTAAATGTGTGTATAATTATATTTTCTTGAGTGATCATGTGGTAAATTAGTATTTAGCAAGGAAAAAACTACTTCTCGGAGGTTGGGGATGACATTTCGAGGAAGCCAGCAAAGTTATTTTTATCAGCGAGCCCACAGATAACGAGAATCCACCATCCTACAGTTGTTTGTCGGTTTGTGCAACAATCGAGTCCACTAGGGCCAGTATTGATCACACCATTCAGTACTTATGTCAGTCACAGAGAATATTTGCCAATCTGGCAGCCCGAATAACACGGCGGTGCGCGGACGTCAATGAAAATAAGTCCATGTGTTCACACCTTTACATGCCTTGGACTGCCCTCATGCACCATCATTTTACAAAGTCCTGGTAGGCTGGCAGCTAATCACCCATTTAGGTAGAGAAAAATTATGTGCTTCCATCTTTATTTTATAGAATTATGCTTACAATATTCATTTTTTTTTTTTGGTAGTACACTTAAATGTGCATGTAATTATATTTTCTTGAGTGGTCATGTGGAACATTATTATATAGTAAGGAAAAAATTACTTTTCGGAGATTGGGGACAATATTTCGAGGAAGCCAACAAAGTTGTTTTTATCAGCAAGCTCATGACCTAGATCTCAAGAATCCACCACCATAAAGTTGTTTTTATCGGTTTGTGCAATAATCAAGTCCACTAGGACCGAGTACTGGATCAACACCATTCACTACTTTTGTCGACCACAGAGAAGTTTTTGTCCCTCTAACAGCCCGAATAATGAGGTGGGATGCGGACTTAAGTGAAAATAAGTCCTTCTATTCGCACCTTTACATGTGTTGAACTACCCTCATGCACCGTCATTTGCCAAAGTTCTGAAATAAGTCATGCATCTCTATCCTCTAGTATAAGAATAAACCCAAAAGAATTTACAATGCCTTCTTGAGTTTTAAGAGCATGGATTTGTGTAACAACTTTCTCGGTCATCTTTATAAAGTTTTAGACCAAAATAGAATATACACTTTTTTAGATAGTGAGGAACTGAAAAAGGGAGACCAAATATAGCTAGTGCTTATGAGGGCCATCAAGCAATTGCGCATTGTAATCATCGTTTTCTCGAAAAATTATGCTTTGTTGTGATTATGAATAACATTCCATTATCAGGATCATGGCACGTACGGACACACATACATATATGCATACATATATATATGTATATGTATATGTATATCAACAAAACTAATCAATTTATAATTGCTACCATGAGTCTTAAGGTAGCTTTGAAAAAAAAATCCTGGACTTTATTCAGCTGCGGAACCAATTGAGTTCGTGAAAAAGAAAGTAAAAAGATATTTATGTGAGGATCCTCGGTACGAAATATATCTTTTAGTATATCATCAACTAATTCAAACGCTATTGTAAAATGGTTCAAATACTATCCGTTTAATTTCTCGTGAACATTTACATAACCTAAATTTCTAGTAGGCTAATATCGCGTTTGTCTAGACGCACATGATTGTCTAGATCCACCATTTCCCACAAGTTTGTTGTTCCAAGCCGAATCACATGCACGCACTTAATGAAATTCTAAAAGACGCTTCACAGTGAAGACTCGAAGAGAACGCACAAGTACCTCTCGATTAAAGAAAGATTATCGGGTTCGATATCCAAAATCTTTGACCTTCAAACCTACGATCTTTGTGCACATGGTTTTGCCACAGGTTACATGGTACCTTTTAAATTAATTAGTTGATTAGTGTCCGGTCCACTAATATAGAGGTACATCCATCGTCACTCACAAATTTTCTATATAAGAGTCAGCATGCATAAAGCTAATCAAGATAATATACCTTCACCTCTGATTGAAGGTATATCATATCACTTATCTATGATATACTTCAATTTTTCCACATATCATTATATATCTCAGACTAAGTCATGCGTTAAATTATTATTTAGCAAAGAGGAAATATCAACTCAAAGGTCAGGAACGCCGTTTTAATGAAGCTAGCAAAGTTTGTCTTATTAGTGAGGCTATGGCAAAATATAACCTAATGAAAGGCAATACTTCATTTTTCATGTAAAAATAGAAAAAAAAAATGAAGACTATCAGACGAAAGTCATTTCATTGAAGCCGGCACATTAATTAAAACTTTATCTCATGTTGAACGTCATAATTATAAACAATTTAAGTATATATTCAACATCAAATAAAGAAACTTATTTCAAAAAGAAAATCTGAATAACCCCGTGATATATGGTCTCGGGTGAAAATAAGTCCATTTGTTCATACTTATTAGATATCTCGGTCCACACTATTTCGAAAGTTGTGCTATCAGTAATAGATCTAATATTATTCTTTTCTAGTACACTTAATTACAAGTCTAATTATATTTCTTTTAAGGAGTTGTGTGTTAAATTATTATTTAGCAAAGAAGAAACAACAACTCGGAGGTTGGGATGTCATTTCAAGGAAGCCAACAAAGTTTTATCATCATCGTCATCATCTTATGAGTGAGCCTATAAACTAGATCACAAGAATCCACCACTCTAAAGTTGTTTTGTTTGTTTGTGCAATGTAATCTATAATATTCACCACTTTGTTTGTCACTTGGCTTTTTCACCGATCAAGTTTATCAATAATTTAACAATAAATTCAACATCAAACGAAGAAATCTGAATAAGATCATGACATGTCTTCAGGGAAAATAAGTCCATGTGTTCACACCTATCAGACATCTTCGTCCATCCATAAGCACCCTCATTTTAAAATTTCTTGTACAAGTTTTGGTTGACCCTACCTTAAAGAAGTCTTGCAGCTCTGTCCTCTAGTATAAGAATAAATTAACAAGAAGATCAAATGGTGAACAAACTACCTGAAAATACTGTACCAAATCTTGAGCTAACACTCATTGCCTATTGTTGAATTCCATCATCTAATGGCTTCTTCATTGAGACCCCAAAGAATTTACCATGTATTTTTGAGTTTCAGAGGTGAGGATATCCGAAATAACTTCCTTGGCCATCTCTATAGAGCTCTTGACCAGAAAGGAATCTACACTTATATTGATAGTGAGGAGATTGGGAAAGGAAAGCAAATAGTTCCAGTGCTTATGGAGGCAATTGAGGAATCACATATCGCGATCATCATTTTCTCTGAAGATTATGCTTCCTCATGGTGGTGTTTGGAAGAGTTGGCGAAGATCATGGACAGCAAGGAAGAAAGAGACCTCATGGTCTTTCCGGTATTCTACAAAGTGGAACCCAAAGAAGTGAGAACACCAAGGAAGAATTTTAGAGAAGCTATACTTAAGCACGAGTCCAAGTTTGGGAAGGATTCAGAGGAAGTGAAGAGATGGAAGAAAGCTCTTTCTGATGCCAGTAACTTGTCTGGGTGGCATTTGAAAGATGGGTAAGTGGAGTAGAGTCCATACTTTGTTTAAGAAGATAATTTTTACATATAAATAAATCTACACACACATGATTAAGTATACGTATAGATAATTCATCTCAAGATTCCTGAAAAAGTGGCTTCAGTTAAAGTTACTAATTTTATTCTAGAGTTGGTAAATCTAAGACTTAGTTAATAATGAAAAATAAAATTTGGCAAAAGAGAAGAAGAGTTGATAAATTAAAGAAAAATAAACTTGGTAGGTAACTCAAACGAGAATTGACAACCCAAAATTGATTGGTAGCTTAGTGGGAGAAAAGTTGTTAAGTCACTTTAATTAAGATTATAACCTCTAAAATTAATTAGCAAGTAACTCAAATTAGAGTTGGTAACTCAACATAAAAGTTGGTAAATTAGAAGAAGATAAGTTGCTCAAGTAAAGATGGTAACCCAAAATTAGTAGTTAATTATTTAATATGACATGTTGTAGTCAATCTAATTTATGTTAGTAATTTCATATAAAAGTTAGTAAGTTCGAGGCTACAAGTTATGCAAATCAAGTTTAGTAAGTAGTACAAAATTGGTAATTCGCAAATTGTAAAAAAGTAGGTGATTTCATAAAAATGTCGGTAAGTACTAACATGTTATGAGAAAGGAAAAGTCACCGATTTTTTTTTTTTCATTGAGAGTCTTTTGACAGTTATCAACACTTAATAAAATTTGAAGGCACAAAAAAACTTACTTTTGGCCATGGAAGAATAGAAGTTTGTATTTGACTTTTTCTAAGCTCTGCTTCATTCGGGGAAGGTCATAGCTCTTTCTTTTGGATCTTTGTTGCCCTCCCGTTAAAAGTTTTGAGGGGGCTATCTGAATTCTTCACGTTTCATTTTGGTAGATTGAGTTCTACAGATTTTCAATTTTGTTCAACCGAGTTATAAATTCATTACCGGTTGCATTTTTGGCTAAGCATAGAGTAGACACCAGGCTTTTTCCCGTAATAAAAATTGACAATAGAACATCGACTGAACTTATTTGAACAAAACACAATTTTAAAACTCAAAATGTTAAATATGTGTTCTTGCAGTTACTCCATTTCTTTAGAAGGAATAAGGAAGTTTGCAACGCTTGATACAGGATTATTAGTATGTACCGTGCTTCGGGGTATTTTAGTAGTTTTCGAATCGAAATCTTACCACCGTTCAAAGTCCTAAATAGCTCTTTTTTGATTAAGTGTATAAACAAATCACGTATAACAGTCCAAAAGAAAAAGAAGTGAATCGTCATTTATAAATAAAAAAAATTTGAATCATTAAGCAGATGGATACATGTTTTGGTTGGTGTGGAGCTCTCGGAGTTCCAGTTTGATTCTGTGGGAATACATTTTGTTCAGGCTGTGGTTATGAGAAAATATGATGCTTTGCTTTTGTTATTGTTGGCTAGTAGTTGCTTACTATTTGCTTCAAATTGCTAAAATGATGCCGCAACTTCTTTTTCCGTTTTTTTTCAGAGATGAGTCAGAGTTAATACAAAGAATTGTGCGGGAAATCTCCAGTCACCTAGACAGAACACTTGTGCATGTTGCTAAGCATCCGGTTGGAATAAATTCCCGAGTGGTTAAGTTGAAATCAATGTTAAACCTTGAGTCTGATGATGAAGTTCTCATGGTGGGATTGTGGGGACAAGGAGGCATAGGAAAGACGACTTTAGCCAAAGCTATTTATAATGATATTTTCAAACAATTCAAAAATTTGTGTTTTTTGGCGAATGTGCGACAAGCTTCAAAAGATTGCAACGATTTAGTTACTTTGCAAGAAAAATTACTATATGAGATATTAGGGTTGAAAGAAAGATTAGTAGTGTCCGATGTTGACAGAGGTATAAATCTAGTACAAGATAGACTTCGTCACAAGAAAGTTCTCCTTATCCTTGATGATGTGGATGACTTCCGCCAGTTAAATGCTTTAGCAGGAGAAGGCAAGTGGTTTGGTAATGGGAGTAGGATCATCATTACAACAAGAAATAAACATTTATTAACTGGTCACGGGATAGATTTAGATCATGTGTATGAAGTTAAAGAACTAGATGACAGCGCATCTCATGAGCTCCTTAGTAAGCATGCTTTTTTGACACACCAGAATTTAAAGATCAAGACGGATCTAATGGCTAGTGTTCTGCATCATGCTAGAGGCCTTCCTTTAGCACTTGAGGTGCTGGGTTCCTTTTTACGTGGTAGAGGAGAACATGAATGGGAAAGTACACTAAATAAGCTTTCTAGAATTCCTAACAAAACCATTAATGATGTGCTCAGAATAAGTTATGATGGATTGGAGGAAAATGAGAGAGAGATTTTTCTCCATATTGCCTGCTTCTTTAAAGGGTGGGATAGGGAGTACACAAAGAAAATTCTTGATAGTTGTGATTTGGAAGCGGCAATAGGATTAAATATTCTCATTGAGAGGTCCTTGATAAGCATTGAGCACCACATAGATTACCGTGTTGAGTACCGCATTAAGCATTGCATTGGATACCGCATTGAGCACCGCATTGAGAACAAAATCCTACAAGTGCATGATTTGATTCAATTGATGGGTATGGATATTGTAAACCAAGAATGCCGTGATGATCCTAGGAAACGTAGCAGACTATGGCTGTACAACGATGTTCTTAGTGTTCTATCATGCGACATGGTAAGACTTTCGAATACGATCAAAATTCTGCTCCTTATCTAGGACTCTGATTGCTGAAATGCATAATCTAAAATAGTCTTGGATATACAGGGATATTGTGCTGTAAAAGCCATTGTGTTGAAGTCACCTGAACCGATGGAGATATGTATTGATCCTAAAGCTTTTTCAAAATTGAGAAGGTTGAGATTGCTCATCATGCGAAATGTGCATAATTCTTTCCAAGATCCTATACGTCTTTCTAATGATCTAAGATGGTTTGAATTGGATGGATGTGCTCCTTGGAATTTAACATTTTCCTCTAGTCCAAAGAAATTAGTGGGATTTAATATGAGTGGAAGCAATTTCACTACAGGGGAAGAACAATTTAAGGTGAGCATTTTCCTGCATAGACCTTTTTATTATCAACTTCATTTGTATGTATATATGCGTATCATATGTACTAATACACAAAAGAAAGAGGTGTTCCTCTGTTTTAGAAACCACTTCTCTATTTTTCTTTCAAAATGACCCTAACTACTTGCACGGAAATATTTTTACGTGCAGCAAAATTCGCATTTGAAAAATCAAGCGAAACAACATTATAAGAAGTTTTTGATGGAAACATTTTGTTGATAAAAATACACAATGAAAAGAGATATAATAAATCTATGCAGAAAGAGAAAGTTATCTCGGAATTCGAAATTCTTTTATGAATGCCATTGTATCATGAGAAAATTTTAATTTTAATATTGAAAGATATGAGAGATGAATAGAATAACCAATTTCACGTACTTATCCATGGATGAGATATTTGTAATATAAGTAATTGAGCATAATTTATGAAAAGAATAAGGAAAATATTGAAATCCCTTAAATAAGTAGTACGTCTTTTTTACTGTACATAGCAATATATATGAAGTTCAAATACTTTTTAAACCTAATGTCTGTAACAACCGACATGGTTGTATTTCCAAATCAAATCATCTACCTAGTGAAGAAATTCAAAATGCAAATATGCTAGTGTTAGCTGTGTAACCCTGTTCTCATTGAGTCAGTTGTTTACATATAATCTTTTTAATTTTAGAGAAAAATTGTATAATGATCCAACATAAAGGGGAAAAAAAATATGACGTATAAACATAAAAACATCTGAGGAATAACTGGCTGAGTAGTCAACCGTTTGATTTGAATGTGACAAATCAGATATCCTCATCACATCTTCTACTCAAAGTAACTTTAGAGGCTAGGTAGTCATCAAGTGATGAATCCTTACCCGATGTATTTAGGTAAAGAGCGGGACTTGTCATGCATTAATAGAATAACCTCAATCGAAGGTTTGAATGCATTGCGCTATAAAACAAGGCATTCTTAAATGTTTAATCAGTTCTTAAGGAGCATCATTTCCAAGTAGACGAAATAAAATAGTTATTAGAAGCTTTGCCAGTGATGCATGTGTGTTTGCAATTAATTTAATATACCGGATCCATGTGGTGTCCCACTAGTTTTTCAGTTGAAAGTCCTAGCCAGATTTTTGAATTGACTATATGAATTTTTTTCTTCAAAATATTTTTCAAGTTTGGTTTCACTGTCTTAGCATGATTAAAAAAAATTAAAAAGTTTGTTAATTTTTGGGAAAATTATATTGTGATAGAATAAATATTTTTGATATAAACTTATATGTGTTGTCTAAAACAAAACTGAGAGTGTTCATTCTGTTACTCGCCACATGAAATTCACTTTACTTCTAGATTTGGCACATGGTATGGCATGTGGCTTAATTTTGTTATTGGCCTGTATTTGCATTATCGCTGCTATGGCACTTCACTTTACTTTTTTTATTGCCACGCGGCAAATGTGGCCCACATCCAACCAAAATCCATTAGCTTTTTATTTGCCATCTCAAAATGTCCAATCTCTTACCGTATGTGTGATTAGATTTATAATTACTAGTGAAGTTTCTAGGTTTTTACTTATTTCTCAATACAATATGCAATTCTCGCAAAATCAGCTCATAATAACTTTGAATTAAATGTTAATTTTGCTGTTTTTGTAGGGCTTCCAAAATTTGAAATGCCTCAATTTAAATAATCGCGAGTCCCTGGTTTGTATGCCTGACCTCTCTTGGACTCCAAATCTCGAGGAATTGGTTCTCTGTAATTGTAAAAACATGGTTGAAGCCCATCAATCAATTGGATATCATGAGAAGTTACAGGTGTTGACTTTAGTGGGGTGCTCTGAACTTAGTGTATTTCCGAGTGTGCTCAAGTCAAAAAATCTCCGACATCTTGATCTTGAAGATTGTCAAAAATTAGAAAGGTTTCCTGATGTTCCACAAAAACTTGAAAGTTTGAAATTGCTTTGTTTACGAGGGACCGCTATTAAAGAACTTCCTACGTCAATAGAAAATCTTGTCTCTTTGGAGAGAATGGATTTATGTAATTGCAAGAACTTGGTAAATCTTCCATCTAGCATATACAAGTTACAGAACATTGAAAAATTGGAAGTTTGGAATTGCACAACCTTAATGGGGTTTCCAAAGTACGAGAATTCTAATGATTCGTCTGTGAAGACCGGACTTTCAAGTGTACAATATTTAAACCTTCAGGGATGTAATATGTCTGAAGTGGAGTTTCTTGAGAATCTTTCCTGTTTTCCCTTCTTGAGACATTTAGATCAGTCGGGAAACAATATTACTAGCCTTCCAACATCCATCAATAAGCGGGATCATTTGTCCGTGTTGAGAGTTGCAGATTGCTGTCACTTACAAGAGATTTCCCAGCTTCCACCTTTTTTGAATTACTTTTGGGCAAGTAATTGCGAATCTCTACAAAAAAACTGGAGAATTCATTTCATCTCATGAATTTGCCCGTAGAGGGTTGACCATGGTTCATAATTCGGCGCCTAGCCCGGTTAGATTCTCTCTCTTTCCCTCACTCATACACACATATTGATGTGGAGAGTACGCTGGATCCAGTTTGTGCTTATATATTGCAACAACAGAAAACGAATGATCGGAGGCTTAAGAAAAGCAAATATACCTACAGTGGTTATGCACAATTATGTATGTAATGGAGGTGGCTACTGTTCTTTTCATAGGAATGATATCTATTACATGAGACTTGTATATTAATATAAGGATCAATGGATCTCTACTCATTCATAGAGCTGTATTTAGAATTGGAATTCTCTAGGATTACTTACTAAACTTAAGTTGAATTCTTCTATTTGAGTACTAATAGCAAACTCAGATACTTCCTAATGGTTTATCTTATAACAGGGTGGTCATGATTACTCTATTTATCTCCCTGGAGCAAAGTTGCCAGAGTGGTTCCTCCCTATTGAAGAAGATTTCATATCTTTCCGGGCTTCAAAGGACTTGTATGACAAGTTTCTTGGATTGGCTCTTTGTGTTGTTCTCGATAATGATGAACAAAAAGAGCCACTCCCATATTACATACCATATGTCAATGGCCAAAGGCAGAATGACATTGAATGGCATCTCAATTCTGTGGATTCGGATCATATCTGGCTTCAATTATATCCACCATCTAAGATGTTGGGAGTAATCGATTTTGGTCAAGTTGATGAAAGTTATATACAATTTAGGCTTACAATATCAGGTGGAAACGTAAAAAAGTGGGGATTCAGAATAATATGCAAGCAACTCGACAACACTTTAAAGGTTGAGATTCAAGACAAACAGCTAATTAATCTAGCTTTCCTCTACGAGGTTGGTCATGAGTCAACAGATTTAGAAGTCAAGAGTTCACTTATGCATGAAGTTAGTTTGATTGAAACAGATTTACATAAAGACTTGCAAGATTGTCAAAAGAGTACTAAGAAACATAGTCAAATAGGATCAAAGAGAAAACATGAGTTTAATCTCCCTCAAGGCAAGCGAACCAAGACGATGTTGACTTTCAATTCGACTAATGGAGATGAGAATGAGATGAGAATGATAGATCTACTAAAAAACTTGCATTTGTAGTTGGAATGATGGAAACTTGCTAAGGAAGCAATTAACAGGTGAGTGAACTCAGTTGATCTTTATTTTTTTTATTTTTTTATTTTTTATGGACAGCTGATCTTTCTTACTATGCCCTCTTTCTTCTTGTTTCTTCTTGTTTATCTTTCACAAAAAAACTTGTGGCGCGCTCTTAGTACCTACTTTTACCCAAGTTAAGTGTATATCCTCTCTTTATCTCTATTCTTTGTTTTGAGATTCTTTTTTTTTAACTTTGGCTAACTTCTCTTTTATCCCCTATAGGCGAACTTCGAACTCCACAGACGCCACTTTCAGCATCATGACTGCTCATCTTCCATCCGACGCCGCCGAGCTTTGACGATTGTAAGATCGCCACCTGCTGATGGAGACAATGAAAAGAAGAAGTTCGTCTTCCTTAAACAGAGTCCGCTAGGGACCGATGGAGATGGTGACCGGCGACTTGAGGCAACGGAATACAACTGCTGATCAAAGCCACAGAATGTCAGAAACTGAAGACGTAGATTTGGATGAACGATTCTCTCTTCATGCAGTTTGCTATAGATCAGGTAACCCTGACACATCCGAATTGCATTAGTTGAGGTAATGCTTGAGATGGATTTTAAATTCGATTAGTATGGTGCTACAATTGCGCAGGAGCTTGAAAAATGAATCATTTAATTCGCTATATTGCTTGGTAGTGAATTCATTGGTAATTGACGCTACACATTACAAAATCAGCAACAATCTCTAGAAGATATGACTTTTCTTTCTTGCTTTCTATAGGTAGCAATTTATTGAAAGAAGTAGGTGAAGTCTAGGTTCAAAGATAAAACAAGCGAGGGAGAGCGAAACAATGGGAAGTGAGGTGTACATGGGTTGGTTACGTCTAAGAAGTCGTATTTGTATTTATTCTTTCTTTCCTCGATTTATTCCCTTTTACTTAAATTCTTTTTGACTTGTTTGACATTTCTGTATTCTTTTTATTTGCCCTAAGGAATTCACAGTTCTGGAAGTGCTACTTTTTTACTGCAGTGAGATTTTTTGATGTCTTTTCTGTTATCATGTTTAAATCGAGAAAGATAGTATCTTCAAGGAAATATGATATTTTACCTATGAGGAAATTATCCTTTCCGATATGCCATGGGCATTGTACTTAATAAAGAAATTTCTTGTTTACTTGTTGTAGTTGCCCCTTCTTGCATACATGAGAGCATTTGTCTGCTAGATTGTGGTTTATGACTTGTGTCCAATATAATTTTTTCTTCTGTTTGATGCCGCCATGATCTGACATTTCATGCTTGAAGCTTCTTCAGAAGTCATCAATTTCTCCCTCTAGACTTTGTTGACGTAAAGGTTAAAATGTAGCATTTGTTGGAGAAAACTTCCTTGCATGTTTTGAAGTTGACAAAATATTTCCATCAGTCTAGTCTGAAGACTTGCAGACTCTTTCGTCAAAGTCTAAAGACCACCAGACCACCAGACTCAAGATTCAAAGTCTACCCTCATTGACAGTTCCTAGACCGTCGAAGAAGACTTATCCAGAATTTAGTATTTTTTTAAAGATTTGATTCTATCGACTAAAGAAGATCTCTCAGCTGGATATAGCATCTCATAATCTATTATTCATTTTGAAATTAATTCGAGTATTTTGGATCCGTTAATTGACGAAGCATACTTGGAAGGTTCTACTTATGGAAACCTAGATCCTGATTATATGGGCGAGCAGGATTGGTGGGCTATCATCACATTCCTTAAGTAACTCAAGATCTCCCTAATTGATTCTGTCCAACGGGTAGATTGGAAGAGCTCCTTTGGAAAGTGCCAACGGTTATGAAGGCATTGAGGAGTATATAAGGAAGATGCTCTGGTTATTTGAAGTAGTGCGCGATAGAGAAATTCCAAAGTCTTAAGCTCCTTGTTCTTTGTCAATTCAATTGTTGAGCGTAATCTTGTACTCAAAAGAGAGTTTATACATCAGTGAGACCTTGAGGAAGTGTAGCAGAGTCTCTACACTGTGGAATCAAGGAAGTAATATATTGTAACAACTCTTTTGATTCTTAGTGGAATCCAGCCGGTGGGCTGTCAGTGCGGGAGAGTGGACGTAGGCTTGGATTAAGCCGAACCACTATAAACCTTGTGTTCTTATTCTCTTCCTTAAACTCTTTTACTTTACTCGTAACTTTATTTAATTGTGACAGTCGTGTTTCTATTTTAAAGTCTACTGTTAAACAGACTCAGGTTAAAAATAAAGTTTTACACTATACGTTGCAAAAGTTTGTTTTCGCACCTATTCACCCCCTCTAGGTGCTCGTACTAGCTTTCACAATTGGTATCAAAGCCTGTGTACTCATTTAAACTGAAGTGTTTTTACTTCAAAGTTAACGATCCATGGCTAGTATGTTGGCTCCAAGTCTAGTTGAAAGGCAAAGCAACACCAAACCGCCTTATTTTGATGGAAAGGAATACATCATATGGAAAAACAAGATAAAGGCATTCCTAAGATCAAAAGATCCTCTAGAATGGGACGTGGTAGACAAAAGAATCATTCCTAAAGCTGCAATAGTCTCAGAAAGAGGAAAAGAAGCTATTGAGTTCAGTGAAATGACTTAAAAAGAGATAACCAAGAGACAAGTTTTCGATGCAAAAGCAATTTATTCCTTATATTGTGCATTATCTCCTACTGAATATAACATAATATCTTCTTATAAAACAGCTAAAGAAGTCTGGGATAGATTACACATCACCTATAAAGGAACCGATCGAGTGAAAGAAATTAGAATCAATATTCTGCTCGGTCAATATGAAGCATTCAAGATTAAACCAGGAGAATCTATCACTGACATGTTTAGTTGTTTTACAGAAATCGTGAATGGTCTTGAGTATCAAGGTCAACCAATCTCTGGACCCATGAAGGTTAACAAGTTACTGCGTGGACTTTCCAAAGATTGGAATCACGTAAAGACCTCAATAAGGGAGACACAAAGGATCACGCCACTCTCTATTGACGAATTGGTTGGCACCCTTCAGTCTTATGAAGTGGAGCAAATCAATGAAGATGAGGATCACAAAGGTAAAAAAATCTATTGTATTAAAATCTAATGATGATTCTGATGTTACAGATTCAGAAGACGATATGGATTATGAAGAGGCTCTCATGATAAGAAGGTTCAGAAAACTAAACAAAAAGGGATGAAGATTCAATTGGAAGAAATAAAGTTCTCAAAAGTTTTAAAATAAATCAGTTGAGGATGATGAATCCAATAAAAATGTGATTTGTTTTGAATGCAAGAAAAAATGGACACATCAGACCCAACTGTCCCTTACTGAAGAAAAAGAAAGGGAAACTGAGAAATACAGAAAAGCTCTCAAAGTATAAACTTGGAGTGATACCGAATGTGAAGAGAGTGATGATGATAATGCTAATATTTGTCTAATGGCACAATCAGAATACGATTCAAACTCTGAGATAGATTTAGACTCAGATAGTGAAATCAAAGTCACTATCAAGAAAAAAGGTTAAATGGTACTTGGATAGTGGATACTCAAGACATATGACAAGAAACTCAAGTTGTTTCATAAAGCTTATGCAAGTTAATGGTGGAAAAGTTTCTTTTGGAGGAAATACTAAAGGCAGAATTGTGGGATACGGAACCGTAAAGATTAGAAGTCTCACAATCAGTAACGTTTCCTTAGTGGAAGGACTCAACTACAACTTGTTGAGTATCAGTCAACTGTGCGACACAAGTTACAAAATCAACTTTCAAGAAGGAATATGTTCAGGAACCAGTAAAGACTCCTCTTAGACATTCACGGGGCGAAGACATTGATATTGCTAGTATGAGTACCTAGAGGGGGGTGAATAGGTATATAAAAGATTTTTTTTCAACAATTGCACAATACTAGACAGTTGATGGATTTGAGACAAACGATAATCAAAGTAAGACTGAGAGAAGAGAAAATTGAACACGCGGTTTATAGTGGTTCGGCTTATATCAAGCCTACGTCCACTCTTCTTCACTGACAGCCTATTGGCTGGATTCCACTATGAACAAAAGAGAAGTTACAGCACAGCTTTTCCTGGATTCCACAGTGTAGATGTTCTACCACACCTCCTCAAGATTTCTCACAAATATAGACTCTCTTTTGTATACAAGTATTCGCTCAAAGGAATTGTCTAAACAAAAAGAAGCTTCAGACTTTGGAATTCTTCTATCGCGCACACCTTGAACAATTAAGACCGTCTTCCTTATATACTCCTTTATGCCATCATAGCCGTTGGCACTTACCAAAGGAATTCCTCCAATCTACCCGTTGGACGGAATCAATTAGGAAGATTGTTCAAGCTATTAAAGGAACGTGTTGATAGCCCATCAATCCTGTTCGCCCATACAATCAGAATCTCGGTTTCCATAAGTAGAACCTTCCAATAATATTTAGACAATCACCGGATCTTCAATTATCGAGTCAATCTTCGATCAATCAAAGGACTCCGTTATGTCTTTTCCAGCCACGAGATCTTCTCCAGTTGATAAGGTTAAATCCTTAACGAAACATCCAGTTCTGGATAACCTTTCTTCAACGGATCAGAGACTGTCAATGAGGATAGACTTTGAGTCTTGAGTCTGGCTGTCCGGAGGTCTTCAGACTTTAAATAGCAGAGTCTGCAAGCCTTCAGACTAGACTGATAGAAACATTTTGTCAACTTCAAAACACTTCAAGAAGATTTCTCCAACAATCTCCCCCTTTTTGATGGTGACAAAACTTTCCTGCAGATTTGGATAACTTTGACATGCAAAACATTTCTCAAACACATATGCATATCTTATAGAGATAAATGGCTAAAAGAATAACACTAGAATCTGCAACCACAGAAAATAGGTTAGTCTTGTATATGATAAAGCCATCCATAAGATATCAATATTAGTTAATAGAAGCAGTCAAGTCCAAGTCTAGTTCAGTTCTCATCCAGACACAAAACAAAGTCAAACAGAGTTCAAACAACAAAATAATCCAACAAACAGTTAAAAGTTTAATGATTGAAAGTTTGTTCAAATCTTGCATCTCTCCCCCTTTTTGTCAGCATTAAAAAGGATGAGATGAAGTCAAGATTGCTTGGGAATGCGAACAAGCTGGAAATCTTCCATAGACTGAACGATGCCTTCCAGCCTTTTCAAGTCTACCTTCAGTTGTGCAATCTCCTCACCCTTGGCATTGGCCTGAATCTGAACAGAGAGGGCTTGGATCTTATCATTCAATGAACATGAAGAAACTTGACCCGCATTCTGCAAGTTTTGAACCTCGCATCCCAAGGCATAAATTTGACCTCGCATCTCCAAGAGAATATCCATGATTCTGCGAAAATCTGCTCCATTATCAGTCTGAGTACTTGCTTCGGCTCGATTTGATGGAGTAAATGCAGACGATGGTAGATCAGCATAATCTCGCAGGTTTGGCGATGAAACTTCATGACCTTCTTATGGAAATTGAGAGGCATAAGCATCCTCTGGGTCTGCAGGTGAGCGACTGACTCCTTCACTTGCATCAGGATATGAAGACTTCACTCCTTTCTCCTGATCTCCCCCTGTTTCCATGCCTACAGGTGGAGAAGAGTGTTCCTCAGGTTCTCCTTCTTCTCTTCTTTCTTATTCAGGTCTTTCCTCCTCTGCTTCTTTTTCAGCTTCTCTTTCTTCTTCTTCCTTCTCCTCTGCTTCTTTCGTCATTTGTTCCGATTCTTTCTGTGGAACAGGACGACTTAAATTCTTCAAAGCCAATGCAGAGATGGTGATGTCTTCCTCATCATCTTCATCCTCAACGAGGAGAGCTCTTCTTCTCTTGGATGGAGCAACCATGGGCTCCTTCCCTTTTCTTTTAGCTGCAGAAGAGATTTGATGAGATTTGGCAGGAGTCTTCTCCTTGAATTTCTCCAACTCCTTGCTCAGTTCCTTCAGACGCATTTTGGTCACCATTTTCAGTCCTACCACCATATGATCGCATGGTCGAACACAAAAGATTTGTGGAGGCTGAATATTCAGATGTCTGAATAACTTCGTAACAAGGCTTGGGTAAGGGAGTTGACCTCTGTCCTTCATCATTGCTCTATACATGTGAAACATAACAGTGTGAGGGAGAGAAAACCTTTTTCCAAAGAGAATGGCATACATCAGCTTGGCCTCTGAACTTGAAACATCAGTCTTGGAAGTTGATTTCGGTCGGAGGCAATTAATCACAATCTTGTGAAGCAAGATGTTGAATGCATTCATCCTTAAGTAGGTGATCTTTTCATCTGTTCTCCTGTCCTTCACCAGTTCAAGTGTGGCCCGAGCAATGGAAACTTTGATTGGTTGATATCTTCCTCTTTCAACTTCTAACACATCTGCCAGCATATTCATATCCACTACATAGTCTTGGTCTTTAACGCTAAAAGAGAATCTATTCGCATCCAAAAAGCTAAGATTTGAATAGAAATATGCAGTTAATTCAGCATAGGCCTCTGTAGTGTCAGAGCAGAACTTTTCAAGTTGAAGATAATTGAACTTTTCCCTCAAGTTCATATTCACAGCATCCAGAAAATCAAAATCCACACTCCTAGGGTTTATTACCCCACGCTTCAGCAATTTCGAGTACAGATCCTTTTGCTCCTTCGATCTGAACAAATCTCCCCTTTTTCCTTGATTTTCAATCGCAACACCCATTTTCGGTTGAAATTGACTATACAATTTGTCATCATCATTCCCATCTACAGGATTCGGCCCCCAGTCACGAGGATCACTTGGGATATTTGCAAGGGTTTCCTCAGCCACCCCTTTTCGAGCAATTCCCAAACTTTCCTTTTTTCGCAGAAAGATATATTCGTTCCCATGTCCTTTGTCTTTAAGAAAATCATCAATATAGTTCAAGGAGTACGAATTCCTTTTAAAGCACGATATAGCTGGTAAATATAAGCGGGCTTTTGAACTCTTACAAGGTCTGCATCCTCGATGATTTCTTCCTGTTGTTGATGATCAACGCCTTGAGGACTAGATGGAGGAGAATGATGCTGCTGAGAATGTTGTGGGCTCGCTTGCTGTTCTGGAGTCACTTCTTCTTCAGTAAGATCGAAGTGCGTAGGCCCCTCACTCATTCGCCGTGGTCCCCTGCTTGCGATTCTCGAAGACTTTCTTGAAGATGACATCTTTCTCAATTTTTGGAAGATTCCTTGCTTGACTTTCCCAGGAAAGATGACAACTTTTTGAAGATTAAACAAAGAAGACAAACGGGAATGGAGGATCGATGCTTTCTAGGATTTTTGAGAGCAAAGTGAAGAGGAATCGACAGTGCACGATCGGTTAAAAAGAGGGATAAACGAACCGTCACAAAGGAAATAAAAAAATGCATTTTCAAAATAACTGTCTTTTTCCGCAAAAATAGCCATTTCAAAAATAACTTCCTTTTTGAAAATGAAACGACGCAATATTTACGTCAATTAAATATAGCAACAATTTAAACACAGTCTGACGATCGTACCTTTTCAAGATGAGATTAAGGAGAGAAAGACTTACAGTCTGACGATCGTACCAAGACTATCTTTCAGATAAAGTCTTGTAAGTCTGAGTCTGAAAGTCTTTAGACTTTGATATCCTCATACCTCAAAATGTTGAGTCTGGAACGTATAGATTCAAATTGATTTTTCTCCAAAGGCTTTGTGAATATATCCGCCAGTTGATTCTTTGAGTCAACAAATTGAATTGAAACATCTCCATTTTGAACATGGTCTCTTATAAAGTGATGTCGAATCTCTATATGCTTTGCTCTTGAATGGAGAATCGGATTTTTGGTGAGGTTGATAGCGCTGGTGTTGTCGCAATTAATCTCCGTGCATGAGTCTTCAATTTCAAAGTCTCTTAGCTGTTGTTTTATCCATAGAATTTGCGAACAGCAGCTTCCAAGGGCTACATACTCTGCTTCTGTTGTTGAAAGAGACATAGTGCTTTGTTTCCTTGAAAACCAAGACACTGTCCTGCTTCCAAGCAACTGGCAAGTTCCCGAAGTGCTCTTTCTATCAACTCTGCAACCAGCCAGATCTGCGTCTGAATATCCCAGAAGATTAAAGTCTCCCTTCTTAGGATACCAAAGACCGATGCTTGATGATGAAGCAACGTACTTAATGATGCGTTTCGCAGCACTGAGATGGGATTCTCTAGGATCTGATTGAAACCTAGCACAGATGCAAACACTCAACAAGATGTCAGGTCTAGAAGCGGTAATATAAAGAAGTGAACCAATGATGCTCCTGTACAGCTTTTGATCAACTTTCTTCCCTTCTTCATCTTTGTCTATCTTCAAAGAACTTGACATTGGTATGTCGGTCTTTTTGCACTTTTCCAGTCCAAACCTTTTGACAAGATCATTAACATATTTTTCTTGATAAATAAAAGTTCCTTCCTTCAATTGTTTTACTTGAAGACCAAGAAAGAATGTTAACTCTCCCATCATACTCATTTCAAACTCATCCTGCATAGACTTAGAAAATTTCTTGCACAGATTTTCATTAGAAGATCCGAAAATAATGTCATCCACATATATTTCAACAAGTAAGAAACTTTTGTTTTCCTTTTTGATAAATAAAGTCGTATCTACTTTACCTTTGACAAAACCATTTTGTATTAAGAACTTACTTAATCTGTCGTACCAAGCTCGAGGTGCTTGCTTTAAACCATACAAAGCCTTTTTCAGTCTGAAGACTGAGTCTGGCTTCTTTGGGTCTTCAAACCCTGGTGGTTGTTCCACATAAACTTCCTCATGGATAAATCCATTTAGGAAGGCGCTTTTGACGTCCATTTGGAATAACCTGAAATTCTTATAACAAGCAAACGCAAGTAATAGTCGAATAGCTTCTAACCTTGCTACTGGTGCGTAAGTCTCATCATAGTCTATTCCTTCTTCTTGCGTATATCCCTTGGCCACAAGTCTTGCTTTGTTTCGTACGACTTTTCCTTTCTCATTCATCTTGTTTCTGAACACCCATTTAGCTCCAATAACAGTTTTACCTTTTGGTTTGGATGTCAATTCCCAGACATCATTAATGTTGAACTGTCTGAGCTCTTCTTGCATAGCTTCAATCCAGCTTTCATCAGATAAAGCTTCTTCTATGCTCTTTGGTTCAATTTCAGAGACGAGAGCTACATCACTAGACTCTTCTCCCCTTTTTGATCTGGTGCGAATTCCTTCATTAATTTCGCCAATAATAAGATCTTTGGGATGACTGGACTTATGCTTCCAGTTACTTGTTGATTTGTCTGGTTGATGATCTCTCTCTTTGTTTGGATCTTCACGAACAACCTGATGCTGGTTTTCCAGAGTCTGAGATGCTTCTTGAGTTGTAAGCTTTAGAAGGTCTGGAGCAGGTTCAGACTCTTCTTGATGAGTCTGACTTGATTCATCTTGCGTTGAGTCTTGAAATTTGACATTCATTGACTCCTCCACAGACTGGCTCTTCTTGTTATAGACTCTGAAGGCTTTGCTTGATGTAGAATATCCAAGGAAGATACCTTCATCTGATCTCTCTTTAAACTTACCAACTCGATCTTTTGCATTTTTCAATATAAAACATTTGCAACCGAATACATGAAAGTATGAAACAATAGGCTTCTTATCTTTGAATAACTCATAAGGGGTTTTCTCTAGAATAGGTCTTAAGAAGACTCTATTGATGATATAGCATGCTGTTGAAACAGCTTCAGCCCAAAATCGTGAAGAAATCTTACTTTCAATTAAAAGAGTTCTAGCCATTTCTTGAAGAGATCTGTTCTTTCTTTCCACAACTCCATTTTGCTGAGGAGTATATGGAGAGGAGAACACATGATTAAAGCCAGATTCATCACAAAATTTTGTAAAATCTTGATTTTCAAATTCACCTCCATGATCTGTTCTTATACTTGAGATAACACATCATTTTTCATTTTGAACCTTTTTAGCAAATTTTTCAAAATACAAGAAGGTTTCGGACTTACTTGCAAGGAAATATACCCAAGTAAAACGGGAGTAATCGTCCACAATTACTAGGCAATATTTCTTACCTCCAATACTCTGTGTTCTGGTTGGTCCGAAGAGATCCATATGCAGCAACTGTAGTACATGATTAGTAGAGACATGATTTATTGGCTTAAATGAATTTCTTACCTGCTTTCCCAGAATACATGGAGTGCATGGATCAGTCTTTTGATAAGGTAATTTGGGTAGTCCTCGAACAAGCTGCTTTGATGAGATTTTGGCTAATTGCTTCATGTTGACATGACCAAGCTTTCTGTGCCATAAGCTTGCTTCGTCTTGAATTGAGATAAAACATTGCGATTCATTTGGTTTCACATCCAGAAGATAGATGTTTCCATGTCTTCGACCCATGAAAGACTGAGTAGAGTCTTTACTGATTCCAGAACATATTCATTCTTGAAAGAAGATCTTGAAACCAGTATCACACAATTGACTAATGCTGAGAAGATTGTAATTGAGTCCTTCCACTAAGGAAACATTACTTATTGTGAGATTTCCAATTTTCACAGTTCCAAATCCCACAATACTTCCTTTGCTGTTTCCTCCAAATGAAACTTTTCCACCATTTACTTAAGCAAGCTTTATAAAACAATTTGAGTCTCCTGTCATGTGTCTTGAGCATCCACTGTCAAGATACCACTTTACCTTTTTCTTGACAGTGACCTGCATTTAAAATAAAGTCTCAAGCTTGGTACCCAAACTTTCTTGGGTCCTTTGGTGTTAGTAACATAAGCAGTATTAGCTCATATTTTCTTAACAGGTTTCCAAACCATAGGACACTCTTTTTCAAAGTGATCCGGACTGTTGCACTTTGAACATTTGAGAGCATTTCTACCTACAGATTTTACAAAAACTTTCTTGAAATGATTTTTGTAAGCCTCTCTCGAGAGTCTTTTCTTAATTCTTTCTTTTACTTTAGGAAAATCAATCAAGGGAATTGTTTCTGCTGTCATACCTAGACCGGACTTATTGAAGTAAGGTCTTTGAGCTGAAAGAATTTTTTCAAGTTTTTCAGACCCTATTGAAAATTTCTTTGAAATATTTGATAAGTCTGTTTTTAAAAGAGCATTTTCTTTTAAAAGATTATCTTCATTTTCTTTAAGAGTGGAAACAGCCAAGTCTAGACTTTTAACTCTTTCTACTAAAACATTTTCCTTTTGTTTTAGAGCTGAGTTTTCCTTTTTCAGTTCGGAAATTCTTTTGAGAGAAGTCTTAAGACTAAAACACAGTTCATCAATGTATTTAGAAACTTTGACAGGAATTTTAAAATTACTTGCCTCAAATTCACTGTCTGAGTCTGATCCAGAGTCTGAGTCTGATTGTGCCATCAGACATAGATTGGCATATTCATTATCACTTTCTTCACACTCTGTATCATTCCAGGTTTCAGCTTTGAGAGCTTTTCGATATCTTTCAGATTTTCCCTTCTTCTTCCTTAGAAGAGGACAGTTGGGTCTGATGTGTCCCTTTTTCTTACATTCAAAGCAGACTACATCTTTGTTTGGTTCCTCATCATCAACAGACTTGGTTTGCTGTCTTTGAAGGCTTTGTTTCTTTGAGTTGAACCTTCTTCCTTTTCTATTCAGTTTTCTGAATCTTCTTATCATGAGAGCAAGCTCCTCATCGTCCATATCATCTTCAGAATCTGTATCATCAGAATCATCATTTGATTTTAATGCAATGGATTTCTTACCTTTTGGATCTTCATCTTCATTGATCCGTTCCACTTCATAAGACTGAAGAGTTCCAATCAACTCGTCGACAGATAGTGGCATAATTCTTTGCGTCTCTCTTATCGTAGTCTTTATGTGATTCCAATCCTTAGAGAGTCCACGCAGTAGCTTGTTTACCTTCATGGGATCAGAAATTGGTTGACCTTGATTTTCAAGACCATTCACAATATCTGTAAAACGACTAAACATGTCAGTTATAGATTCTCCTGGTTTCATTCTGAAGGCTTCGTATTGACCGAGAAGAATGTTGATTCTTGTTTCCTTCACTCGATCTGTTCCTTCATAGGTGATATGCAATCTGTCCCAAACTTCTTTTGCTGTAACACAAGAAGATATTCTGTTATATTCAGTTGGTGACAAAGCACAATATAAGGAGTAAATTGCTTTTGCATCGAGTGCTTGTCTCTTGATTATCTCTTCCTGAGTCATTCCGCTGGTCTCATCAGTTTCTTTCCCTCTTTCAGAGACTGATGCAGTGGTAGGAGTAATTCCTTTTTCTATAACGTCCCATTCCAGAGGATCCTTTGATCGTAGGAAAGCTTTCATCTTGTTCTTCCAGATGTTGTAATCCTTTCCATCAAAATAGGGTGGTCTGGTATTGCTTTGCCCTTCCATTAGCCCTGGTGCTAGCATACTAGCCATGGATCTTTTACTACGAAGTAAAACATTTCAAATAAAGTAAGTACACAGGCTCTGATACCAATTGATATTGCTAGTATGAGTACCTAGAGGGGGGGTGAATAGGTATATAAAAGATTTTTCTTCAACAATTGCACAATACTAGACAGTTGATGGATTTGAGACAAACGATAATCAAAGTAAGACTGAGAGAAGAGAAAATTGAACACGCGGTTTATAGTGGTTCGGCTTATATCAAGCCTACGTCCACTCTTCTTCACTGACAGCCTATTGGCTGGATTCCACTATGAACAAAAGAGAAGTTACAGCACAGCTTTGCCTGGATTCCACAGTGTAGATGTTCTACCACACCTCCTCAAGATTTCTCACAAATATAGACTCTCTTTTGTATACAAGTATTCGCTCAAAGGAATTGTCTAAACAAAAAGAAGCTTCAGACTTTGGAATTCTTCTATCGCGCACACCTTGAACAACTAAGACCGTCTTCCTTATATACTCCTTTATGCCATCATACCCGTTGGCACTTACCAAAGGAATTCCTCCAATCTACCCGTTGGACGGAATCAATTAGGAAGATTGTTCAAGCTATTAAAGGAACGTGTTGATAGCCCATCAATCATGTTCGCCCATACAATCAGGATCTCGGTTTCCATAAGTAGAACCTTCCAATAATATTTAGACAATCACCGGATCTTCAATTATCGAGTCAATCTTCGATCAATCAAAGGACTCCGTTATGTCTTTTCCAGCCACGAGATCTTCTCCAGTTGATAAGGTTAAATCCTTAACGAAACATCCAGTTCTGGATAACCTTTCTTCAACGGATCAGAGACTGTCAATGAGGATAGACTTTGATTCTTGAGTCTGGCTGTCCGGAGGTCTTCAGACTTTAAATAGCAGAGTCTGCAAGCTTTTAGACTAGACTGATAGAAACGTTTTGTCAACTTCAAAACACTTCAAGAAGATTTCTCCAACAGACATGACAATATCTATCTCTTGGATATCAAACCAGAAAAATCTCAATGTCTAATTTTAATTCAAGAGAAAGTTAATCTCTGGCATAGAAAACTTGGTCTCATCAATATGAAGCAAATAGCCAAGATCTCTGTAAAGAAGCTTGTTCGTGGACTACCCAACCTGACATACCAAAAATCTGAATTATGCACACCGTGTGTATTGGGAAAACATGTTAGAAATTCTTTCAAACCAATAAATCAAGTTTCCACTAATTGTGTGCTGCAACTCTTGCATATGGATCTCTTTGGACCAACCAGAACTCAGAGTATTGGAGGTAAGAAATATTGCCTAGTAATAATGGATGATTATTCACGATTTACTTGGGTATATTTCATGGCAAGTAAGTTTGAAACATTTTCTCATTTTATAAAATTTGCTAAGAAAGTTCAAAATGAGAAAGGGTATGTTATTTCAAGTATACGGACAGACCATGGAGGTGAGTTTGAAAATCAAGACTTTGCTAATTCTGTGATGAATCTGGCTTTCAACATGTGTTCTCCTCACCATGCACTCCAGAGCAAAATGGAGTTGTGGAAAGGAATAATAGATTGTTGCAAGAAATGGCTAGAACTCTTTTAATTGAAAGTAACATTTCCTCTCGTTTTTGGGCTGAAGCAGTTTCTACAGCGTGTTATATTATTAATAGAGTCTTCTTAAGGCCTATTCTAGAGAACTCCCTATGAGTTATTCAAAGGAAAGAAGCCAATTGTTTCTTATTTTCATGTGTTTGGATGCAAATGTTTTATATTGAAAAATACAAATGATCGAATTGGTAAGTTTGAAGAAAAATCAGACGAAGGCATTTTCCTTGGATATTCAACCACCAGCAAAGCTTACAGAGTTTACAACAAAAAGACTCAATTTGTGGAGGAATCGATGAATGCCAAATTTCAAGACTTTATACAAAATCAATCGATCCAGACTCAACCTAAAGAATCTGAATCTGCTCCAGACTCTACAAAGTCTAAATCACCAGAAGCAACTCAGACTTCAGAAGATCATCAACAAACAATCGTTGAGGAATCAAATGAAGAAAAAGATCAGTCTGTCAAACCAACTAGCAACTGGAAACACAAGTCTAGTCATCCTAAAGAACTCATTATTGGTGATATTGATAAAGGGATTCGTACAAGATCCAAAATGCGTGAAGAGTCTAGTGCTTGGCTCTTATTTCTGAAATAGAACCCAAGAGCATAGAAGAAACTTTAACTGATGAAAACTGGATTGATTGAAGCTATGCAAGAAAAACTCAAGCAATTTAGTATCAACGATGTTTGGGAATTGACTCCTAAACTAAAAGGTAAATCTGTTATTTGAGCTAAATGGGTTTTCAGGAACAAGATGAATGAGAAAGGAAAAGTCATAAGGAACAAAGCAAGACTCGTAGCCAAATGATATACGCAAGAAGAAGGGATAGATTATGATGAGACTTACACACTAGTAGCAAGGTTAGAAGCAATTAGATTATTACTTGCTTTTGCTTGTTATAAGAATTTCAGGTTATTCCAAATGAACGTCAAAAACACTTTCCTAAGTGGATTTATCTAAGAGGAAGTCTATGTGGAACAACCTCCCGGTTTTAAAGACCCAAGGAAACCAGACTCGGTATTCAGACTGAAAAAGGTGCTATATGGTTTAAAGCAAGCACCTCGAGCTTGGTACGATAGGTTAAGTAAGTTTTTAATTCAAAATGGTTTTGTTAAAGGTAAAGTAGACACTACCCTATTTATCAAAAGAGAAAGCAAAAACTTTTTACTTGTTCAAATCTATGTTGATGATATTATTTTTGGATCACCTAATGAAAATCTATGCAAGAAATTCTCTAAGTCTATGCAGGATAAATTTGAAATGAGGACAGTGGGTGAATTATCCTTCTTTCTCGGACTTCAAGTAAAACAATTGAAGGAAGAGACTTTCATTCACCAAGAAAAATATGCTAAAGAACTTGTCAAAAAGTTCGGTTTGGAGAATTGCACAAAGATTGATATAACAATGTCAAATTCATCAAAGTTGGATAAAGATGAAGGAGGAAAGAAAGTTGACCAGAGACTATATAGGAGTATCATTAGTTCACTTCTTTATCTTACTACTTCTAGACCTAACATTTTGTTTAGTGTTTGTATTTGTGCCAGATTTCAATCAAATCCCAAAGAATCTCATTTAAGTGCTGCCAAACGTATCATCAAATACGTTGCAACAACCTCTGATTTGGGTCTCTGGTATCCTAAAGAAAGAGACTTTACTCTCCTTAGATATTCAGACGCAGACCTAGCAAAATGCAGAGTTGATAGAAAGAGCACCTCGGGCATCTGTCAATTGCTTGGTAACAAGACAGTATCTTGGTTTTCAAGAAAGCAAAGCACTGTAGCTCTTTCAACAGCAAAAGCAGAGTATGTGGCTCTTGGAAGTTGTTATTCCCAAATCTTGTGGATAAAACAATAGCTAAGAGACTTTGGAATCGAATATTCATGCACTGAGATCAAATGTGACAACATCAGCATGATTAATCTCACCAAGAATCCAATTCTTCATTCAAGAGCAAAGCATATAGAGATTCGACATCACTTTATTAGAGACCATGTTCAAAATGGAGAAGTCTTGATTCAATTCGTAAACTCAAAGAATCAGTTGGCGGATATTTTTACAAAGCTTTTGGAGAAAAGTCAATTCGAGCTTATTCGTTCTAGACTCAATATCTTAAAGTCTGAAGAAGCTCAAACTCAGGGCTAAAAAGTCTAAAGATACTCAGAAGATCAAGAATCATGACTGTAAGTTATTTCTGTTTTAGAGATTTATCTCATGGATAAAATCTCGAAAAAGGTTCGTTCGTCTATTAATCTGTAATTGATTGATGTTATCTTCCCCAATTCTCGTAATTATTGCAATCATTCATTTTCGAAAAAGAAGTTATCTTTTGAAATGACGGTTATCTATTTTTCAAAAAGGCAGTTAGTTTTTGAAAAGGCATTTTCTATTTTTCCTTTTACGTCGTTCCGTATACCTCGTTTCGACTGCCTTATATACTGATCGTCTTCTTCACAAACCCTAAAAGGATAGAACATCACTTTCTTACTTTTCCTCTCTAGTTTAATCTTCAAAGTTCTCATCTTTCTCGCGAATCGAGTTTGGAATCTCTCAAAGATTGTGAGAATGGCTTCCCAAAGAAAGTCTTCAAGGATCGCAAACAAGGGACCACAACACATGTGTGAGGGTCCTACGCATTTTGACCTCACCGAGGAAGAAGAATCTCCGAGACAGCAACAGAGCCCACAACATTCTCAACCGCGTCAATCTCCTCAAGCTAGACCTCAGGATATTCATCATCAAGCAGAGGAAGAGATCATTGAAAATGCATAACCTGTAAGAACTCAAAAGCCCGCTTTTATCTTTAAGCTCTACTCTGCCTTGAAAAAGGGAGGTACTCCCTTGAACTATATTGATGAATTTTTGAAAGAGAAAGGGTATCGAAATGAAACCCACTTCTTGCGAACAATGGAACAATTGGGAGTTGCTCCTGCGGGGTCCATAGAAAGAGCATTTGCAAATATTTCAAGCGATCCACGTGTTGAAGGTCTTAGTCAATCTAATGGGAATGATGATGACAAAATGTACACTCATTTTAAGCCTAGAATGGGTGTTGCGGCAAATATTCGAAGCAAAAGAACAGATTTGTTTCTCTCGGAGGAACACAAGCGACTTTACTCTAAGTTGCTAAAGCGAGGGGTGATCAACCCAAGAAGTGTGGATTTTGATTTTCTTGACTCTTTGAATGTGAAGTTGCAAGAGAAATTCACTCCGCTTCAACTTGAACAATGTGTCTATATTGTTGATATGGACACATTGGCAGATGTGATTGGAGTATAAAGAGGTGGATTCCAATCAATTAGTGTGTCTATTGGTCGTGCGACGGTAGAGCTTGTTCGAGATGGAATGGCAGAAGGACGAATTTCATACCTGAGGATGAATGCCTCAAATATCTTGCTTCATAAGATCGTGATCAATTGCCTTAGATCGAAATCGACTTCGAAGACTGACGTCTCCAACTCAGAAGTAAAGTTAATATATGCTATCAATGCTGGCAAAAAGTTATTTTTACCTCACACTATCATGTTTCATATGTATAGATTGATAGTGAAGGACAAGGGCCAACTTCCTTATTCAGCACTTATTTCTAAGTTATTTAGACACTTGAATATTCAGCCTCCCAAGATTCTGTGTGTTCATACTTGTGATCAAATTGTCACGCCCCGACCCTCAGGCACGCACACATCCCTTACTTTTGGTCGATTTTATTATGCGATATCCCAGGACTATGTATCGCCGACCCTTTCATTTTTAATAGCACATGCGGAAGCAGTTATAAATCCCCAGACAATAAAGCAATGGGATAGAAAAGCAGGCCATACATTTTTCTTACTGAAAATTCACAACTACAACTTTTTACATGCATCTCATAGTATTCTACAATACTATATATACGCAACTCTGGTCTAACGTCTATTCACATGCAAACAAGGTCTGACAAGACAGGACGGGATCTCAGTCCTCATCCGGGTCGTACTCGAGGTCCTCCTCCATGTACTCCTCTTCAGGTTCCTCAACAGGGATCTCCTCATCAGATTCATGCTCCTTAGGCTCCTCATCCAGGTCCTGAAATGGTTATTCAATAACCACTGAGACAACGTCTCAGCAAGTTCTACCCCCTAAGACCCGATTAGTAAACTAATACACCTTAGGGCTGCCTATGCACAACATGAGTCAAAGGACTTACCTTAGCCTCAGATTCCACCTGCATATTAGTACATATCAAATAGGCACACAAGCGATCACATCACAGATCGAAGCATCGATCTAATCGACTTAGTCGATTACATGTCAACAAGACCACTCACGGTCACTTTCATTCAGTCAATCAATTGATATCATACGATCCACACATCTATCAATTCATATCATCTATTAAACCATACCATCTATTCATCCATCAATACAATTACGGCTCGCACAAGCTGAAATGGATGCAATGCTCTCACAAGCTGATATAGATGGTAGCTCGCACAAGCTGATATATACATAGATGATAGCTCGCACAAGCTGATATATGGATCGTTGCTCTCACAAGCTGATAAATGATCATTGCTCTCACAAGCTGTCATACAGTGCTCACACAAGCTGAAAATGATGCTCACACAGGTTAACAATGATGCTCACACAAGTTAACAATGATGCTCACACAAGCTGATACATATATAAACCAATTGCTCGCCAAAGTTGATAATTCAATAATAACCCAACTCATACCTCAATTCAATCAATCAATCAATCCAATCGATTCAAACTGGTCATACAAACCAATTACGGTGCTAAAAGCCAACACCGGGTATTTTCAAGTTAAATACCACAACTTCATCAATTTCACATAATTCCACACTTTTGGAATTATTAACCATAATCATCAATCACTCAATTTCTCAATTTAAACATACAATTAACACAAACCGACCGCACTGCTGCGATCAGCGCGAAATTCTAACGACCGGCCATCTACCAATCAATCATTTAATCTCAATAAATTCCAAATCAAATTAGGGTAAATCCCTAAAACATCACAATTTATTTAATTCCATGCAACGTAGAGCTCAAATAAATAAACGAACTGCGCCACGACAATCAGCACGAGATTTCGGTCGTCGGCCATCAAAATCTTAATTTCCGAAAAATAATTAATTAATTTATTAATTTCGAAAATTAAATAAATAAATACAATAAATTCAATTTAGCACAATATAAAGCTCAATTAAATAAACGGTCTGCACCACGATCATCAGCATAAAATCCCGGTCACTAGCCATCTCAATTGAATTTCCGGGAAATAAATAATTAAATAATTAATTTCGAAAATTAATATTTAATTCCTAAAAATACCACCTAGGCCCGAATCGCTTAATAAACACCCGATAAGGGACGGGAAAAATCCCAAGAAGCATCCAATAAATAGTGCAGACAATTCTCTATCTAATTACACTAATCACACAACTAATATGCAAAGCAATTAACTAATAATCACTAATCAATTCTAATCTAACAACCTAATTACACTTAATTAACACTAATCAACCTTTAAGTGTAATTAGCAAACTAAGAAGGCATTAGTGAGTAAAACTCACTCAAAACGACGGGCTCGACGCGAGGATCGACTTTCCCCAAAGCGGGCCAAGCATCCGAGCTCGGGAAGGCGGCCAAAACGGGCCAAAACCTCACTGCAAACCCATTTTCTGCAACCCTCTGATCGCTGCTGGTCGGGGTAGATCCGGGGCTGGTTGAGGCGGCCAAGGGCGGCTGAGGGCAAGGCGGAGCTCCGGCGAGGTCAACGGTGGTCGGAGATGGCCGAACCATGGCCTGAGATGGCCAAAACGAAGCTGAACAGAGGCGGAACAGGGGCTGGGTCGCACAGCGGGGACGGCAGGCGCGAGCGTGAGGCGGCGGAGCGCGCGGCGTCGCGCGGGCGGCGGTGCGGCAGCTCCGGTGCGGCGGCGTCCAGGCAGCTGGTCGCGGTTCCTTCCGGCGACGCTGGACGCTGCTTTACTTTCTGCTATCCTCTGGTTCGCACCAGCAAGAGGAGGGAGAGAGAGGGGCGGAAGAGAGGGCGTGCGGTGAGGTGCGGCCAACTGCGAAGCAGCGGCGGCGGCTCCGGCTTCGGTGGGCGACGACTGCAGCTGCTTCTGCTTCTCTGGTCTTCCGCTCCCATGGAAGTTTGGAGAAAAGGAAGAAGAAGATGGGGATGGATCCGTCGACGGAGGAGAGAGGGGAGGAAGAAAAATTCAATTTCCCCTCTTCCTCTCACACACTCTCTCTCTTAGGTCATCACACACTTGGCCCACCATGACATCATGTGATGTCACCTTCCACTCACAATTTCTTGTCAATTCTACCCCTTCTAGAAGCCTTTAGATAGGCCAAAATGTGGGGGTATGTGTGGCATACGAATTTGCTAGGTTTTCTTTCCAATTGGGCCTTAATTCCTCTTGAATTAAATCAAATTGACCCCCATTAATTTATGCAACACCTCATCATTCCAATTGGTATTTTTCCTTACCAATATAGCCCACTTGCATTCCAATTTCACAATCCCTGGCTTCAACAGAACGAAAATGGCTCTATTTATCCAGTCGAATTAAAACTCGAAAATCTGGATGTCACACAAATGGTGGTGGGACTGAAGATGGTTTCCAAAATGCGTCTGAAGGAGCTGAACAAGGCTTTGGAGCGATTTAAGGAGAAAACCCCTATCAAGACTCACCAAGTTTCTTCGGCTGTAAAACGGAAAGGGAAGGAGCCCATGATAGCTCCATCCAAGAAAAGAAGAGCACTCATTTTGCAGGATGAAGAAGATGAGGAAGATGTCACCATTTCCGTTATTACATTGAGAAACTTACATCGTTTTATTCCAGAGATAGAGGAGAGAGAGGATCAAGACAGAGAAGAGTCCGAGCAAAGAAGTGGAGAGAGAGAATCGATGAGAAAAGAAGCAGAGGAAGAAAGGACTACAAAAGAAGAAGATGGCAGAGGTGAACAAGAAGAAACAGAGCATGAAGAGTACTTCTCACCGCCTGAAGGCAATGAAACAGGGGGAGCTGCTGAGCAAAGAGGTACCTCTTCACTCGCTTTTACTAGTGAAGATGTTAGCCGTTCACCTGCAGATCCAGAAGATGTGTATGCTTCTCAATTCCCTAAGGAAGGTCATGAGGTTTCATCTCCAAATCTGGGTGCCCATGCTGAAATGCCATCATCTGCAAATACTCCTCAAACCGAACATGTAGAAGCAAGCACTCAGACTGATAACTTAGCAGACTTTCGAAGGCTGCTTGATATTCTTATAGAGATGCGAGGCCAGATTTATGCCCTGGGATGCGAAGTTTAGAACTTGCAGAATGCCGGTCAAGCCTCTTTAGTTGCCTTGCATGATCAAATTCATGCCCTTGCTCTTCAAGTTCAAGCAAATGCCAAGGGTGAAGAAATGGCTCAACTGACAAAGGATTTGAAAAAGCTGGAAGGGATTGTCCAGTCGATGGGAGATTTCCAGCTTGTTCACATTCCAAAGCAATCCTAATTCCATTTTCTTTTCATCTCTACCTTTTTAATGCTAACAAAAAGGGGGATATGGTGCAGATTTGAGATTTGACTCTTGTTTGATATGACTTTTTTATTTTTGATTAACTTTACCTTTGTTTGGTTGTGGTTGTGACTGGTTTGGATTTGGATTGTTTGATCATTTAATGTTTGCAATATCTTAAGCGTTGTTGGTATTCATGGCAAATATAGTTGTTTTTAACAGGACTAACTTATTTCTTGTGGATGCAAATTTATTACTATCTTTACTAAACCAATTATCTTTTGTGAGATATCCATGCTTGCTTGAGTATTGTCTTGCAGGTCAAAAATATCCAAATCTGCAGGAAAGTTTTGTCACCATAAAAAAAGGGGGAGAAGGTTGGAGAAAACTTCCTTGCGTATTTTGAAGCTGACAAAACGTTTCCATCAATCTAGTCTGAAGACTTGCAGACTCTTTCGTCAAAGTCTAAAGACTGCCAGACCACCAGACTCAAGATTCAAAGTCTACCCTCATTGACGTTCCTAAACCGTCAAAGAAGACTTATCCAGAATTGAGTATTTCCTTAAGGATTTGATTCTATTGACTAAAGAAGATCTCTTGGCTGGATATAGCATCTCAGAATCTATTATTCGTTTTGAAATTAATTTGATTATTTTGGATCCGTTAATTAGCGAAGCATACTTGGAAGGTTCTACTTATGGAAACCTAGATCCTGATTGTATGGGCGAGCAGGATTGGTGGGCTATTGTCACATTCCTTAAGTAACTCAAGATCTCCCTAATTGATTCTGTCCAACGGGTAGATTGGAAGAGCTCATTTGGAAAGTGCCAATGGTTATGAAAGCATGGAGGAGTATATAAGGAAGATGCTCTGGTTATTTGAAGTAGTGCGCAATAGAGAAATTCCAAAGTCTGAAGCTCCTTATTCTTTGTCAATTCAATTGTTGAGCGTAATCTTGTACTCAAATAAGAGTTTATAAATCAGTGAGACCTTGAGGAAGTGTAGCAGAGTCTCTACAATGTGGAATCAAGGAAGTGATATACTGTAACAACTCTTTTGATTCTTAGTGGAATCTAGCCGGTGGGCTATCAGTGTGGGAGAGTGGATGTAGGCTTGGATTAAGCCGAACCACTATAAACCTTGTATTCTTATTCTCTTCCCTAAACTCTTTTACTTTACTCGTAACTTTATTTAATTGTGAGAGTTGTGTTTCTATTTTAAAGTCTACTGTTAAACAGACTTAGGTTAAAATAAAGTTTTACACTATACGTTGCAAAAGTTTGTTTTCACACCTATTCACCCCCTCTAGGTGCTTGTACTAGCTTTCACAGCATTCATTATGATTGAGTAGCGCATGAAGTTGCTAATATAGATTACGGACATTGTTTTTATGTTTGATGATTAGATTTGAAAGAACAAACTCAAGTACAAGGGGGAGAAGCAAGAGACTTTTACTAAGGGTGCGTCTAAACAAAAATTTGGGGGAAATAACCCTGAAAACTATGACTTTTAGAGCTTGAAACTTATAGTTATGCTGCTCTTAGTAATCTGATTATGAGTCAAAAGTATTGTGCGAAACATGAACTAGCTTATTGCCTTTCTGAATACGACATCAAGCGAGAGGACTCACCTTGCAAATGAAGGACCACCTTGCTCAATTTCCTCCCTTTGAAGCTCAAAAAGTAGTCCTAATTATTGTTGTCACAAGTCTAATTAGAGAACCCGCAACAAATAGTAAGAGAGAAAGAAGAAGAGAAGAGAAGAATGTAAAAGAAATAAACAAAGAGGGGGTTGTAGATTACTGTAGTAACAGAAACCCTACACCCATTGTGTTTATATTAAATATAAATTGTATATGACCATAATACCCTTATGTAAGTAAAAAAAGAAATAAAACTCTCAAAATAAAAGAATAACTCAATTAAAGTAACTTAACACTCCCCCTCAAGCTGGAGCATATAGGGCACCCATGCCCAGCTTGGAACAACCAGCAACATATCAACAAACTGATCTCTAAAGGCAACGTAAGGAGTAGCAACCAGCTTCTGCTTCACAGCATCACGAACAAAGTGACAGTCAACTTCTATATGCTTAGTTTGCTATTGAAAAACATGATTCCCAGCAATATAAATAGCTGCTTGATCATCACACATCATATCAATAGGTTGATTAATAGAAAATCCAAGCTCTTGGAGAAGAGATTTCAACCACAACAATTCAACCACAGTATGTGCCATAGCACAATATTCAGCCTCTACACTAGACCTGGCAATGGTAGTTTGTTTCTTGCTTCTCCAAGTAACCAAATTACCACCAATAAAGGTGCAATACCCAGTTGTAGACCGTCAATCGTATGTTGACCCAGCCCAATTAGCATCAGAATAGCCAACCAGGGTGGAAGAACCATTAAATTTATAAATTAGTCCCTTACCAGGAGAGCTTTTAAGATATCGACGAATGCGACATACAACATCCCAATGAGCCTTCTTAGGTGACTCCATAAACTGACTCACCACACCAACAGCAAAAGAAATATCGGGACATGTAACAGTAAGATGAATTAGTTTCCCAACAAGACGTCGATATTGATGCTTGTCTTCAATTTCATTTCCATCATCAACTCCAAACTTTTGATTTGGATCCATAGGAGTATCAACTAGCTTGGAAGCTAGTGTACCCATCTCAAATAAAAGATCAAGAACATACTTTCGCTGAGACAAATTAATACATTTCTTACTTCATAAAACTTCAATACCCAGAAAATACCTAAGAGTTCCCAAGTCTTTAATCTAAAATTGTTGCTGAAGAAAGGACTTAACCTCAAAAATGCCGGTCATATCACTACTAGAGACAATTATGTCATCCACATATACCATTAGAATGACCACCCCCAACACCACAACCTTTATTGGAAAATCCACCACGACCACGACCACCACTACTAGCAACAAATGCTGAATTGTCTTTAGATGACATAGAAGACGGAGGGACAATGCGCTGAATTTGACAAAATGCTTCATTCATAAAAGGAACTCTCTCACTAGCAAGAAGTTGACTCTTCACAGGCTGTAAGTCGGCAAGCTAGATAAAACTTGGCCACTTGAAATTCAACTCGTTGTGTCTTAAGTCTCTCAAGATCAGTAGTGATGGGCTGATAAAGATTGAGTTCTTCCCACATTCCTTTCGAAGCACTATAATACTCTCGAAGAGACTTGTCTCCCTATTTAAAATTAAAAATTTTCTCATATAGTTTATAAACTCTAGACATTTTTTTGTCTTGTGAGTAACTCTCCATAAGATCATCCCATACTCCCTTAGCAGTTATGTGGAATATGACATTAGCAGCGATGGATGGTTCCATGCTATTCCATAACCACACTAGAAGTGTATCATTCTCTCTCATCCAATCACTATAGTCTTTAGAATTTTCAGCAGGAGGTTATGGGGTAAGATAATGAAGTTTTCCTTTGGCATTAATATAGACCTTCACAACTTGGGCCCATAACAAGTAATTGGAGGATCCATTTAATTTAATAATGGTAATTTGAACATTGACACTATTTGTAGGAGCCTTAGTATCACTCATGACGATAATCTCAATATAAATATATCTACCACAAGAAAATATAGATATAGACTGCTATATAGAAGAAAATATCTGACCAGAAGTCTCAATTCAAATAATTATATGCTTGACAGAAACCCAGCAAAACCAGTTAACCATAATCAATAAAGTACTCTAATTCTAGAATCCGCTTATCAATAAGTGTTGTAATCCATGTTCACAAACCGAACCTGATGAATCCGATATCTTCTTATCTCATATGTATCAAGACTTGAAGAGAAAATAGATAAAAATTGCAGCTTTAGGTGGCTGCACACCAGAGAAGAAGTAGGGTTACTAGGGGACTCTCAAACCAGCAATAGGATCAAGTAATCAGGTAGTTAGATCTGCTCTGATACCATATCACAAAGCTAATTAGAAAACCCGCAGCAAATAGTAAGAGTGAAAGAAGAAGAGAGAAATAATAGAGAAGAGGAGAATGTAAAAGAAAGAAACAAAGAGGGGGCTGTAGATTTCTGCAGTAACAGAAACCCTACACCCATTATGTTTATATTAAATATAAATTGTTTATGACCATAATACCCTTATGTAAGTAAAAAAGAAATAAAACTCTGAAAATAAAAGAATAACTCAATTAAAGTAACTTAACAATTGCATAGTTTCATGATAGGGAGAATCGAGCTGTTATAACTGTAAGCATGGTTCGTATGCAATGTTTGGAAGTCATAGACCAGCACTAGTACACAAGTCATCCACAAATCTTCTCTCAATCAGATCATTGGTGCCAAGATTTCTCTGAACAAAACTTGCTCATCCATAGTAAGAGCCTCCAAGTATCACCGTATTTACAAAGTGTTGTTTGCTCTTCAAGGACATTAGTTTTATATCGAAGAGAAATTATAGAACAACCCAAAGGCATTGAGTTATAGTAAAAATATTTAAGTCGTTGTTACCCCAGACACATGCCTTTTTTAAATCTAATGCAAGAATTTGCCAACGTTAATGCCACTTAGTAAAGTCTAGTTTCTGTCAATTGAATCAAATGGGATACACTTCACTGATAATTTGTTTGCATGAAAAGCTATTACTTGGAGAAGGCATTTGGCAAAGTTGATATTCTTAGGACAATGCATAGTTCCTAAGTTTAACACATTCCTTTATTGGCAAATTTATTTTTGCTCAGATAGTAACTTCTTTTGCAAAATGCTATGTCAATTAGTCTGCTAAATTATCTCTAGCTTGATATTTGGACATGTATTGCAAATGGAATTTGTCTCTGGTTTCGAGCTAATGAGCCAAGTAAAAATGCAAAATCCTCAGAAATGTTGAATGGTTTCCCCAGAAAGTTCATCCATGTTCCCCATTTCAAGTGCCTGCCTGATTTATGAATGTTTCCAACTTTTTTTCTTGTTTCTCTTGCAGTAATGGGAATTCTGGATCAAAGAATATTGTGAAGGTATAATGCCATCGCAAGCTCTTTTCTACGAAACTTTTATTAACAAGGAAACCCTATTGGTATGAATGGCGACCAATCATTCATGCTAGTTGAATTGTCTGTTTGAAGGAATGTTATAAACTGCAGTTAGCACCTATTTACATAAGTTAAGGAAAATGATAGTTATTTTTCAGTGGAGCCATAGTCAAATACACTTTTTAAGAGGCTTTTATGAGCAGCCTAGAGCAATTCTACTCTTCAAACCAAAGTGTACTTTTTCAATCAATGAAGTTGAGCATTGTGTCTACTAGCAATATCTTCCCGAAAGACCCTTCCTCAGGCTAACCTCAGACTAAGTTTCCTTTTAAACTCAAATACCACGGTCTTCCTACCACTCATCCTTTTCCGTATTGATAAAGAAGAATTCGGGAAGCCTCTTTCTGTTTGTACTTTTCAACCAATTCACTTAACTTGTTGGAAAAAGAATTGTTGTTGGGCCTTCCGGTGATTGCATATATGCTGAACAACTCTCTCTCTCTCTCTCTCTCTCTCTCTCTCTCTCTCTCTCTCTCTAGCACGCACGCGCGCAATTAATTAATGTCTAGATTGTGCGCTACAGTAAAGATATCTTGTATCCTTGCTGTCGCGACCAATTTTTTTCGAGTGTGAACCACCTAGGGTTTGGCTAATGGATTGTTAAGCCTAAACTTAACTCGGGCTCTCCCAAGCCCATACCAATTCGCGACTTTAGGTTCAAGTTTTAACATGCAATTAATTTTCAATTAGGAGTCGCCACTAATCTATTTTTGGTGGGTCGATTAGAAACCCAAGTAAAGTAATGGGGGATTTACTTCACTTCTACGAACCAGAGATTATGGGTACGGGGACTTGGTTACACTAGAGTTCTCTAATGCCCTTTCGGTACCATTCTTTTAATTTCAAAAATGTTTTCTGCAGGCAGCTTGAATTGATTTTAATTTCTTAACATGTGAGGTGACCATGCAGGTACGCAAACCACCAATTTAACACTCAATAAAGGAAATGAATAAATGATGCAGAACTTACCTCAAAGCAACGTAAGCATCTGCAATGTTAAATTAAAATCCACATCAACAACCCTAGATATGGTTTCTAATTAACACGCAATTTTTGTTTTGTTTTCACTTAATTAATGAGAATCATGCTTTATGCAATGCATGCCACTAATTTAACATGAAATGATATGACATAGCAAAATGACTTAGCTATATGACCTAAGCAATATGACATAACCAAACATGTAATCTATTCTAAGCATGAGATGATTTATTCTAAATAACATTTTTTGTATTTTTTTATGAGATTCGAAATTAAAGAAATGCAACATTTAAATATGCAATCTAAATTAATCTAATGACTTAATTCTAATGACGGGCAATTTCTAATTAAATGCACCTAACAAAATCACTAAATGACGTGCATTGTATGAAACTAATTCTATATGACGTGCACATGATTTTTATTTTCCTAATAAGCATGCAATCTATTTAGGAGAAATTATCTAAATCTATAATATGCAATCTTAGCATGCAATGACGTGCAAAGAATGCCCTAATTCTACATGACATATGCATGTGACATTTTTTATTAAAAAAAAAAATGCAATCTATCCTAGAAATTGCAACTAATTTATCCTAAGACAAATTTTATGAAATTTCAAATGATCTAGCTAAATTAAGATTCTATCTAATTTAAACTAGGGATTAAGTCATATTAAATCCTAATTTAAACTAAGACATTATCTAAATCTAAAATGCCATTTATCTTAAAAAAGATGATCTAAAGTTAAAATGAAGCATGCAATTCTAATCTAATATGCACAATGATTTTTTATGGTTTTTTTAATTAATTTTGAAATTAAAGCTAACACATAATTAACATGCAATTCAAAAACTAACAACCTAAATGAATGCACTTTCTTTTTTTTGATTTTTTTATTTAAAAATTCATAATAAGATTGCAATCCTAAATATGCAAGATGACAACAAACCTAATCCTAATTAAGATTTTTTTTGATTTTTTTATTTTTACGAAAATAAGATTTGACTCAACCAACTTGACAATAGCAAATCACATAAAAGATAATATTGATATCCAAAAATTGGCGAACCGTATCTCGCGCATGAGATCGGGTAGACCAATTTTAATTTTAAATCGCGAATCAAATCTCGGGCTTGAGATTGGATTGTCGATTTTTATAAGGGATTGCGAGTCGAATTTCGGGCGCGAAAATCGGACTGTCAATCCCTAGCTTGAGGGACTATTTCATATTGGATCTCAATCACATATTTAGGAACAATTCTACTAAAACAGCATATTAAAGAAATAATAATAAAAATAATAAAAGAAAAACTACCTAATCTGATTTTTTTCCTCTTTTTCT
This sequence comes from Eucalyptus grandis x Eucalyptus urophylla, assembly GCA_028830015.1. Lineage (NCBI taxonomy): Eukaryota > Viridiplantae > Streptophyta > Magnoliopsida > Myrtales > Myrtaceae > Eucalyptus > Eucalyptus grandis x Eucalyptus urophylla. Next base: position 30,817,096 of record CM054193.1, on the reverse strand, counting down.
GTTTTCTTTTTCTGCCTTCTTGAGCACAGCTTGCTCGTAGGTCTCCAAGGACAGGTGGTCACTGATCGGAGGCGGAGCAGCTGCTGGGCAATCACGGGCGAGTGACAGAGCAGGGCAGGAGCGGCGTCGGCAGGGGAAGCGTCGAGCTGGGTTCGGGCCTTCTGTCGTCGGGGACCTCGGAGCAGCACAGCAACAGCTTCGTCGGACGGAACAGAGGCGTCACGGGTGGAGGCGCTGCAGGGGCATCGGACGGACGGGCTGGAGCGGATCACCGCTGAAGGCGGGGCAGCGTTGCTGCGTCTGGGCGGAAGGTTCGGGTCGTCGCGAGGAGGCGATCGGCGATTGCTGGTGTCGCGTCGCCGCGGGTGGAGCGACGGGCGGTGATGGGCAGATTTGGCTCGAGCCCGGTCTGCAGAGCTTTGGTGGACCGGAGCGGCAGATCAGGTTCCGAGCAAGTGCGGGGACGGAGGCCGAGGGGGTCCGGCGGTGATTAATGCGGCTGAGCGATGCAGGCACGGCGGTGGAGGCGCTGCAGGGCGTCGGGGCGGCTCGAGCTTCAGGCACCGGGGCTCGCGGTGAAGGTCAGCGAGAGGTTGCAGACGGAGCGGCGTGCAGCTGACGGACGTCGGGGCTCGGATGCCGGCACGGGCGAGCGGGGACGGCACAGCGGCGTGGCGTCGGCGAGGCGAGCGAACCAGTGGCGGTGCGGACGCACGGCTATGGAAGCCCTGCGGATGGAAGTTGCAGAGGAGGGGCAGCGGACTTGAGGAAGATGATGAATAGCAGGGGTCAAATCACCTTTTTGCCCTTTTCACCTTTCTCCCCTCTCTTTCTCTCTCTCTCACGTTCTGACTTTTCCTTTTTCTTTTCTTTTTCTCGCAGAAGCCAAAACCTCTCTTGACCTTTCTCTTCACTTATTTCTGAATTTTTTCCAAAGAAGCTCCCCCTCATGTCCTCGTACACGGTTGCTTTTATAGGGGGTAAGAGATAAGCCTTTGATTTCCCCTTCAAATCTACATCCGCGATATATTTTCACCAACCGATCACTATTGATAAAAATTTAAGATTATGATAAATATTTTCTCGAAATCCAAATCTCGCAAAGATAAATTACAATATCGCAATATTTTTTCATAAAATTCATCCCATACTGATAAGGATTCAAGATTAAGATGAGATTTTTTTTCTAAATCCAAATCTTTCAAGGCCAAATCGCAATATTTTTTTAACCATCTGCCCTATCTAAAAAAAGATTCATATCTCGGAAAATTTTTAAAATATTATATTCCCACGAGATAATTTTTAATTATTTAAAAACGCGGGCTTGGGCCAACCTGCTCGCTTCGTGGGCCTGATCCATCTAATTCGAACTCATCCGCCACCGGTCCATTAAAATGCAAAAACTCAAATAACAAAATAAATACAACCTAAATCTATATGTTATGCAATTAATAAAATTAACCCTTAATTTCCTATGCAATAAATAAATAAACTAAATTGCCAAAATTTAGGTGTCAACAGCTGCCCCTCTTTGAAGGTGAGCTCGAAGAGGTTGCCTTCAAAGATAATTTGAGACCTAAATTTTGGTTATGTGTATGCAATGGATGATTTTTTTCGGAAAATGAATTCCATTTTTTTAATGCAATTTATATGATGCATGGAAATACTAATGCATATGATAAAAGAACCTACCTGAAATAACTTACCTTCGAGGAGGGTAGAGTGATTCAAGATAGTTGGTGTTACATGTCCAGGACTCGTACCATTCTACAGTCGCCTAGAATAGTAACATGACTTTGTGGAGATGCTGCTTTCCCAGGACCCGTACCATTCTACGGTCGCCCAGTATGGCAGAAATGAGCTGCTTTCTCAGGACCCGTACCATTCTACGGTCGCCCAATACGGCAGAAATGCTTTATAAGGAACTGTTTTCCCAGGACCCGTACCATTCTACGGTCGCCCAGTACGGCAGAAATGTTTTGTAAGGAAATGCTTTCCCAGGACCCGTACCATTCTACGGTCGCCCAGTATGGCATAAATTTTTTGTAAGGAACTGCTTTCCCAGGACCCGTACCATTCTACGGTCGCCTAGTATGACAGTGTTTGGTTGTGTCTAGGACCCGTACCATTCTACGGTCGCCTAAACGGGGATTTACCTTCCAGGACCCGTACCATTCTACGGTCGCCTGAATAGGGAAATAGGTTTTGTCTAGGACCCGTTCTATTCTACGGTCACCTAGACTGAGGTTTTGCTTGGCTAGGACCCGAACCATTCTTCGGTCGCCCAGCCTTGCAACAGAGGTCAACTGACCAGGACCCGAACCGTTCTTCGGTCGCCTTAATCAGATTGAATCTGGAGGAAAATATTTGGGGGACAACTCAGTCGAGTGTCGGTGTTTTCAAAAGGGACTCTAGGCTATGACAGCACGCCAGGTCAATATAAAGGGACATCGGGCTACAAAAGCACGCCGAGTCGATAAAGAGGGACTCTGGGCTACGAAAGCACGCCAGGTCAATATAAAGGACACCGGGCTACTGAAGCACGCCGGGTCGATAAAGAGGGACTCTGGGCTACGAAAGCACGCCAGGTCAAGAAAGAGACATCGGGCTACAAAAGCACGCCGAGTCAATGAAAATGACTCTGGGCTACGAAAGCACGCCAGGTCAATATAAAGGACAACTTGACCAAGTCAAGTGTCGATGTACTTGAGAGAGAATACCTGCACAATGACAAGTATTTTAGAGTATGGTAGAGATATACTTACCTGATGATATCTCTGATTCTTGGGGATATTTAGATATCTTGTGGAGGTCTTTCACCTCCTGATGGAGGTTTCTCATCTTCTAATATCATGAAACATTCTGAAAGGAACTTGAATTACCTGTCAGACATGACTTAGAGCAAAAACTGATATGCATTCATCAAAGAGATAGACAATCTAAGCTACTCTAGAATGCACATTTCAAAATTCAGTGAGGTTTTCATCAACTCAATCGGGGTTCATGTATAATAACCATTGCATCACCCAAATTTCCATTGGAGAGAATTATCATTCAAGACAATCTTCACTCATGACATGAATTTCTTAAGAATACCAAATGAGGGACCTTCAATTAGAAAGGACTTTCACTCACTCTCATTTAGAGGCTATTTTATGAGAATCGCTCCATCTCACTATCATCATACCAACAAGGGTCCGAGTTTTCTCGCAAGCGGTACAACCTTACCAATCTGAGAGGTCTTTAACAGGGACCATAATGAGGGCTCGGTCAACGGCTTAACAAAGGGACTCTTTGAGTCAAGGCTATTGAAAGAACAACTCTTTAATCATCTCCGGGTTTACAAGTCAAGAACCCTGCAAAATGAGAAAGAAATAATCTTGCTCGCACTTTTTCGAGCGATGCATAAAACATGTGAACTCCTATGTTAATTCAAGTGCCCTAATCTGAAGAGACTTTGTAAAGGACGTAACATAGGTTAGGTTCATGGGTTGAGAAATGAAAGGATCATCATGCTCAAAATGTGTGTAAAGGGTGAAAGTTGGTGATCATCTTGGCATTGCCACCAGTTTTCTTGTTCACCATCAGGGATTGTCTTCATGAAATGCCCCATTGATTGTAAAAACTCAACATTTGAGCTCTTTGAGTATTACTCCATTGGGATTTAATTCTAGCAATTGACAGTCATCTATCTTGACTCTCTTTTTTTCATTTATGGGCATTGGCCTTACTTTTACTAGGCACACCGCTTTTTCATGCCCCTAGTTCTTGTTCATTTTTTCTTCACTTTTTCATGGGCATTGGCCTTGCTTTTACTAGGCACACTGCTTTTTCATGCCCCTTAGTTCTATTTTGAATTCAATTCTTGCGCACAATGCAAGTGTCAAGCAATTACACTTTGAATGGCACTTGAACTTTCAAAGGTCCTCATCTAGCTTTTGCCTTGCCCCAGTGTGGGGGATGATCACCAACTGGGTTTAAAGAAATAAAATTGCAGGCTCAAATGGGCTATGCAAATGATATAAGTGTATGGGATAAAGAAAGAAATGCTCTTCATCATCCTAAGGCACTTAAATTAACACATGAATTCAATGTAATAGCATGACTTGAAGATTGATGCAAGTGAGAGCAAGAAAATTTCAATTCATTTTTCTCACCTCATGATGCCATTTGATCTCTTAGTTGCCCCGATGTGGGGTGATTCTTGACAGGGGTAATTTGAAAAAAATCTTCACAAGTGTATAAGGCTCAAAGTGGTTAAGCAATGGATCACCTGTTGTGTTTGGGATGAAGAAATGAACTGCCCCTCATCATTTCAGTCATCGTACCTTTTGCGAGAGAACTATTTACCTTGTAGATATGGAACTTCCTACACTCATCTCACAAATGTATAAGTAGGGGACTGTGTATAGGATAAGACTTGCCTTTCATTATACTGACACGTCTCATTCAGCATTCTTAAGCATTGATGTCACTCCATTAAATTGTCTATCTTGACAAATCTCCACATGAAATTGGTGAGCTAAATCAACATGAAAATTTTCTTTTCAAAAGAGTTTAGCAACTTTAAGCATAAAAAGCGTTTGTGACCTCAAAACAAACAATTTACTACACTCAAACATGATTTCAAGCATTCATTCAAGGAATTGTCCCATGAAGGGATTGCCTCGGCAATGGATGTCCCTAGATTGCCTCTATCGAAAGGGAATAAACATACAAATTGATCAATCGATGATGAAAATCCGATCTTTGATTTGATGAAATCTTGCTTTTTCCCCTGCACAAAACAACGTGCATGAATAGGATACTATGCAACATTAAAATAAATTCAAATTGCACAACCATTTTGGCTCGGATCGAGATTCTGTCTCAATTATGTCACTACTAGAATATGTAGTTCCCCCTAATTCGTCATCTGCAAGGAAAAGAATAGTGTCAATTCCAGAATTAATTATATTCATGAACACAATGTATCCATTTCATCCAAGACAGATTATCCTCTTTTGATTTGTTCCATTATTTTCTCATGGAAATGAGAAACTTCATTTGGCCTCCGAGAATGACATCTCACACAAATTGTTATGAGATGTGCCACATATCACACTTTGGAATCAAGATGATTTTCTTCACTCTTGGGAGATGTCATCAAGATCAGTTAGGAAATGATCATTTGACCTCACGTCTATTTTTCCTCTCGGATGTATGTTCCCAAATCAATGGGCCCACTATCATTGGAAATTGACGCGTTATTTTCAAACGCCTCTCTGTTATGCTCTGAGACATGAAGTAAATGAGTTAGAAAAACAAACAAGGGTAACCTAATGCATGCTTTTTGGAAATGGCTTGAAAAATGATCTTCTTCTTTCTTTTTTCTTTTGGAAAATTTTTTTTTGGATGAGGAAGCATGAAGAAGCCTAGTCCTCAGAATTCTCCTTGGATGATATTTTCTTTTCATTGTTGGATATCGTCACCGGGCTAGTTTGGTGTACCCCATCATGTCCTCAAAACAAAATTTGTAATTCTATTGATATTCATCAATCAAATTACATTTATTGGAATGTGATGCTTAAGCACAGAAGAAATTGAAATCAATCCTTAAAAAGCGATAAGAATTCCCATGCAGGGGAAGGTGCATGCCCCTAATTAAATGAGGAAATGGAACAACTTAGGACCATGAATCATGTGTACTTGAATTCTTCACCCTCCTTGATCTTGTGATATGAACTCTTCAAGTCAGATATTCTTCCCTCTAGATGTGTCGCTACCCTCTTCATGATGGCATCAAATTCGACTACCTCAGGATAATGAGAAAATTCAAAAGGTCTTCTTGGCTCTCTTTTGGAGTTGCAATTTCTCACTAAAGATAAATCGCAGCACTTTTGCTTGACGAGATAAGCTCTTCTTTTATTTGTCATTTTAGCTCTCAATCATGAACAGATGGGTGAGTGGGATCGTTCCATATTCACCTAATTCAAATAAACGGGAACATGTAAGCATGAAGTGTAATTAGAAAGTCAATCCATGACAATGATCTAATCGATTTTTCCATTTTTTTCATTATTCATGAAAAGTTCTTACAATAAGGGCATTTCCTAAAAATGGACTAGGAAAATAAAGATAGACACCCTAACAAGACCAAATTTCCTAAACATGAATTGAAATCAAATTCTCAAAAGTTTTTTTTCCTAGCATTTCTCATTTCATTTTCAATTGACAAATGAATTACATCAAACGACTAACCTAGATTGTCATGGACGGACCAAAAGTAAATTGCATAGTATAGGGATAGAAGACTTACTTCACCAAGGAAAATCAATGGCAATCACATAGACATGCGCATGATAAGTGGCTCGATTTCTACTCTATAAGGCTTATCAAAGTGGAGCCACAAGGATGATCAGACTAGCCACGGGCTTGTGGACTATGTCGGGTCCTCATGACTCCGGCTTGGTCAAAGAGCCGACCCGGGTCGCGAGCATGCAGACCGAGGTGGGTACTCTTGACACCATGAAAGAAACTTCGGGATTGAGATGGGCGACTCGTACCGCAAGCATGCGGTCGGAGTGGTATCCATCTCAACACCATCCTAAATGATCCTGTGCGGCCCAGGTCCGGCAGCAGGTTGTGTGTGCAAAGTGTAGTGATTTATGCAAAGCATGCACATCAATTTAAATCAAACAACACTTCAAAAAAAATGAAATAAACCATACATCCCTAATTCCATCCTGCAAGGCAAGGGTTAGCAATCACTTCCCCTTATACCTCCAAATCTGCAAAAACATTTAACACCTTAAACGTTAGGGACGTACCTGGGATCCTCGCTGCCAAACAAAAACATTTTTCAAAAGAAAAGAAAAATTGGCCTAAGTCCACTAAGAGTTTTAACTCAAGTCCCCAGCGGAGTCGCCAAGCTGTCGCGACCAATTTTTTTCGAGTGTGAACCACCTAGGGTTTGGCTAATGGATTGTTAAGCCTAAACTTAACTCGGGCTCTCCCAAGCCCATACCAATTCGCGACTTTAGGTTCAAGTTTTAACATGCAATTAATTTTCAATTAGGAGTCGCCACTAATCTATTTTTGGTGGGTCGATTAGAAACCCAAGTAAAGTAATGGGAGATTTACTTCACTTCTACGAACCAGAGATTATGGGTACGGGGACTTGGTTACACTAGAGTTCTCTAATGCCCTTTCGGTACCATTCTTTTAATTTCAAAAATGTTTTCTGCAGGCAGCTTGAATTGATTTTAATTTCTTAACATGTGAGGTGACCATGCAGGTACGCAAACCACCAATTTAACACTCAATAAAGGAAATGAATAAATGATGCAGAACTTACCTCAAAGCAACGTAAGCATCTGCAATGTTAAATTAAAATCCACATCAACAACCCTAGATATGGTTTCTAATTAACACGCAATTTTTGTTTTGTTTTCACTTAATTAATGAGAATCATGCTTTATGCAATGCATGCCACTAATTTAACATGAAATGATATGACATAGCAAAATGACTTAGCTATATGACCTAAGCAATATGACATAACCAAACATGTAATCTATTCTAAGCATGAGATGATTTATTCTAAATAACATTTTTTGTATTTTTTTATGAGATTCGAAATTAAAGAAATGCAACATTTAAATATGCAATCTAAATTAATCTAATGACTTAATTCTAATGACGGGCAATTTCTAATTAAATGCACCTAACAAAATCACTAAATGACGTGCATTGTATGAAACTAATTCTATATGACGTGCACATGATTTTTATTTTCCTAATAAGCATGCAATCTATTTAGGAGAAATTATCTAAATCTATAATATGCAATCTTAGCATGCAATGACGTGCAAAGAATGCCCTAATTCTACATGACATATGCATGTGACATTTTTTATTAAAAAAAAAAATGCAATCTATCCTAGAAATTGCAACTAATTTATCCTAAGACAAATTTTATGAAATTTCAAATGATCTAGCTAAATTAAGATTCTATCTAATTTAAACTAGGGATTAAGTCATATTAAATCCTAATTTAAACTAAGACATTATCTAAATCTAAAATGCCATTTATCTTAAAAAAGATGATCTAAAGTTAAAATGAAGCATGCAATTCTAATCTAATATGCACAATGATTTTTTATGGTTTTTTTAATTAATTTTGAAATTAAAGCTAACACATAATTAACATGCAATTCAAAAACTAACAACCTAAATGAATGCACTTTCTTTTTTTTGATTTTTTTATTTAAAAATTCATAATAAGATTGCAATCCTAAATATGCAAGATGACAACAAACCTAATCCTAATTAAGATTTTTTTTGATTTTTTTATTTTTACGAAAATAAGATTTGACTCAACCAACTTGACAATAGCAAATCACATAAAAGATAATATTGATATCCAAAAATTGGCGAACCGTATCTCGCGCATGAGATCGGGTAGACCAATTTTAATTTTAAATCGCGAATCAAATCTCGGGCTTGAGATTGGATTGTCGACTTTTATAAGGGATTGCGAGTCGGATTTCGGGCGCGAAAATCGGACTGTCAATCCCTAGCTTGAGGGACTATTTCATATTGGATCTCAATCACATATTTAGGAACAATTCTACTAAAACAGCATATTAAAGAAATAATAATAAAAATAATAAAAGAAAAACTACCTAATCTGATTTTTTTCCTCTTTTTCTGTTTTCTTTTTCTGCCTTCTTGAGCACAGCTTGCTCGTAGGTCTCCAAGGACAGGTGGTCACTGATCGGAGGCGGAGCAGCTGCTGGGCAATCACGGGCGAGTGACAGAGCAGGGCAGGAGCGGCGTCGGCAGGGGAAGCGTCGAGCTGGGTTCGGGCCTTCTGTCGTCGGGGACCTCGGAGCAGCACAGCAACAGCTTCGTCGGACGGAACAGAGGCGTCACGGGTGGAGGCGCTGCAGGGGCATCGGACGGACGGGCTGGAGCGGATCACCGCTGAAGGCGGGGCAGCGTTGCTGCGTCTGGGCGGAAGGTTCGGGTCGTCGCGAGGAGGCGATCGGCGATTGCTGGTGTCGCGTCGCCGCGGGTGGAGCGACGGGCGGTGATGGGCAGATTTGGCTCGAGCCCGGTCTGCAGAGCTTTGGTGGACCGGAGCGGCAGATCAGGTTCCGAGCAAGTGCGGGGACGGAGGCCGAGGGGGTCCGGCGGTGATTAATGCGGCTGAGCGATGCAGGCACGGCCGGTGGAGGCGCTGCAGGGCGTCGGGGCGGCTCGAGCTTCAGGCACCGGGGCTCGCGGTGAAGGTCAGCGAGAGGTTGCAGACGGAGCGGCGTGCAGCTGACGGACGTCGGGGCTCGGATGCCGGCACGGGCGAGCGGGGACGGCACAGCGGCGTGGCGTCGGCGAGGCGAGCGAACCAGTGGCGGTGCGGACGCACGGCTGTGGAAGCCCTGCGGATGGAAGTTGCAGAGGAGGGGCAGCGGACTTGAGGAAGATGATGAATAGCAGGGGTCAAATCACCTTTTTGCCCTTTTCACCTTTCTCCCCTCTCTTTCTCTCTCTCTCACGTTCTGACTTTTCCTTTTTCTTTTCTTTTTCTCGCAGAAGCCAAAACCTCTCTTGACCTTTCTCTTCACTTATTTCTGAATTTTTTCCAAAGAAGCTCCCCCTCATGTCCTCGTACACGGTTGCTTTTATAGGGGGTAAGAGATAAGCCTTTGATTTCCCCTTCAAATCTACATCCGCGATATATTTTCACCAACCGATCACTATTGATAAAAATTTAAGATTATGATAAATATTTTCTCGAAATCCAAATCTCGCAAAGATAAATTACAATATCGCAATATTTTTTCATAAAATTCATCCCATACTGATAAGGATTCAAGATTAAGATGAGATTTTTTTTCTAAATCCAAATCTTTCAAGGCCAAATCGCAATATTTTTTTAACCATCTGCCCTATCTAAAAAAAGATTCATATCTCGGAAAATTTTTAAAATATTATATTCCCACGAGATAATTTTTAATTATTTAAAAACGCGGGCTTGGGCCAACCTGCTCGCTTCGTGGGCCTGATCCATCTAATTCGAACTCATCCGCCACCGGTCCATTAAAATGCAAAAACTCAAATAACAAAATAAATACAACCTAAATCTATATGTTATGCAATTAATAAAATTAACCCTTAATTTCCTATGCAATAAATAAATAAACTAAATTGCCAAAATTTAGGTGTCAACACTTGCATCCCAGGTAATAATGTTGGCCCAGTGGGTAATGACAAAGGGTTAATGAAACTGCAAGCATCCATCAAGGTTAAGGTGTTTATCTTGACATGTTGTGTACACTTATCCAGATTGACATTAAGAGTGTTCAGCCATATAGTGGTTGCTATGAATATGTGTAGAATTTTCCCAGAAAACAAAAGGTAGAATTTCAAATGCCCATTCTTTCTTTTTGTCAATTTTTAGATGCTCTATTTATCATATTTAGCTTTCCCCTAGACTGGGTACTCTTAGCCAGATTGCCATTTGAGAAATGAGACGTCATGTCCTCGGTTAAGGAAAAAGATGAAGTGATGTATATTAATAGTTAAGAATTCTTTAATTAGACTCGGTGGAGAGAAATATCTTCTTCTTGGATCCCTATCATGGATTGCTTACATATATGGTTATTGGTCGAGTAATTCTTCAATAAGAGCTCTTCAATTGCAAAAATGTTAAAAACTGATTAGACCAAAATATTTACATGCATCTGAGATAATTAGTACGCTCTTGAAACCCATTGCATACAGAAAACATGGCCTTGAAATAATTTGTCTTTGTAATGATAAAATCAATTTGGTTCATGTTTCTTCTCTGTTTTGAAGAACCTTCGCCTTCTTTTCCATTCATTTCCTCTTGATGACATTGTGGAATCTATGATTTTTTAAGTATCTTAGAGAAATGCTGAATGGTAATATTTGGTTTTCAGCTCCAAAGCCTCAAAGGTCACGGGCAAATCAGGTTTCTCATTAGATCTGCCATTCATCCTGTTGAATACTCTCATGCCTTTGTGCAACCAGGTAACACCTTTGAACTTATGATTCCTTTCTTTTATGAACATGTACATCACATATTGTAACATCCTGATTTTCAGGTTCTGATTTTGATTGGATAAATTGGGCATTTTATCGACGCAACTACAGTGCTTTTCTCTGAGTTAGCCACTCACGAGATAATTAGACTAGCTGGGTAAGCCATTAAGGACTTTAAGGCAAATAGACTTGAGAATTCAATCAGGAATCGGCTTCTCGACCGTGCTCATTAAAGATCATTACGGCACAGTTAAAAATTGAATTAAGATCAAAGATAGGTCGGTTTGACTGAAATGTGTGGCCAATTGTGGGTGACTCCACTAAATTGGAAAATTCTCGTTAACTGGCACTAATTTGATTTCATTGTCGTTTTGGTATTTTGTGTCCGTATTTGAATCATCGAGATTTTCACGACAACCGAGAGTCGCCAATGTGTCGAGTGGGTTAATTGTGGCTCGAAGAAAATCGACCATGGGTCATTTGCCCTAAAAAGTTATGCAAACTACCCGGTAGTCTAAGTTATGCTAAAAATGCGCCGATTGGAAATTAACCACCAATTTGAGTCCGATTTCAGAAATTGAAAATTTTGTTGTGTCACAATAAACTCTAGGACATACGACTCAGTCTCAAAAGATTTTTCTGACAACCGACACTTTTTTGGAAAAAGTCGTCGCTGGGCCATTTTTGTGCAATTGAAGCTGGGGATTAAATTTGATGGATATGCGGGTGAGGAAAAATGCTGAGATGCTCGATGGATGACCGATTGAATTTATTGAGTCTAATTGAGATTCAATCAAGTGAGTGTGATGATCCAATTGGGGGAGATCGCTTGCAAATTCGTAACTCCTCTCCCCCTAGCCCAAAATTAACCAATTGAGAAGTTGTGAGGGGTGTTGCTGTGGCCTAATGAAGGCCAAGGGTTAATGCTTGGCCTAGATTGATTGTTGAAGATATTTCTTGTGGAAAAACCAGCCAAGATGGCCCACCTCTCTCTTATCCCTTCATCCTCTCCATCTCTCTCTCATTCTGCGGACCGTTTCTCCTCCATCCTCCGAATTGTGCGACGCCTGCAGCTAAAGAAGACCGAAGCAACTCTGTGCCCGCATCTTCTTCTCTCCACGCGTCCACAGCCCGGCTCTTCTTGGTCAACAGCAAGCCACCGAAATTCCTTGGTTGACCACCGAGTACAGCTGCCTTCGACCGCCTACTTCAATCCACGCGTGGTCTCCCCAGCAACTTCACGAGACGTCCAGCGAAGACCCCAGCTTCGGCTAGCACGCCTCCACCAACGAAGTTCTCTTCGCTGACCAGCTCTCTTGCTGCCAGGCGTTCTTCGCTCCACACGGCAAGAAATTCGCTACCAGCTCGTGTCTCCTTCGTGCGCGGCTCCATCGACCGAAGAAGCCCAAGCCGTTGAAGCCACATGTCCAACGCTTGCCTTTCTCTAGTCAACTAACTGCAAGTCTCTCACTGGAGTTGACCCGGGGCCTCTACTAGCAGCTGCATCGAAGACCTGCAGCTCCTTCCTTGCATCGGCGCCAACGAAGCAGCTCCCCTCTGCCCGTTCGTCCGCGCCCCTCGCGCGAAGCAGTCCATTTCCACGCATCAAAGCCCAGCAGCCTTTAGTTCTCGGGCCCAGCTCGCAATTGAATAGCCCATCTTCCCAGCAGCAATTCGGCCCAAGAATTCAACAGTCCAGCAGTCTTCAGCTCAACGTGCAGCCGCAGCCCATCTTGAAACCCAAGAATCCAGGTCTAGTTTTGAAGTCCAAGAAGCAGGTCCAAGCCCATCAACCAAGCCCAGAAATTTCTGTGGGCTTTGCAAGACCTGTTGGGTCCAGCCCGAGTGTCCGCCGACGCTGTTGAAAATTTGGATTTCAACCGCCGTCGCATTGCCATCGCGGTGTTCCGATCTTCGCTTTGCACAAGTGAGTTTTGCTCACTAATGCTTTCTTAGTTTGCTAATTATGCTTAAGGGTTGATTAGATTCAATTAAGTGCAATTAGGTGGTTAGATTAGATTATAATAATTAAATTAGTGATTTACCTATGCATTTTAGGCAAATGGTTAGTGTACTTAGAGAGTAGACAAGTCTTATTATTTATTGAACGAGTCTCGGTAATTTTTTGGGTATCGGCTTCCAATCAGGCATTTCGGGCCTAAATTGGATTTATCGTATTTATTTTTTAATTTTTGAAATTATTTTTTAATTTTTTAATTTTTTAATTTTTCTGGAAATTAGGCAGGAATAACCAACGACGGAAATTTTATGCTAATTGCCGTGATGCAGTCCGTTTATTTAATTGAGCTTTATTTTGTGCTGAAATGAATTAATTGTGATTATATGATTATTTTCCTGAATTAATTAAATTGAATAATTAATTGGAAAATAACTGGGTGTCGGTTGACAGCACCAAAAATATTTTGGTGGACTATTGATAAGAGTGGGATTTGTGGAAAGAAAATCTTAATATTTTGGCTAAGGCTGACTGTGTGCCCATGCACGTGTACTTTTGTCAGAAAAGAATAAAAATGGATAAATTGATTGTATGTTTGAAGTATCATGCAAAATACCGGCTCAATGACCATATATGTCATTTTATAGACATACCGTATCCAATACCGGCTCGGTGACCTTATAGGTCATTTTGTAGACAGACAGTATCCAATACCGGCTCGGTGACCCTATAGGTCATTTTGTAGACATACAGTATCCAATGTCGGCTTGGTGACCCTATAGGTCATTTTGTAGATGGACAACATGCCATAACGGCTCGGTAACCCGATGGGTTGTTTTGTAGATGGACATTATGATGAATATACTCGGTGACTTATAATGTCATTTCGAAGAATGAATCATATGAAATACTGGCTCGGTAACCCGATAGGTTATTTGGAAGAATGGACAGTATTAATTGAAATGACCAAGAGTTGGTCCGGCTGACATGTAATCAACTAGGTTGATTTGATCGATGCTTTCGATCTGTTGAGATTGTTGGGTGCCTATTGAACTGTACTGATTTGCAGGTTGGGATTGAGGTCAAGGTAAGTCTTCTGACTCGTGTTATGCATAGGCAGCCCTAAGGTGTATTGGTTTACTAATTGGGTCTTAGGAGTAGAACTTGCAAAGATGTTGTTTCATTGGTTATTGAATAACCATTTCAGGTCCTTAGATGCAGCAGACTTGAATTTTGAAGATCTCGAAAGTTCAGGACAGTCTACTAAAGGCTCCAATTGGAATGTAGAGGTTGATGAAGAGGAGGACGGGGATCCGTAGTTTGTAGAACCTCACACTTGCTTGTAGACCTTGTTTTTAAACTAGCTTAAGTTGAATTTGACTTAATAGTTTACCTTGTATATATATGTGCACTAGTTTGCGATGTATATAAAAGTAAATGTTTTTAAAGGTTTGAAATTTGGAGTCCTACTTTCCTATCCCAATGTTTTATTGTTTGGGGATGATTTATATGCTTCCGCATACGTATATGAAATGAATGGGTCGGCAATGCATTATGGGACATCGCTATTAATCGACCAAGTGAGGGATGGGCGCGTGCCCGAGGATCAAGGCGTGATACATATAGTAATATGATGCACTTCTGCTGCATATTGAATGATTATTAGTCAATCATGCACATAAGCAGTGTCTACATGGTGTGACGTTCATATCATAGTCTTTCCCTGATTAGGGCGTGGTGGCAATGTTTCTTGCTATGACAGTTAGATATGATGCTCGTGTTGAGACTGAGTATGCCTATAGCTATAGATTTTCTCGCATGATTGTAGTCAATCGCAATGATGAAGAAGCTAAGTCATTGCTTTTCATTCCCCATTTTGGTTTATTCTGATCATATTGTTCATTGTTTGTTATTCCTTTTAGTTAATCTGTTCGTTTGACTATAAGCTAAGTCAAACTTTCACCTCAAGGGAGTTCCTATTCTTGAGGTGAACTATTTGCAATATAATTTTTTGTTAAAACATTTTAGAAACAGCCCTTTAGGTGTAGAGATCTGTGTAAATGTTATTAGCATCCCACAAAGTGTCTTCAAATGATTCGATGCACTCTAATGGACGTTGCATGTGCCATTTACTGCTTTTTCAATCACAGAATTTCATCGAGGGACTTGAGGAAGGAAGCGTGATGCATGTTCATATCAGTTCTTGTCAGGATGTTCATGTGTTTACAGACGGTTGTGGATGTGACACAAGCAATTTCATGCTTTAATTTGATTATCAAATTGTTCAGATAATTTTATGGTATAAACCCATGTAGGCATCAGTTTTCTGAGATTCATTTTTATCATCTAAATATTCTGTGATGGAATTACTTTTTCGAACTTGGAGGTAATTCTAGGCATTCTATTGGTAATTCCGAACTTTATAGTTCTCGACTATGTCCGGTGTGATCCCTAACAGTGATAGAAAAGGCAAAGGATTTGCATGTGCTTTTGCATGGATTTCTTGGCAAAGAATCACATTGACTGTTTTTACTTTTCCTAGTTATACCAATTATGGCCTAGATACTTGAACTTATAATATTGATGAGTCAAGATCAATTAATGTCTTGAACATTCTTGACTCTTCAACTATCATATTATTGTGAGAAAATCTCAGTGATTCGATAGGTCATGTGACCATGATAGGTTGATGCCTCTTTTCTTTAGGTAATAAGAAGTCAAAATTTGAGTTTTCTTTTCTAGCTGGTAATGATTATATAATCAATTCTAATAAAACATTAGAAATACCAAAATATATGCCAGAAAGACCCGTGGTCGAAGATGGTAATTGTGGATCATAGTCCGTTATATATATTAATGAATTTGGGCTAATGTTCGAAAAATAGATAATCGACCATGCAGGAGAACGATCGACGAAAGCTGAAGTTGACAGGCATTTATCCTTCAAAAGGAAATGTGTGGAAGATTAACAAGACCTTGGATGAACGCCTGTCAACTTTTAGGAGAAATGTGCACAAAAGGTTGGGTGTAATGTAAATATTGACACATCAACATAGTTTCCTTACACGTGAGGCCCACAGTCAAGTTAGCGACCTCTTAAATATTTTTCAAAAAAATAAACTTTGATGTATCTGCATTGTTAAATGGACAGTCTGAACATGTCTTGTGTAAAGTACTTTATTAATTGTAATTTAGCTTTTGTGGCTTCGCTCATTAATTGATGTGCTTTATATGTTAGCATCATTATTTAAATGCAATTAAATAATTAGGAAAAATAACAAAATCACAAACTTAAACTATTTTCTTTTTTTTCTTTTTTTGGTTAATTTGTGGAAGAATTCGATGTCCATATCAATTTACATAGAAACAATCTACAATTGCAATACCTTACCAAAGTATAACAATGGCTGATGTCAGTATTCGGTGATACTATATTCATTAGTTGGGGAGGAACTCTATTAGGAAAATGCTCACTTTACGTGTAGTATACCCACATATGTGATTTTCCATTAAAAAAAAAAAATTGTCTCTAATGCATTGAACTTACGGAAAAATACTTGTACTATTGGAGTGAACCAATCGTACACGTATAGACAACATATCATATTATTTTTGGTTAGAAGTACTTCAACAATGAATTTGTTTAATACATTTTCCCGAGTTCATTAACAACGTGACATGTTAAAAGTCATGTATGCCTGAAATATGATTATTTTATTTTATATTCACATAGACAAATATAATATTCTTGTGACTTTTCATTGAATAGCACAATAATTAGTATCAAAGTCACTTATTAGATATGATTTTTCTATAAAATATTATAATTCAAGCATTGCTTCATAATATGTCAACTCTTTTTAGTTTACATCGTGATAACATTGTTTTGCAATTCTATTATAATAACACTGAACTCTTTTTATGTGCTTTAAGGAAAATAATGATAATTGCGGTCGTATAAAAGCCGCCATCACCTCTCTCTCTCTCTCTCTCTCTCTCTCTCTCTCTCTCTCTCTCTCTCTCTCTCTCTCTCTCTCTCTCTCTCTCTCTCGGCACAATCTCTTTTTCTTTCCTTTTCTATTGATTGAAAATCTGCACAGTGCGTAGGAACTTTTTAAAAGAAAATACGGTGATTTTCCAAATACAGTATCAAGCCATGCTAATATTATTTCCATGAATCTTCATAAAAGTAGAAGCCATTATCATATCGAAACATTTATGAAACATCACAAGATTGCATGATTGAAAAAAATAATACTTTGTGAGTATACAAAGACGAACAATCAATGAAAACAAGTATGAGTGAATTAAAACATGCAATTTTGTACAATCAATAATATACAAAAAGAGTCTAATCCCTCGTCTTTTTCTAAGCACATCAACATTTTGGCTAGGGTCAGAGAGGACGTTGGAATTGATCCAGTATGATGGTTGTGTAGCCAAACATTCTTTATACCTTCGAAATCAAATCAGTGATAATTGAATCAACTAACAGGGCTTCATCAAATTCCAAGAGAGGGCTTTCCCGCATAGCTAGAGCTTCTACCACAAGAGCCAATTGGCATCTAACTAGGCATAATTCGATTTGTGACATCCTGGAATTTAAGTCCTGTTTTCAATTGAATAAATTGGGCATTTTATCGACGCGCCTATAATACTATTCTCAGAACTGATCACTCATGAGATAACTAGACTATTTGGGGAAGTCATTAAGGAATTTTAATGCAATAGACTTGGGAATTCGACCAAAAATCAACTACTCAACTGTGCTCATTTGCAAAGATCATTACGGCACAATTAAAAATCGACTAGAGATCAGGGATAGGTCGGTTCGACTAAGATGTGTGGCTAAATGTGGGTGATTCCACTAAATTGGAAAAATTCTTGTCAATCGGCACTAGACTAATTTTTCTGTCGTTTTAGTACCCTGTGTCCGTATTTGAAATATTGAGATTTTCACGACCATCGAGAGTCGCCAATGTGTCAAAGAGATTCATTGTGGCTCGAAAAAAATAGACCACTGGTCATTTACACTAAAAATTTCTGAAAGCTACCGGTAGTCTAAATCACGCTAAAATCACGTCAGATTGAAATTAATCATGAATTTGAATCCGATTTTAGAAATTGAAAGTTCTATCATGTCATAAGTCATTTTAAGAACATCGACTCATCCTCCGAAGATTTTTTTGCAAACCGAGATTTTGGTAGAAAAAATCGATATAGGGCCATTTTCTACCGCGAAATTCAAATGACCATTTTTTTATCGTGAAATTGGGATGCAAGTAGGTTTTATTAGCGAGGAAAAATGTCAATTTGATCAAGGGTACGTCGATGGAATTTATGGGAGCCGAATTGATTTAATTCAAGTGGGATTTTGGTTCAATTTGAGGGAAAATGTACCAAAATTCGTAGCCCCACCTTGGACACCACTTTTGGACCATCTCCAAAGCTTCTAAGGCAAGCTAAGAGGCTGGAAAATGCTGAGGATAGTTCTGAGCCATGGTGGGACCTCTTCTATGGGACAAAAGAGATAGAAGGGAAGGAAGTGGCCCCCTCCAAGCCAAAGCTGTCCCCCCTCTTCTTCCCCTTCCTTCCGTCGACCCCCTCCCTCCATTCCAGCCGTGTGAAGCTTCGAAAAACCCAAAAAAACCAACCAGCAACTTCCCCTTGCCCGTCGAGTAGTCTGCTGAGCTGCTGGAGTCGTGCCTGCACGCCTGTAAGCCACTAGTCGCTCGTCTCACCTAACTAATCGTCTGTGCGTCCCTGGCCGTCATCCGCCCCTGCATGCTCGTCCAGCAAGTCGTCAAGCCGTTGTTCGTCACCGTCGCCGAAGATGCTATTCACCCCCGCTGAGCACTGCTACAGCCTTCGCTAGTCTTCCCTACTCGTTTCGACCCCAACCAGCCACTGCCCAGCCATCTTTGGCCCTACCACAGAACCGAAGCTCCTGGGTCTTCCTTGCACTGTTTGGCCCACTTTTGTGCCTTTCCGGACCTCATTTACTGCACCCACTTTAGAGTTTTTAGCCCGTCTCCTCCTCTTCATCGTCGTCGTTCAAGCGGTTTGTTAATCAAGTGAGTTTACTCACTAATCCTCTCTTAGGGAGCTAATGACGCTTAATGGTTGATTAGTTTAACTTAAGCTTGGATTAGGTGGTTAGTTAGAATGAATTAGTGATTTAGTTAATCGTTAATGCATGTTAGGTGATTAGATTAGTGTAATTAGCAACTAGTTAAGCTGTAGTATTTATCTAATGAGGTTTCAAAATTTTCCGAACCCATCTCAGTATTTAATTGGGCTTTTCTGACCTAAGTGTGCTTTATTGGTATTTAATATTAATTTTCGTAATTATTTAATTAATTATTATCTTCCGAAAATTAGACCAAGATAGCTAGTGACCAGAATTTCGTGCTGATTGCAATGGTATAATTGATTTATTTATTTGACTATTATTTGGAGCAATTTAAGTGTTGATTGCAATTTTGGGGTATTTATCCCAAAATTTTATATTTTCAGTATTTGATTGGAAAATACTAGGCGTGGGTTTACAACGCCAAAAATGGATTTGTGAACTATTAAAATTAGTGGGATTTTTAAAAAGGAAAATATTGTATTTTGGCTAAGGTCGACCGTGTACCCATACACGATTATTTTTATCAGGAATAATAAAAATTATGGCATTCACAAATGGTGATAACAGTACATTAGATCTGCCTACAGGTTTTGATATGTTAGCTTAGCGCGAGCAGTATACTTTATCAATTTAGAGTGAGTATCATGGATATACTATATCAGCCTGATGACTTGATAAGTCAACTTAGCGAGAATAGTATACTGGTATACTATATCAGCTTGATGGCTTGATATGTCGGCTTAGCGGGAGCAGTATACTATTTATCAGCTTAGTGCGAGCTATACTATCTATGTTCAGCTTAGAGTGAACAGTCCTTTATATGATCAGACTTTATAAATAGTATTGAATGGATTGATCGGAAGATGGTCTTGATGACATGGAATTGACTGAGTTGATTGATCGATGATTTGATCTAATGTGATGATTTGATTTATTGATGTGATTCAATGAATTTGTGAATTGTGCTAACTTACAGGAAGGAACCGAGGCAAAAGTAAGTCCTCTGGCTTGTGCTTGTGTTTAGGCAGCCCTTGGGGCATATTTTCTTTCTAGTTGGGACTTAGGGGGTGAACTTGCTGAGACATCATCTCACCCCGTTGTGGGATAACATTTTTAGGTCCTTAAATGGCAGCCCCTTCTGAACGTTTTGGTCGACTAAAAAAGGTCACTGAGCAGAAGAACTTTTATCCCACTACATGGGAACCCAAGAGGATGGGTCTATGAGTTGGTGAGGACCGTGGTTTGGGTTAATGAGGCCTTACCCCATAAGGTACCCCATCAATACAGATCATGGTATCGTCAGGAGCGAAATGGAAATAGAGAGGGCCCCATACCCGAATCTAAGGTCCCTTTGTATGTTCTGGAGGTTGCTTTTGGTAAAGGCACGGCTGACCCTCCAGGTGGATCAATGGTGGATTTGTATCTGTCAGACCTAGGGACCTCGATGTATTCTGAGGAAGACTTGAATGCTTGAAGACCTGTAGCCTCTACTCCCCATTGTTTTGCAGACTTTGTATATAGTTGGCTAATAATGTATATGGCATAGCTTGATATGTGTATACAAGTGTGGTTTGGTTTCAAGAAAATTTATAGCCCTGCTTTTCTATCACATCAGCGACACATCCTAGGACATTGCTATTTAATTTATCGCTAAGGGATGGGCACATGCTCGGAGGATCGGGGTGTGACATCCCCGTTTAGTGGTATTAGAGCAGGTTAGTGATAAGATGCGATTGTCAATGAGATAGTTAGTAGGAAAAGCCTTTATTTCATGCTGGTGCATGTCTGTGATAGCTGATTGGTAGAATTGTTTGTTTGGTGTGGATCACTCGAATTCTAATCTAGTATTGGAATTAAAAAACATGTGTCTATAAAGAGCTTGTAGAATGAGCGATCAGGAGTAGAGGACTCCTAGAAAGAGAACTATCGGGCCTATTACTTGGGGTAGAACACTGATGAGGGTCGGTACCCAAGGGGGCCGTGGTTGGGTGCCAGCTCAGGCTAACGCTAGTGGAGCAACACTGCCACCTGTTGGTGCTGGGGTAGCAGCCCCTGGTGATCCCAGGTTCGAGGGGATTATGCAAGCACTCGAAGCGATGAGAGATTTGATGGGGCAGCAAGACCAAAACCAAGCTGCCGCCATTGCTACCACTACTCAAGCTGCCGCTACTGCTGCTGTTGCCACCATTGCTACACCTGCCAAAGTTCCAGCTAGGAACATAGTTGTGGAGAGGGAGAGGCCAATCCATAAGTTAGTAGAACAATTCCTGAAGCTGAACCTGCCGAGATTCATCGGTACCGTAGATCTAGAGACTGCATCTCTTTGGATTCAAGACCTAAATAAGGCTTTTTCACTTCTGAGGTGCAATGAGGAGGAAAAAGTTTTCATGGCAGTATATCAATTGCAGAGTAACGCGAATACCTGGTGGAGGGCCGCCAGAGATACAGTAGTTTCAAGAGGAGTAATCCTGTTGTGGGACGCTTTCCTCAGAGCCTTCAACGACAAGTACTTTTCTAGTAGTGCCTGAGAGCAGAAGATGGAAGAATTTCAATGCCTCCACTAAGGGACGATGACTGTTGACCAATATGAGGTCAAGTTTGCGGAGCTTTCTTAGTATGCTCCGAGGTTGATAGAGGATCCAAAAGAAAAAGCTCGAAGGTTCAGGAATGGCCTTCAGCTAAAGCTGAAGCAACCATTAGTGCCATTGGATCTAAAGGACTATCGTAAGGTGTACAATCGAGCCTAGCTGCTAGAAAGAAGTCTGAATGAGCAAACCGCCATGTCTGGATCGAGGTTTAATTCAAATAAAGAAGGGATCAAACATGGGAAAAAGCCCATAACCAGGGGAAGGTTCAAAATCCTGCCCAATAGGAAGGGTGGAGTTGGCAAGTCAATGCCAAGTCGGAATGATTTGTGTCGTTCTTGTGAAAGGCGACATGGTATCGCCTCGTGCCCTCGAAGGACGGGTGCTTGTTTTGAATATGACCAGCAGGGTCACATGGCCAGAGATTGTCCTAGAAGACTGAGAGGACAACAGTAGTTATTCCTGCCGCCGCAGATGGGTTAGATCAGAGGTTACGAGCCGCAGAACGTACCGCAAGGTGGACAGATCAGCCCCCCAGCTCAAGGAATAGTTTATGCCATCACCAGAGGTCAAGCTAAGGATGCGTCTGATGTGATCACAGGTACAGTTTCACTAAACGATCATGCTGCTTATGCTTTATTCAACCTTGGCGCAACTCATTCTTTTATTGCCGAGCAATATGTTAAGCTGATAGGATTAAGCCCTGAGTTGCTGGAGTTAATGGTTAGCATATCTACACCATTAAAGGATAAGGTATTGTCTGCATTGGGTTCTTCTCATTGCAAGTTAGCAATTGGTGAGCGAGAGGGGAAAATAGACTTATTAGTCCTAGCCATGTATGACTTTGATTTAATAATTGGCATGGATTGGCTCACCAAGCAACGAGCTAAGATGGACAGTTATCGTAAAGCGATTCAGTTTAACCCATTAAGAGGTGAGAGCTTTGAGTTTGTCGGGAGTCGAGGAGGACCCTCAATTACCTTGATCTTGTCTCTTGAGGAAACCCATTTATTAGAATGAGGTTGTCAAGGTTACCTGGCGATTGTCGTGGATACGATAGTTGAGGAGTTAAAAATCGAAGATATTTCGGTAGTGCAAGAATTTCTAGATGTATTTCCAAAGGAATTGTCAGGATTGCTACCAAAGAGAGAAATCGAGTTTGTGATTGAGTTAGCATCCGGGACAAAGCCAATCTCTAAGGCTCCTTACCGAATGGCGTTATCTGAGTTGAAAAAACTAAAGGTGCAGATGCAAGAATTATTGGATAAAAGATTCATACATCCTAGTGCATCACCTTGGGGAGCACCAGTTTTATTCGTAAAGAAGAATGATGGTTTGTTGCGTTTGTGCATCGACTATCGCCAACTCTAGTACTGAACTCTGGTGGAGGAGGTGATGCATAAGAAACCATGAACTAGTATTTATCACATTCACCAAGAGTATCAACGGATGGATCTCCGTTTAAGTACCTTTGGTACACCTTATCCTTTGGCTTTTTTCGTCGAGGTGGAGATCTTGCTAAAGGATCTACCTTGTCAGGGGAATTTGTACAATAAGAACATTGGCAAAAAGGATCCCAGAAACAATGACCATAGTTTTCTTTGTAGTAATGGACAGGATGTCCATCACTGTTGAAGTGTCGAACAAGCTTTTTGGGATCTGGCTCGGAAATTGATTCTGGAACACATGGTTCAATCATGAAGAGGGTCTAGAAGGTAGGACTTTCTTCCTTTTCCTTGCCAAATATGATGGAAACAGTTCCATCTTTTTTCCGTACGAACTCTGAGTCCGTAGACTGAAAAGGCTTGTTATGCCAATGTAGCTTTTCATAGTTGGTGATCCAAGTCTCCGGAAGGAGCTTGGCCAACGTATCCTTCAGGATCTGTCTGGGAACATGGATGCATGATGCCTGATCATTTTGCATAGAGATAAACAAGGCATTTTCATTACCATTGTTGAAGTTGAGGTCAAGAGCATGATTCTGCACTCGATAAACCATCTAGTAATGTAGTGTTACAGCTACAGAGTCAGCAGTTTGAGGAGCTCCAGTGAGCTGTACTTGGACTTTTAAGAAAGAAAGCATCTGGGGATCTGAAAGAGCGATGTTGAAGTAAGGATACAAAGTCACAAAGACTGTTCCGGCATTCAAAGTAGTTTGGACGGTACCGATGCAAGCATGTTGGTATTGTAAAAACCTGGTATCTAACAACGCAATTCTTGCCACAACTGGCAAACCTTTACGACCATGAAAGGTAAGAATAAGACAAACAGCACAATAATGGACATGAGTATATCCCTGTTGAGCCCATTGTCTGGGAAATTCTGGAGGGATTTGAAGAGTAACAAAGTACTCTTTTTCAGTAGCAGGAATATGATGTTGGTCGAATTTGGAGGACTGGACGTACTCCTTTACTTGTTTTGGGGTTTGGTGAATAAGTTGGCGGATGGAGCGGATAGGTGAGAATGACGAGTTGGGTTTAGCAAAGGCGGAATAAGGATTCATGAGAGGAAGTTGAGTTTCTGAGATCTTTGTTTCATCGCTAAGTGAGACTTCATAGAGATAATCTATCTTAGAAGCATTGGAAACACGAAACTCTAGAGGGGTTAAGGATGAAGGAGAAGGAGCAAGAGAAACGGGTGCTTCGAGGATTTCTGGTTCTGTAGACATGATGTGAAGAGAACTTCTCAGCACTGGATTCACCTATCAAGCGCATGGAATTGATAACATTAAAAACGAAACCATGGCTTTGATACCATTGAATGGACCTAAACTTAGAACCAGGGAATGAGAGTAAATTTCCTACAGGTATGCATCCCACAGTGGGCGAACAACTCATGTTCAAGCCCTTTAGGGACAGCCTTTTAGTAGAAAACCACTCAGCCCTTTAGTTCAGAGCCTAAAAACACCCAAAGATGCCAGGATGGAAGCGTTTCTAACCTACCCAAGCTGCATTCTTGGAGGATCCTACCAGGCTGGAGAAGAAGAGGAGTTTAGAAAGCCATTGAGAGGGTTTTCATAAAACACTCACTTTACTTCAAGGGACTCTACCCAACACATTACACCCTCCTTGTCTTTTATAGACGATAAGAGGTCACAAAGACACATACAAGGACCAAGCTCACGGGTCCAGATACAAACAGAGGCACCGAAAGCTTCCGAGAGGGAATTATTCGCACACTATGAACAGTGATCATACTGTGAACAATACCTTCCCTAGCCTAATGCTACAATAAAAGTGAACAGTAATTTGCTACAATGAAATTGTACGGACTCAGCGGTCTTGTCTGTCACGAGCATTGTAGTCATAGTTGGAGTCATCCGAGCCGTGTATTGTTGCTAAGCAATGTTTATCATACTTTTGTTCAAGTGCTTCAAGGTCTTCTAGTGATAGAATCCGGTTGAGCTGGCGGGATGTGGATGCAAAGGCTTCGTATGCCCAGTGGGATGCTTCTTCTTTGGCCCAGTTTATGTTGTCATCTTCTTCAATGTCGGCAGGAATGCTTGGCTGAGGCCAATTGGATGGCTGTGCATAGAAAGATGTGTCTATGCTTTGAGATAAGGATGAAAGTCCTTGATCATAGGGATCTTGGGACAAAGGGCCTCCAAAGCGTGCATAGGGGTCCTGAGTGGATTGGACAATATCATCTGCTCCTGTCATTTCATGATCTTGAGATGATGCAACTTGTCTGTATTGCCTGAGTGCTTCCTTAGCTTCTGGTGCTAGGTCATAATGATCCCACGTAGTGGGTACATTATTTCATGCATCTTGAGGAATGGTTTTGTTTTCCTGGCACAAGATCCTCTGAAGTTCTCGGTACTGATGTCCATAAGATCTAACAGATCCTGGATAAGATCTGTGAATTCGAGCTTCTCTGCTATCCAAGTGAGGTTTATAGGATGTGGTTCCTATTTCTTGAGGGGCATTGATGATGCTACCATTATTTCTGAAAAAATGCCATGGGCGTTGGAAAAACAGGATGGTATGGACTTCAGGATTTTGTGTCATGGTTCTTAGTTCTTTCTCCAAGAGATGTTTCCAGTGAGTAGGAGGATAGAACCAGTTGAGAAAATCTAAAAGATTTTGATCACTTTCTCTTTCGATATTTCTCCCAAGTAAGAAAATCCTGGTGAGATTGGCAATGAACCTTCTGGTTGGAATTTCAATAGCTACCAAGTACTAATTGGTTAAGTACCATAATAACATATTGATTTGATCGGGGAAATCATCTTCCTTCTAGATAAAAGGATGTATGAATGTATATTCCGAATTTAATCCAAAAGGATAAAGAATCGAACATCCATTAAACCTGAATAGGTTTGTGTGGCATTGCCACATAAGGTTTTCCAGGTTCTCAGCGAGACTATCATTCTGGATTTGTTGAATAATCTCCTGGGGATATTTCCAACTTGGCAAATCTTTGATCCTCTCAATCTTATATTTCACGCCATGATTGAGCATATGAAAAGCAGGGCTCTTGATATACATATTGATTTCAGCTGGTGCTTTTGGCCTTGACAGAAAGTCTGCAAGCACATTCTTCTTTCCAGGAATATGTTTGGTTTCAAAATAGTATTTTGAAAACCATTCAGCCCATCGAAGCAGTTGAGAATTTGGAATTTGCTTCTATTTAAACTTGGTCATCTAAGGGAAAGATGTCATGTCTAATTCTACCAGGAAGTGATGGCCGATGAGATGAAACTCAAACTTTTTTATTCCATTTTTTACTGTTAGGATTTCTTTGAAAGTAGAATGGTAATGCATTTCAGCTTGAGAAAACTTTCCACTTTTGTGAGCACAAAAGTGTCTCTTACCATCAATTTTTTCAAAGAGGATGGCTGCCCAGTATTCATCACCGGCGTCAGTTTGAAGAATCATTTTTCCTGTTGATGGTATTTGCAATGGTGGGAGATTCTACATAATCTTTTTGAGTTCAGCGATTGCTTTAGTCTGAGTTTTTGCCCAAGGTAGGGGATTCTTCTTTAACATAGATTGTAAAGGAATCGGGAGCTTTGTAATGTTCGGGACAAAATCCCTGAGATAATTGATTATCCCAAGAAATTGCTGAACTTGTTTTTTTGTGAAGTTATCTTCAGGAAACTTCAATAATTCTTGAGCAATATGTGGCCCTGGATAATATGTACCTTTGTTAAGGTGCATATCAAGAAATTCAATTTCTGTATAGACAATATTCATTTTCCTTTGAGAAAGCATAATGCCATGCTTCTTCACAATTTATGCGAATTGCTCAAGGAGTTGACAGTGTGATTGTTCGTCAGGACTGTAGAGCAAAATGTCGTCAATGTATACAGCTGCACTTGACAAGATTGGTTGGAAAATACGACATATGGCCTTTTGGAAAATGGATGGTGCTACCTTTAGGCCAAAAGGAAGAACTTTCCACTGGAAGTGCTGGTTCGGGATACAGAATCCTGTTTTGGATCTGTCTTCAGGATGGATGCCCAATTGCCAAAATCCGGCTTTGAGGTTGAATTTGGAATAGATATGGGCCTTGGTTAGACCAGTAAAGAGAGAATCTCTAGATGGTAAAGGGAATTTATCATCTTGGAGAAAAATGTTGAGAGGTTGATAGTTGATTACCAGTCTCATTTTTCCCTTGTTTTGCTCAACACACTTATTGACATAAAAGGCTTCGCAAGCCCATTGAGAATTGGAGATTTCAATAAGACTTTGTTGCAATAGTTCTGAGCATTCCCTTTGAGCTAAAGCTAGATGTTCTGGTTTCATTCCCATATGACTCGCCTTGGTTGGATTTATATCTTCATTCTTCTTGAAAGGAAGGCGAACAAAGAACTCTGGATTTTCCCATAAAGGATGGGAACACTTTTGAGCAAATTCCGAATGGGATTCTAAACAAGATTCTAACTTTTGCATGATTGGATCTAATAGACTCATCTGAATGGAAAAGAGTCTCTGAATATTGACAAACTCAGAGAATTGGTCTTTATACCTAAGACCTTTTCCAAGAATGATGCGGAGCTGAGAGATTTGAGTCATGATATCCCACCCAATTATTAGATCTTTATTGGGAAGACTTGATCCAAAGATCTTTGTGGTTATGGAACACTGAGGAAAGAACTGGAAAGTTACGGAAGTGGTCCTGACATTTGTGGAGAAAGTATCTCCGAGGCGAAGTTGAAATATCGGACATAGGGAGTCCAATATTCTTCAGGTAGAACTTTAGTATCCAGAAAGGAATAACTTGCTCTGGTATCAATGAGAGTAATAACAGTGATAAGTTTGGCAAACTTTGTGGCACCCCTAAACACCTAAGGTCTCCACAAGTACCTATCGCTCTACCTAATGAATACCAGCCACATCTCTTGGCGGAAGCACCATAGTTCATAGGCATATTTAGTTCATTTAAATTTTTTTTTTGAAACGGTCCCAGCGCAACTCATTAGCGGAAGCATAAACAAGTCTCACCATTTCTCCCTCCAATAACCATAATGCAATGCACACCAACTACGCACCATAAGAAAAGATAAAGTCGAGCCACTTTTATTTATATGATCATGATGGATTTCTCGGGTCAGTACAACCAAAAAGAAAAGCCAAGACTTTTAGCTAAACTTGGCCATAACTCAAAAAGAGAGATCTCAACCCCTATATCTATCACGTGTCATCCTCCATCTACAAGTGTCGGCTATCCAAAAAAAAAGTCAGCTCCCACTCCTCACGCGGACCATCACACCCATCCTAGTGCATCGGGCAGTGGCGACGGCAACATCCCTTGTATCACTCCGCCATGGCACACGTGGATCGGCAAGAACTCCTAGATGACCGGGCCCCCAGCCAAGCCCACATCATACATCACCAGCACGCAAACCCGAATAAAAGTCAAACCAGGGATAGTAACACAATCAATCTCTGAACACTTGACCTCCACGTCAGAAGGAAGGCCGTAAAAGGTACCCCGCGTGACCGGAGGGAGCGGCATCTTTCTAATCTGAAATGTTAATCCCCAAAAAGGGGTGAGTACAACTACTCAGCAGGTAAAGGATCCATTAAACTACTCAATGCATCACACAAAACAATCAAAACATCACAAACAAAGCACATATCATTCATGCATCCAAGCATAACTTACCTTGCAGACATGCATATGTCATCATACCATATGTGCATACACCATCATGCACTCATCATCAAGCATCCATGCATGTCCCATCATGCTATAGGTGCATACACAACCATGCACTCATCATCAAGCATTCATGCATATCCATGCCTCATGTGCATATGTTCCTTGCATATCATATCATACAGCCATGCATACATGTCACCATACCATGCATGATTCAATTTCAACTTTTTATCTTTCAATTGGGTCACCACATTTCTCTTTCCCGGGACCGGTGATTGCATCCCACATTTTATCGCTCGCACCCCACCTGGCATCGCGAGTAACCTCCGGCACACACCACCGGGCATCCGGCACCCCCACATCCCAAGCATCTCGTATCTCAACTGGCGTCACGAGATATCCCCTCGGCACACACCACCAAGGCTTCTGGCACCCCCACATTCCGGGCATCCAGCACCCCCACATCCCAGGCATCCTGACACTCCCAAGGCATTGTTGGCTCACACCTCTGACAGCATCCTCATTCATCATAACTCATATTCACAATTTATGTCTCAATATCAACGTGGCACATGATGTAATGGCAATCAAGTCAATTTCAGCTTTTCATTATACATCAAATGTCAAATATCATCACATGTGTAGCAAGATTCAATCACTTACAACAATACAATTTATGGGGCTCATGCAAAACAGAATAGTCAATGCATTACAACCTTTGAAATTCGCACAATCCAGCTTGCACAGTTTTAGAATATATTTCCATTAAATACCCAAATGACCTTTAAAAATTATGAAATTTGAACATGTGATAGTCAAGACATAAGGGCAGATATTTCATGAAGAACACTACACCAAAAGGCCTTCATATCATTCGATATAGACCAAGCATCGCAGCACCATTATTATAACTATTTAACTTGCACAGTTTTTGAAACTTTTTTAGTTAAATAGGCAAATGAACTTCAAAAATTATTAATTTTGAATATGTTGTAGGGAATACATAAAGAGAGGTACTTCATGAAGAACACTTTGCCGAAAGAACTTCATAAAAAATAATATGGCCCACGCATTGAAACTGACTAAGTCCGAACGTGTCAGATTACACGGTTTTAGAAATATTTCCGATTAAATACCCTAATGACCTTCAAAAATTATGAAATTCGACTATGTGGTATTCAAGACCCTAAGGTAGATTTTTCATGAAGGAATCAAAGTCAGATTCGTCCTAGGTAATTAAATATAGGTGGTTAAAACTTCTGTTCCTAGTACCGAAATTTCCAGATTCAACACCCTCTGAAAAACCACGATTTCACCTACCTATTATTGTTTATTTTCTCTAAATTTTTGATATGTTAAACCTCAAGATGTCCTTTACATCTTTTGTTAAGAAATCGAAGTGAAATTTCAACAAAAAGTTGGCCTTACAGTCCATGCATTCATCAAAGGTAGTTACCGAAATTTCCAGATTTAGTCTTTCCAAAGAATAAAAGTTTCACCCACTTATACGTGTTCGTTTTGTCCCAAATTTGAGTATGTTATATTTTAAGAAGTCCTTAACAACTTTCATTTAGAAGTCACGGCCAAAATCCAACTCAAACATCACATGCAAGCCAATAGAACATCCAAGGTCGAACTGTTTTCTCAAGAACAGTTTACTAGCCTCAAACACCCCTCTTTAAACTTCAACTTTTCACACCCTAAACATCCGAAATTTATCACCATTCAAGCACACAAACTAGGCACAACATGCAAGAGCAGATAAAGGATCCCACTTGCCTCTAGACCGAGCAAACACAACGAGCACAACGGCGACAGGACACGGCGGCGACGGACGGCGGATGATCGACTTCCTTCTTCTTCCGCATGCTCACTCTCCCTTTCTCTCAATTTCTCTCTTCCCCTCGGTAGCTCTCTCTCTCTCTCTCTCTCCCTCTCTCCAACGACGCTTCCCCCTTATCATCAACCGGTTCTCTCAAATTTTCCTCTCTTCAATGATGAACAATCATTGATTCTGCATGAAGGACACTTGGACTAAGGGGAAACACTTGGCAAAATCTTCATGCAAAAGGGTGGGCCTCTCATGGGCCGGTTCCTCCTTCCGGGCTCTCCTTGGTCAACGGCCCAATGGGGCTCCATCCGGCCAGGCTTGAGGCCAACTTGGCCAACAACTTCTCCTCCTCCTTTGGGCTTCACGGCTAGGTCCAAATGGCCGAAGGGTGGGGCTTCTTGTGGGCTGGTAATATTTAACATTTTCATATAGTTTAATGACTAAATTGATCATGTACCAAAAGTTGAAGGACTACATTGAACAAATTGAAAGTTTACTGATCACGTTGTATATTAAATTAAAGTTTATGGATCATCTGTGTTATTTTCCCTTCTATTTTCTTTTCGTAATATTTGTAACCGACAACTCGAAAAATCAAGCTTTTCCTTATCACGTTAATGACGGGCCCTTAGAAATACTAGTTGGCGCGCCGTTGCTGATGGTAACATGCAGCTAACCATGCATTTCTGTATTGGCATATGTGTCGGCTGTTCTTTCGTGTGGATCCAAAGCCGAAGGCGAGAGACGATCATTGCACTTTGTAAGCTATACAACCACGCTTCAGTCCCCCTCCAATGTCGACGTCTCGGTTCTCTCTCGGGAGGGCGACGTCCGAGCGGAATCGGTACGCGCGCATTTCAAAAGGGTCGTCGTTCTATTTTTCAGGGACATCTCCATCGACTCGGTTACTGTCGGTGCCGGAACAGGAGCATTTAGAATGGCTGTAAAAAGTATATGGTTGGCGATGCCTCTCGTGACCGAAGATGGCCAGGAGAAGTAGCACCAAAAAGCCACACCCCTTTCTCGATTTTTTGTCTTCTTTTTTGCTTTGCAAATTGGGGTTTGTGCATGAGGGCGTGGTCCTAGGATGCAATAAATAAGGAGAGAGCCTGGTCACATGCACGCTACATTTTGTGGTGGAAATTAGTTTTAGAACAAGACCAAATTCATTTTCTAATGTCACCTGATTTTAGCCATGCCATCACCATCTTATATCATATCTTTCTGGGAAAACTCACTGACCTCATAGAAATGAAAAGAAGAGAATTTTTCGAAAGAAAATGTTGCTCTCTCCAGAAGAAATATCTTGATAAGTATTATCAAATAATGCTTCAGCTTTTCTATCAAATTGGAGCTGATCTGAATTTGAAACATGTTCTCCTGACTTCTATCCCTAAAGAATTATCCCAGATGGTTGAAAGATCTTTCTTTGTCTCAAGAACAAGTATCCACTGCCAAGGATCGATGACTCGTTTGATCAATTGCAAGGAGCATCGATATTTTTGAAAATCAACTTGAGGACAGGGTATCATCAGCTGAGGATCAGAAAGGAGGAAATACTAAAGTCACCATTTCGTACTCGATATGGTCATTATGAGATTACTGTAATGCCATTCGGGTTGATGAATGCTTCAGCTGCTTTCATGGATTTGATGAACCAAGTGTTTAAGGAATACCTGGATCAATTCGTGATCATGTTCATCGATGATATTTTGGTATATTCGAGGAGTGCTAAGGAGCACGAAAATCATTTGAGATTAGTACTTCAAACCCTGAGGATTCATCGGTTGTATGCTAAGTTTAGCAAATGCGAGTTTTGACTGACTCATGTTGCTTTCCTAGGCCACGTGATTTCGAGTGAAGGAATCTCCATGGACCCATCCAAGATTGAAGTAGTGATCAGCTAGCCTTGACCAACTACCATAACAGAAATCAAAAGCTTCTTGGGTTTGACCAGATACTACAGATGGTTCATGGAAGGATTTTCAACCTTAGCATCGCTGTTGACCCAACTCTTGAAGAAAGAAGAAAAATTTGTGTGGACGGACAAGTGCGAGTGTAGTTTTCAAGAGCTAAAGAAAAAGTTGACTACCACACCGATGCTGACAATTCCATTTGGTCTTAGAGAATACGAGATCTATAGTGATGAGTTGTTCCGAAGACTGGGTTGTGTGCTGATGCAATATGGTAAGGTTGTTGCATACGCCTCCCATCAGTTGAGACCTCATGAGCTGAATTACCCGACGCATGACTTGGAACTCACAGCAATCATTTTCACTCTGAAGATTTGGAGACATTACTTGTGTGGGAAAAGATTCCAAATCTTCACTAACCATCAAAGTCTCAAGTACCTATTCTCTCAAAAGGAGTTAAATATGAGACAGCACCACTAGATGAAACTTTTGAATGACTATGATTATGATATTTTATATCACCCTGGAAAGGCGAATAAGGTCGCAAATGCTTTAAGTCGAAAGCCTTGAGTTGCACATATGCTGGTTAATAAGTGGAATTTACTCGAGAGAACTCGAGATTCAATTTTCAAGTTTGAGATAGGCCACCTTTTGAATCTCATGGCCACCCACATAATTGAGCCAGATGTGCAGATCAATATCAAATTACTTCAACCAACAGACCCAGACGTTCAGAAAATTCTACAAAAGGATACTGATAGGAAAAATGCTGACTTTCAGATTTATGAGGATGGAACGTTGAGGTTCCAAGAACGACTGTGTGTACCTGACAATGCAGAGCTTAGAGATGATATCTTATCCAAAGCTCATCGTAGCAGTTACAGCATTCATCCTAGTAGTATGAAGATGTATTAGAATCTACGTCAACATTATTGGTGGTCTGGTATGAAAGCAGACATCGCCAAGCATGTCGCCAAGTGTCTGATGTGTCAACAAGTCAAAGTACAGCATTGTAAGCCGGGAGGACTTCTGCAACCTCTCAAGATCCTAGAGTGGAAGTGGGATCACATCACGATGAATTTTGTGACAGGATTGCCGAGAAGTCGAAGAGGTAACAATTCGATTTGAATAGTGGTTGACAGATTGACAAAGTCGGCTCACTTCATTGCAGTGCGAAAGGATCTTGATTTGGATAGGCACGCAGAGTTGTACGTGCATCAGATAGTCCGACTGCATGGAGTGTCGGTGATGATTACTTCATATCGAGACCCGAGGTTTATAGCTACATTTTGGAAAAGTTTACAGAGTGCTTTAGGAACGAAGCTATGGTACAGTACAGCATATTATCCTCAGACGGATGGCCAATCTGAGAGGACAATTCAAACCCTTGAAGACATGCTGCGAGCTTGCGTACAAGATTTCAAGGGAAGTTGGGAGGAACAGCTTCATCTTGTTGAGTTTGCCTACAACAATAGCTACCAGCAGAGCATCTAGATGACTCCTTTTGAAGTGTTGTATGGCAGAGTGTACAGAATGCCCGTATGTTGGGATGAAGTCGGGGAGAGAAAGATCGCAGGCCCAGAGTTGGTTCAGCAGTCAATGGATGCAATTGCAGCCATCATGAACAAATTAAAAACCGCTTAGAGCCGCCAAAAAAGTTACATAGATAAGTGCCGGAGACCATTGGAATTCCAAGTTGGTGAGTACATTTTTCTGAAAGTATCACCGATGAGGGGAACTTCGCGCTTTGGCAAGAAAGGAAAACCGAGTCCAAGGTACGTAGGTCTATTTGAGATTCTAGAGAGAATCAGGATCCTAGTGTATTGTCTTGCATTGCCGCCGAGACTAGCGCAAGTGCACGACGTCTTTCACATATCGATGTTGAGGAAGTATGAGCCTGACCTGACCCACGTGCTTAATTTTGAGGAATTGGACGTGTATGACAGAGTGTCGTACGTGGAAAGCCCGATTCAGATTGTGGATCGAAAGGAACAAATTTTGCATACAAAGACCATCCCGTTGGTCAAAGTGATCTAGCAACACCACGGTACTGAATGAGCAACCTGAGAGAGTAAAGAGTCGATGAGACGATTGTACCCCCTCCATTTTGTTTAAAGTATTCTAATGGTTTAAATTTCGACGACAAAATTTTT
This sequence comes from Eucalyptus grandis x Eucalyptus urophylla, assembly GCA_028830015.1. NCBI lineage: Eukaryota > Viridiplantae > Streptophyta > Magnoliopsida > Myrtales > Myrtaceae > Eucalyptus > Eucalyptus grandis x Eucalyptus urophylla. The sequence goes on along the minus strand of CM054193.1, from coordinate 30,782,368 downwards.
ATAAGAGGGGAAGAATTGTCACATCCTGAAATTTAAGTCATGTTTTCAATTGAATAAATCGGGCTTTTCATTAATGCGCATGTAGTGTTATTCTCAGAGTTGATCACTCATGAGATAACTAGACTATTTAGAGAAGTCATTAAGGGATTTTATTGCAATAGATTTGGGAATTCGACCGAGAATCGACTACTCGACCGTACTCGTTTACAGAGATCATTACGACATAGTTAAAAAATGACTAGAGATCAAGGATAGGTCGGTTCGACTGAGATGTGTGGCTAAACGTAGGTGATTCCACTAAGTTGCAAAATTCTCGTCGATCGACACTAGACTGATTTTTCTATCGTTTTGGTATCCTGTGTCCGTATTTGAAACCTCTAGATCTTCACGACCACCAAAATTCGACAATATGTCGAAGAGATTCATTATGGCTCGAAGAAAATCGACCACGAGTCATTTGCACTAACAATTTTCAAAAGCTATCCAGTAGCCTAGATCACGCTAAAATCTCGCCAGATTAAAATTAACTGCGAATTTGAATCCGATTTCAGAAATTAAAACTTTTGTCATTTCACAAGTCATTTTAAGAACGTTAACTCACCCTTCGAAGATTTGTCTGCAAACCGAGATTTTGGCGGAAAAAATCGATATAGGGCCGTTTTCGACCGGGAAATTCAGAGGACCATTTTTTTATGGCGAAATAAGGATGCAAGTGGGTTCTATTAGCGAGGAAAAATGTCAATTTGATCGAGGATACGTTGGTGGAATTTATGGGAGCCAAATTGATTTAATTCAAGTGGGATTTTGGTTCAATTTGAGGGAAAATGTACCAAAATTCGTAGCCCCCCCTTGGACACCACTTTTGGACCATCTCCAAATCTTCTAAGGCAAGCTAAGAGGCTGGAAAATACTGAGGATAGAGCTGAGCCATGGTGGGACCTCTTCTAGGGGACAAAGGAGATAGAAGGGAAAGAAGTGGCCCCCTCCAAGCCAAAGTTGTCCCCCCTTCTTCTCCCTATTCCTTCCGTCGACCCCTCCCCTCCATTCCAGCCGTGTGAAGCTTTCAAAAACCTAGAAAAACCAACCAGCAACCTCCTCTTGCTCGTCAAGCAGTCTGCCGAGCCGCCAGAGTCGCGCCTGCACGCCTGCAAGCCACCGATCGCTCGCCTCGCCCAGCTGATCATACGTGTGTCCCAAGCCATCGTCCACCCCTACACGCTCGTCCAACAAGGTGCCAGGCCATTGTCCATCGTCGTTCAACTCACCAGAGCCGCCATTCCCCCCCCCCTCCCCCCCGTCGAGCACTGCTGCAGCCTTCACCAATCTTCCCTGCCCGTTTTGGCCCCAACCAACCACCGTCCAGCCATCCTTGGCCCTACCACAAAACCAAAGCTCCTGGGTCTTCCTTGCACTGTTTAACCCACTTTGGTGCCTTTCCGGACCTTGCTTGGTGCAACCGCTTTGGAGTTTTTGGCCCGTCTCCTCCTCGCCGTCATCGTGGTTCAAGTGGTTCGTTAATCAAGTGAATTTACTCACTAATCCTCGCTTAGGGAGCAAATGATGCTTAAGGGTTCATTAGTTTAAGTTAAGATTGGATTAGGTGGTTAGTTAGAATGGATTAGTGATTTAGTTAATCGTTAACGCATGTTAGGTTGTTAGATTAGTATAATTAGCAACTAGATAAGCTGTAGTATTTATCTAGTGAGGTTCGGAAATTTTCCGAACCCGTCTCGGTATTTAATTAGGCTTTTCCGGCCTAAGTGTGCTTTATTGCTCTATAATAATTAATTTTCATAATTATTTAATTAATTATTATCTTTTGAAAATCAGACTGGGATAGCCAATAACCGAAATTTCATGCTGATTGTAATGGTGTAATTGATTCGTTTATTTGACTGTTATTTTATGCAATTTGAGTGTTGATTGCAATTTTGGGGTATTAATCCCAAAATTTTATATTTTCAGTATTTGATTGGAAAATACCAAGCGTTGATTTACAGCGCCAAAAATGGATTTGTGAACTATTAAAATTAGTGGGATTTTCAAAAGAGAAAATATTGTATTTTGGCTAAAGTCAACCGTGTACTTACACACAATTTAATAAAAATGGTGGCATTCTCATATGGTGAGAATAGTATACTATATCAGCCTACAGACTTTGATATGCCAGCTTAGCGCAAATAATATACTCTATCAACTTAAAATGAGCATCATGGATATACTATATTAGCCCGATGGCTTGATATGTCAGCTTAGCGAGAGTAGTATACTGGTATGTCAACCTGATGGCTTGATATGTCAGTTTAGCAAGAACAGTATACCTTAGCAGCTTCTGGTGAACATTATTAGTATATTATATCAACATGAGGGGTTTGATATATCAGCTAAGCAAGAGCAATATACTATTTATCAGCTTAGTGCGAGCTATACTATATATTTTCAGCTTAGAGTGTGCAGTCCTTGATATGATCGAACTTTATAGATAGTATTGAATGGATTGATCGAGAGATGGTCTTGATGACATGGAATTGACTGAATTGATTGATCGATGGTTCAATCTGATGTGGTGATTTGATTTGTTAATATGATTCGATGAATTTGTGAATTGTGTTGACTGGCAGGAAGGAACCGATGCAAAGGTAAGTCCTCTGGCTTGTGCTTGTGTTTAGGCAGCTCTTGGGGCATATTTTCTTCCTAGTCGGGACTTAAGGAATGAACTTACTAAGACATCATCTCACCCCGTTGTGGAATAACATTTTCAGGTTCTTAGATGTGTGGCACCCCGAACCCTTCGTAGGTCGCCACAAGCACCAATGTTACATCTTATTACCTTTCTCCTTCCAAGAGGCGTCGTAATTCATAGACATTTTAAAAAAAAAAAAAAAAAGCGGTCCCAGCGCGACTCATTAGCAGAAGCAAAATAAAACATCACCATCTCTCCCCCTACCAAACCATGATACAAATACACACCACTAATCACCATGATTTTATAGACAAGCCACGACACTTTATTTACATATATTTTCAAGATGGGACTTCTTTTGGGTCGATACATCAAAAGGAAAAGCTAGGACTCAGCCATGTCCAGCCTAAAACCCCAAAAAGAACCCTCGACCCTCTACATCACACGTGCATAACCCCCGTCATAAGTGTCGGCTAACTATCCCCAAAAAAACACAGCTTCTACTCGTCACGCACGGGCCTCACACCCAATCCGGTGCGTCAGGCGGTGGCGGTGGCACCATCCCTCTCATCACCCCATCGCGACGAACGTAGACGGAGACAAACTCCTGGACGACCGGGCCCCTAGCCAGGCCTATGTCGTACATGAGAAAACATCGCACACGTATGTATGTGAGTCCAGGCACAGAAGGACAGCTGAACTCCTCGCACTCTACCTCGACGTCGGACGGTAACCTGTAAAATGCACCCCACGCGACGGCAGGAAGCGGCATACTACTAATCTGAAATGTTGGTCCCCAAAAGGGGTGAGTACAACCACTCAGCAGGTAAAGGAATCCAACAACCACTCAATGCATCATGCATATTATACATGTGTTGCAGGCGTTACTTACCTTGAAGCCATGCGCATACTATCATGCATCATTATCATAATCATATACATGTCATCATCATCATGACATCATCACATCACACATGCCATCATCATCATGGCATCATCATATTATATACATGTCATCATCATCATGACATCATCACATCACACATGTCATCATCATCATGGCATCATCATATTATATACATGTCATCATCATCATGGCATCATCATACCATATACATGTCATCATCATCATGACATTATCACATCACACATGTCATCATCATCATGGCATCATCATATTATATACATGTCATCATCATCATGACATCATCACATCACACATGTCATCATCATCATGGCATCATCATATCATATACATGTCATCATCATCATGGCATCATCATACCATATACATGTCATCATCATCATCATGCATATCATCATCATATCTCATCACATATTATCATCATCATCATGCATATCATCATGCCATGGGTGATCATCATCATATCTCATCACATATTATCATCATCATCATGCATATCATCATGCCATGGGTGATCATCATCATATCTCATCACATATTATCATCAATTTCACCATCCTCTCGGGCAAAGACCTCCGAGGCTTCCAGCATTCAGCCATTCCAGGCCACCGGGCATCCGGCCCCCCACATTCTGGGCATCTCGCATCCCAACTGGCATCACGAGGCATTCCCTTCGGGCAGAAACCTTCGACAGGGCTTCCGGCATTTACACTCCCTGGCCGGGCATCCCGCACCCCAAATCTTGGCATCGCGAGGTATTCCCTTCAGGCAGAAACCTCCGACAGGGCTTCCGGCACCCCCACGTTCCGGGCATCCTGAATCTCCCAGGGTCATCCGGCAATGCATCTCTATACATTCCGGGCATCATCCTCCACCACAACCACCTCCTCACTTATCATTATCCACATTTACCAATTTCGGTCTTAATTTAGCATGGCATATGATGTGACATCAAACAAGTCATACTTGGCATGGAATTCATACATGCATCTCATTTCAATGTCATACATACACCAAGACCTCATCATACATGCAACATGGTATAATTATTTATGAAATAAATTTAATGGAATTTATGGCCAATAAAATAATCCATTTTTTTCATTTATTTAAATTCCAACTTTTGTCATTTTCAAAAATATTAAATTTAATATCTATAAATTCCCAAAATTTAAGGCAAGTGATAAACAAGCCAATAGGATAATAATAACATGTAAAATACACGGCCACATAGAATTTCACAAAATTTCACAATTTTCACAAAACATCATATAATTTTCGGATGAAACCAGAATGCACGGTTTCCGAAGAAATTCGATTAAAATCTCCATACGGCCTCCAAAAATTACGAAATTTTACGGGGTTATAGCCAGGACATTTTCGTACAACTTTCATGAAGACTTCCAAGCCAGATTCTTTTTAGATTAATTTCTACAGTCTCACGAAGCTTCTAGATCCATTACCGCATCGTCCAGTGCATGCTTCTCTGAAATACTGAGTTTTCACCTACCTATTCTCTTTCGTTTCCTCTGAAATTTGGATATGTTATACATCAAGATGTCCTCTACAGGTTTCATGAAGAGATCCAAGTCAAATAACTATAGTATAGTCATCTTTTAAGTCCATAAAGTCTCGGGTGTCCCGAAATACACCTCCAGAATTACCGTCTTCAAGATCTAGTCGATTTACTAGGCTATACTTGTTCATTTCACTTAAAATTTGAGTATGTTGTAGTTTAATATGTCCCCTACAACTTTCATGAAGAAATAGAAGAAATATTCTTAGCACAAACCAACATGCAACCACGAATCCAACAAGAATTCAGTAAAATCTTTCCAGATCTGAGGTCTCCGTAGGATGAGAGTTTAACCCCTCAAATCTCCATAATTTTCCACGAAATTTTAGTATGTTGTAATTCAAGATGTTAGATACAACTTTCATGAAGAGATCAAAGCCAAAATCGGACTCTAAACACGCATTCAAGCTCACACAACATTCTGACTCAAACTGTTCGAGCAAAACAGCCATACCATTCAAGAATAAACCATCCATGCTTCGGTTTTTCTCACCTAAACACCCAAAAATTCAACATGCAAGTAACATACACACATGCAAGAGCAGCTAGAGGACTCCCACTTGCCTCTAGACCGGACGGACGACGGCACACGGCGGCGAGCACGGCGGACTGACGGCGAGCGACGGCAACTCCTCGGCTCCTCCTCCCTCTCAGCCGCTCTCCCTCTCTCTCGCACAATCTCTCTCTCTCTCTCTCACTCTCTCTCTCAGCCGAATGAACCGGCCACCCTTCTCTCTCTCTTCCTTTTTATCCCCCCCTAATTCTCATCATTAGTAATGATTAGGTTGCCTTATCAATGGCCAATGCATGCCCTTCTTCTTGCCACTTGTCTCATTGCATGCATAATGGGCTTGGGCTTTTGGGTTTGGGCTTGGGCCATCCGGCCACTTCTTGGGCCTCCTCTTGGGCGACGGCAGCCCACTTGTGGGCTTCAATGGGCCGGCCAACTTGGCCCATTAAAGATCCACTCTTGGGCTTAAGGCCCAATCGAATTTTTACCCTCTTTTTTTTTTTGAATTTCTTCTATAAATATTTTTAAATTTTAATTTTCAACATAGCCAAAGTCTTGTGACATTTTGTTTATTGAAATTTAATTTATAAAGTGCATGGCCAGGCATAAATTATTATCATTAATCTATCAAATTTAAATTCTCACAAACATATGCACAAATCATCTAATTTTAAAAAGACTAATGGCTAAAGCATAAATCATAGGAAATTTTATCACCTAATTAGAGACTTTAACACACTTTATAATTTGACTTTGAATTTTGGGATGCCACAAGATGGCAGCTCCTCCTAAACGTTTTGGTCGACCAAAGAAGGTCACTGAGCAGAAGAATTTTATCCCACCACATGGGAACCCAAGAGGATGGGTTTATGAGTTGGTGAGGACCGTGGTCTAGGTTGATGAGGCCTTATCCCATAAGGTACCCCATCAATACAGATCATGGTATTGTCAGGAGCGAAATGGAAATAGAGAGGGCCCCATACCCAAATCTAAGGTCCCTTTGTATGTGCCTAAGGTTGCTTTTGACAAAGGCATGGCTGACCCTCCAAGTGGATCAGTGGTGGATCTGTATCTATTGGATCCAGGGACCTCGGTGTATACTAAGGAAGACTCCTATAGCCTTTACCCCCCTTGTTTTGCAGACTTTATATATAGTTGGCTAGTAATGTATATGACATAGCTTGATATGCGTATACAAGTGTGGTTTAGTTTCAAGAAAATTTGTGGTCCTGCTATTCTATCCCAACTTGCTGTTGTCTAGGGATTTATTTATTCGCTTCCACATGCGCATTAAAATGAATGGGTCGGCAACGCATCCTGTGACGTCGCTATTTAATCGACCACTGAGGGATGAGCACGTGCTCGAAGGATTGGGGCGTGACAAGATTACTTTGCGAAGTAAATAAACAATGCTAGGCATCTTTAAAAATTACTCTATGAAATTCTACAAATGCAATTTTAAATGAATACAACTATTTCATTTTGTGAATTTATCGTAATATAGCCCATGAATTCCAGCTTGTTCTACTCCTAATTTTTAGTAGAGGTGTTAAAATGGGTTACTTGTTTATAACAAAAGATGGTTAAATGGGTTTCACAATTAAAGGTTTAAAATAGGTGGGTCTTAAGGGGTTTTTAAATGGGTTGGGTTGAAAACTCATTTTCAACAAAAACATTATAATCTCTTCATTCCCTCTTTAACTTTATAAATTTTTTTTTATAAAAATAGAAATTATAATTTTTTATTTTTATTTTCTCTTTTCTTTTTCTTCCTTTTTTTTCTTTCTTCTTTTTTTTTCTTTCTTTTTGTTTTCTCCTTCCTCCTCCGGCCGTCGGCACAACGATGGCTGGCGATCGGCCAGGCAAGCCTCAAGTTCGCCGGCGTTGGGTGAGCTCAAGCTCACCGGATCTGGCGAGGCGAAGGCCTCGCCGACGCCCGGCGAGGCTTGAGCCTCGCTGATCTGGCAAGACTCGAGCTCGCCGATGTCGAGCGAGACTTGAACCTCGCCAGTTCTGGCGAGGGGCAAGCTCGAGCTCGCTTGATGCCGGTGAGCCTCGAGCTCGCCAGATCTGGCAAGGTGGAGGCCTCACCGGCGTCGGGCAAGCTCGAGCTCGCTTGACGCCGACGAGCTCGAGGCTCGCCTGTGGCCGGTCACTGGCCGTCGTCGTGGCCGACGGCCGGCCAAAGAAGAAGAAGGAGGAGAAGAAAAAAGAGAAAAAGAAAAAGAAAATTATATTTTAAAAATAAAATAAAATAATTAAATTTTTAATTTTTAAAAAATAATAATTAAATTTTGATTTTTTTAAATAATTATTTTAAAATTTATGAAAATTTTCTATTAAATTTGTGTTGTATAAAACTATTTTAGCAATACAATTTTAAAAAAAATAATATATATAAAAGCTTGGAAGTATTTTAATAATATAATTTTAAAAAAAAACATAGGAATAAGTTTTTCTAAATTTGGTTAAATATGAAAGTATTTTATTAATATGAGTTGGGTTGGGTCGGGTATGGGTTGGGTATAAGTCGGGTCGAGTTTGGGTCAAAAAATTTACATTAAGCATAAATGTGTTATAAATGGGTTAATGGGTTAATTTGGGTTAGACTATTAATGACCCGACCCAAACCCGACCCGACCCACCTGTTTAATGGCTCTAATTTTTAGGTAGCAAAAACCTGAGCTCTTTTTACTCCTTTTATCTTTTTCCCTGTTGAGTTAACAACCCATCAATCCAATAATAACATGAAAATGAAGATATTAAAATGGAACTTTGAAAAATTTTAAAAAGGACACAAGATTTTGTAAAAATCTCAAAAGAGTCTATTACTGAATGTGGCGATCACCCATCTCCACTCATCTCCACTGTCGACAAGCTCACAAACTCCTCATTCACAAAACCGTTGTACTCTCACTCTATCTCCCTCACTTTTATCATCCACATGCTTTAGGTTCGAATTTACTTTGTTTGCATGAATGAGTAGGAAAGTGATCACTATTCTAATGGCCAATCCCTTTTCATATGTTTGGATTTCTATGTGAATCATATAATGGCGATTCCACCAACTTCTTGGAATGGCCATTTCCACCACTTAGGCCATGCAATCATCATTATCATTCCTAAGTAGGTTAGAGCCATTTGGGCTAATGAAATTAGATTATATTGCAAGATTGACATCAGGGCTACCAAATATATTACACATGCCCAACTGCAGTAGAAACATGAAACAAGTCTCCTAGTTAAACACAGACCAAAAAGTGCCAAAAAGATTGAATTTCAGACCTAGGTGCCCCTGAGGAGGGCATGTTCCCCTAACATCTCAAGCAGATTGGAGAAGGAGGGATCGACCTCTCCTTCCACTTTGAGCTCTAGCCCCAGCTCCTCCTCTATGTCGTCCAATGCCGATATCAGGAGCAACTCACACCCTTTATAGTTCAAGAGGTCCGGCGGGTCGGCCGGGCTGTACCTCAGCTGCCCGAACTACCCTTGCAGGTGGGCGGGGAACACCGACTTGCGCTTGCTTTGGAGTCCCCTGTGATAGGAGAACGGTAATAATTCAAACAATATCGAATCAACGCAGCGGAATAAAATAATCTCCTCTCTTGTGTAAACATAATAGGAATCGATATAGTAGAATAAAATAAATACCAAGCACACAAACACAAAACGATTTTTTCTACGTGGAAAACCTCCTCGATATGAGGAGATCAAAAACCATGGGACCGGAGTCCACCCGAAATTCTTCACTATCAACAAAATTGTTCTTCTCTAGCAAATACTAGAGGTACATAGTAGCAAAGATCTCAAGAACATAATTCTTGGCAATACACATAAACTTCACAAGAGATCAAGGATAAATCTGACCAAAAACGCAGGTTTTGATCAATCCACGAAAAACCTGATGTATGGAGCTTCAAATGAAAATCAAACCGTTCAGATTCAATGAAATTGCGCCACGAACATACTGACAAAATTTCAGCTCAATCAGACAACGAATTAACCTTCGATGCCAGCTTGATGTAAATTAGATATTGCCCAAAACCCCAGATTTTCTGCTTTCTCTTTTTCTCTTGTTACCGTTTCCTTTTCTACGGCTACCTCTTTATATAGATAGTGAAAAACCCTATTTCCTCATATAACTTATTATATAGACTCAAGCCCTTTTTGGACTTGCAACATATTGGGTCTCCTCCACATAGGAGTGAACCCAACTAACAAATCTCCCCCTCACGACAATGTGGAGGGATTCACCATCCCTGCTATCAATCGGCAATGTTCAAGCTTCTCTCTTGGTAGAGTCTTCGTCATCATATCAGAGCCATTATGATCTGTATGAATTTTCTTAAGTTCCAACAACTTTTCATCTAGAACATCCCTTATCCAATGATATCTAACATCAATATGTTTCGATCTATAATGAAAAGATGAATTATTACCAAGATGAATTGCGCTTTGATTATCACAAAATAGCACATACCTCTTTTGCTTGAACCCAAGTTCTTTTAAGAACTTCTTCATCCATAGCATCTCTTTACTAGCTTCGGTTGTTGTAATAAATTCAGCTTCGGTTGTAGAAAGTGTAATACACTTCTGCAATCTTGACTTCCATGACACAACTCCACCAGCAAAAGAAATCAAATAACCAGAAGTAAATTTACGAGTATCAATATCTCCTGCCAAGTCGGAATTTGTGTATCCAATTAACTCAAGTTTCCCGGTCCCGAAACTAAGTTTCAAATTTGAAGTTCCCCGAAGATACCTCATAATCCACTTCACTGCATTCCAGTGCTCTCTGCCTGGATTTGACAAATAGCGACTAACAACGTCTACTGTGTGCGCCAAGTCTAGGCGTGTACATACCATCGCATACATTAAACTTCCTACAACTGAGGCATATGGAACACTTTCCATATCTTTCTTCTCTTTATCAATCGTAGGACTTTGCTTCATATTTAACTTAAAGTGGGCAGCAAGAGGAGTACTAACCACTTTAGCCTTGTCCATACAAAATTTCTGAAGGATCTTCTCGATATATTTCTTTTTGCGATAAAAATAAATTCTTAGTATCGCTGTCTCGGGTAATTCTAATGCCAAGAATCTGCTTCGCCGAGCCCAAGTCTTTCATGGCAAAAGACTTGCTCAACTGTTTCTTTAATAACTCAATTCTTGAAGCATTCCTGCCAACAATCAGCATGTCATCAACATAAAGCAAGAGAATAATAAAGTCATCATCAGAAAATTTTTGGACAAATACACAATTATCCAAGAAAGTCTTCTTATAGCCCTGTTCTGTCATAACTGACGCAAACTTTTTGTACCACTGCTTCAATGCTTGTTTTAGGCCATAGAGACTTTTCTTTAATTTGCACACATAATCCTTTTTCCCTTTTCACTTTAAAACCCTCAGGTTGTTCCATATATATATCTCTTCCTCCAAGTCACCATGTAGGAAGGCTGTTTTAACATCCATTTGCTCAATTTTCAAATCTAGGCTAGCTGCCAAGCCTAGTATCACACGGATAGAAGACATTTTCACTACCGAAGAAAATATATCATCAAAATTAATACCCTTTCTCTGACTGAATCCCTTAACAACCAATCTAGCTTTGTACCATGGTTGTAAAATATGTTCATCTTGCTTCAACCTATATACCCACTTGTTCTTCAAAGCTCTTTTACTTTTAGGTAACTTCACCAACTCAAAAGTATGATTATCATAAAGTGACTGCATCTCATCTCGCATAGCATCGAACCAATTGCTTTTGTACTTATCTTCTATTGCTTTTGCATAGCACTCTGGTTCACCTACATTAGTCAATAATACATACTCATCTTCAGAATACCTGGTGGAAGGTTGTCGGTCTCTAACGGATCTCCAGACTAGAACATCCAGTGGGACATCTAATTGATCCTCTAGTTCAAGAATAATATTATCTATTTCATCATCTTCAGGAACATGTGCGTTATTTGGAACATTGACTTCCTGCTGCTCTTCATCAACCTGTGTAGGAATATTTGTAAGAAGAACTAAATCTAAATCAACCAGATTATCACTAACCTATGGTGCTGAAATCATCTCTGCTTTCTAAATATCCTCTATTGTTTGATCTTCCATAAACACAACGTCTCTACTTCTTACAATTTTCTTTTCAACTGGATCATAAAATTTGCAACCAAGCATATCCTGTCCATAACCAATAAATATGCATTGTCGTATTTTCACATCAAGTTTAGACCTCTCATCTTTGGGAATATGCACAAATGCTTTGCACCCAAAGACACGCAAATAATCATAAGAAACATCTTTACCTATTCAAACTCTATTAAGAACATCAAACTCTAAAGGAATGCATAGAGTAAGATTTAATACATGCACAACTGTACTTAAAGCCTCACCCCAAAAGGATCCAGGTAGCTTTGACTGTGAAAGTAAGCATCTTACCTTTTCAACCAATGTTCTGTTCATTCTCTTAGTTAAGCCATTTAACTGAGGTGTCTTGGGAGGTGTCTTTTGATGTCGAATACCTTGTTGTCTGCAATATTCATCAAAAGGTCCAATATACTCTCCCTTGTTATCAGTTCTGATGCATTTTAATTTCTTTCCAGTCTGTCTCTCAACTGAAGCATGAAATTGCTTAAAAGTATCTAACACTTGATCTTTAGTTTTCAAGGTATAAATCCAAATTTTTCTTGAAAAATCATCTATGAAGGTAACAAAATAAAGAGAGCCACCAAGTGATTTTGTTTTCATAGGACCGCAAACATCAGAATGCACTAATTCCAGTATACCTGACTTTCTTGAAGGAGGGGAGCTTTTAAATGCAACTCTGTTCTGTTTTCCTTCTAAACAGTGAGCACACTTCTTTAGCGCTGAACTTTTCAATCCTGAAAGGAGCTTCTTCTTGGCCAATATTAACAAACCCTTCTCACTGATGTGACTGAGCCTCTTATGCCATAATTCAGTTGCATCTTCGCTGTCTACTACATTAATTTTGTTTGTGGACAACTTTGCCTGCATAATGTACAACAAAGAATATTTTTCACCTCTAGTCACAACAAGAGAACCTTTGGTGAGCTTCCATTGACCATTATTGAAGGTGTTACAATACCCCTCATCATTCAACTTGCCTGTAGAAATCAAATTCAAGCAGATATCAGGTATATGTTTAACATTATTCAATATTAACCTTATGTCATTACTGGTTTCTAGGCACACATCACCGATGCCTACAGCTTGAGCTAATCCATTGTTTCCTATCTTCACAGATCCGAAGTCACCTGACCTGTATGATGTAAAGAAATCCCTACGAGACGTAGCATGAACGGAGGCACCACTATCAATTACCCAACTGATCTCATGAGATACAAAATTCACCACATCACTATCAAAAATAGTGAGAAAGTCTTCTTTAAGTGCAACGACACGATTGTCATCACTGTTATTATCACTTTTCTTATCTTTACCTTTCTCCTTTTGTTTCTCCCTTTTTAACTAGCGACAAAACCTCTGAATATGTCCATTCTGATGACAATAATGGCACTCAACATTAGCAAATTTATTATACTTACCTCTGCTTTTGTCTCGACTTTTATCTCTATTTCTCGGACCTCGAGACTCGCTTCTCCCCCTTTTCTCGACAACCAAGGCATCCGAATGTGAAGAGGACGATCCTTGTGTCTTCCTTCTCATCTCTTCATTCAAAATACTACTCTTGGCCAAATCCATGGTAATTGTACCATCTGGGGCAGAATTAGACAAAGATGTTTGGAACGTCTTCCATGAGTCCGGCAAAGTACCAAGCAACCATAGTGCTTATATCTCATCATCAAACCAGATTCCCATCGCAGCCAACTGATTTATAATTCCTTGAAAAGAATTTAAATGATCAGTCAAACAAGTACCATCATGATATCTCAGAGCCATCATCTATTTTATCAAAAATAACTTATTATTCCCAGTCTTTCGAGCATATAACTGTTCAAGCTTATCCCATAAACTGCGTGCATGTGTTTCCTCAATAATATGGTTCAAAACATTATCATCTACCCACTGCCTGATATAACCACACACTTAATGATGAAATGTAGACCATTCAACATCAGTTTTATTATTCGGTTTCTGCTCAGCAAAAACAGGCAAATAAAAATCTTTCACATATAAAAAATCTTCCATCTTCCCTTTCCAAATATAATAATTCGAACCATTCAATGTAACCATTCTACTCGTATTCGTTTCCATTGTCTAACACAAGCAGAAAAATCAAGCAATAACCAGATGCTTTAATAACACTCTGATAGGAGAACGGTAATAATTCGAACAATATCGAATCAACGCAGCGGAATAAAATAATCTCTCTCTTGTGTAAACATAATAGGAATCGATATAGTAGAATAAAATAAATACCAAGCACACAAACACAAAACGATTTTTTCTACGTGGAAAACCTCCTCGATATGAGGAGATCAAAAACCATGGGACCGGAGTCCACTCGAAATTCTTCACTATCAACAAAATTGTTCTTCTCTAGCAAATACTAGAGGTACATAGTAGCAAAGATCTCAAGAACATAATTCTTGGCAATACACATAAACTTCACAAGAGATCAAGGATAAATCTGACCAAAAACGCAGGTTTTGATCAATCCACGAAAAACCTGATGTATGGAGCTTCAAATGAAAATCAAACCGTTCAGATTCAATGAAATTGCGCCACGAACATACTGACAAAATTTCAGCTCAATCAGACAACGAATTAACCTCCGATGCCAGCTTGATGTAAATTAGATATTGCCCAAAACCCCAGATTTTCTGCTTTCTCTTTTTCTCTTGTTACCGTTTCCTTTTCTACGGCTACCTCTTTATATAGATAGTGAGAAACCCTATTTCCTCATATAACTTATTATATGGGCTTAAGCCCTTTTTTGGCTTGCAACTCATTGGGTCTCCTCCACATATGAGTGAACCCAGCTAACACCCCGAACTGGGAAGGGCTTGCCCTGTGCTAGTCGAGGTTCTTGATCTGGACGAGGAAGGACCCTTCTCTTTCGACATTGAGCGATTCCTGGGGCTCTTGCTTCTCATCTTCTGGAGGGAATTCGAGCTTGTATATGAGATGCGTGTGCGCTTTCTTCCCCTTGGATTTGTGTCTATGTATGCGGTACACTCCCTCCCCCAACGCTCTGGCTACAGCCGTGTGGCGGTGTCCCCTTGTGGAGGTGTCGTATTCCTCTGGAAGAAGCAACAAGTCCTACTTCAATCAGAGAGAGAGAGAGAGAGAGAGAGAGAGAGAGAGAGAGAGAGAGGAGGAGAAGCAATGCACCTGCTTTAAGAGCTGACTTGACATCATCGATCTTGGTGGTGAACATCTCCACAAATCCCCATTGGGGTCGGCTCCGTTTGCTCGGGTCCGGAAGACTCTTCTTCCCCATCACTATCAATCTCCACAGCGCCTACTTCTCGATGTTCACCTCCTGCGTTCGGCATTTACAAAGAGCCTGTGATATCGGGACGTGATCATAGGCAAGTTGTCGGGTCGTATGGTTCTCGTGACCATCATTACCTGGCTACCGTGGCCACCTTCTATGGTGGCCTTGTCGCTGGAATTGGGGTCGGAGCCTTCTTTGCTGGAGTGGGGATCTTGCTTCTCCTCGACAGGCCTCTCGCCGGACTCAGGGCGGAAGACTATGTAAAGGCACTGCACGTCATCGGCGCCATGAGCTGCTTCTCTCTCCACCTTGGGCCTATAGAAGAAGAATATCTCCCCCTCTTTCCTGCAATTAAAACTCCACAACAATCTCCTTCGCTCACTCCTCTCCGTCACCAACTAGCGAACCCCATTTGATTAACAGTAAGAAAGGAGACAAAAGCAAGTTTCGAACCTGAATTTCGACTTGGGGATCATTTCTGGTCTTCACTTCCTGGCCTTGACCCATTTCCAGCGCCACTGCCGCAACACAGACACGCAGCAGATGCAAATGGAGGAGAAGGTGAGGGCAAACCAGAGAGAGGACCGCGGACACGGCTTTGTGGATAACCCACGTTTCAGCACCGAAGCCTGCCACGTCTCTGTGCGTGCTGTCGCCGACCGAATAGCAGACATGCCGGCGGAACAATGCATTGCAGAGGGACTTCACACGCGTCCCAACGTTTCCTATGTCCATGGAAACACCACGTGTTTTATAGCAGTTTCAACAACGTTTATTTCCGAATCTTATGGGCACGTTAAAAGTTACTAGCTTTTATGAAAAAGTAACTGCTCTTATGGGAGTCCACTTATCAATATTTACTTGTAATTCTTATATGCTGGAAAGCTCCCCAACTGATGTGGTTGAATGAATGAAACATATGCTATATTTTTGTTGAGCTAACAATACAACCTAGAAGAGGGTAGAATAAGTAGTATGTGGATTATGAAAAACATTCCTCCAATATAAGTCAACAATAATAGAAGTAAATTATGATAGTTGTATGCATAAGATATCGATAAGATATATTATGTAATAGCGGTGCTAGTAATCAGTAGTTGACAATAATGAACTAAGGAAGTAAAACACATAACAATTTATAATAGTTTGGCTTTATTCCCAAACTTATATCTGCTGTCCAGATAACAATCATAACACAGGTTGAATTTCATTAATATTCAGAGCCAATTACAATCAACAAGTGTCTATTAACCAATAGATCACGTTATCATAATATAATGACTATTTTCGCACTTGTACACTTTGTCTAGATTACAAAGAAGCTTAACCTTAGATGAGGAATACCAGATGGAGAACAAAGACACTTCATAATTACATAAGAGAGATGGATAACAAAGACACTTCATAATTACATATGAGAGAGATGAAGTACAGTGATGGCATTTTCAATTTCTTGGTTCAACCCTTTTTGTGACTTCCTAGATCTTTTATATAGACATCATCAATCGCAACTTTGGAGATTATAATCAAAAGGAAAGAGTAGTTCAGAATTATTGGATGCTTTTGCAAAAATTAATATTGCCGTACAATCGTTTCTTCCGATATCAGCAGATTTCTCAAAATGGTGTCTATTATAATTGTCACTTCGCTAATTCTAGATTTGCTACCCCAAAAAGCTATCATCACTTTTTTGTAAGTACTTTCTTGTTTTTCTGCCATGTATTCTTAGCCCGTAAGGGCTATTTCTTATACAGTCAACAGTCATCTTTAAACAAATACCACACCAACATCACTTGAGACTTGATATCAACATGTCCCGATACTCATTATTAACATGTGCTTAGTATGACCAGTCTATAGATGCTTTCCAATAATTGCTTGAATGGAGTAACTTGCGATTGCATATCCAATAACCCTTTTGAGTATATCAGCATACAGAGACTTCTCATGGACACAAGATTGACCTTGGTATCTGCAAGTCACCATGAGCCACTTGTCATTGGACACTTGCTCTCCTCTTGTCATGATCTTTGTCCTAGTCTTCACTAATCTCATTTTTCATCGATATCAATGCAATTAAACTTGATCTCAACATATGTACTTATCATCATAGACACTAATATTAAATATAGTTTTGGAATCATCAAAACACCATAAGGATGTCTTCCCAACGTTTTTTAATATTCAAATAAAATTTTGTAAGTAACCTAAATAAGAGTTAGGTAATTTAAGCTCCACAAATAATTTTTTTTGATAAAAATAGAAACGTTGTTGATAATCTTCAAAAGAGAACCTAATTTCGTAAAAGACTTTAACATGTTGGTAAGCTCTTCCCATTAGCGCTAGTAAATTATCGAAATAGTTGATATTTCCAAAACAATCAAGCAAACATTAGTAACTAATTCAAGTAAAAGTTGACAATTTTAGGTTGGATTTGTTAACCTTTCTGTGTGGTAATTGTCATAAAGATTAGTTAATCAATGTCAGTAAATTATTAAAAATCAAATAAGCATTGGTTAAATAGCTCTGCAAATAAATATTGATAAATTATTGGAGCAGTTAGTAATTTTTCACCAAAATAAGTAACTTTAACACATTGGTAACTTTAAAAAAAAAATGGTTAAATATGAAAATAGTTATTAATTTCTAAACATATCTGATAAAAGCTGGTAATAAAATAGACTCTTGGTAATTTCTAAAAGAGTTAGTAAAATGAACAAACTGGTAGGCAGTATATTCCAAGCCATCAAACAATAGAAAGCCACTCTCCACAAGATAGAAGCTCTTTCATTAACTTTTAGTAATCCAAATGGCTACCATCGAGGAAAATAAACTATATTATCATTATTATAGAGTAATATAGATAGAGGAATGAAGTACAACAATGCCATCCACAATGGTAAAAGAATCCAATCATAACGAAATGAATCTTTGATTGACCAATTAGTCTGGCTAGTATCACTGAAGTCCTAGATCGATTGGGGTCCGGGGCTTAGGCATCAGGTTCACGAGATTGGCCTACGGTCTCCAAATCGGGTGTCAAGGTTACAAGCCCGACCTTGTGGTCCTAGGTATCGCAAAGTATAGTACTAATGACATTTCTCTCACACAAAGCAGATATACTAAGACCAAGCTGGCACTCAGGGTCCTTGGAGACTTGTTCATTCGATGATTTTGAAGGTGATGTATATAATTGTGATGGTAGTGAAATTTCACTAACAAGTATTACTTAATAATCTAATTTAACTTTCTTTTAAGGAAATATAATCCACGAATCAGCCAATTTGAAGTTTAGATTTCTTGCCAAAATGAGAAATTTAGCTTTTTGAATGGCCAATTCTTTAGGTAATCTAATTCCACAGCCAACCGAAAAAGACCTAAAAAAAGAATTCTATTACTCGCATAAGTGGATATCTATGATGCATTTATTGCTTAATGGTTGTCCTTTGTTTTCGGGCCCCATTCTTTTCCTCACCATTGTCGGGCCTAACTTTTTTCATCGAGGCTAGCCCGCTATTAAATGAATTAATACAACGTTTGCACCGGAACTCATCCTAGTCAGTGGGCCAAGCTTTTCTATTTAGGATAATGACCCAATTCTCTAGAAAACCACCACTTTTAGGTCGAGTCCTAACTTTATTCTAATTTTTGTCTCATGAAAAATCAATAACTTTTACCTCATGCCCAAATCCATCTCCTGTTTAAACATGCCAACTCACTTGTTGACGTGGATTTTAAGGTTCTAATATATTAATTTAATTATTTTAAAATAAAAAAAAATACTTTTCCATGATAAAAAAGATATATATCCGCAACTCATCTTCATCCTCAACTAAACAAACCCCTCACACCGACCAAAAAAAAAAAACTAACCCTTCACCATGTGTTGCCACCAACATTCGGAGCCCTCCCCCTCTGCCTTTCGTCCACTCTTTCAATGGAGCTTGTGCTCGTGGCCTTAGAAGCTTGAGCTCACAAGAGTGTTGAGGTGGACATGTGACTCATATTGTAAAATTGGTGCAGTCTGAAATAATTAATACATTCTAATCAGTTCATAATTTATTAGCTTAAGCTCTTCAATCAATGTGAATTTAACGAAAATATATTGACAAGCTTGAGATTGAACTCTTCCTTAATAATCTTCTTAAGTAAAGATATCAAGTTTTTGTAGTATGCTCCCAACAAATAATAGTAAAGTCAGTGGTTGATTGGTGCTCCACCCGTAATTTGTTATGGTGTTTGGTGAATATGCAAGTTAAGTAAATTTCGATATAGAAGGATATTTAAATTAAGAGGGAGCAAATTTAATACTGAGCTTATTTGTACGGAAGAGATTGTTTATATACATGTGTGAAGAATTTACAATAATTGGCAAAAATATAAGGAAACTCAAAAGTCATATGAGATCAAATTGTACTTTTTGTACCGTGATAAAGGATGAGATAAGGAATTTTATTTAAAAAGTACGGATGAATAGAAGGGTGAGGTGACGCAAGCAAGACCTCAAGAGAAGGTTCTCGAAGATGTTGCGTGGCTGGAGACGAGAGAATGCTTTTAACGGCATGGGAGGAACACGTCACGTCACTGAGAGATTAACCGATTTCGGTTCGAGGAGATAAAGAGAATCGGCTGATGGGGCCGAAGACGATCAAGCTACTGTTCCGTCGCCGCCGTCCGCCGGCCGCCGTTCCTGATCTCAGCTGCGTTGGCTAATGAGCCGGACTCGCGCTGGTAACGGTTTGGCTCTGCTCTTGGCCGAGCTGATTCGAAGGTTGGAATCCTTTGCGAAGCCAGGATTTCGCTCGTCGGTTGAATCGCGAAAGGTCCTGTTGCCGATTCGAGATGCAAACGTCACGGGCCAGATAATATCTATTATTATCCTTGCTATCGAGATCGATGTTCTTTCTTTTAGGATTAAAGCACGCGTTGGGCGCGATTGGGTTGTTGTCTTGTTCCGAGTGCTGCTGGTTGATCTTGCTTGGAATCAGGCCGTGAATTCGAGCCTGAGACAGCGTAATTTTACTTCCCGATTTGTTGACCACCGAGTGTTTGGTAATATGCCTCTTAGTCACTGACATTGAATAGATTGCGGTTTCGTTCGAACTGAAGATGCGCAGACGTAGACTCATTATTTTCTTGGTGCATTGATTCGGTTCGGGTTATGTTTCATCATCATCAGGATTGATTCTGAACGTGTTCTGTTCAGTTCGTCTCTTCTTTGTATTTGGCATGTTTCTTTGCTGCGTTCGATGACAATGGCCGCTGACGAGAGGAATCGGGATTCAAACTGATGGTCCAAGTACCCGTCTCTAAGCTCAGAGGCACGGCGCTTGTTTGTCCAAGTATGTTCCTGTTCCTATGCTCTGCGTTTGAGTGATTATGGCCTGCGTGAGTGATGGTGATCCGGTAGAGAATGGAGAGGCCGATATGAAATTGAATTGGTTCTGTGGTGAACTGAGACTGTGATGGAGATCTGGGGATGGTTTCCGGCTTCGACGGCAGACGTTGAGGGGAAGGAGGTTTCCGGGAAGAAAGTTGACATCTCTGGATCTCAAGGTATCACTGGCAATATAGTTTTGTTGTAATTATTGATGACGCTTCATTCAGCTTTTTGATTAAGGGGAAGAAATCATCAACTCTGTAAAATTTGATAGCATATGAGCGGTTTCAAATATTGGAAGAGTTCGATTTGATGCTCCCCTACCAAATTATATTTAATAAGTTTCTTTAAATAGCATGGTATATATATATATATATATATATTTTTTTTTTTTTTTTTTTGTTCTGGAGGAACCGGCTTGCAGCCGACAGCCGCGCCGCGCCATAAACCCCAGGTGACACCTAAGCAGGAGGACCCACCACCCCTGGAGTCACACTTCATATACCTAGCGCCTCCCCTGAGTTTCGAACTCTTCACCTCTAGGCTGAGAATCAGCAGAGCTTTATCCAGCGGAGGGATGATCCTAGGAATTCAAAGCGTACTATTAAGAATTGCCTTTCGATTGTTTTAGATTGATTGGAATCAAGACAAATTAAATAGATGAAGCAAAGAAATAGAATTGGGATGCAATGTACATTACATATATCAATACATATATCAAAAAGATACATATTGTAGATTAATCTATATTAAGCCTATATTCTTTATATTTTTTTATAGTACAACTTGTTACATTACAATAAATTACAATAAGAATAATAGCTAGTATGGTAGAAGTAGGAATGAGCGGTTCCCGGTTCCAGTTCGGTTCCGTCCGAAACCTGGAACCTACCATCGGGTACAGGTTCCTCAATTTTTGGAACCTGGAACCTACCCGTTAGAATCGGGAACCTGGAACCTACCCTGTCACAGGTTCCGGGGTCGATTCCAGGTTCCAACAGGTTCTTTTTTTTTCTTTTTTTTTTTGGTTTCATTTTCGTAATAAGCGCGAATATTCAGAAGCCAAAATAATTCAATAGTTGGCCCTCCATTTTCAGTTCCTGCCAATATACAGCAATGTGAATCTTTTACATCCAAATAGACAACTAAATTCATAATTTTCAGTTCCAGTTCGTCTCCGAGCGGCGTCTTGCCCCTGTTCGACGGCTTCAAGCTCGCATCGTTGAGCCCGACCCACTTCGCCCAAGTCCTCCACTACGCCTTACAATCCGTGAGGCACTTCGCGAAAGCCATGGCTCGCGAGATGGAGGCGGCAAACTGGAACCTCGATGAGGCCATCCGATTCATTGAGCCGCGAGCGAGGTTCGCGAAGCCCGGCCACCGGCACTTTGCCATCGAATCGTTCGTGGCCAGATCGATCTTCGAGGGCTTCAACTTCCCCAACTTCACGCTCACGAACGAGTCGTCGTCCATCGAGGAGCGCACTCCCCAAGCCTTCTTCGACCAGTTCAAGAAGCTCAAGTCCGTCAGCCCCCGAGCTTCATTGCGCGGAACCCGAGCTCACCGTTGGCTAGGTTCGCCAAGGCCAAGTACCTGCAGTTTGTGCACGCGAAGCATAAGATTCTCACGCTACCTTCAGGAGGCCTTGCAAAAGAAACAATGTGCCAATCAACTATTCAACCCAATGGAACCAATAAACCCCAACAGAATCGAGTAACAGTGCATCTTTCTACAATCTTCATTTTTTCCAAATTTTGAAATGAAGGTTGAGCAACTATCAGTGTTGCTCATAGCAATCTGTCACTTGAGCAAAAATGCGGAGGAAAACCTACCATCTCGTCAAGCTCGAGAACTCGTAGAGCTTGCCCCTCAGGGAGACGATGATGAGTGCAACCTCGCCGTCGCAGAGGACGGAGAGCTTGAAGGCCTTCTTCAGCAGCCCGTTCCTGCGCTTCGAGAACGTCACCTGCCTGCTCGTGTTGTTCTCTATCCTCTTCATTTGCGTCTTCCCTCTCACCATTTCCTCCCTCCCTCTCTCTGTCTCGCTCTCTCAAGCCACAAAAAACAAGAAAGAGATCGGAAGAAGAAGAAGAAGAAGAAGAGCGGGAACTGATCGACGGCGACGAGCGCTCGATCGAAGCTCCGAATCGAAGTGGCCACAGAACGGAGGGCGTCGTGTGGATCAGGTCCCAGAAAGCAGGAGATTGGAGACGGCGCCGGGAGGAGGCACTCGTTGAGAAAGAAACGGAGGATTCTAGAGAGAGAGAGAGAGAGAGCAATCCAAGAAACCCTAGGCGATTCGGAACCGGAACCAGAAAGAGAAGAGAGGGAGAGAGAAGAAAAGAAAAAAGTTGGGGGGGCAAGAAGTGACGTGAGGAGGGAAAATGGGAGAAAAGAAAGAGAGAGAAAAAGAAAAGGGGAA
Organism: Eucalyptus grandis x Eucalyptus urophylla; assembly: GCA_028830015.1. Lineage (NCBI taxonomy): Eukaryota > Viridiplantae > Streptophyta > Magnoliopsida > Myrtales > Myrtaceae > Eucalyptus > Eucalyptus grandis x Eucalyptus urophylla. The sequence continues at coordinate 30,759,443 of CM054193.1, read as the reverse complement.
GGGGGGAAGAATCGGCAGAGGGGGGGAAATCATGTGGGGGGGGGGGGGAAGAAGCTAGGGTTTTTTTTTTTTTTTTTGAATTATGACCGGTTCCCGGAAAAGGGGAACCGGGAACCGGAACCGGTCTCCTTGGAACCGGGAACCGTGCTCACCCCTAGGTAGAAGATTCATATATTTCTTTCTACCATACCATCGGATCTCATAGAATACTATACCGCTAATTCAAGTCCGCTCATTTCATTTAAGACATGAGATGAAAATCCTTTTTGATTTCTTCTATTTCTTCAATCATTGACTAAGAAAAGAAGTAAAGTTTGATTCAAATTAATCACTTTGACTGACTATTTTTACGTATATTATAAGTAAAAAAGCAATAGGAACTAGGATGAAGAGTGCAGTAGCAATAAATGCGAGAATATTTACTTCCATAATCTCATTGTTTTGTTATAAAGAAACTTTGTCGGCTGACTACCTTTTCTAAAAGGTTTGATGTTTTGCGAAAAATATGGTAAGTTTAAGGTCCGTTCGTTTCGCGGAAAATTGACCATTTTCGAAAAATATTTTCCCAGAAGTCATTTTTTAGGATGTTAACACCTAAATTTTGGCGACCCGATTATTGATTTATTACATAAAAATTAGGGATTAATTTCAACCCCTAAAAAAATGGAAGGAAAAAGAATTGCATCAAAGCAAATAAAATGGGAAAATAAGGGGAGGATCAATCTGATTTGATTATCACGGATTTTTTCTGGCGAATATTTAAATCATAGTAAATGTGGAAGCAAATTCTCGATCAGAGAAATTAGGTGAATAAAAAAAACAAGAAATTTGATAAAAATGAAAGAATCAAAGTATTTGAGGAAAATCGAACTAATCGCGAAATCGGGCTTCAATTTGTAGATCATGATTAAGGCAACGGAGAAAGGAAGCTTGAAAATTACCATGAACTGGGGTTTTCGGAATCACTATAAAAAGAGGGCACAATTTCGTAGACAAGGGGGGCGCAAGAGAGAATTCAAGAGAAAAATTCAAAAAAAATTCGTGCAAGAAGAGCGTGAGAATTCGTGCGGAAGAAGATTCGTGCGGAGAATGAGAAAAAGTGCAAAAGAAAAAAAGAGACGAGACCCCGTCCATCTTCAGTCAACAAAGAGAGCTATTTCTTTTTTCCTTTCCTGACAAGCTGCAGAGAAAAGGAAAAAGTCAGAAGGAAAAGTACAGAACAGAGAAAGAAAGAAGGAAAGGACGTGAGACATAAAAAAGGTTGTCTTCTTCCTTAGCTTCTCATCAGTGACGCCTGCAAAATTCTGTTGCTGCTCGTTGCCATCGTCGACTGCGTCTCCCCCCGCCTGAGCGCCGCCCTTACTGGTCGCCGCGTCTCCACACCAGCCACCGCCTACCGCGCCTCCACCTCGCCTGCAACCTGCAGATCTCGCGCCCTGCCTCGCTGATCACCGTCGCTCCGCCAACGCCGACGCCTGCGTAGCCGCCAATCGCTGCGCCCGCATCGCTCGTCTGCAAGCACCGCGCCACCGCCGCTCGAGCCTCGACGCCTGCAATGCACGAGCAGCTCGCCGCCCCCGGCGCTCGACACCAACAGCATCACCGTCGCCCCAAGCACCCGCTAGTCGCCGCCGCTCCGAGACCTCTCGCCTGAGTGGCCAACCGAGCCTCCGCCGCGCGCCGTCTGCAACCCGACGCTCAGCCTCCGCCGCGCCTCAGTCGACCTCCGACGCCGCGATCGAGCGCTGCTCCCGTCTGCAGCTCCACAACCGAAGCCCGAGCCTCTTGCTCGCCGCGCCATCATCGCCCAGTCTCCGCCGCTGCTGCTGTCCCTCTGCCCGACGCCACTGCTCGCCGGCCATTGGCACTTGCGACGCTGCAGCAACCCGTGAGCTCTCCCTCGCCTGTGAAGCCCGTGCGACCTGCAGCCGCCGCGAACGCCGTCCCTGCCTGTTCAGCACCCGCCAGCAGCAAGCCGCACCTCAGCCCGCGTTGCTTCCGCTCCGCCCGCGCTTCAACCGCTCGCCGAAGCCTTCGTGCATCGCTGTCCCTACCCCTTTTCCAAGTCCCCCTTAGGTAGTTTTTGTTTTTATTTTTGTTCTTATTTTTCATTTATTTTATTCTATTTTATTTTATTAAGTTTGTTATTATTGTACAAATTGGAACATTGGATTTCGAGTCCATTTTATGATATTATATGCAGGGATTTGTACAAAATTATTGTAATTATTAATTTGATCCGTAAGATTTCGGATCGGATTTTTAATTATTTTGAATCCTTTTTTATATGTTATGTTGTGATGTTTAGGGTTAGAAAAATAGCTAATTTAACCTATGAGACAACAAGTTATTTTTTTGATTATTTTAATTCTTTATTTGTTAGATATCTGGATTGTTTAGATATAGTCGCTTATCTTTGAAAAACACTAAAAAACATAAAAATAATAATAAAATCAAATCTTGCATTATAGTGTGTTGGTTTAGTAAATTAGGATTGCATTTTTAGGATTGCATTTTTAGATAATTTTTGGAAAAGATTAGGATTGATTTTAGATAATCTTTGCACATTTTAATTTTCTCATTTTTTTCTTAAAAAAAATAGTTTTCTAAAATATGATAGGGTTTAAATCAAATTAATCCCTAAAATAAATTAAAAAATTATTCATTTTAGATATTTTAATTAAGGTTTTTATTAATTCCAAATTTCAATAAAAATACAAAAATATTAGGTTCATTAAATTAAGATTTGTTTGTTAGTAGAATTAGGTCATGTAGTAAAAAATACATTTTTATAAAAGAATTCTAATTTTCAAGAAAACCCCAAAAAAAAGTTGTTTGCTTTGTGTAATGCAATTTATTTTTATTTATTGAATGTTTAGTAATTTAGGTTAAAATAAATCCAAACTGCCTACAAAAACATTTAAAAAATAAAATAAAAAGAAATGTTACCGAAATGGCATTAGAGAAATCTAGTGTAATCAAGTCCCCATACCCTGTTCGTAGAAGTCTATTATTTTACTTAGGTGTCTAATCGACCTACCGTAAATCGATTAGTGGCAACTCCTAGATAATAATTATTTGTATGATAAATATTTGAATTTTAAGTTGCGAATTGGTATGGGTTTGGGAGAGCCCGAGCTAAGTTTAAAGACTTAGCAGTCCATTAGCCTAAATTTAGGTGGTATACCCGAAATTTAGGTCGCGACACAGGAAAATGACAATATTTTCAAATGTTTGACTAAAATCTGAAAATGTTTCGGAAAATATTTTTCGGTGTTCGGTAAGGAAAATATTTTCTAAAACTTAATCGCTTAGCATGCATCACTTACCGACCTATAAATCCATAAAATATGAACTTGCCTTTAAATCCGGGCAAACTTGCTTAATATCTTTATTCATTCATTGTCACCAAACACTCATCTACTCTAAAAAATGTTCGTATGGATTTTAAAAAGAAGTAAAAGAGAAAAGAAGCCCTTAATTAGAATCTTCCAGTTGAGTGGCTTGTTCTCCTCTTGCGTCTTTTTTTTTTTTTTTGGTGCTGGAGGAACCGCCGTAGCCGGTAGCCGAAGCGTAAACCCCCATGTGCTACGTAAGTGGAAAGACCTACCACCCCCGGCAGCACACTTAAGTCGCCAAGTAATTCCGCTAGAGCCTTTGCTTCACAAAGGTTTCGAACTCCTCACCTTTCTCGCAAAGGTTCACTGAAGCCTATCTAGCGGACCCACCACGGCTGGTGGTTCCTCCTGCGTCTTTTGTGTTCTAATAAACAAAAGAAAAAAGAAACAAACTATGTAGAGTTATTTGCTTGAGCAATGTATAACTATAGGGTAGAGTAGATAAAGAAAAAGATAAACAATAGTGCAGAGCGTGAAAGAAATTAAGAAGAAGAAATGAGAGGAGGAAGTGAGTATTTGTAAATGTGTAAGATAAGAGAGATTAAGTAAGAAAAATGTTTTTCACTTTTCAAAAGTGGAAAACATTTTCCCCTAATTTAAAAGACTTTTTTTTTCATGGAAAACATTTTCCCCAAGAAATTCATAGCTTTGTTCATTTCGCGAAAAATAATTGCCAGAAAAATATTTTTCAGATTTTTCGGTGTTCGTTTCACAGAAAATGAATTCTTTAAGGAAAATGTGTTAAGCAACATTAGAAGGAGCATTGCTCTTGTAACATCTTTTGTGAAAGAATTATGAGAGACCCAAGGTTCGCAAGGGACACATAAGCTTGAATTTTCGTCTCGTGCTATAAATTGTTTTCTAGGAGTCAATCCGGGAGCATTAATGCCTGGATATTTGCCAACAAGTTGAAAATGCATTTTTTTTTGGTAAAAATAAAATAAAAAGATAAAGTAGAGAAAAGAAAATAATAAAGCTCCAGCCCAGTCCGACCCCAAGCGCAGCCCAGACCATTTAGCTCAGTTCACGTCAGCTCCATCACTCCCGCCAAAAGAAACACTTTAAGCTCAACTCGCCGTCGCTGCCACCTCCGTCGCAGCTCGTCTCCCTCCGCCGGCGTGTCTTCGCCACTGTCCATGGTTCCTCTGTGTGGGTTCCACCCCACCTGTGACGATTTCTATCACAATCTGACTACGCTCGCTTCACGATGCTTCAAGCTCCGAGCTCTGGCCTCCCTCCTCTTCCATCATCTGTCCCTCTCCAGCATTGCTTTGGGCTTCAGCTCGGCGTTGAGTTTCTGAGGGCGATGGTTTGAAGCCGTCTGTGACCTTTGCTGACTTATTGATGACGCCCACAGCTGAGTCAGGTCGTTTTGTGTCTGATTATACTCTAGATATGATTTCAGTTCATTCCTGCTTTGCCCTCGCTGTTTTCCGAATTCCATTGCGGTTGATTACGCTGTGGAGGAAGAATCGAGTTTGCAAGGAAGGTGTTCGATGAAATGACGAAGCTGCACTCTTTTTCGAGGAGTACCTGTTCAACAAAGAGGTAATCGACGACCCGGCTGTGGTGACCTCAAGCTGTGGACTGGTGATCGAGCGAGAGCAAGTCTCCGCCATGATTGTGTCCATGGACTCTCTCTCCCTCTCTTTTTTCTGCATTAGTCCGTACGCTTCTTCTCTTCTGTCCGCCATTAATGTCTCTGTTGTTGCTCTGCTTCAAGGCCAGCAGCGTCTCGCCGAGGGACATTTCAGGCGCACCAGGCGTGGCTCATTGGCCCATCATCGGTGCCGCTCGTTCGCCATGAATTCAAGCTCCAGCATGGTTCGTCGTTCTGGGTCATGATTGGAAGTGAGGTGAGTCCAGGTGAGCAGGTTATTACTCAAGCGTGTTGTTCTTTTCTTTCGCTTATGACTTTTGCGTACGTTGAATGCTTGTTCAGAATTATGAACCACGGATTTACTGTTTCTTTTCCTTGAAAGTTGATACGGGTAAAGCTGCATTCTTTTTGCTGAAATAGTTCATTCCCTGCCCATTTTTGTTTGGAGCTTAACTAGAAATAGTCAGCCTTGTTAAAATACTTCTGTGGGCTCCCTTTTCCTTTTCTGTTTCAAGAAAATGATAACATATGTGGAATTTGTCTTACATCCACTTCAATTGATGCACTAGTCTCACTTACTAGTTCGAAAGTTTGGAAATGGTCTGATGTTACTCGGGACATGCATTAGAGTCGTGGATTTCAAAATATTAGCGAGTCCTTATTCTGTGAACTTCTTGTAATTTAAGTCTTCCTACATTTTCTTTTGTGAAGTAAACGCTCGGTTTGCCCATAAATAAGAAAGTAAGGATCGAATCATCTTTTACGAATTGATATGGGGTCGTGTCTTTCTTTTCTATGTGGGATGAACAAATTCTTTGTTCATGTTTCACTCTAGTAGTTTTTAAATGTGTGGGTTACTCCGTAATTACTGCAAAAATAATGGAAATATTAGCTTCGAGTGGTCAATAGGATGTTTAACGTTTTGCTTCTATATAATGGAATAGTGATCTGCTTATAGCTCATTTGCTTGTCTGAGTTCGTGAAATGTGGTTTTATGGTATTGGGTAATCTAGAAAAATCATCAATCATTTTTCTTAGAAAAAAATCATCAACTAATTGTATGTAAATAATTGTTATACTATAGGATTTGCATAGTTCTTTATTGGTCCCATTTCATTTCATTTGATATTCCATCACCATCATTTAGTTTAGGAATTTCACAATTGGTAAACTAGAAGACATGTTTACTTTTCTTTTTTTTTCTTTTCTTTTTATTATCTCTTTTGCATAGCTCATAGGGTTTATTGTCCTGGAGCTTCATAATAAGGCCATGTATAATAGTTGCTCAATATAGTATCAGGTTAATTTTCTCGCACTTTACCTTGATCCCTTGATTAATCGAAATGTTGGTAAAAACCCACTTCGCCTATTCCTATTTCCATGGAAGTTCTCATTTACCATTCCATATCTATATGAGAGTGGCAAATGAGTTTGGACATCACAGTTCCATTCTATACTAAATTCAATAACGACGTTACTCAGAGAGAGCTAATTAACGAAACATATCACAAGACTTCATGTTTTGAGGCTTACCAGTGTCTTGCAAACCTAATCCAACAGACAGTTGCTAAGCTCAATCACCAAATACCCAGAATATATAGTCAATTGTCACCCTTTATCACTTACGAACTAAAACAAGAAGCAGATGCCGAATACGGAAGTTCCATTCTAACTTTACAGTTCCGCGACCAAAAAACCACAATAAGCCGAATATGTGTCAGCTCAAGTCATCAAGCCACACCAGTGACACTCCATATTACACATAATTCCCACCAAAAAGAAGAAAATGAAGAAGGGGCATTAAGAACATCTGCCCTGACTGGGTTTGTCGGCTTCATTCCATTCTAGATTTCGGGCTGGACCTTCAAGTTTCATTATCCAGAAAAATTTTACTTTTCAAATACTTTTTAATACATATAATTGAGAAAATTACATTTCTATCTTTAGAAGTCAAGTTTGTCACAGACGTCTGTGAAAAAAATATGTAGACGATTAACAATTGTAGCAAAATAAAAGTTTAAGATCATTGAACATAAGAGGTAAATGAGTGCCACTCCAAAGTTTATGCGAGAAGTTTCATCGATGATTTAATGGGGCAACAATATCATGCGGTGTCATAAGTTATTCACAAGTTAGCGATTCTAAAATTTAAGTTGACGTTAAGCCCAATAAAAAGAAAAACTTTGGGTTTGACCTCCTTCACTTGCCCGTTAAGAGATTACTAAGTCAAACTGTTAAAAGGTTTAGAACTAAATTGAAAAAAACTTCTAAGGGTTTAGGATTAAATTGACTCAATTAAAAAGTTCAGAACTAAATTGGAAAATTGAATGATTTATAACTAAATTGGCCACCGTACAATAGGTTTAGAATTTTTTGGATAATTTTCTTATTGTCTCAAGATTCACAAGTAATATTTTGAGCTAGAGAGGGTAAGTGTGCACAAGAATACTACCAATTGTCCGGATAAATGAAGTAAAGAAGTCGTGAAGTAGTTTCAAGCAATGTTAAGGGACTTGAATGCAAGGTTGCAGGTATAGAGTTTGATATATTGCTATCGGATAGATTAAAACTATAGTTCTTCTCATTGTGAATCAACTCTCAAATAAATTGTTTAGGGTATTTACTGGGGAAAATTATAAAAAAGTTTTCAACCTATTACAGTTGTGCTAATTCAGTCCTAAATCTCGCTTGTGGTGGGCAAGGGCGACTCTCGCCTAACCCTATCTGGGTATCATCAATGGCCGGCCACCCATTGAGCCCGACCACCAGCGAAAAGGAAAAAGGAAAAACATGAAAAGGAAAAAGGAAAAACATGAAAAGCAAAAAGAAAGAAAAAAAATGAGAAAGGAAAACAAGGAAATAGTTTAGAGAGGAAAATTTGAAAAAAAAAATTTAAAATTGCCCACATTAGTGTCGGTACACAACATAGGACAAACGTTGATTAGAATGCGACGTCAATTTTCTCAAGTCAAAATTTGTTAGAATGACTTAATTTGTAAATTGTCAAAATGTTTAGAATAAAATTGATACAATCAAAAAGTGTAAAACTAAATTGACATAAGTATAATAAGTTTATAATTTTTTAGTAATTTTTCCATATTTATAATGAAATATGAGAACTTTTCTGTTCAACAACATTTTTAATAATATTGGCAGATGGTACTGCCACGTGTTAGGAGAAAACGGGTTAGAGGTAAATGCCCCGTATCATAAGGGCACAAGTTGTCGGCAAGCACAATAAGAAAATATTAGGGGTTGATTAAGTTAGGCCGTCCTTAATGCGCCCCACTTGAGTAAAAATAAATTATGTTACCTCTACCCCAAATTTAGGGTTGAGACAATGTCTTTTGCTTAAAGTTTAAACTGTCATTTTATTTATTAATATTTTTTTTGTTGCTACTTGCTCGTCTTCTAATTTTCCTTTGGAATTGGGACCCACTACAATTTTCCTTAAGATTTTTAATTTGCTTTCAAATGGGTTTATGTTGGTCATTACACTTAAAATAACTGTTGTATAAATATATATTGTTGCTATCACAATAGCATGGGCCTAAATAAAAACTGAATTGTACTAAGAGTAAATAATAAATTCTAAATTATTGCTCAAAAGAATCACAACAATCTAGTTAAAGAAAATTAGGAAAAAAATAATTCTCGCACAAAAGCTTTCATAGACGCCTTGTAACAAAGCTTGAAGCATTGTCTCATGGCCGTTCACATTCTTCTTCACTATCTCGCATTCTTTTTCACTATCTCGAAACAAAGCTAGAAGCATAGTCTCATGGCCATTCACATTCTTTACAACTATCTTGAAGCATTGATCCTCTAATTAGTAAAGCTAGAATACTCTTTCTCCACTTCGGGCAAATTTCATAGGCTTGACTTAGGCTTCACTCATTTTGTGGAAAATGAAGAAAAAAAAGTAAAAAGAAAAAAATTATAAAAAAATTCAAAAAAATTTTAAAAATTATTTACATTAGTGTCGATAGACAGCATAGGACAACCATTGATTAGACTGCCACATCAACTTTTTCCGATCAAAATTGGCCACGATGACTAAATTGATAAATCGTTAAAGGTTTAAAATAGAATTAGCATAATAAAAAAGTTTAAGATTGAAATAATTTTATAACTTATTTGGTAATTTTTCCATAACTATAATGAAATATGAGAAATTTCCTATCCAACAAAATGGTTTCTTAAAATTAGTAGATGGTATTGCCACGTGTTAGGAGAAAACCAGTCAGAGGTAAATGCGTCGTATCATAAGGGCATAAATTGATGTAAAGCACAAAAAGAAAATATTAGGTGTTGATTAAGTTAGGCCGTCCTTGATGTGCCCCGCTCAATCTAAAATAATTATATTACCCCTGCCCCGAATTTAGGGTTGAAACAATGCCTTCTACTCAAAGTTTAATCTATCATTTTATATATATTGCCACTTTGCTCGTTTTCAAATTTCCTTTGGAATTGGGACCCACTACAATTTCCCTTCAGATTTTTAAATTGCTTTCAAATGGGTTTATGTTGGTCATTACACTTAAAATAACTGTCCTATCAGCAAATATTGTTGCTATCAAAATAGCATGGGCCTATATAAAAATTGAATTGCACTAATAGTAAATATAAAATTCTAAATTGTTGCTCAAAGCGATCATGACAATCTAATTAGGAAAATTTGGAAAAAATTATTCTTGTGTAAAACCTATGTGACGCCTCGTAACAAAGCTAGAAGCATTGTCCCATGGTCGTTCACATTCTTTTTGACAATTTCAAAACAAAGCTAGAAGCATTGTCTCATGGTCAATCAGATTCTTCGTGACAATCTCAAAGCGTCATTCCTCTAATGAGTAAAGCTAGAAACTTGTTTCCTCCACTTTGGGCAAATTTCATGGGCTTGACTTAGGCTTTGCTCGTTTTCACATAAAACGAAGAAAGAAGAAACTAAAAAAGAAAAAAAAATTAGAAAAAAGTTCGGAACTAATTAAAAAAATTGTCCACATTGGCGTCGTTACATAGCATTTGGGTAGACTACCATGTCAACTTTTTCCAATCAAAATTAATCGGGATAACTAAATTGATAAATCATTAAAAGGTTTAGGATAAAATTAGCACAATCAAAAAATTTGAAGACTGAAATAATTTTATAACTTTTTAAGTAATTTTTCCGTAATAATAATGAAATATGAGAAATTTCCTATTCAACAAAATGGTTTGTTGAAATCGGTAGATGATATTACCACGTGTTAGGAGACAACAAGTCAAGAGGTAAATGCCCTATATAATAAGGGCATAAATTGACGTCGAGCACAATAAGAAAATAATAGGGGTTGATTGAGTCAGGCTGTCCTTAATGTGCCCCACTCGATCTAAAATAATTTATGTTACCCCTGCCCCGAATTTAGGGTTGAGACAATGCTTTCTGCTTAAAGTTTAAAATTTTATTTTATTTATTTATAATTTTTTTTGCGACTTTGCTCGCATTCAAAATTTCCTTTGGAATTGGGACCCACTATAATTTTCCTTAAGATTTTTAATCTGCTTTGAAACGGGTTTATGTTGGCCATTACGCTGAAAATAACTGTTGTACCAGTGAATATTATTGCTATCACAATAGCATGGACCAAAATAAAAATTGAATTGCACTAATAGTAAATAATAAATTTTAAATTTTTGATCAAAAGGATCATGACAATCTACTTAAGGAAAATTAGGAAAAAATTATTCTCGCGTAAAACCTTTCTAACGCCCCCCGTAACAAGCTGGAAGCATTGTCTCATGGTCGCTCACATTCTTCTCGGCTATCTCGAAACAAAGCTAGAAGCATTGTCTCATGGTTGTTCACATTCTTCATTATTATCTTGATGCGTTGTTCCTCTAATTAGTAAAGCTAGAATATTTTTCCTCCACTTTGGGCAAATTTTATGGGTTGGACCTAGGCTTCGCTCATTTCGCAGAAAATGAAGAAAGAAGAAAATGAAAAAAGAAGAAGGAAAAATTAGAAAAAAATTCGGAAAATTTGAAAAAATAGTCCACATTAGCGTCGGTACATAGTTGGGATAGCCGTTGACTAGGCTGCCACGTCAACTTTTTCCGGTCAAAATTAACCGGGACAATTAAATTGATAAATCATTAAAATGTTTAGGATAGAATTGGCACAATCAAAAAAATTTAAGACTAAAATAATTTTATAACTTTTTTTCTTCATTTTCCCGTAATTATAATGAAATATGAGAAATTTCCTATTCAAGGAAATGGTTTATTAAAATCGGCAAAGGGTATCGCCACGTGTTAAGAGAAAACAAGTCAAAAGTAAATGCCTCGTTCATAAGGGTATAAGTTGATGTCAAACACAATAAGAAAATATTAGGGGTTGATAAGTCAAGCTGTCCTTACTATGCCCCACTCGTTCTAAAATAAATTATGTTATCCCTGCCACGACTTTAGGGTTGAGACAATGCCCTCCTTTTAAAATTTAAACTGCCATTTCATTTTTTATTTTTTTTGTTGCCACTTTGCTCGTCTTCAAAATTTCCTTTGGAATTGGGACCCACTACAATTTTCCTTGAGATTTCTAATTTGCTTTCAAATGTGTTTATGTTGGTCATTACACTTAAAATAATTGTCGTATCAGTAAATATTGTTGCTATCACAATAGCATGGACCTAAATAAAAATTGAATTGCACTAATAGTAAATATAAATTCTAAATTATTGCTCAAAAAGATCATGACAATCTAATTTAGGAAACTTAGGAAAAAAATTATTCTCACATAAAACCTTTCCGATGCCTTGTAACAAAGCTGGAAGCATTGTCTCATGGTCGTTCACATTCTTCATGGCTATCTTGAAACAAAGCTAGAAGTGTTGTCTCATGGTCGTTCAGATTCTTCACAACTATTGCAAAGCATCGTTCCTCCAATTAATAAAGTTAGAATCTTTCTTCCTCCACTTTGGGAAAATTTCATGGGTTGGATTTAGGCTTCACTCGTTTTGTAGAAAATGAAGAAAGAAGAAAATTAAAATGAATAAAAGGAAAAAATTATAAAAAATTCAGAAAAAATTTAAAAAATTATTCACATCAGTGTCGGTATACAACATAGAACAACCGTTAATTGCCATGTCAACTTTTTCTGGTCAAAATAATCCAAGATGACTAACTTGATAAATTGTTAAAAGATTTAGAAGAAAATTGACACATTTAAAAAATTTTAAGACTGACATAATTTTATAACTTTTTTTGTAATTATTCGTAATTATAATAAAATGTGAGAAATTTCCTATTCAACAAAATGGTTTATTATAATCGGCAGGTGGAATGGCCACGTGTTAGGACAAAACTAGACAGAGGTAAATGCCCCGTATCATAAGGGCATAAATTGACGTCAACCACAATAAGAAAATATTACGGGTTGATTAAGTCAGGCCGTCCTTAATGTGTCCCACTCGATCTAAAATATATTATGTTACCCCTGCCCCGAATTTAGGGTTGAGACAACTTAAAGTTTAAACTGCCATTTTATATATATATTTGTTGTCACTTTGCTTGTATTGAAAATTTCGTTTGGAATTGGGACCCACTACAATTTCCTTAAGATTTTTAATCTGCTTTCAAATGGGTCGAGGTTGGCCATTTCACTTAAAATAACCGTCGTATCGGTAAATATTGTTGCTATCATAATAGCATGGGCCTAAATAAAAATTGAATTGCACTAATAGTAAATAATAAATTCTAAATTTTTGCTCAAAATAAGGGAAATTAGGAAAAAAATTATTCTTGCATAAAACCTTTCCAACACCTCGTAAAAAAGCTGGAGCACTATCTCATGGTCGTTCATATTTTCTTCACTATCTCAAAACAAAGCTAGAAGCATTTTCTCATGGTCGTTCACATTCTTCATGACTATCTCGAAGCGTCGTTCCTTTAATAAGTAAAGCTAGCATCTTTTTTCCTCCACTTTGGGCAAATTCATGGGCTTGACCTAGGCTTCGCTGGTTTAATTGAAAATTAAAAATGAAAAAAAGAATAAGAAAAAAGAAAAAAATTAGAAAAAAATTAGGAAAAATTTTAAAAAAATTGTCCAAATCAACGTCGGTACACAGCATAACACAGCCATTGACTAGGCTGCCACGTCAACTTTTTTTGGTCAAAATTAACCGCGATGACTAAATTGATAAATTATTAGAAGGTATATATGATAGAATTGGCACAATAAAAAAAGTTTTAAGACTAAAACAATTTTATAAGTTTTTTAGTAATTTTTCCATAATTATAATGAAATATGAGAAATTTCCTATTCAGCAAAATGGTTTATTAAATTCGGCAGATAGTATTGCCACGTGTTAGGAGTGAACAAGTCAGAGGTAATTGGCCCGTATCATAAGTGCATAAGTTGATGTCACGCACAATACGAAAATATTCGAGGTTGATTAAGTCAGGCCGTCCTTAATGTGCCCCACTCGATCAACAATATATTATTACCCTTGCCCCGGATTTAGGGTTGACACAATGCCTTCCGCTTAAAGTTTAGACTGCCATTTTATGTATTTATATATTTTTTGTTGTTGCCACTTTGCTCGTCTTCAAAATTTCCTTTTCAATTGGCACCCATTACAATTTTCCTTAAAATTTTTAATTTGCCTTAAAACGGGTTTATGTTGGTCATTACACTTAAAACAACTGTCGTATCGGTAAATATTGTTGCTATCACAATAGCATGGGCCTAAATAAAAATTGAATTGCACTAATATTAAATAATATATTCTAAATTATTGCTCAAAAGGATCACGACAATCTAATTATGGAAAATTATGAAAAAAATTATTCTCGCATAAAACCTTTCCGATGCCTCATAACAAAGTCGGAAGCACTGTCTCATGGTCATTCACATTCTTCTTGACTATCTTGAAACAAAGCTAGAACCATTATCTCATGGTTGTTCACATTCTTCATGACTATCTCGAAGCGTTGTTTCTTTAATTAGCAACGCAAGAATCTTTTTTCCTACACATTGGGCAAATTTCATGTGCTTGACTTAGGCTTTGCTCGTTTTGTGGAAAACAAAGAGAGAAGAAAATGAAAAAGGAAAAAATTAGAAAAAAATTCTGAATTTTTTTTTTTATAAAATTATCCACCTCAACATCGGTACACATCACAGGATAGTTATTGACTAGACTACCACATCAACTTTTTTCTGGTGAAAATTAATCGGGATGACTTAATTGATAAATCATTAAAAGATTTAGGATAAAATTAGGACAATTAAAAAATTTTAACACAGAAAATTTTTTATAACTTTTTTAGTAATTTTTCCATAATTATCATGAAATATGACAAATTTCCTGATCAACAAAATTGTTTATTAAAATTGATAGAAGGTAGTGCCACGTGGTAGAAGAAAACAAGTCAAAGGTAAATGCCCCGGATCATAAGGGCATAAGTTGACGTCAAGCACCATAAGAAAATATTAGGGGTTGATAAAGTCAGGCCATCTTTAATGTGCCCCACTTGATTTAAAATAAATTTTGTTACCCCTGCCCCGAATTTAGGGTTGAGACAATGCCTTTGCTTAAAGTTTAAACCCTCATTTTATTTATTTATATATTTTTTCGTCGCCACGTTGCTCGTCTCGAAAATTTCCTTGGAATTGGGACCCACTACAATTTTCCTTAAGATTTTTAATCTGCTCTCAAATGGGATTATGTTGGTCATTACACTTAGAATAATTGTCGTATTAGTGAATATTGTTGCTATCACAACAGCATGGGCCCAAATTAAAATTGAATTGCACTAATAGTAAATAATAAATTCTAAATTATTGCTCAAAAGGATCACGACAATCTAATTATGGAAAATTATGAAAAAAAATTATTCTTGCATAAAACCTTTCTGATGCCTCATAACAAAGTTGGAAGCACTATCTCATGGTCGTTCACATTCTTCTTGACTATCTCGAAACAAAGCTAGAAGCATTATCTCAGGGTCATTTACATTCTTCATGACTATCTCGAAGCATTGTTCCTTTAATTAGCAAAGCAAGAATTTTTTTCCCTCCACTTTGGGAAAATTTCATGTGCTTGACTTAGGCTTTGCTCGTTTCGTAGAAAACAAAGAGAAAAGAAATGAAAAAGAAAAAAAAGGAAAAAATTAGAAAAAAATTCTGAAATTTTAAAAAAAAATTATCTACATCAACGTCAGTACACAGCATATGATAGTTATTGACTAGACTACGACGTCAACTTTTTCTGGTGAAAATTAATTAGGATGACTTAATTGATAAATCGTTAAAAGATTTGGATAAAATTAGGACAACAAAAAATTTTAACACTGAAATAATTTTATAACTTTTGTGGTAATTTTTCCATAATCATGATGAAATATGAGAAATTTCCTGTTCAACAAAATTGTTTATTAAAATTGGTATATGGTAGTGCCACGTGGTACGAGAAAACAAGTCAAAGGTAAATGCCCCGTATCATAAGGGCAAAAGTTGACGTTAACACCATAAGAAAATATTAGGGGTTGATTAAGTCAGGCCATCCTTAATGTGCCCCACTCGATTTAAAATAAATTTTGTTACCCCTGCCCTGAATTTAGGGTTGAGACAATGCCTTTGCTTAAAGTTTAAACCGCCATTTTATTTATTTATATATTTTTTGTCGCCACTTTGCTCGTCTCCAAAATTTCCTTTGGAATTGGGTCCCACTACAATTTTCCTTAAGATTTTTAATCTGCTTTCAAATGGGTTTATGTTGGTCATTACACTTAAAATAACCGCCGTATCAGTGAATATTTTTGCTATCACAATAGCATGGGCCAAAATAAAAATTGAATTGCACTAATAGTAAATAATAAATTCTAAGTTATTTCTCAAAAGGATCGTGACAATCTAATTATGAAAAATTATGAAAAAAATTATTCTTGCATAAAAACTTTCTGATGCCTCATAAGAAAGTCAGAAGCATTGTCTCATAATCATTCACATTCTTCTTGATTATCTCCAAACAAAGCTAGAAGCATTATCTCATGGCTGTTCACATTCTTCATGACAATCTCAAAGTGTTGTTCCTTTAATTAGCAAAGCAAGAATCTTTTTTTCTCCACATTGGGCAAATTTCATGTGCTTGACTTAGGCGTCGCTCGTTTTGCGGAAAACAAAAAGAAAGGAAAAAGAAAAAAAAGGAAAAATTAGAAAAATATTGAGAAATTTTTTTAAAAAATTATTCATATTAGCATTGGTACAAAGCGTAGAATAGTTATTGACTAGACTACCTCATCAACTTTTTCCGGTGAAAATTAACCGGGATGACTTAATTGATAAATCGTTAAAAGATTTAGGATAAAATTAGGACAACAAAAAATTTTAACACTGAAATAATTTTATAACTTTTGTGGTAATTTTTCCATAATCATGATGAAATATGAGAAATTTCCTGTTCAACAAAATTGTTTATTAAAATTGGTAGATGATAGTGCCACGTGGTAGGAGAAAAAAAGTCAAAGGTAAATGCCCCGTATCATAAGGGCATAAGTCGACGTCAAGCACCATAAGAAAATATTAGGGGTTGATTAAGTCAGGCCATCCTTCATGTGCCCCGCTCGATTTAAACTGCCCCGAATTTAGGGTTGAGACAATGCCTTTGCTTAAAGTTTGAACCCCCATTTTATTTATTTATATTTTTTTTTGTCGCCACTTTGCTCGTCTCCAAAATTTCCTTTGGAATTGGGACCCACTACAATTTTCCTTAAGATTTTTTATCTGCTTTCAAATGGGATTATGTTGATCATTACACTTAGAATAATTGTCGTATCAGCGAATATTGTTTCTATCACAATTGCATGAGCCTAAATTAAAATTGAATTGCACTAATAGTAAATAATGAATTCTAAATTACTGCTCAAAAGGATCACGACAATCTAATTATGAAAAATTATGAAAAAAATTATTCTTGCATAAAACCTTTCAGATGTCTCATAACAAAGTTGGAAGCACAATCTCATCGTCGTTCACATTCTCCTTGACTATCTCGAAACAAAGCTAGAAGCATTATCTCACGGTCGTTGACATTCTTCATGACTATCTTGAAGCGTTGTTCCTTTAATTAGCAATGCAAGAATCTTTTTTCCTCCACTTTGGGCAAATTTCATGTGCTTGACTTAGGCTTCACTCATTTTGCGAAAACAAAGAGAAAAGAAAATGAAAAAGAAAAAAAGGAAAAAATTGGAAAATACTGATATTTGAATGTTCAAACTTGACTTGGATTTGTTGAAGAGAAATTCAAGGTCGAGAATTTATAATGAGAATTTATGATCTTCCACAGATTAACTTCAATTTTTGCGGTACTCAGCTGAACAAATTCCTATTACACCTTTGAATAAGATAATGGGAATCAGAATCCATTCTTAGCCCACAAAGTAATCTATTACGATCAAGGGATTAGGAACACGCCTAAACATCTGATCAGCTTGCACCATGATATCATCCCCCTGATTTCAGAAATTGATTAATGAATGTTGTTTGTCAAAGGTGATTGGCTTGTACACAATAGAGAAGGTGGGTCTTACGCGAGATCCATCCTCTCAACACATGAAATTTAGCAGATTGGTCTTGTCAAGTTTTATTATCACCGTCGAATTCTTGAAACAACTTATGTATTAAGAAGCAGCGGTACTATTCAGATATATTTTTCATGTACGACTTCACAAGTACTCTCTTTACTAAAATTAATTTGGTAAATGTTATTCTAGGTCACTCCATATCACTCTCCACATGCCCTCATTTACTCTTCTCTATTCTTGTGACATAGAATGGCAATAAAAGGGGAGAACAATATCACGGCTCAAGTCTCTTCGGAGACATCCGATAAAATTGGAACGATACAGAGAAGATTAGCATGGCCCCTGCGCAAGGATGACACGCACAAATCGAGAAATGGTCCAAATTTTTTAACCACTGGTCGCGGTAGCTCCACTGGCTAAGACTCTGCTGATCCTCAACGAAGAGGTGAAGGGTTCAAAACCCAGGGGAGGCGCTAGGTGTATTAAGTGTGACTCAGGGGTGGTGGGTCCTTCTGCTTAAGTGTTACCTGAGGGGTTTACGGCGCGGCTGTCGGCTGCAAGCCGGTTCCTCCAGCACTAAAAAAAAAAAAAATCACGGCTCAACGAGTGACAATCATCATTATCTCTACGTCATCAAGTAAAGAATAATACAATATATGTATCGATGATATACATTATGAAAGTCATAAAGGCCAATATTATCAAATAACATGAATATTCCACATACCCATTATAAGTTAATGCATCACATAATATACATCATAACATAAACCACATTGTAGCAAGTATTTATGTCAACCATTTATGTCAAGAAACCTCATGGTCATGTGTCACCATATGACAAGTTACAAAATCCATATATATATGCACAGCTCAAGTTATAAATTTTTTCAAGCATATTATTGTTAAACTCATTGAGCTATTACGTGCAAATTTCTATAAGTTAGGACAATATGCACATACGTTAACGCCTAGATTTAATTGGTTCATGAGACTTACTGGGTGTTTTATGGGCCTTTAGGGTAGCTATGATTATAAAAAAATGTGAAAGAGGATTAGACCTCTTTTAATGAATAAAACAAGTTGAAACCAAGTTCTACATTGTAATCTCTTCCTATCATCCCGTGGGTGGGCACACTTGCACAACCCAACTTTTTAGTCGTAGGTGTAATGACTACACCCGCATAAGCTGTAGATGTTGATGTAAAGGAATGGTTTCAATTTTAACCAATCCGTAGTTGATAGTCAATGTCGTGTAATTAATACCTATCTATTCCGTCATCGGTTAATGCTTTGTGTTGATTAAAAATCAATTTTCACTACAAGGATTAGAGCACTAGTATATGTATGAATTTTTCATGAGGATAAAAACACCACAAGTATCATAACTTTCGTATATTACTCACTTGGGTACCATAACATTTTTTCGACTGCTTAAGTGCCATAACTTTTAGAAAAAACATTCACTTGAGTGGCATGACTTTCAATTGATCACTTGAATGCCATAACATTTTCGAAAAGGTTCACCAAGGGCTAGAAATCCAACATGGCTTAGCACTTATGGTGAACGCTTTTGAAAAGTTATACCACTCAGGTGATCGATTAAAAAGTTATATGACATTCAAGTAATTAGAGAAAGAAGTTATTACATTCAAGTGAGCACCGCACAAAAAATTATGGCACTTATGATATCCTTTTCCCAAATTTCATGATTTGCTACTGTGAGCCATATTTTACGTTAAGAGTGCTTTGAATAAAAAGCCCTTGACTTTACTTGGCCGTTAAACATTTGAATTCACGAAAAAGAAACTAGAAAAATATTTGTGTGACGAGATATTATCAAGTATTTCAAATGCTACTATGTCACAGTTCAAGTACTATTCATCTAATTATTGGTGAATATTCCCATAACCTAAATTCCTACTAGGCTAACATTGCCTTTTTTTTTCTTTTGTTTTTTTTTTATACACACACATGATTTTATAGTTTCACCATTCCTCTTAAGTTTGTCGGTCCAATGGTGTGTCCTCCAACATTTTACTCAAGGTGGAGTAAATCCAATTTGAATCACATGTACGCACTAAATAGAATATTCAAAGATTTTTCACAGTAAAGACTAGAAGAGAACGCACAAGAAAGGGCCATAATTTTTTACCATCAAACCTACGATCTTCGTGAAGCTGGTGCCACCGCAGATTTCATAGTACCTTCAGTTTGTAACGACAAGAAATCATTTAATTGATTAATTGATATGTGTCCAGTCCACGAACATTGTGGTACGTCTATCGTCACCCACAAATTTGCTTTTTTAAGAGTCTGCATACATGAAGTTAACCAAGATGATTGACGGCATATCATATCACTTAGCTAAGATTTTCTCTTGTAAGATGATAAACTTAAATTTTGTATATAATTATATATTTTATGAGCAGTCGTGTGTTAGATTTTATGTAGCAAAGAGAAAACAACTACGCAGGAGACGTCAACCCCATTTTGAGGAAACCAGCAAAGTTTGTCTTATTAGCAAACCTATGACAAAAGCTAAACTAACGAAAGTCAATTCTTCATTTTCCATTATAAGAAAGAGAAAAGCGAAGACTAGACGGATGGAAACCATTGACCTCATAATGTAAGAATAAGTCAACAAGAAGATCAAATGGTGAACAATCTACTGGAAAACATTGTACCTAGTATAAAGCTAATACCCTTAGCTAATTCCTAATCTCTACCATCCAATGGCTTGTTCATCAAAACTCAAAAGTAATTATGAGGTCTTCTTGAGTTTTAAAGGCACCGACCTACGTAACTCCTTCCTCGGTCATCTCTACAAAGCTTTATACCAGAATGGAGTATACACTTTCATTGATAGTGAGGAATTGAGGAAGGGAGACCAAATATTGCCGACACTCATGAAGGCCATCGAAGAATCGTGCATTGCGATCATCGTTTTCTCTAAGGACTATGCTTCCTCATGGTGGTGCTTGGAAGAGTTGACGAAAATTATGGAGTGCAAGGAGCAAAAGGACCTTACCGTTCTACCGGTGTTTTATAAAGTGGACCCAAGAGAAGTGAGACGGGGCAGCAACAATTATGGGAGTGCTCTAGCTAAACATGAGTCTAAGTTTGGGAAGGGTTCGGAGGAAGTGAAGAGATGAAGGAAAGCTCTTTTTGATGCTGGTAGCTTGTCCGGCTGGCATTTGAATGATGGGTAAGTGAAGTCAAGCCCATCTTTTATGAAAGAAGCTAATACCTACGAATAAGTATGAAATCTGTTAAGAAAGAAAAAAATCTACACACGCCTGATTGTTTGTATACATATGGATGCTTCATTTCATGATTCTCGAATATTCTTAATTTCTTGCTCAATTACCGAAAGGTATCATTTCTAGGGAATCAATGTTACCAGTCATTTTATTTCTTTGGCCTAGACGATTCTAGTTCTGCTCCCAAGAAAAAAAAATTCTTTTGCTTTGAAAGTTTTTTTTAAAGAGTTGACAGACGTCTAATGACTAATAATTAAAAAGTTGTCAATTATTTGAAATTTGAATAAGCTATTGGTAATTTAAATCCTATTCAGTAACTATTTTGTTTCTTTATTTTTTTGTTCTTTTGTTCCTTGTAATAGAAAAAGAAGAGAAATCCGTCCAGTAAGTCAGCTAGTTTTTCTATTCCCTAAAACAAATTAGTGACCAAAGAATAGATTTGAAATAGAAAGAAGTAGCAAAATCTACTTCTTTCTTCCTAGGAACAAAAAAGAGAAATAAGGCCATTTTAGAAAAATAAGCTGAATGTAACTTAATAATCCTCTTTACACAATGGACACAAGATCCGGTCTCCTAACCCCATATGAGTCTCCATTATTCGGAATAGAAAGAAGTAGAAAAAATCGACTTCTTTGTTCCTAGGAACAAAAATAGAAATAAGGCCATTTTAGAAAAACAACATCAACATAACCTAATACTCATCTTTACACAATCAACATAAGGTCTAGTCTTCTAACTCAATTTTAGTCCCCATTTTTTTGGAAAAATAAAAATAAAATAGTTCAAAAATTTAGGAAAAAAATTTGAAGTTAGATTTTGAGTAGTTTTACTAGAGTTTAGTGTTAGTTTTAGTCTAGAATTAGTTTAGTTTAAAAATGTGAAATTTTTTCTTGATGAAAATTGGATTCAAAATTGGACGAGCTTTTAGGGCTTTACTGTATGGATTTTTTAATGTCGTTCTTTTAGAAACAATGCTAGTCGTGTAAAGTTGGCAACTTCAATCTTCTTCCCTCAAAATTCTATTGGAGACATATTTTAAGATAATATGCAATTCTGTTTTAATAAAAAATTAGATAGCTCTGAACGTGTCTTTTGATTACCATTTATCTTGTGTTCATAAGAGTCAAATAAATATGTGCTTCATGGATTTCTAATGTCATTTGCTTGAAGATTCGATGAGTTTGTGCAAATAAAAGCATATTGAAGATGTCCTCCATCCTCAATTGTTTCGTCATTGCCCATTCTACCCAGCAATGTTTACTCTTCTTCTCGCAGCTAAAAAAGCTCAAAAGGTCTATGCACCTATTTATTGTTATGCACAAAGGGTTACTATCAACCTCTTTACCTTATGAGTTATAAATCAGTGGAACTCTTTGTTGCCACTTCTAGCTATTTATCTTTGACTATTATGTTGAATTTTCTAAGGCTAGCTTAGAATGTCTTGATCAATTGAATCCTTATAAAAATCCAATTTTATTCGGACAGGAATTGTTAAATCTCCATGAAATTTCTATAATTAAATGAAAAAAATTGGGAATAAATTTTTTTGTAATTGTACCAAATACATTTCTATTCTTTTTTTATTTAGGAAATAGGAAATTTGTGTAATAGAAGAACTATTTATGAACAGAAATTGTTCCTAGAAATAGAAATGTTATCAAACTCACCTTAATAACACTTCCATGAAATTACTATTTTTTTTATTATAGTTTGTAAATTACTAGCGCTTTTATCTTTAAATGAAATCATTTTTTTTTTTTGCCAATAGCTTAAATTTATGAACTTGTTCATTAGTTTAGCAATTTTCTTTTAGCCATTTACTAGCTCCTTTCCCAATTTTGGATTATCGACCTTTATTGAGTTACTTGATAACATTTATTTCTTTTATTTCTTTCGATTTTTATTACCATTTACTATTTTTTATTTATTTTTCTTACAAATGCCTTAAATTTATCAACTCTTATATTCATTTATGAACCTTTATTTGTGAGACTTACCAACTTTCTTTGATTAGTTACTGACTAGTTTTGGTTTATGAATGCTCATCTAAGTTGCTTACCAACATTTGTTCTTTTTAATTTAAGGGTTAATACCTTGAAAAACCTCAAACTGTTATACCTGTGATAAATTTACCTCAAGCTATTTTTTTACCATGAAAAATCCCAAACGGATACACCTGTGACAAATTTATCCCGATTGACCATAAAACCCTAAATTTGTACATTTATGACAAATTTACCCCAAACTAATTTATTCGACTGTAGAAAACCTCAAACTAGTAAATTTGTGACAAATATACCCTATGCTAAATTGGATTAATACCACAAAAATTGTAAACTATGACAAACGGAGCGTAAAATCCCAAATTGGTAGACCAATTAACCGTCACGTGTCATTTAACTTAATAATTTGACAGTAAAATTTAATGAAAACTAATAGAGGGTAAATTTGTCAAAGGTCTACTGGTTTGGGATTTTTTGTGGTAAAAAAATAGTTTTAGGTAAATTTGTCACGGGTGTACTAGTTTGGGGTTTTTCAGGATATTAACCCTTTAAGTATTTTTTTAGAGCTATCAACTTTTATTTGCCTTACTTACCAATATATTAAATTAAAAATCTTAATTTGAGTGATTATCAACTTTTCTCCCATTTACTTAACTAATTTTGCATTACAAACTCTTATTACACTTAGTTATTGGTATTTATTTGTACTTCTTTCATAAAAAAAATTCTCTTAATTTTCACCCAAAAAAAAAAAAAACCTCTCTTATCTTTTACAAACTTTTGTTCAACTTTCTTACCAACGCCTTAAATCTACCATCATAACTATCCTTGAGTAAACCAACCAGTTTTTGGTGATCAACTATTATTTGATTGTTACTTACCAACTTTATTTCTTTTACTAACTCAACAATTTTTCTTATCATTTGACATGCTCACCAATTTTTAAACTTAGCAAGTCTTCTTAGAAAATACCAACCGTAATGAGAGTGATTACTAACTTTTCTTCAATTAAATTATTAACCAGTTTTTCATAACCAGCTTTTAATAAAAATAGCTATCAATGTTAATTTTTTTTCTTTAAATTGAGAACTTCTTTTATCTCAGACAAAATAAAAAGTTCTCCTATACTTTATCTTCTTTTATTTGCCTCCTAACTTAATATATCCATTACTATATGAAATTAGCAGGGTTTCGTTTTATAACTTATCAAATTTTATCTGACTAAATGATCAACTATTCTTTTATTACCTACACTCATTTGTGTTGTTTACCAACATTTAAAATTATACCAACTTTTGCATTGAGGTAATATTTTTATTTCCCTTGCTTATCAAGCTTTTAAATTTACCATCTCCATATATAAATTACCGACCTCAGTTAAAGTGATTATCAATTTTTCTTCGGTTAAGTTACCGACCAACTAGTTTTGGGTTAGCAACTCTTACTTGAGTCAATTCTCAACGTATGTTTATTTTTTAAAATTACCAAATTGTCTTATTTTGAAAGAAAATAGCTTTTTCTTATTTTTTACCAACAGTCATTTACCTTTCTTACCAACATCTTAAATATGCCATCTATTATATGAGTTATAAATATTTATATGTGATCACGAACTTTTTCCAATTAAGTTACGGACTAGGTTTGGATTATTAACTCTAATTTGAGGTGCTTAACAACTGTTACACGTGTTTCTTTTTATTTTATTTTACCAACCATCTTCCACAATTAAGTTAACAACTGGTTTTACGATATAAACTCTAGTTGAGTTGGTTACCAGCATTTTTTTTTTTTAAATTACTAACTTCTCTTATCTTTGGCCAGAAAAAAACTTTTCTCTTATGTTTTACCAACTTTTATTTACCTTTCTTACCAACGCCTTAAATATACCGACTATTCTACGAAATAATAGATTATGATTAAGTTACTTACCTACTTGTTTCTCGATTAAGTAACTTGATACAAAAATTTGTAAATTAAAAGAATCAAATAAACATCGGTAACTAAGTCAAACAAAGAGTCGGTAACCCAGAATTAGTTGACTACTTTATCGGATAAAAGTAGAGAAGTCACAAGTGGTTTCATACAAGAGTTGGTAAATCTGAGATGCAGTTAAAAAAGATCAATAAAATATGGTAAATGACAGGAAAATAGGTAATTAAAAGAAAAATAAGCTTGGCAAGTAACTCAAATGAGAGTTGACTACATAAAACTCGTTATCAACGTAATTGAAGAACTGACCCAAAAAGAAAACTTAATCAAAGAAAAGTTGGTATCACTCTAATTAAGGCCAGCATTTTCTAACAAGCGTTCATAAGTAACTCAAATGAAAACTCACGACTCAATAGAAAAGTTGGCAAATTAAAAAAAAAAAAAAAACAGAAGTAATTATTAGTATGCAGCTCAAATGAGAGTTGGTAACCCAAAACTAATAGGTGATTTTTTATATTTTTTTTTATATGACAAAAGTTAGTAAGTTGCTACAATATAGGTTGGTAATTTAATATAAAAGTTAGTATATTGGAACCAGTAATTTATGCAAATCAACTTTGGTGAGTTAGTATAACAATTGGTAACTTTAACTATAAATAAATATGATAATTTCATATAAATGTTGGTAAGTTACTAACAAGCTATGTGAAAGGAAGAATTAAATTCCTTCTATGGCTTTGGATGAGCCGTTTCATGCGGGTAAGTTCAATAGCTCTTTCTTTTGGATCCTTGTTGCCCCTTCAAAACATAACAAAAGTTCTAAGGGATTTGTGTCTGGGCCATTTGAGTTCTTCACGTTTCATTTCTGGAATTGAGTTATAAAGATATTTGATTTTGGTCAACCGAGTCCGAAACTCGCTATAAGTTGCTTTTAATCTCAAAAAACCACACGTGGCTAATCATAGAATTGACAAGTGGCTATTTCCAGTTATAGGAAATTGATCTAGGATGTCATCAGCTGAAAAGTTTACTGACTCATATGAATAAAATCATGTCAAAATTGAATCGACCAATGGACAAAATGTTGAATAGTGGTATTGCACTTATCCCATTTCTTTGCAAGGAAAAGGAAAGTCCGCAACACCTGATTCAAGATTATTAGTCTGTACAGGCCATGGTGGGCAATGACATCGTGCTTCAAGGGATTAAGTGTTTTTAAATTGAAAACCTTAACCTCAGTTAAAAGTTCTAAATGGCTCTTTTTGATTAAGCGTATATATAAATCACAAATATCCATCAAAAAGAAAAATAAATGCATCGTCATTTGTATATCAAAAGAGCATAAATCATTTGGATGACTAAACGTTGATGCCTTAATTGGTGTAGAGCTCTTGGAGTTCTAATTCAACTCGGTGGGAATACACATTGTTTTGGTTGTGATCACCAGAAAATGTGATGAACTACTTTGTTATTGTTGGCTGGTAATTGCTCGTTTTTGCTTATTCAAATTGCTAAAAATGATCCTACAACTTTTTTTTTCCCATTTTATCAGAGTTGAGTCGGAGCTTATAGAAAGAATTGTGAAGGAAATCTCTAACCTTCTAGACCGAACACCTTTGCATGTTGCTAAGCATCCGGTTGGGATCAATTCTCGAGTGGTTAAGCTAAAATCCATGTTAAACCTTGAGTTTGATGATGGTGTTCTTATGATGGGATTATGGGGAAAAGGAGGCATAGGGAAGACTAGTTTAGCTAAAGCCATTTATAATGATATTTTCAGACAATTTGAAGGTTCAGCTTTTTTGGCAAATGTTTGAGAAACTTCAACAAATTGCAAGGATTTAGTTGCTTTGCAAGAAAAATTACTGTCGGAGATATTATTATTGAGACAAAGATTAGTAGTGTCCAATGTCGATGCAGGTACTAATCTAGTACAAGATAAACTTTGTCGCAAAAAAGTTCTCCTTATCCTTGATGATGTGGACGACTTGCGTCAATTAAATGCTTTAGCAGGAGAAGGCAAGTGGTTTGGTAATGGAAGTAGAATCATCATTACTACAAGAGATAAACATTTGCTAATTTGTCATGGGGTAGATCAAGAACATGTGTATGAAGTTGAAGCATTGGAGGAAAATGAAGCTCGTGAGCTGCTTAGTAAGCATGCTTTTCAGACACACCAAAAACTAAAAGTCAAAACAGATCTAGTGGATAGTGCTTTGAATTATGCCAAAGGCCTTCCTTTGGCAATTGAGGTACTGGGTTCCTTCTTATGTGGTAGAAGAGAACTTGAATGGAAAAGTGCACTAAAGAAACTTACTAGGATTCCTCACAAAGCCATTAATAATGTGCTCAAAATAAGTTATGATGGATTAGAGGATAATGAGAAAGAGATTTTTCTCCACATTGCCTGCTTCTTTAAGGGGCGGCATAGTGAGTACATAAAGAAAGTTATTGACAGTTGTGATTTCGAGATAGCTATAGGATTAGAAATTCTCATTGAGAGGTCCTTGATAAGTATTCAACATGGAATTGTAGAAATGCACGACTTGATTCAATTGATGGGTATGGATATTGTAAATCAAGAATGCCGCGATGATCCCTGGAGACGCAGTAGGCTATGGCTATATGATGATGTTCTTGATGTTCTGTCTCGTGACTTGGTAAGACTTGCAAATAAAGTCAAAATCGTGTTCCTTATCTTTGACTCTAATTACTAAATATGCATCACTTAAATAGTCTCGTTTATACAGGGAGATTGTGTAGCAAAAGCCATAGTGGTACAGCCACCGAAGCCAAAAGAGATATATATCGGGCCTAATGCTTTTACAAAAGCAAGCAGGTTGAGATTGCTCATCATGCACAATCTGCATAATTCTTTCCAAGGTCCTATATGTCTTCCTAATGAGATAAGATGGTTTGAATGGGCTGGATGTGCTTCCCGGTTTCCTCAATTTTCCTCTGGTCCAAAGAAATTAGTGGGACTTGATATGAGTAAAAGCAGTATTATCGGAATGCCAAAACAATTTAAGGTGAGCAATTACCTACATACATAGACATTTTTATTATCTACTTCAGTAGTATATGTACATGTGTATTATATGTACTAGTACACAAAAGAAAGTGGTGTTCCTGTGTTATAGAAAGCACTTCTCTTTTTTCTTTCAGAATGACCCTAACTACTTGCTTTAGAAATATTCTTTCATGTAACAAAATTGGCATTTGCAAAATTAAGCAGGGACAACTTTATTAAAATAAATACACAAAACTAGGAAATTTTATAAATGTGTGTGGGAGAGAAAGATATTTCAAGATTTTAATTTTTTATGAAGGTCTTTAAATCACAAAAGAAAGACATGTGGAAAGGGAAAGATATTTAGAGATTTAAATTTTCTTTGAAGGTAGTTGCATCATATGAAAATTGAAATTTTAGTATTGAAATATTTTGTAAACTAATGCAGAAGCAATCTGACCTTGCAACTAAGTCAATATGAAATCACCAATGAAATGAATGAGGAATAACAAAGATCATAAGAGATTTACTTGGTTTGTTCAAGTATCGATTACCCACTTCACTGCGATATTTAATAGCAAATAATCTAATAATCAATTGGAGAATTGTAGAGTTACGATGGCTCATACACACAACCCACTCCTATGCATGGCTAAACAAGAGCTTCCTGCTTGTTTCTTTTTTATACAATTACGGATGAAGGCAGACAAAAACTAAAGGAAAGTCCACCTTGTGCAGCATTCAAAGGAGTTCAACTCTTGGTCTCGATCAAACTTTGGATAAATATGAAGAAACTGTTGGGGCTGCCAATACAATCTATAGATGGATGACTAGATTAATTGAAAATTTAAACAATTTATCTTGCGGAAGATAACGATATACTTTGATGGTAGTAAAAACAGATTCAAAAGTATCAACTATGCTAGTGTTGTAGTTTAACAATTATAGGCAATAATTTTACCCAAAAAAAAAAAAAACAATTATAGGCAATAATGAACACAGAAAATAGTGCACATCAATAAATAGTGATTTGATTTTATTCCCAAGCCTATGTACGCTTTCCTTAACATCCTCAACATGGGTTGCAATTCACTAGTAATCTTTGAGAGAAATTACAATCAACGCAAATTGCTCTATTATTAGATAGATCACATTATCAGAACGAAAGTAATGCCATCACTCTTGTACACATCCTCTTGTAACTGATTAGAAAGTAGCATGAACACTAAAGAGAGTATTATAAATGGACAGTAGCAGAATTTGACCAGAACAGAGAGATGATATAAAATGATATAATAGAACAAGCTTTCTCTATTTTATATCCAACCATTTTTAGCTACTTTAATCCTATTTGTTAGACATCTTCAATCCATCCCTTGGAGGTAGATGCTTTAGAAGACGTCAGAGTGGTTAAGAGTTGATTGGAGCGGTCGCTAACGTTTAGATTGCCCATATTATCCTTTCTTTTGAATGATACGAGGTTTCCTAAAATGAAGTCTGTAGGCGCTGTTACGTTAATTGTACCTTCGACTGTTTGACCAAAACAATCAATGGTGCTTTGACTCATTTCTTGTCCAGTAGGCGCTGTTACATTAATTGTACCTTTGACTGTTTGACCAAAACAATAATAGTGCTTTGACTCATATCTTGTCCTTCAACTGCGAATTCTCAAACTATTAATGGCTATATTCTACCCATACAACAATCATAAAAACGCACTCATTAAGCAGCACCTCACAAGACTTGACAACACAATACATTGCTTTAGCCAAAAGTATATCTCAATTGCCAAAACTTGGTACAATGAGACACTTAAGTGCCAAAAGTTATGAAAGTGCCACTTAAGTGCCACTTTTTTTTTTAAAAAAAAAGAGACACTTAAGTGTTATCTTAAGCAAACCCCGTTAGAAATCTTACATGGTAATTTTTATTAATTTTGCTTACCTACATGGCTTGCCAGAGAGCTAACTTAATAAAGAAACACAAAAACGATGTTTCGGTGCAGATTTGAATTTTAACATTAAAATTAATTAAATTAAATTATAAAAAAAATTTAAAAATAAATTTTATAAAAAGGAGATTGCAAGCACGTGCCCTTACCTGCAATCTCTCTTTTTTTTTTAAATTTTTTTTTTAAAATTTTTTTAAAATTTTAAAATAAATTTAGGTTAAATTAAATTTAATTAATTTTTATATTAATTATTTACCAATTTTGGCAGCAAAATGACGTCGTTTTTGTACTT
The DNA here is from genome assembly GCA_028830015.1 of Eucalyptus grandis x Eucalyptus urophylla. Classification (NCBI taxonomy): domain Eukaryota; kingdom Viridiplantae; phylum Streptophyta; class Magnoliopsida; order Myrtales; family Myrtaceae; genus Eucalyptus; species Eucalyptus grandis x Eucalyptus urophylla. The sequence goes on along the minus strand of CM054193.1, from coordinate 30,729,439 downwards.
ATCTAGCCATGTCATGGTGCAAAACAACATCATTTTGTACTTGCTTCGCTGAAAAACCATCACGTTAGCATTTGGTCAGATTTTCTCGTGTTGGTACTTAAGTGTCACTTTCCTAACTTTTGACACTTAAATATCCTTTCATGCCAAGTTTGGCACTCCAGGTGCCCAACACACCATTGCTTTACATCACCTTATCATAGCATGGGCCCTTATCACAAGTTCGTCGATGTTGCCCACGGTCAAATTATGTGGAATGACTTACAATCAATTATCCAATGATCCTCCTGAGTTTGTCATCTTCCAAAGACTTTACATTGATAACATATCAACCATGGTATCTCAAAATCCTCATGAACACCTTATCATTTATGACTTGTTCTCCTTCTATCATGATCATCATCCTCGTAGTCAATCTTCATTGAACTCACAAAGACCAGCACTATTATCATAGTTGTTTTGAAATCATCACTATGTCATTAAGACAAATATCTGCACTTATCATAAAGATAGTAGACCAAGGATAGTTTTGGAATTTTCAAAATACCATAAGGATATTTTCGCAATAGAAACCATTGTTAATTGACCAAATTTCGGACTTATATATCCATATATATAACCCAAGATTATCATATGAAGAAGGAAACACCAAGTCAAAGTCCAACTAGGACTTTCTTTTTACACCTCATCCAATTTGAATTGATCTACATCCTTTAATAACTCTCTACCTTGGCTGGATGTTTGTAGTCATCATCCACCATAGTAGCTCTCCCAATGCTCCAATAGGTACTTATTCTCTACATAGGCTAATTGATCTCGAGCTTTGCCATCATGTCTATTGGGTTCTTTGTTGTTGCAATCTTCTTCATAACAACCTTGCCCTTTGCCACAACATCTCAAATTAAATGATATTTGATTTCGATATGTTTTGTTCACTTATGATAAATTGGATTGTAAGCTAGGCATCGCACCTTGGTTGTCACCGTGTAATGCAATATTTAGCTATTTAAGCCCTAAGTTCAAGAGGGTACCCATTAGTTGTATAGTCTCATTCACTATAAAAGTTAGTGTCATGTACTTTGCCTCAATCAAAGGTAAGGCAATGTGGTCTTGCAAGAATTTCTTGCCTTCCAATTCACTACATCATCTGCTACTCTAAACACATCTCTCACTCAAACCCGCATTCATCCAAGTCACTGGCATGATTTGAATTTGCATAGCATGTGGTCTCTCTGCCAAAGGTTTGAGTGCACTATGCTGTAAAAACAAGGCATTGTTAATTAATTAAGTCAGTTCTTAAGGAGCAGCATTTCTCAGCAAACATAATAAAATGTTTATAGAAGCTTTGCCAATAATGTTGTAATGCATTTACAAATAATGGGATCTTGTGGCGGCATACCACTAGCTTCTTAATCAAAACTTGGAGCTAGATATCAAATTGTATATGTGAATTATTTTTCTTCATATTCATTTTCAAAGTTTGTTTCATTGTCTTTGCATAACTTGAACAAAATTTAAAATTTTATTTATTTTTGGAGATTTTTCATTGTGATACAATATAGTCTTGACATTAAGCTCTTATAAATAATCTAAATCATAATTAAAAAAAATGTTCACTCTAGTGCTCACCACATGACATTAACTTTGTTTCTCTAATTGGCACATTGCATAACATGTGGCTTAATTTTGTCACGTGGCCCACATTGGCATGGTTGCCACATGTCACTTCACTTTACTTTTCTGATTGCCACATGGCATGAAATCTGGCATAATTTTACCACATAGCCCACATTCAACCAATATCCATTAGCTTTTTGATTTATCATCTCTAAATTTCAATCTCATACAATATATGTATAGATTTGTAAGTACTAGTAACGTGTCTAAATCTTTACTATTTTCTCAATACAATTTGTAATTCTCTAAAGATCAATTAATAGTAACTTTTAATGAAATGTTGGTTTTGTTGTTTTTGCAGGACTTCCAACATTTGAAGTACATTAGTTTCAATAACTGTGAATCACTAGTTCGTATGCCGGACCTTTCTTGTACTCCAAATCTTGAGGATTTGGTTATTTGTGATTGCAAAAACTTGGTAGAAGCCCATGAGTCTATTGCATATCACGAGAAGTTACAGTTGTTGAATTTAAGGGGGTGCAAGAAATTTGAAAGGTTCCCTAATATTCCACGTAAACTCAAAGGCTTGAGAAAGCTTTGTTTACAAGGGACCGCTATTAAAGAACTTCCTACATCAATAGAAAATCTTGTCTCTTTGAAAATAATGGATTTATCTAATTGCAAGAACTTAATATGCCTTCCATCTAGCATTTACAAGTTACAGAACATTGAACTCTTGGAAATTGGGTATTGCACAAATTTTATAGGATTTCCAAAATATGAGGATTCAACTAATCCATGCATGAAGATTGGACTTTCAAAGTTACTCTTTTTATCTCTTGGGGGATGTAATTTGTCCGGAATAGAATTTCTTGAGAATCCTTTATGTTTTCCCTTCTTGAAACAGTTAATTCTAGCAGAGAGTAATGTTACTAGCCTTCCCACATTTATTCATAAGCGTGATCATTTGTCCGTCTATGCAATTTCATATTGCCATCAATTACAAGAGATACCTGAGCTTCCACCATTTTTGAAGCTTCTTTTGCTTAATAATTGCAAATCTCAGCAAAAAAATGAAGGTTCATTTTCATCTTCTGTTTTGGTCCGTAGAGTGTTGACCGCAGCTGATATTCCCTCTCTGGACCAGGTTAGATTCTCTCTCTCTCTCTCTCTCTCTCTCTCTCTATCTCTCTCTCTCTCACGGAGTATATGTTGGATGTATTTTGTTCTTGTATATTGCAATTGTAGTAAATGCAAATGCTCAAGAAAAGCAAACAAATACATAGTGATTCTGCATGTTTTTTCATGTAATAAAGTTGGCTACCATACTTTTACGGGAATAATTTCTATCACATGAGAGTTAGATGTTAATGTAAGCAAGGATCAATGAATCTCTTTACTCATTAAGAGCTTTAGTTTGAAGTGGAATTCACTAGGGTTTATCACCGAACTCAAAATGATTTTTTATTTTATTTGAGTACTATTGATAACAAACTTCAGTATTTTCTAATGGTCTATCTTTATAACAGACGCCTCCTAATTATACAATTTGGTTCCATGGAGAAGAGATGCCAGAGTGGGTCCTCCCTATTGAAGAGAGTTCGGTATCATTCATGGCTTCAAAGGACTTGTATGACAAGTTTCTTGGAGTTACTTTTTGTACCGTTTTCAACATTGACGATCAGGCAAAGTATCCGATATTTGAGATTGTACCACATGTGAATGGCAAAATGAGGGATTGCAGAGGAGGAATGAACTTCTTGGCAATGGATTTGGATCAAGCCTTGCTTTGGTGTTTCACACCATATGATCTATGGGGAGAAGTAGATTTTGGTCAAATTGATGGGAGTTATGTGCGCTTTAGCCTTACGGTATCGGCTACAAAGGTGAAAAAGTGGGGATTCCAAATAATATGCAAGCCACTTGATGGCAATTTAAAGGTCAGGATTCAAGACAATCAGCTAATCGATCAAGCTTTACTCCACAAGGTTGTTCTTGAATCAACAGAGAGTCCATTTATGCATAGAGATAGTTCGATTGAAACATATCTGCAGAAAGACTTGCAAAATTGTCAACGGAGTAGTGAGGAACCTAGTCAAATAGTATCAAAAAGAAATCCTAAGTGTATTCTCCCTCATGGCATGCGAACCAAGACTGTGCTAACTTCCAATTCGACTGTCGAGGATGATGATGGGAATGTTGGCTTGCGGCTTTTATTGTTAGAATGATCAAAACTTGTTAAGGAAGCAATTTGTAGGTAAATGAACTCCCTGATCTTGATTACAATGCATTCTTTCTTCTTGTTCTTCTCGGTTTCTTTTCTCAAAAAATCTTGTAACCCGCTATTAGTACCCCACTTTTACCCATATATTAACATCGAGATACTTGATGTGTTCATTTTAATTGGCGTCGACTTCGCTAGCTACAACAACGGAAATAATCAGCACCATAAAGACCTCCACATGGAGAGAGGAGGTCGCCCTACTTCTCGACTTAATATCGAGAAAATTAGTTCGACCAAGAAAGCATGCAAAGGCTGTGGCTGAAGATTTACATGAGGACGCCCGGGCGAATCATTTCATGTGTGTAGAGCACATTTCATGCAAGGAAAAGTAGAACAAGAACAAGATCACAAGCTCTTACATGTGGCAAAGCGTGCAAACATGGAAAGTGGTCGGGATGGAGATGATCTAGTCCGAACGTGGAGTGATTTTAGCACATATAAAAAGGTGGAAGTGATCGCGCGGTTTATCAACGTGGCATGTGCATTTGATGCTGGTGGACTTGAAATTCGAAGAGATGGCACAACTTCCCTGGAGAAAAAAGGACCGAGGCATCAGAGGATAGAGAGACGAGCACTTCGCATCTGTTTTTGTATTTCATTTTCGTACTTTTTTTTCTTTACTTGCACCTTCGGTTCTGGCCACTTTCATTTCCTTGTATTTTCGTCTCACAATTTATTTCCTTTCAATATAATCTCAAATTCAGTGCATCTACTTTTATTCACACTTAATTTTACGTATATTGACCCCTCAATTCAAGCCCCACTCGTGCATTTTATTCTCGAGTATGAAACTACTACGGCACAATCAGGGTCGTTCTCCTTTTCACTCAACTATCACTAGAAATGAATTTGAACACATGGCTCATAAAATTTCCTCATTATGTCATTTTTTTTAAAACAACTTGTTGAAAACTATCAATTATTGGAAAGGAAATTATGGTATTTTGTTTAAGGCCGACCGTGTACCTACACACGGTTATTTTCATCGGGTGTGATGAAAATAGTAAATTGAGTAGATGATCAGAACTATATAATTTATTATCAGCTTCGGATGAGCTATATAATTTATTATTAGCTTTGGACGAGCTATATATATTATCAGCTTTGGGCGAGCAATAATTTATCAGTTTTGGGTGAGCATTAATAGTATACTATATTGGCCTGGGGGCCCTAATATCTCAGCTTTGGGCGAGCAATGTACTATATTATCACCTGTGGATGAGCTATACTATCTATCATCAGCTTAGGGTGAGCAATCCTGATTTGATAGGACCTTATAGATAGTATTGAGTATATTGACCAAGGGAAGGTCGTGGTGACATGTAATCGACCGAGTTGATTGATTAATGATTTGATCTGATGTTATGAATTGATTGGTTGATATGATTTGAGGCATCTATAAATGAGATTGAATTGCGAAAGGAACTGAGGCCAAGGTAAGTCCTCTGACTCGTGTTTGTGCTTAGGCAACCCTCAGGGCGTATTTGCTTCCTAGTCGGGTCTTAGGGGGTTGAATTTGTTGAGACGTAGTCTCACCCCGTTATGGGACAACATTTCAAGCCCATAGATGGTATCCCCTCTAGCTCCTCTCGAGCATTTTGGCGAACCGAAGAAGTTAACAGAACAGAGTTACCACATTCCGATACATGGGAACCCTGAAGGATTGGAATATGTGCTAGTGAAATCCATAATCTGGGTTGATGTGGGTTTACCCAAAGATGTGCCCCATCAATACAGAGCATGGTATCGCCATTACAGTGATGGATGAAGAGAAAGCCCAGTACCGGAATCTGATATACCTTTGTATGTGATGGAGGCCGCTTTTGGAAAGGGTACTACAGACCCTAAGGATGGATCGGTGGAGAGATTGAGGAGGATGATGACTCGGAGTAGATTGGAAACCTCACCCCTATCTGCCGACTTTGTTTTCTGAACTTGTTTGAGTAGGATCTGACTTGGTAGTTCGCATTGTATATATATGCACTAGTTTGCAATGTATATAAGTGTGGTTGTTTTTCAGGTTTGAAAAATATGGCCCTACTTTCCTATCCCATTTTTTTTATTGTTTGGGGATTATTTATATGCTTCCACATGTGCATTTAAAATGAACGGGTCGGTAATGCGTCCTGGGACGTCGCTATTTAATTGACCAAGCCGGGATGGGCACGCGCCCGAGGATCAGGGTGTGACATCCCCGTTTAAGTGGTATCAGAGCATGGTTTAAGATTGGAGTGATAAGGTGCGATGGTTTATGGGATAGTGGTAGGAATGACCTTTAAATTCATGCTGGTGCATGTCTGTGATAGCTGATTGGTAGAATTGCTTGTTGTTTGGATCACTTTGTTTCTAATTCAGTATGGAATTGGAAGCAGGTTTTAGTAGAGAGGACTGAGCCATGAGTGATCAGGAGCGAAGGACTCCTAATAAGAGAACCGTCAAGGCCGTAACTCGGGATAGGATGCCGACCAGGGTTAGTACCTGAGGAGACCGAGGTAGAGCGCTAGCTGAAGCTAGCGCGAGTGGAGTAGCACCACGTCTAGTTGGTACTGGGGTAGCAACCCTTGGTGATCCAAGAATTGAAGGGATCATGCAGGCGTTTGAGGCCATGAGAGATGTGATAGGGCAGCAGGCCCAAAATCAAGCCGCCGTTGTTGCAGCCGTTGCTATTACTGCCGCCACTGAGGCCGCACCCTCCGCCGCACCCGTAGTCGGCCCTTGCCAACGTTCAACCTGAGAATGTAGTGGTGTAGAGAGAGAGACTGATCCATAAGCTCGTTGAGTCTTGAAGCTGAACCCGCCAAGGTTCACAGGTACGGGAGATTTAGAGATCGCATCTCTTTGGATACAAGACCTGGATAAGGCATTTGCACTCCTAAGGTGCAATGAGGAGGAGAAAGTAACCCCGGCAGTCTATCAGCTATAGGGTAACACCAATACTTGGTGGAGAGCCGCTAGAGAGACTGTATTTCCGGGAGGAGTAGTCTCACTATGGGACGCCTTTCTCAAGGTGTTCAATGAGCAATATTTCTCGAAAAGTGCTAGAGAATAGAAAATGGATGAGTTCCAGTGTCTCTACTAAGGAATGATGACCATTGATCAATATGGGGTCAAATTCACTGAGCTTTCTTAGTATGCTCCAAGCCTGATTGAAAAGCCTGAAGAGAAGGCTCGAAGGTTCAAGAATGGCCTTCGACAAGAGTTGAAACAGCCACTGGTGCCGTTCGATCTGATTGATTATCGAGAAATTTACCATCGAGCATAGCTGCTTGAAAGAAGTTTGAACGAGCAAGTCACCTAATCTAAATTGAGGTTTAGTTCACATCGAGAAAGGATCTGCCATGGGAAGAGACCCATGATCGGAGGAAGATTTTAGGTTCCACCCAACAGGAAGGGTGGAATTGGAAAATCAGGGCCGAATCAGAATGGCCTGTGTCTCTTCTATTGAAGGTGACATGGTACAGCTTTGTGTTCTTAAAGACCGAGTGTTTGCTTTGGATGTGGCCAACAGGGTCACATGATCAGAGATTGTCCTAACGGACCAAGAAGACAACCGCAGTTGCTGCCACCGCCATCTATGGGTTGGATCAGAGGGTACGCACCTCATAACGCACCACAAGGAGGACAACTTAGACCCCCAGTTCAAGGCATGGTGTGTCACGCCCTGATCCTCGAACACGCATCCATCCTTTAACTGGTAGATTAAAAGTGACGTCCCATGACGCATCGCCGACCTTTTCATTTTAATACGCATGCGGAAGTAGATAAAAATCCCCAAACAATAAAACAATGAGATAGGTAAGACTAAATTCCGAGCTTTCAAAAACAACCACACTTATATACATTGCAAACCAGTGCATATATATATGAAACGGATTACTAAGTCAGATTCAAGACAAACGAGCTTAGAATCAAGGTCTGCAAGTAGGGGTGAAGGTTCCACAAACTACAGGCCCTCATCCTCCTTTTCATCATCCTCCACACTCCAACTAAAGCCTTCAACAGACTACATTGTACTTCTGAGATCTTCAAAATCCAGGTTTGTTGCATCTACGACCGAGCTCGAAGGGGGATCTGCATTGCCTTTTCCAAAGGCGGCCTCCAAAACACATAGAGGTATCTCAAACTCCGATAGGGGACCCTCTCTCTGGCCATCTTGAGCCTAGCGGTACCACGATCTATATCGATGGGGCACCTTGTGGGTGAGACCCGCATCAACCCAAACTATAGATCTCACCAGCTCATAGGTCCAGCCCCTAGGGCACCCATAAAACGGAAAGTAAGAGGTTTGCTCTATGATCTTCTTAGGCTATTCCAAAAACTTAGGAGCAGCCATCTAGGGACCTGAAATGATGTCCCACAACCGGGATGAGACTACATCTCAGTGAGTTCTACAAACCAATACACTATGGGCTACCTATGCATACACGGGTAAGAGGACTTATCTTGGTCTCAGATTCCACCTGCAAATTAGTACAGTTCAAATAGGCACCCAATCAAATGCTATCGATCAAAACATCGGTCAATCGATCTAGTCGATTTACATGTCAAATAGACCATTCTTAGTCATTTCAATCAATACTATCCATTCTTCAAAATAACCCATCGGGTTACCAAGCCAGTATTTTATACGATTCATTCTCCGAAATGACATACTAAGTCACCGAGTACATTCATCATAACGTTCATTCTCCAAAATGACATGTTGAGTCACCGAGCCATTATGGCATGTCGTCCATTCTCCAAATTGACCTATAAAGTCACCGAGCCGACATTGCATATTGTCCTTTCTCCAAAATGACATATAGAGTCACCGATTATATTCAGCATAACGTCCATTTTCCAAAATGACATATAGAGTCACTGAGCCGTTGTGGCATGTCGTCCATTCTCTAAAATGACTTATAGAGTCACTAAGCCGACATTGCATACCATCCTTTCTCCAAAATGACATATAGAGTCACCGAGTATATTCATCGTAATGTCCATTCTCTAAAATGACATATAGAGTCACCGAGTCGTTGTGGCATGTCATCCATTCTCCAAAATAACCTATAGAGTCACCAAGCTGGTATATAATATGGTATTCCGATCGTACAATCAATTTGTCATTTTTACCATATCTGATCAAAATAACCGTGTGTGGATACACAATCGGCCTTAGCCAAAATATAATAATTTTCTTTCCACAAATACCACCATTTTCTATAGTCCACCAAAAAAAATAAAATTGGTGCTATCAACCGATGCCCGATTATTTTCCAATTAATTATTCAAAATTAATTAATTTAGGAAAATAATCATAAAATCATTAATAAATCAATTCAGCACAATTTAGCACTCAATAAATTAAACAAACTGCATCACGATAATCAGCATAAAATTCCGGTTGTCAACCATCCCGATATAATTTTCGAAAAATAAATAAATAATTACAAAAAATTAATTATTAAATAGCAATAAATCTAATTTAGGCCCGTAATGTCTAATTGGAAGCCGAGACGAGCCTAGAAAATTACCGAGACTTGTTCAATAAATAATAGAGCTTGTCTACTTGCTAATTACACTAACCATTTGCTTAACATACATAGGTAAATCCCTAATTTAATTATTCTAATCTAATCTAACCACCTAATTGTACTTAATTAAATCTAATCAACCCCTAAGCATCATTAGCATACTAATGAGGGATTAGTGAGCAAAACTCACTTGTTCAACAATTCGTTTGGATCGAAACGTCGGGAACGTCGTGGAGGATGTTTTTCTCCAAAGCGGGCCTAAGGTTCAGGGCTCGGAAACATCTCAAAATGGGCTTGGAAGTTGCTGTGATACCCACAAGAAAACCTTCTGTTTTGGCTGCAAAAACAGAAGAAAACAAGGCCAGGATGGGCGATAAGGCTTGGGGAGACTTTGGTGGCTTGAAAGGGGTGGTCCACGGTGGTTGAATGGGCTTCGGTGGGCTTCCACAGCCCCTCAAAGCTGCTCGATAACAAGCTGGATAGCGGAGCAAGAGGTTGGAGCGGCAGGGTCACGCGGTAAGGCGGCGGTGCGCAAGCGAGGGTGCAAAGAGGGCGAACGGCGAGCGGCGGTCTCGGCGGTGATCCAACGTGGGGTGGAGGGTTTCACGGTTCTTCTCTACTGCTAGAGAGGAGAGGAACTTGGACGGTGGCTAAGCAAGAGGGAAGAGAAAGAGGCAAAGATGGGGGCTTACCATGCACATTTTCCACATTTTTGTCCTCTTTGTGCTTGCCCTCAAGCCAAGATCCCTTAGCTGTCATTGAGCCACCAAAACACTCCACAACTTCTTGAAATGGTCCATTTTGGCTAGGTGGAGGAGAGCTACGAATTTCTAAGTAATTGGCTTCAATTGGACTCCTCAATTCACTTGATTAAATCCCAATTGACCTCTATAAAATCAATTGATACCTCAATGCTTCAATTGACATTTTTCCCCACCTAAGGATCCATCTTGCATCCCAATTTCATGACCAAAAAAATAATTCCTGGCCTTATATGAACAAAAACGGTCCTATGCCGACTTTTTCCCAAAAAGTCTCGGGTTGCAGAAAAATCTTTTGAGACTGAGTCGGCGTTCCTAGAATTTATTGTGACATGATAGGATTTTCAATTTCTGAAATTGGACTCGAATTCATGATTAATTTCCATTCGGCGCATTTTTAGCATGACCTAGACTACTTTATAGTTTTTAGAAATTTTTAGCGTAAATGACCCGTGGTCGATTTTCTTCGAGCCACAATGAATTCACTTGATACATTGGCGACTCTTGATTGTCATGAAAATCTCAAGAATTCAAATACGAACATAGGGTACCAAAACAATAAGAAAATCAGTCTAGTGTCGGCTGACGAGAATTTTCCAATTTAGTGGTGTCGCTCACGATTAGCCACACATCTCTATCGAACCGACCTATATCTGATTTCAAATTGATTTATATATGTGCCGTAATCATCTCTAAAGATAAGCACGGTCGAGAAATCGATTCCCGGTCGAATTCTCAAATCTATTGCCTTAAAATTCCTTAATAGATTCCTTGAATAGTTTAGTTATCTCGAGAGTGATCAGCTCTTAGAACAGCCCTATAGGTGTATCGATGAAATGGCCGATTTATTCAGTAAAACACAGAAGAGAAAATCCGGGATGTCACACGGTGTATGCCATCACTCAAGGTCAGGTAGAGACTGCGCCTGACGTGATTACATGTATGGTTTCTCTGAACGACCATCCTGCATATGCTTTATTCGAGCTAGGAGCAACTCATTCATTTATTGCCAGGCAGTATGTTAAGTTGATAGGATTAAGTCCTATATTATTGGAGTGGGCAGTTAGTATATCTACACCATTGAAGGATAAAATGATAGCTGCTTTAGGTTGTTCTGGATGCAAGTTAGCGATTGGTGAGCGAGAGGGGAAAATAGACTTGTTAGTCCTAGCCATGTATAACTTTGATTTAATAATTGGCATGGACTGACTCACCAAGCAACGAGCTAAGATGGACTGCTATCGCAAGGAGATTCAGTTTGACTCGCTAAAGGGTGAGAGCTTCAAGTTTGGAGAGTCGAGGAGGACCCTCGATTATCTTGATCTCGTCGCTAGAGGCAACTCGTTTGTTAGACGAGAGTTGTCAAGGTTACTTGGCAACTGTCGTGGATATGACAATTGAGGAGCTGAAAATGGAAGACATTACCGTGGTGCAAGAATTTCCAGATCTTTTTCCAAAGGAATTGCCAAGATTACTACCAGAGCGAGAAATTGAGCTCATGATCGAGCTAGCACTCGGGATAAAGCCAATCTATAAGGCTCCTTACCGGATGGCGTTATCTGAGTTAAAGGAACTGAAGGTGCAGATGTAGGAGTTATTGGATAAGGGATTCATTCGTCCCAGTGCATCACTTTGAGGAGCACCGGTTTTGTTCGTGAAAAAGAAAGATGGTTCATTGCGCCTGTGCATCGACTATCAGCAACTCAATCAGGTGATGATCAAGAATAAGTATCCACTCCCAAGGATTGATGACTTGTTTGATCAATTGCAAGGAGCATCGATATTTTGAAGATCGACTTGAGGTTAGGATATCATCAGCTAAGGATCAGGAAGGAGAACATTCCAAAGTCAGCATTTCGTACTCGGTATAGTCATTATGAGTTCACGGTGATGCCATTCGGGTTGACGAATGCTCCAGCTGCTTTCATGGATTTGATGAACCGAGTGTTCAAGGAATATCTAGATCAATTTATGATTGTGTTCATCGATGATATTCTGGTGTATTCGAGAAGTGATGAGCATGAGAGTCATTTGAGATTAGTGCTGCAAATGGTGAGAGTCCATAAGTTGTACGCCAAGTTCAGCAAGTGCAAGTTTTGGTTAACTCGTGTTGCTTTCCTAGGTCACGTGATTTCAGGTGAAGGAATCTCTGTGGACCCGAGCAAGATTGTAGTGCTCAATTGGCCAAGACCAACTACCATGACAGAAATCAGAAGTTTCCCGGGTTTAGCAAGTTATTACAGGAGATTCGTGGAAGGGTTTTCATCGTTAGCGTTGCCTTCGACATGCCTCGAAAAGAAAGAAAAGATATTTGTGTAGACAGACAAGTGCAGGCGTAGTTTTCAAGAGCTGAAGCAAAAGCTGACTACCGCATTTATGCTGACTGTTAAATTAATGTCTGGAGTTTGAATTCGGATGACAATTTATTATACTGAATTTTTTGTTGATAAAGATTTCCCAAGTAGAAGAAATTCGCTGGACTGCATGTAGGATTACAAAACAGGAAGTAATAGATTTAAAAAAAGGAGCAAAGATTTACTCTTTGAGTTATCTGTAGGAGGAGGAACTGAATTCTTCTATCCATGGTGGGGCCCCCACGCCATGGGCTTTCTTCTTTTAGCGGATGCAATCAAAGGGAAAGAGTTCCCTACACGTTAGACAGAAGGAGGTGGGCCCAGGTCAACGTTTGACCTAGGCACACGTATAAAACAAAAATGATTGCAGGTCTTCTTTTCCCTTTTGTTTTTTTCGTTCGAAGCCGCACATAAAGAGAAGCCGTAAGGAGTGCCCCTTGCTGAAGCAAAGATACATACGTGAAAGTAAAGAAAGATGATGTTCTTGTTTTTCGGCGTACGTAGAGCGTTTCCGTTTTGAGCTTGAACGTGCGGTAATTTTGTACCATGAGTTTATACCCAAGTGAGTTGTTTATTTATAAACACTTTGGGTTTGGGATTAAATCTAGGTGTGGGGAAACACTTGAGCATTTGATCGATTGTAAACTCTGATTCTCCAATTTTAGTGGATTATTTGTTGTTGGATCTCCCCATGGATGTAGGTACCGATACTTGGACCGAACCACGTAAATTTCTAGTGTCCTTATTATTTCTCGTTTATTTTTCTAGTGATCTCACGTTGACGTAAATTGCAAGATCCTGTCGTTTCTGCGTATTATATCCCAACAATTGGTATCAGAGCTTGGGGTTGGATTTCTTGATTGTGATTTGGAGCTTTTACTAGTTAGATTATTATCTGGAAATTCTGTTGTTGTAATTATGTTTGAGAGGAAATCTGAAATTGAGAACTTTAACGGGAGAAACAATTTTGTGTTATGGAGCATCAAGATGCAAGCTGTATTGATAACACAAGGTTTGGCCAAGGCACTGGATGGTGAAGATGAGTTGCTGATTATAATGAAAGCCTCTGAGAGGGTAGAGCTAATGGAAAGAGCAAAGAGCACAATCCTGTTAAATTTGTCGAACGAGGTCTTAATAGAGGTTGTTGAGGAGAAGGATACCGCAATATTATGGGCAAAACCTCAAGCACTCTACGTGAAGAAAGGTTTGAACAATCGCTTGGACATGTTGAAGAAGATGTTTCAATTTAGATATACTGAAGGTACGTCTATCAGAATCCACCTAGATGAATTTAATAAACTCATGTTGGATATGAAGAACGTTGGTAAGATACTTGATGATAAAGAACATGGCATAATGTTGTTAGCCTCTTCACCAAAGTCATGGGAGCACTTTACTAATTTACAGTTGCAGGGGCGTACTACAATTACCTCAGATAAGGTAAAGTCCGCCTTATTGTCTAAGGAGTGGTAGAGGAAGTTGCGAGATGATGGTCTGGCGCAAGGAGTAGCGCAAGCACTGACGATTCGGGGTAGAGAACAACATCGAGAGCCTAGCAGTAGCAAAGGTAAAAGTAGATCAAAATCATGCCATAGAAAGTCCAAGGGACGCGTGAAGTGCTTTGAGTGTCACGAGGAGGGGCACATTAGGAGAGATTGTTCAAAGCGGAGAAATAAAGTTGATAGGCAGAATGCCACAAGTAGTGTGGCAAACGTTGCCCAAGGGAGCAATAGTTATGCAAAAACTGTTTTATGTGTGACTGCTACTTCGTTAGGAGTCGAATGGGTGCTGGATTCAAGGTGTTTTTATCACATGATGCCTAATAAGAACTAGTGTACTACTTACTAGACTGTAGATGGTGTTAGAGTTCTTTTGGGGAATAATATAGTTTGTAAGGCTGTGGGGATAGGGACAATTCGGATTCGGATGCACAATGAGGTGGTTCGCATATTAACAGATGTGAGGCATGTACCGAAGCTCAAGAAGAACCTTATTTCTCTAGGGACACTCGATGACATCGAGTATATGTACACCGTTAAAGGTGGAGTACTGAAGATCTCTCGAGGTTCCTCCTTTCGAAGGAACCGAAAGATTTTCTCTTTGAGTTATCTGCAGGAGGAGGAGCCGAATTCTTCTATCCATGGTGGGGCCCCCATGCCATGGGCTTTCTTCTTTTAGCCGATGCAATCAAAGGGACAGAGTTCCCTACACGTAGACAGAAGGAGGTGGGCCCAGGTTTACGTTTGACTTGGGCACACGTATAAAACAAAAAGGATTGCATGTCTTCTTTTCCCTTTTGTTTTTTTTTTTTGTTTTTTTTTCGTTCAAAGCCGCACACAAAGAGAAGCCGTAAGGAGTGCCGCTTGCTAAAGCGATTGACATCCCAAATTTATGATTCTGTTTTCAATTAAATGAGACAGACTTTTCATCGACGCGCTTATAGTTCAATTCTCTGAGCTAATCACTCACGAGATAACTAGTCTATCAGGTGAAGCCATTAAGAAATTTAAATGCAATAGGCTTGAAAATCTGACCAATAATCGGCTGCTCGACCGTATTAATCTGCAAGGATCATTACGACACTGTCAGAATCGAACAGAGATCACTAATAGGTTGATTCGACTGAGATATGTGATTAGAGTGTGGGTGATTCCACATGATTTCAATATCCTTGTTGATTGACACTAAACCGATTCTTCTATCGTTTTGGGTACCCTTTGTCCGTATTTGAAACCTCGAGATTTTCACGGCAATCGAGAGTTGCTAACGTGTCGAAGATTTATGTCGTGGCTTGAAATTAATCAACCACGGGTTAATTGCACTGAAAATTTTTAAAAGCTACCCGATAGATTATGAGGCGCTCAAATCGCGCCAGATTGAAATTAACCGTGATTTTAAACCCAAATTCAAAAATTGAAAGTTTTGCCATATCACAATTCATTTTAGGAACGTCAACTCATCCACAGATTATTTTTCTGCAAACCGGGATTTTGGCGGTAAAAAGCAAAGTAAGGCCGTTTATGTTCAGGATTGTCAGATGGCCGTTTTTAATCGAATCTTCGGGATGCAAGTTGGATCATTTGACGGGGAAATGTCATGAGAAGGCCAAGGACACATGGATTAATTTAATTGAGCTTCAATTGGATGGAAGTGATTGAGAATTAATTGAATTAAGTGTACAAATGTTCAAAATTCGAAATCCCCTTGGCGCACAACATTTTGGACACTTTGGCAAGCTTGTGAAGGAAGATTGAGGAGAGAGAGTGGCTGAGGTCATGTGATGTCATGGCGGGAGCAAAGCCAATGAGAAGATGGCAAGTGTTGAGCTCTAGAGAGCCCAAGAAGACCCCCCACTCTTCAGCAGCTTCTTCTCCTTT
This sequence comes from Eucalyptus grandis x Eucalyptus urophylla, assembly GCA_028830015.1. NCBI lineage: Eukaryota > Viridiplantae > Streptophyta > Magnoliopsida > Myrtales > Myrtaceae > Eucalyptus > Eucalyptus grandis x Eucalyptus urophylla. The sequence goes on along the minus strand of CM054193.1, from coordinate 30,713,533 downwards.
AATCCAAGGCTTTCTCCATTGTTGTTGAAGGAGAGAAGCTCAGAAAAAAAAAAAACCAGAGGAACCAAGTAGCATCAGCCCTCCACCGTCGCATGCCCATCGGACCCCATTTCCTCCTCTGTTTTCCCCTCGTTCTAGTTTCTGCTCCAGTTGACCTTTCGCCAAAGATTCGAGTTAAAAGTTGTCTTCCCGTGAGAATCAGCCAACACTCCACCCACCACCGTGACGAGCACACCCAACTCATACCGGAGCACCTCGCCGCTCGCCGAAACGATTCTCCGGTCGTCCCGTACGGCGGTGCGAAGCCACCGGTCGCTGGACCGCCTAGTTCCACTTTGCTCCGCCTATTTCGCGTTTTCTTGATGTTTAGCCCCTTTTCGACCCTTTCTTTGCCCATCCCAACCTGCAATAAGATTCCCTTGACCCCCGGGAGCCACTGGTTGCCAACCACCTGCTCGTCGGAGCTCCAATCGGCCCATTTTCACCGTTGAAGTTGTTGGTTTCTTCTCTGTAGTTCAGCCCAGATCAAAAGCAGAAGATAGCAAGGTTTTGGAGACTTTGTGGCCTGTTTTCTAGCCTTTCTTGGCCTCCGTTGTTGTCGCCGCTTTAGGGTTTATTGACCTCCTTGGCGTCGTGGTCGCCGTGAACTACCGGTGAGTTTATTCTCTAAACCTCGCTTAGTAAGTTAATCATACTTAAGGGGTATTTAGATTAGTCTAATTAGGTTTAGGTGATTAGATTATATTATTTTAATGTAAATTAGATTAGTTGTATGATTAGTTTAATGGATGTTTAATTAGGGCTAATTGTATGTTTAAATTAGTGTAATCTAGTTTAAGCCCTAATTAATTATTTTTAATTAATTAATTATTTTGAATTTTATAAATATTATTTTATTAAATTATATTATTAAAATATAATATTTAATTATTTAATTTTCGGAATTAAATTTAATTATTTAATAATTTCGAAAATTTTGCCGGGATGGCCGGTCGTTAGAATTTCGCGTTGATCGTAGCAGAGTGGTCAGTTTGTGCCAATTGTATGTTTAATTGAGAAGTTGTGTAAATTGATGATTTTGGTTAATTATTCCAAAAGTATGGAATTGAGTGAAATTGGATAAGTTTTGGTATTTAACTTGAAAATACCCAGTGTTAGCTTATAGCATTGTAATTGGTTGGTATGACCAGTTTGTATCGATTGATTGAATGGTTGTTTATGTGGGGATTTGTCCCAAAGATGTTTAGTATCGATATTTGATTGGAATTTGATTGTGAAAGGTTGATGGATTTAGAAAGTCGTCGAAGTTCGACTGTGCCTTGCTAGACCGTAAATTGCCACTTGACAAAGGTCACGCCTGATAAGGCCGTAATCCGCCACCTATTAAAGGTCGCGCCCGTTGGGCCATAAATTGCCACCTGACAAAAGTTGTGCTTGATATGGCCGTAATCCACCACCTATTAAAGGTCGCGTCCCTTGGGCCGTAATTTGCCACCTAAAGATAGGTCATGTCCTTTCAACCATGATTTTTAGTGAATGATTTGATTGATTATTGAAATGTACTAACGTGCAGGAATGGACTGAGGCGAGGTAAGTCCTCAATCCTCTTTGTGTGGCTAGAGCGCCATGGGGCTTATTTTCTTCCTAATTGAGTTCTAGAGGGTAGGACTCGTTGAGACATTGTCTCACCCCGTTGTGGGATAACAATTTCAGGTCCTTAGACGGTGGTCGTGGAAAGCTTGAAGTCCCAGAGTTTGGGAAAATGAAGGAAACAGAATCGGCAAATCTGTCTGATTTGCTAGTCATAGGACAATCCATTTTTGGTTAGGCCGATATTTTGTAAGTGACCTGAAGTTATAAATAAACCTGTTTGTTTATATAAAGGTTCGTGTTGGTTTGAAAAATATATGGCCTTATTTTTTTTATCCCAATTGAGTTTTGTCTGGGGATTAATTACCCGCTTCCGCATGTGTCGTGACCCGATCTCGCCGCCCCTCGAAATGTCCAAGGTGGGAAAGGTCGGGTTTAGGGGTACTTGATCTCAAGATCGCGAGCTCTCCCAAGCTCGTACCCCGCGTGGCAGTAGGTTTATTTATGCGATCTAGTTGTTTATAACAACCTAAAAATATATAAGAGTCGCCACTAGCCTCATTTTTTGGGGGTCGGCTAGAAACCCAATCGAGGGTCGGGAGTGTTCCCTCGATTTCTACACAACCAGATATCTAGGTTCGGGGACTTGGATTACGCTAATATTGCTATTAACGCCCTTTTGGTACCTAAACAGTATGTTGTGTTTTTTCTAACATGTCTATGCGTTGCTTTTTACATTTTCGGGATCATCAATTCCTAGACTAAGTGATCATGCGTGGTTGATCATTTTCATGCTATTCTATTTCTAAAAAATAGAAAGGAAAACAACCAATGAAATTGAAATTGCAAGACATTAAGTAAGCAATCAAGGAAAAGCAGTAAATCTATCAGGCAGTCCTAAAAATATAAAAGAGAAAACAATTGGGAAAGAAAGGAAACCCGCAACTTGTCGGGTTTTATACAATGCATGGAACCCGAGACATATTTCGGGAAAACAAATAGTACATGACAACGGTCGGAATGGACATCGACCTCCATCACCTTCATGCCTTCTCTATCTTCAGGGTCCTAATCTAAACCTAATCTAAGAAACAAAGATCCCTTGCCTCATCTTACATGACTAAGACAACGCATAGAAATCATTATTATAACGAATAGACATAGGCATCAGACATGAACATGAATCTAGCAAATTCAAGTTACAAACAAGACAAAATACAATGCACGTTTAAAGGTTCGTAAGACCACCTAGACAATGTACAAAAATGTGAAACTTGCACATGACATAAGGTTGAATGTGAAAAAGGTTTGGGTAAACATTTAACCCTAAATCAGAATGCAAAGAAGTCACACAAGTCATTAATATTGCAAAGTGGCTTGGAACTGAGAATGTCATGTTTGACAAATTTCAATTGCAATTAACCAAATGGGTGCATGATATTCACGTCAAACGAGGTTCAAATATGATAATGACTCTCATGAAAGATTCAACTCCAGCAAAGCATGTTTACTAGCTCAAATTTGAACACACGCATCAGGTCTCAAACAGGACACATTCTGGACTGAACTTTGGACATGTGAAAACCATATAAAATGAGATTCAATCAAGGCATTCTATAGCTCTTTGGAAATATATTTAAACCATCTTCGACTTTCATGAAGACTTAGAACACAGAAAACCACAACAACCAGCTCATATCAAGTCATTTGCACAGAAGGTCAGATCAGCGAAAGAAACAGAATATCAGAGCATAACAGCAAATCAACCTAAAAAACTAAACTACTGCAGAATCAACAGATTTTGTAGGTGTTTTTTGATGACCAAATGACGTCCTCTCAGGGCATGTGAACTATCAAATCGAAGCTTGAGAAGTCTATTTTCTATGTCTAAAAGGGCTCAAGACCATAAAGCCTCATCTATTACCTCATTTAAGCCAAAACAGAAAGTGACATAACAGGTATACGAAATTGCAGTTCAATCAACTTCAAGTTCATCATCAATAATCATCAACTCATTGCAAATCATGCGAGATCAGCGTCATAGGAAAGATTAAAACAAGCCCACTTCTTAAGAGAAGTTGAGTCCAATTGACGTCAAATTGATAGTCGAAAAATGATCATCATGAGGACATACAAATCAGCACAAATGAATTACAACATAATGCATAACTAATGGTTTATAAAACCATCCAGACAATGCACAAAGAGTAGTCCTAAAAATGAATCACAGCAAACCCTACAACTTTAAAAGGATTGACAAAAGTAGCAAACTTTGCTTTTATATCTACAAACTTCTGCCTATATCCGCCAACTTCAACCATCAGTTTTACCCATCAATTGATCTCTACTTGATCTAGAAAACTTCCCAAATTTGAGTAAAACCAGACTAGAACAGAGATTTATTACTTTCTAAAACTCAATCTGGTTCAAAGTGAAGACGAATATTACTCACAATCAACGAGGCCAATGAGCACAGGTTTTAAGCATGCCATAATGCTAAAATTACTCAGACTGATTAGATCGATAGTAAGCAAGATGAAATCAATATGGGCATCATGATTTAAGTAAGCCTTGAATATCTTGCATATAGACCGATGAAGACACTATGCAGAGATTCATTTAGGCATCTTCACAAACGTTTGGCAGGCATCTCATTTTAGTGACCAAAATGCGAGGGTGAATCAGCAACTTAAAATGACGCGAGCACAACATCATCCAAGCAGGATCAAATCAATAGTACATCCTCAATAAGATGCTACTTTCACCCTAAAGTTCTAGGTCTCAGTCCTACGAGCAGCCTCAGCTTCCAAAGTTTTACCATCAGAGGATAACAAGACGGAGCTCATGAGACCCTTCACTTTTTCAATAACCATTTCCCCCAAAACACGAACACCAGGAATTCCTTCCCATTGACCAACATACAGAATGCAGAAGCGGAAATAGGTACGAATCACATTCAAATATGTTCAACAGAAACTACCGAATGACAAATGAAGCTAACTTTATGTTATTGTTCTACATAAAAGCAATGCGAGACAACTACGGCGTTACAACTATACCTGGATTGGATCACAAGAGAATAGCGAGCAAAGCAGCGAAAAGGACAGTTCTTAAATGAATCGGCGAAGGATCGATCTCCAGAAACTTCTACCTTTCAACACCAGCGAATCTACTCCAGTTCTGCCCTTGGAGCCGAGTTGAGACCTCCAAACTCGGCGCAGTTTTGAACCCCTGCACCTCGAGCTCCGGAAGGACGTGATCCGCGATGAGAACGTCAGATTCAGCTGAGAGCAAGATCACCAGAGAGAGCGATCAAGAAAGAGAAATCATAATCCACGACCCGAACGGATTCAAAGAGAGAACAAAAAACCGAAACCCTAACGGATCGAGAGGGATAGAAAGAGAGCTCACCGATCCGGTGAGCCCGATCCAAAGAGAAGATCGGTTAAGCGCGGGCGTCGTTGCCGATGTCACAAATCCTTGCCTCAAACTGAGAGAGAAATCCGTCGAAAAACTCTCAGAAACACCGGAACCGATAGCGATTGAGAGGGAGAGACCAGTTCTCTCTAGTTTCCGCCGGAGATTCGAGACCCCGTCGAGAGAGTGATCGAGAGGGAGAAACCGGTTCTCTCGTTTCCGCCAGAAATCCGAGAAATCTTCAACAGAATGCCTCCGATCCGGTGAAGAGAGAGACGCTGGTGTCGTCGCCGTTGCTGTAACCTTCACCGTTTTCACTGATATCCCCGCGATCGAGCGAACCAGAGAGAGAATCAGAGAGAGCCCCAAAAAGAGAGAAGGAGAGTTCCCTCCACAAAGAGTCGCGGGAGCGTTTTAAGAGAGCTCGTGAGAGAATCTGTGCGCCCCCCTCCTTCCTTTTCTATTATTTTTCTCTTTTCTTTTCTTTTCTTTTTTCTTTTCTCTCCTTTTTCTTTATTTCTCTCTTTTTTCTTTTTTTCTTTTCGTTTTTCCTAATTTCTAATTTTTTTATCTTTTCATTTCAAACAATTTTTTTTACTTTTTTTTTACTTTTTTTTACTTTTTTTTTTACTTTTTACTTTTTTTTATACTTTTGCAAATTGAATGTTTAAAACGTCGACAAAAATTTCGGGTGTCAACAGCATGTGTATTAAATTGAATGGGACGATGATGCGTCCTGGGAAGTTGCATTTCTATCGACCGCAGTGTGATATGCGCGTGCTTGAGGTTTGGGGCATGACAAAGATACATAAGTGAAAGTAAAGAAAGATGATGTTCTTGTTTTTCGGTGTACGCAGAGCGTTTCCGTTTTGAGCTTGAACACGCAGTAATTTTGTGCCGTGAGTTTATACCCAAGTGAGTTGTTTATACATAAACACTTTGGGTTTGGGTTAAATCTAGGAGTGGGAAACACTTGAGTGTTTGAGTGATTGTAAACTCCAATTCTCCGATTTTTGTGGATTATTTGCTGCTGGCTCTCCCCGTGGACGTAGGTATCGATACTCGAACCGAACCATGTAAATTTCTAGTGTCCTTATTATTTCCTGTTTATTTTTCTGGCGATTTTGCGTTGACGTAAATTGTAAGATCCTGTCGTTTTCGTGTATTATATCCCAACAGCTAACCATTCCATCTGGTCCTAGTGATGCGTCATTCAGAGGATTTGGTTGCGTGCTGATGTAACATGGCCAAGTTGTTGCATATGCCTCCCATCAGTTGAGGCCTCATGAACAGAATTACCCAACGCATGACTTAGAACTCGCGGCAATTATTTTCACCTTGAAGATTTGGAGACACTATTTGTGCGGGGAAAGATTCCAGATCTTCACGGACCATCAAAGTCTCAAGTATCTATTCTCTCATAATGAGTTGAATATGAGACATCGGCGATCGATGGAATTGTTGAAGGACTACGGCTATGATATCTTATATCACCAAGGAAAGGCGAATAAGGTCACCAATGCTTTGAGTCGAAAGTCTTAAGTTGCTCATATACTGATTAAAGAGTGAAATCTAATCAAGAAAACTCGAGATTCAGTATTCAAATCTGAGGTAGGCCACCTTTCGAGTCTTGGCCACCCTCAGAATTGAACTGGATGTCCAGATTAGGATCAAGTTACTCCAACCAACAGATCCAGATGTTCAAACGATCCTTCAAGAAGACATAGATAAGAGAAAAATTGACTTTGAGATTTCTGAAGATGGAACACTGAGGTTCCAAGGACGTTTGGTTGTACCCGACGATATGGAGCTTAGAGAGGATATTTTATCAGAAGCACATCGTAGCAGTTACAACATTCATCCTGACAGTACCAAGATGTATCAGAATTTGCGTTAGCACTATTGATGGTCAAGTATGAAGGCGGATATCGCCAAGCATGTCGCCAAGTGTTTGACGTGTTAGTAGGTCAAAGCTCAGCATTGCAAGCTTGGAGGACTTGAGAGCATATCACAATAGATTTCCTGACCAGCCTATCGATGAGTCAAAGAGGTAATGACTTTATATAGGTAGTGGTCGACAGACTAACAAAATCGGCTCACTTTATTGCAGTATGAAAGGACCTCAGTTTGGATAGACACGCAGATCTGTATGTGCGCCAAGTAGTTCGTCTGCATGGAGTGCCGATGACGATAACTTCAAATCGAGACCCGAGATTTACCGCCGCCTTTTGGAAGAGCTTACAGAGTGCCTTAGGTACCAAGCTGCAATACATTACGACATATCATCCTCAGATAGATGGTTAGTCTAAGAGGACAATTCAGACCCTCGAGGACATGCTGCGAGCTTATATGCTAGATTTTAAGGGAAGTTGGGAGGGACAACTTCATTTGGTGGAATTTGCCTACAACAGTTATTAGTAGAGCATCTAGATGGCTCCTTTCGAGGTGTTGTATGGCAGAGTGTGCAAAACACTAGTGTGCTGGGATGAAGTTGGGGAAAGAAAGATTACAGACCTAGAGTTGGTTCAGTAGTCAGTGGTTGCCGTCGTAGTGATCAAAGGCAGATTAAAGACCGCTCAGAGTAGACAGAAAAGTTACGCAGATAAGCGCCGGAAACCAATGGAATTCCAAATTGGTGATCACGTTTTTCTGAAAGTGTCACCAATGAGGGGAACTTCGCGCTTCGATAGGAAAGGAAAATGAGTCCGAGCTACGTAGACCCATTTGAAGTTCTAGAGAAAATTAGGACCCCAGTGTATCGTCTCGTATTACCGCCGAGATTGGCGCAAGTGCACGACGTCTTTCATGTGTCGATGTTGAGAAAGTATGAGCCTGACCCGACTCACGTGCTTGATTTTGAAGAATTGGACATGGATGACCAAGTGTCATACGTTGAAAGGCCGGTTCAAATAATGGATTGAAAAGAGCAAGTTTTGCGTACAAAGACCATTCTGTTGGTCAAAGTGGTCTAGTAACACAACGGTACTGAAGGAGCAACATAGGAGACTAAAGAGTCGATGAGACAGTTGTACTCCCACCTTTTTGCTTAAGTATTGTAACGGTTTAAATTTCGAGGAAGAAATTTTTATAAAAAGGGAAGAGTTGTGACATCTTGGATTTTTCACTTTTGCTTTCAATTAAATTAATTGAGCCTTTCATCGATGCGCCTATATGGTTGTTCTCAGAACCGATCACTCTCAAGATAACTAAACTATCTAGAAAAGCCATCAAGGATTTTTAATACAATAGACTTAAGAATTCGACCAGGAATTGATTACTCGACCGTGCTCATTTTTAGAGGTCATTACGACACAATTAAAAATTGATTAGAGATAAGAGATAGGTCGGTTCGATAGAGATGTGTGGCTAAACGTGGGTGATTCCACTAAATTGGGAAATTCTCGTCGATTGGCACTAGACTGATTTTTCTATCGTTTTGGTACCCTGTATCCGTATTTGAATCATCGAGATTTTCACGACAACTGAGAATCTCCAATGTGTCAAATGGGTTCATTGTGGCTCCAAGAAAATTGATTACTGGTCATTTGCACTAAAATATTTTAAAAGCTACCTGGTAGCCTAGGTCATGCTAAAATCGTACCGAATTGAAATTAATCGAGAATTGGAATCCGATTTCTGAGTTTTGTCATTTCACGAGTCATTTTAGAAACGTCAACTCAGCCTCTGAAGATTTTTCTATAAACCGAGACTTTCTGGGAAAAAGTCAAGGTATGGTCATTTTTGTCCAGAAAATGTCAGGGATCATTTTTTTATCACGAAATTGGGATGCGGGTGGGATCAATTGCTGTGGTGTGATCTGTTTATTTAATTGAGCCCTAATTTATGATGATTGTGCATGAATTGTATTTTAGGAATTTATTCCTAAATTTGTTTAATTTCAATAATTAATTAGAAAATCACCAAGCGTTGGTTTACAGCTCCAAAAATATTTTGGTGGACTACATAAAATGATGGGATTTATGGAAAGGAAATTATGGTATTTTGGCTAAGACCGACCGTGTACCTACACACAATTATTTTCATTGGGTGTGATGAGAATGGTAAATTGAGTAGATGATCAAAGCTATATAATTTATTATCAGCTTCATGCGAGCTATATAATTTATTATCAATTTCGAACGAGCTATATATATTATCAGCTTTGGGTGAGCAATAATTTATTAGTTTTGGGTGAGCATTAATAGTATACTATATTGGCCTGAAGGCCCTAATATATCAGCTTTGGGTGAACAGTATACTATATTATCAGCTTTATGTGAGCTATATTATCTATCTTCAGCTTAGAGTGAGCAATCCTGATTTGATAGGACCTTATAGATAGTATTGAGTATATCGAGCAAGGGAAGGTCACTGTGACATGTAATTGACCGAGTCGATTGATCAATGATTTGATCAAATGTTATGAATTGATTGGTTAATGTGATTTGAGGCATTTTTAAATGAGATTGAATTACAGGAATGAACTGAGGCCAAGGTAAGTCATCTGATTCGTGTTTGTGCTTAGGCAACCCTCAGGGCGTATTTGCTTCCTAGTTGGGTTTTAGGGGTTGAATTTGCTAAGATGTAGTCTCACCCCGTTATGGGACAACATTTCAGGCCTATAGATGGCAACCCCTCCAGCTCCTCTCGAGCATTTTAGAGAACCAAAGAAGTTCACAAAACAGAGTTACCACATTCCGATACATGGGAACCCTGAAGGATTGGAATATATGCAAGTGAAATCCATAATCCCGGTTGATGTGGGTTTACCCAAAAAGGTGCCCCATCAATACAGAGCATGGTATTGCCATTACAGTGATGAACGAAGAGAGGGCCCAATATTGGAATCTGATATACCTCTATATGTGATGTAGGGGTGAGCATGGTCCGGGTTGGTCCGGGCCACCCCCTAACCCTAGGACCAACCCGTACAGTGTCTGTCCTCAATTTTTAGGACCGAGGACCGACCCTATTGAGCCTAGGACCAAGGACCGGACCGACCCAATGGGTTCGGTCCGGTTCCAGGGTCAACCCGGGACCGATCGATAATTTTTTTCATCTTTTTTTTCATACTCCCTAAAAAAGTAAACCTACAAAAGTATCTCAATCAGTGTATGAAATCGACAATGTGGCATATAAGACGAAAAAAAGTATCTCAATAACTTTTTTTCGTCTTGTATATACATAACTAGATGTAATGAATTTTTTTCATCATGCATATACATAACTAGATCAAACACAAAGCTTCCCAGGTTCTTCTCCAACAGTAGATAAGCCACTAAGACAGAAGGAAAAAACAGGCCTAACTCTACAGTCTATCTAAATGCCCGCATTCCAAAATTGCAAGAGCCAAAGTGATTTGAATAGAATATACATTATACAGAAAAGGTATTAGTTTTACAGACAGATTATTCACCGGAGGGGGGAGAACCCATTTTTCGCATTGCAAGATCTACAACGCTCCTCGGACAGTACAACAGTGTCTCGGATGTCGCTGATAAAGCCTCGGCACTAGTCACAGGACATCTTTTTTGCTACAACTATAGCCTTGTCCGGCTGCTCCTGTGCTAAATCTTCCTTTTCAGCTTCTGCAGCTACTTCAAGATTTGCTCCCGAATGTTGTTGATGGTAACGCAGAACCACGACAGATATGAACGCTGTCAAGAGACCAATACCAAACTGTCAAGTTAAGTAGACACTGATGCTCTGAACAAGTTTAGTCGTCAACAACTACTTCACAAAAGTCTACACCGTGTCTTTAATTTCAGAAACTCATCTTTTTAAGTTCACCTGTGAGCAAGCGAGTTTTTAATAGGCATGACGACTGACGAGAGGCAGACAGTCCAGGCAAGTCCCCCTGTTGTAAGTGAGAAACTTAAAAAACAAACAGAAAAATGTGTTCACGAGTGAGTAATTAAAACAGATAAAAATGCCAAGGAATGTACGTCCATTAAGAGCCAACCTATTGATCAGCAAAGTAATTCAATTGCTGCACTGGAAAAGACAACGAAAATTACATCATATGGGCCTGACTACGATGAAGTTGATTGTTCTTCTCAAGACGTCTAGCATTGGGAATGTTTGACAATGGCGTTCATGTTCACCCATCATCAAATGCTTTTCAGAAAATCCTTTGCAGAGCAAAGGAGAAGAGACTTCAGGTAGCTTTCATACACTTGCAGCCATGTTCCTCAGTCAGCAAGCCTTCCCTCTGTTATTTGCATGTAAGAAGCAGAGCAAATAAACCAAATATGTAATCGACCTGTGGTGATAATCTGAGTACACAGCTCGACCCAAATATTCTCCACTACTGATTCAAATACCATCCACTTCAAGGTATGCCTCTTCTTTGAAATATCTATGGTGAATAGGACATTGTAAGGATCAGATTGTGAAAAAAGAAAGTGTATAACAGAAAACTAGGATCTCTCTCTCAAAGCACATACACAATAGGCTAATCAGGATTTATGACGTAATATACTTCATTACAAAGTAAAGTTATTGCTATTAACATCTATTTAATTCAATATCATCCTTAGACTGCTTAATCATTTGTATGTATTTCACCTGTTTGAATAACATTAGGCACCAAAAGCACTAATAGACGAGTATACATACCAGTTAAATACACAGACTTCGTACCGAACCTAGATATACGAGGATCAAAATCCACCTTCCACCTGTCCAAATATTTGCTGTCTTGGCAGGTTCGATATAGTGAACTGTCTCCCAGATTTAAAACAACTTCATTAATGGGACATGAGACTCAGTGAGATGACGATTGGAAGGAAACTTGGCGGTAATCTGATTTACTCTGCATCACATTTCAGATGAAAAAGTGGACAGATCTCAGAGACAATGGAGAGTTCTTCTAGAAAAGGAAGAAGTTCCATTTGTCACGAGATATTTGACCCACAATTCCATCGTTGCTACATCTGCAGAAAAACCCCTTTCAACCATTTCACCAACAAGTTGCGTGGCTCTAGTATTTTTGTTATCTCTTAGTAGTCTTTGGATGATTGTGTTATAAGTGACCCCATCTGGGAGGTCATAGGGACTAATACCCAGCCAAACCGGTCACGTACACGAAGCAAACATGGAAAAAAAAAATCAACACAAATCAAGAGCATACATGAGGTTGAAGATCTCAAATGAAGCACAAAGTAGAACTCACTAGCCAAGTTGTGTTCGGAAAGCAAGGGCGAGCCGAGCGTTAGGGTTTCTAATTAGGGCTTCTTCTTTTTCCTTCTAATTTACTCGGCGATAAGCGAGGCGATCGGCGCTAGTGGCGAGCGGCAAGTGCGAGCATCGAGTGGGGCGAGCGTCAACTGGCGAGTAGCAAGAGTTGAGCGAGGCTAGCGGCGAGCGGCGAGCATTAAGCAAGGCTAGCGGTGAGTGGCGAGTGGCGAGGGTTGAGCGAGGCCAGCAACGACAACAAATGGCGAGTAGCAAGCGGCGAGCGGCACGGGCAACCAAAGGGGAGCGGCGCGGGCAACCAGAGGCGAGCAAGGATGTTGCTACTTTTGATTTTGGCAAATTTGAAGAACAAAGAAGACAAAATGGAAGAGAACATACTTTGGGGAAGGAAGCCGCGAGGAGATTTACGGCGTAGACTTTGCACCGTTTTGGACGTTGCGAGTCTGTGACTGTGAAGACTCCATGGTCTTCACGGTGAAGAACACTCTGGATTGTGGACTCTAGAGAACATACTTTGGAGTTTGGACTATGGAGGAGGACACCGTGAAGACCTTGACGGCGTAAACTTCACGCCTTTTGGATGCCGTTTGTCCGTGACGGTGAGCTGAGGAGTCAACTTTAACATAATTTTACTTAGGTTTGACCGTTTGATTATATAAAAGAATTATTCCTTACCAAAAAAAATATATAAAAAATTATAAATAATATAATATAAATAATATACAGTGTTGGTCCGGGTTGGACCGACCCAAAACTCTTAGGACCGAGGATCAACCCGCATAGTGTTAGTCCTAAAATTTCAGGACCAAAGACTGACCCAGTCCCCTTGGGAACCAGACCAGGACCGGCAGGGTTGGGCCGGTCCAGGGTCGGTCCAGGGTCGACCCTAAACCGCTGCTCACCCCTAATGTGATGTAGGTCGCTTTTGGAAAGGGTACTGCAGACCCTAAGATGGATGTGACGGATCCCAAGCTTGATGATCCTGACTCTCTGGTGTACTTAGTAGTGGGCTCCAGCTGGAGTGTGGAAGAAAGAGAGATTGAGGAGGATGATGACCCGGAGTAGATTGGAAACCCCACCCTTATCTACAGACTTTGTTTTTTGAACTTGTTTGAGTAGGATTTGACTTGGTAGTTCACATTGTGTATATATACTGGTTTGCAATGTATATAAGTGTGGTTGTTTTTCAGGTTCGAAAAATATGGCCTTACTTTTCTAGCTCATTGTTTTATTATCTGGGGATTATTTATATGCTTCTGCATGTGCATTTAAAGTGAAAGGGTCGGCGATGCGTCTTCGAACGTCGCTATTTATGTGACATCCTGAAATTCGACCCTGTTTTTGATAAAGTGAAATGGGCATTTCGTCAACTTGTTTATGGGATATATCTGCAGTAAAATCCTTAAAAGCTACTCAACTGATTTGATTGGACTAAAATTACGTTTGATTGATTCTAACCATGAAATTTAATCTGGTTTCGGGAATCGAATATTCGAGCGTGTCACAATTCATTTTTAGGATCCTCTCTCATCGTCCGTCAAATTATTGACGAGTCTGGAATTTTAATAAAGAAATTATCGGAGGAAAATTGAAGATCAAAAAGAAATTAGAAAGGGAAAGAGAAAATAAAATAAAATAAGAAAAGTGATATTATTCACTTTTTCTTTTTCTCTCTCTCCCTTCTCTTTTCTTTTTCTCTCTCTTCTCCCCTTTCCACCCCCTTTCATGCGATTTCCCCCCTCCCCACCGACTGCCCCCAGTTGTCTCCCTCTTTGTTTTTCTTTTTCTTTGACTAGTCAAATTCTCCCTCTCTTCTATCTCTCTCTCTCTCTCTCCCTTCTCCCCCACTCCCCCTCGTGACCGAAACCCCCCCTCGTCCTTTCCTTTTGTTCGTGAAAACCAAAAGCGGAAGACCGAAGACTGGAGTAGCTTTGCCGCTCACCGCCCGCCTTTGCTTCTCCCTCGCCCCCTCAGCTATCGTCGCCACTCTTCCCTTCTCTTCCTCTTTGTTCGTGCCAACCAGCGGACTGAAGCGGAAGCAACAGCTTGCCGAGGATCGTTGCTGCCCACCGCCCGCCGCCCGTGCCCGCGACACCCGCCCACGCAACGCCGTGCGTTCAGCCGCCGCCCCTCGCGCCCAGGCGTCTTCCCCATGCGACTCCAGCCCTTGCTCCGCCTCTGTCCAGCCCCGTTCGCCCCTGTCCAGCTCGATCCGACTGCCTCTAGCCACCGCTTGCCGCCGTCCCAACCTCCCCCCGGCGTCCCCCTCACCCTCCGCTGGCCCCGCCTCGCTGTTTTGGCCACCAGACTAGCTCCGGCTAGCCAAGAACAGCAACCCACGAAGTGGGTTTCCAGTGGCTTTAGGCCCGCTTTTGGGCCATTTTCGGGCCTTGAACCCGAGGTCCGCTTTGGAGTTTGTTGTTCCTCACGTCGCCCCCATCGGATTGATCTGATTTGCGCGCGATAATGGTGAGTAATCTCACTAATCCCTGATTAGTTGGCTAATTATACTTAAGGGTGGTTTAGTTTTAATTAAGTTTAGGTGGTTAGATTAGTATGGATTAGTGTTTATTAGTCAATTGTGATGCGAATTAGACAAATTGATTGTGCAATTAGCAAGTAGACATGGTCTACTATTTATTGAGGGTAGCTCGGGATTTTTCCCGACCCTAATCGGGCTTCAATTAGGCCTTTCAGGCCTAAGTGGAATTTTTGGTATTTAAATATTAATTTTCGGAATTAAATTAAATAATTATTTATTTTCTGAAAATTCAACTGAGATGGCCCGGGACCGGATTATTATGCTGATGACCGTGGTGAAGTCCATTTATTTAATTGGGCTTTATTTTGTGCTAAATTGAATTTTTTAATAATTATTAATTAATTTTCGAAATTATTTATTTATTTATTTATTTATTTTTCAGAAATTAAGATTTTGATGGCCGACGACCAAAATCTCGTGCTGATCATCGTGGCACAGTCCGTTTATTTAATTGAGCTGCAATTTGTATGGAATTTATTTAATTATGAATTTTTAGGAATTATTCATATTGAGTTGATTGTTAATTCTTTGATTGAGAAATCGTTGGGTATGGGTTATCACTTGAAAGAAAACACGTGGGTCGGTGAATTTGAATATCACCTGGAGAATGCACGTGAGTTTAGTGGTTGAGTATGTCATCTTGGCGAAGAGGTCGCCTAAGAGAATGCACATGGTTCGGAGACTCGATATGTCTTCCTGGAGAATGCACGTGGCTCGGTGACAGAGTTTGGCATCTAAAAGGGCACATGGCTCGGTGAATTGATGCATCACTTTGGTAAGTTAGCACCAAAGAGAAGGCACGTGGGCCCGGGCATCGTAAAAAGGACACGTGGCTCGGTGATCTGATGCGTCACCTTGGCAAATGAGTGCCTTAGAGAAGGCACGTGGGTCCAGTATTCGGAAATAGCATCAAAAGGGGCACATGGCTCGGTGACTTGATGTACCACCTTGGCGAAGAGGTCACCTTAGAGAATGCACATGGGCCCAAGGTTCGAGGCACGTGGCTCAGAGACTTGGAATGTCGTCCTGGAGAATGCACGTGGCCTAGCTTTTAGATACTCCTCAGTGGAGAATGATTTGTGTGACATGTAATCGACTGGTTCGATTTGTTTGGAGCAAATGGGTGCCTATTGTGAATTGTACTAACTTGCAGGTGAGATCTGAGGCCAAGGTAAGTCATCTGCCCTATGCGTGTTTAGGCAACCTATAGTATATTGGTTTACTAATCGAGCCTTAGTGGGGTAGAACTCGCTGAGATGTAGTCTCATCCCAGTTTGGGAAAAATCATTTCAGGACCCCGATGAGGAGCTGAGGAGGAGAAGTCTGGGAAGGAGAACTCGGAGGTAAAACCTGAGGAGAAGGATTTTTGGAAGAAGAAGATAATCCCGAGAGGGGCCTTGAGTACGGCCCAGATGGACTGAGATTCCATCTCCTTTTGAGATCTCCTTTTTGATGTGAATAGAGTTTAGAGTAAAAAGTTGTGAAGTGCTCTGGTTTGTGTTTTGTATATAAGTTTCGTTATAAGTTTCAATATGAAAAATATGGCCCTGCTTTTCTATCCCATCGTTTTATTGTCTGAGGATTTTAACTGCTTCCGCATGTGCTTAATAAATGGAAGGGTCGGCGATACATAGTCCTGGGATATCGCATTATAAAATCGACCAAGTGAGAAGGATGTGTGTGTACCCGAGGATCGAGGCGTGACATCCAGTTTAAGTGGTATCAAAGCGAAGTTCAAGATTGGAGTGATAAGGAGCGATGACCATGGGATAGTTAGTAGGAAAGGCCTTTAAATTCATGCTGGTGCATGTCTGTGTTAGCTGAGTGCTAAAATTGTTTGTTGTTTGGATCGCTCTGTTTCTAATTTGGTGTTGAATTGGAAACAGGTGTTAGTTGAGTAAAGCTACACTATGAGCAATCAGGAGCTGAGAACTCCTGCAAAGAGGACCAGTAGGGCCGTTATTCGGGGTAGAGCTCTGACTCGTGTCGGAACCCGAGGCGGACGTGGTCGAGCGCCAGCACAGGCTTGCGCGAGTGGAATGATTCCACCTGTTGTAGATGTCAGGGTAGCAGCCCCTAATGATCCCAGGGTGGATGGGATCTTGCGTGTTTTGGAAGCAATGGGTAATAGAATGGATCAGCAAGCCGCTACTGTTGAAGCCACTGCAACTGCCGTTGACGCTGCTGCCACTGGAGCCGCTCCTACTGCCGCACCTGTAGCCGCACCTGCAGTCACACCTGTCGTTGCTCCAACCGCCGTGAATGTTGAAGGTCCACCGAGGATAGTGGTCGCTGCAAGGCCAGTCCATAAGCTAGTTGAGCATTTCCTAAAACTAAATCCACCGTTGTTCACTGGGTCTGGACATCCCGAAGCTGCTTCTTCATGGATTCAGAAGCTCGAGAAGGCGTTTGCACTGCTGATGTGCAACGAGGCTAAGAAGGTAATGTTAGCAACTTACCAGCTGGAGGGAGTTGCAGACACTTGGTGGATGACTACCCGTGAAATGATCTTTCCAGAAGGCGCTGTTCAGGACTGGAACACTTTCCGTGAAGCCTTCAATGATAAGTTTTTCTCTGAGACTGCCAAAGAGGTGAAGATGGCAGAATTTCAATGTCTTCGCCAGGGTTCCCTATCTGTTGATGAGTATTGAGGTGAAGTTCGTTGAACTTTCGCGATATGCCCCCGAGTTAATCGAGAACCCTGTGAATCGAGCGAGGAGGTTCAGAGATGGATTTAGACAGGGTTTGAGAAGCGCCTTAGTCCTTCTGGATCTGAAGACTTATAACGCCATATATCGGAGAGCTCAGAAAATTGAGAAAGATCATAACGATAAAGCTGCCTCATCTGGATCGAGGTTTAGCTCTCATAGAGACAACATTCGCCAAGGAAAGAGGCCGATGTTTGGAAATAAATTCCAAGGCCCGCCCAACAAGAATAGTGGATTTAATAGGTCAGGACCTATTAGGAATGATGCGTGTCGCTTGTGTGGGAGAAGACATGGGACAGCACCGTGCCCAGCTAGGACGGGTGCATGTTTCGAATGTGGCCAACAGGGCCACATAGCCAGATTTTGTCCAAAGAAGCAAAGAGGACAACCTCAATTGCCGCCGTCGCCACCGATGAGACAGATAGGAGGGTATAGTGCTCAGAATGCACCGCAAGGAGGACAGTAGAGACCTCTAGTTCAGGGCACTGTGTACACGATTACCCAAGGTCAGGCAGAAGCTGCACCTAGCGTGATCACAGGTACGGTCTTGCTCAACGATCAACCTGCTTATGCTTTGTTTGATTCGAGAGCAACCCATTCCTTCATTGCCGAGCAATATGTTAGGATGCTAGGGTTGAGTCCTGTATTGTTGGAGTCGGCAATTTACATATCTACACCCTTGAAAGATAAAGTTATTGCTGCTTTGGGGTGTTCGGGGTGCAAGTTAGAGATTGGTGAGTGAGTGGGGAAAATTGACCTGTTAGTCCTAGCCATGTATGATTTTGATTTGATAATTGGCATGGACTGGCTCACCAATCAACGAGCTAAAATGGACTGCTATCGCAAGGCGATTCAGTTTAACCCATTAGGGGGTAAGAGCTTCGAGTTTGTTGGGAATCGAGGAGGACCTTCGATTTCCTTAATCTCGTCGCCGGAAGCAGCTCGTTTGTTAAACGAGGGTTGCCGAGGGTACTTAGCGACTGTCGTGGATACGACAGTTGAAGAGCTGAAAATAGAAGATATTGCAGTGGTACAGGAGTTTCCAGATGTCTTTCCAAAAGAATTGCCAAGGTTACCGCCAGAAAGAGAGATTGAATTTGTGATCGAGCTAGCACCAGGGACAGAACCGATCTCAAAGGCACCTTATCGAATGGTGTTATTTGAGTTGAATGAACTGAAGGTGCAGATGCAAGAATTACTGGATAAAGGATTTATTCGTCCTAGTGCATCACCTTGGGGAGCACCAATTCTGTTTGTTAAGAAGAAAGATGGTTCGTTGCGGTTGTGCATCGACTTCGGCAGCTCAATCAGGTAACGATCAAGAACAAGTATCCATTGCCGAGGATAGATGACTTGTTTGATCAACTGCAAGGAGCGTCAATATTCTCGAAGATCAACTTGAGGACAGGATACCATCAGCTGAGGATTCGGAAAGAGGATATTCCTAAGTTAGCATTTCATACCCGGTATGGGCATTACGAGTTCACAGTGATGCCTTTTTTTGATTGACGAATGCTCCAGCTGCATTTATGGATTTGATGAATAGAGTGTTCAAGGAATATCTAGATCAGTTTGTGATCGTGTTCATAAATGATATCTTGGTCTATTCGAGAAGTGATGAAGAGCATGAAAATCATCTAAGATTAGTGCTTCAGACCTTAAGAACTCATCAGCTGTATGCTAAGTTTAGCAAATGCGAGTTTTGGTTGACTCGTGTTGCGTTCTTAGGTCATGTGATTTCCGTGGAAGGAATCTCCGTCGACCCGAGCAAGATAGAAGCCGTGATCAAGTGGCCGAGACCATCGACAGTGACAGAGATCAGAAGTTTTCTGGGGTTAGCAGGTTATTACAGACGATTTGTGGAAGGGTTCTCATCGATAGCGTTGCCTCTGACAAAGCTCCTGAAGAAAGAAGAGAAATTTGTATGGTCAGACAAGTGCGAGCGTAGTTTCCAAGAGCTGAAGGAAAAGCTTACTACCGCACTTGTGTTGACGATTCCATCTGGTCCTGGAGGATTCGAGATCTATAGTGATGTGTCATTCAGGGGATTGGGTTGCGTGCTGATGCAACATGGCAGAGTTGTTGCATACGCTTCCCGGCAGTTGAGACCTCATGAATTGAATTATCCGACGCATGACTTAGAACTCGCAGCTATCATATTTGCGTTGAAGATTTGGAGGCACTACTTGTGCGGAGAAAAGTTTCAAATCTTCATAGACCATCAGAGTCTCAAGTATTTGTTCTCTCAGAATGAGTTGAACATGAGACAGCGCCGATTGATGGAAATGCTGAAGGATTACGACTGTGATATTCTATATCATTTGGGAAAGGCGAACAAGGTCGCCAATGCATTGAGTCGGAAGTCTTCAATAGCACAAATCTTGGTTAAAGAGTGGAACTTAATCGAGAGAGCTCGAGATTCAGAATTCAAATTTGAGGTAGGCCACCTCTCGAGTCTTATGGCCACCCTCAGAATTGAACCGGATGTCCAGGTCAGAATCAAAGAACTCCAACCGACAGATCCAGATGTACAGAGAATTCTTCAAGAGGATACCGATAAAAGAAAGGCTGATTTTCAAGTTTCAGATGATGGGGTACTGAGGCTTCGTGGACGTTTGGTTGTACCTGACGATGTAGAGCTTAGAGAAGAAATTTTATCTGAAGCACATCGTAGCAGTTACAGCATTCATCCCGGAAGTACCAAGATGTATCAGAATTTGCGTCAACACTACTGGCGGTCAGGTATGAAGGCGGACATCGCCAAACATGTGGCTAAGTGTTTGACTTGTCAGCAAGTAAAAGCCCAGCATTGCAAGCAGGGAGGACTTCTGCAACCTCTCGCGATCCCAGAGTGGAAATGGGAGCATATCACGATGGACTTCGTGACTGGACTACCAAGGAGTTAGAGGGGGAATGATTCGATTTGGGTAGTAGTCGACAGGCTGACAAAGTCGGCTCACTTCATTGTAGTTCGAAAGGACCTAAGTCTGGATAGACACGCAGACCTGTATGTGCGTCAAGTGGTTCGAATGCATGGAGTGCCGGTTACGATAACATCCGATAGAGACCCGAGGTTTACTGCTGCTTTTTGGAAGAGCTTACAGAGTGCTTTAGGTACAAAGCTTCAGTACAGTACGGCATATCATCCTTAGACGGATGAACGCGTGTAATAGACTTCAAAGGAAGTTGGGAGGATCAGCTTCATTTGGTGGAATTCGCCTACAACAACAGTTATCAGCAGAGCATCAAGATGGCTCCATTTGAAGCGTTGTATGGCAGAGCATGCAGAACTCCAGTATGTTGGGATGAAGTCGGAGAAAGGAAGATAACAAGCCCAGAGTTGGTTCAGCAATCAGTAGATGCCGTGGCAGTGATCAGAGACAGATTAAAGAAAGCGCAGAGCAGGCAGAAAAGTTATGTAGATAAGCGTCGAATGTCTTTGGAATTCCAAGTTGGTGATCACGTTTTTCTGAAAGTGTCACCAATGAGGGGAACTTCGCGCTTTGGTAAGAAAGGCAAACTGAGTCCGAGGTACGTAGGTTCGTTTGAGATTCTTGAAAGAATCGGAAACCTAGCGTATCGTCTTGTGTTGCCGCCAAGATTGGCGCAAGTGCATGACGTCTTTCATGTGTCGATGTTAAGGAAGTACGAGCCTGACTCAACCCACATACTCAATTTCGAGGAATTGGACGTGGATGACCGTGTGTCATATGTGGAAAGCCCGGTTTAGATTGTCGATCGTAAATAGCAAGTTCTTCGTACAAAGACCATTCCGTTGGTCAAAGTGGTCTGGCAACACCATGGTACTGAAGGAGCGACCTGGAAGACTGAAGAGTCGATGAGACAGTTGTACCCCCGCCTTTTTGAATAAAGTGTAATGGTTTAAATTCCGAGGACGAAATTTTTATAAGAGGGGAAGAATTGTGACATCCTGAAATTCGACCCTGTTTTCGATAAAGTGAAATGGGCATTTCGTCGACGTGTTTATGGTCCTTTTTCTCTAAGCTGATCACTCACGAGTTAACTAACTTATTGGGTGAAGCCGTTAAGGGATGTATCTGCAGTAAAATCCCTAAAAGCTACTCAATTGGTTGGATTGGACTAAAATCACGTTTGATTGATTATAACCATGAAATTTAATCTGGTTTCGAGAATCGAATATTCGAGCATGTCACAATTTATTTTTAGGATCCTGTCTCATCGTCTGTCAAATTATTGACAAGTCCGAAATTTCAATAAAGAAATTATCGGAGGAAAATTGAAGATCAAAAAGAAATTAGAAAGGGAAAGAGAAAATAAAATAAAATAAGAAAAGTATATTATTTACTTTTTCTTTTTCTCTCTCTCCCTTCTCTTTTCTTTTTCTCTCTCTTCTCTCTCCTCTCCCCTTTCCACCCCCTTCATGCGATTTCCCCCTCCCCACCGACTACCCCTAGCTGTCTCCCTCTTTGTTTTTCTTTTTCTTTGATCAGTCAAATTCTGCCTCTCTTCTCTCTCTCTCTCTCTCCCTTCTCCCCCACTCCCCCTCGTGACCGAAACCCCCCCTCGTCCTTTCCTTTTGTTTGTGAAAACCAGAAGCGGAAGACCGAAGACTGGAGCAGCTCCACCACTCACTGCCCGCGCTTCACCGCTCACCGCCCACCTCTGCTTCTCCCTCGCCCCCTCAGCTGTCGTCGCCGCTCTTCCCTTCACTTCCTCTCTGTTCGTGCGAACCAGTGGACTGAAGTGGAAGCAGCAGCTCCCGACGATCGTCGCCGCCTACCGCTCGCCGCCCGTGCCTGCAGCGCCCGCCCGTGCAACGCCGTGCGTTCAGCCGTCGCCCCTCGTGCTTACGTGTCTTCCCCGTGCGACTCTAGCCCCTGCTCCGCCTCTGCCTAGCCCTATTTGCCCCTGTCCAGCTTGATCTGACTGCCTCTAGCCGTCGTTCGCCGCCGTCTCGACCTCCCCGGCATCCCCCTCACCCTCCGCCGGCCCCGCCTCGCTGTTTTTGGCCGCCGAACTAGCTCCGGCCAGCCAAGAACAGCAACCCACGAAGTGGGTTTCTAGCGGCTTTAGGCCCGCTTTTAGGCCGTTTCCGAGCCCCGAACCCGAGGTCCGCTTTGGAGTTTGTTGTTCCTCGCGTCGCCCCCGTCGGATTGATCCGATTTGCACGCGACTCCGGTGAGTAATCTCACTAATCCCTGACTAGTTGGCTAATTATGCTTAAGGGTGGTTTAGTTTTAGTTAATTAAGTTTAGGTGGTTAGATTAGTATGGATTAGTGTTTATTAGTCAATTGTGATGCGAATTAGACAAATTGATTGTGCAATTAGCAAGTAGACATGGTCTACTATTTATTGAGGGTAGCCCGGGATTTTTCCTGACCCTAATCGGGCTTCAATTAGGCTTTTCGGGCCTAAGTGGAATTTTTTGTTTTTAAATATTAATTTTCAGAATTAAATTAAATAATTATTTATTTTCCGAAAACTCAACTGAGATGGCTCGGGACCGGATTATTATGCTGATGACCGTGGTGAAGTCCGTTTATTTAATTGGGCTTTATTTTGTGCTAAATTGAATTTTTTTAATAATTATTAATTAATTTTCGAAATTAATTAATTAATTAATTATTTTTCGGAAATTAAGATTTTGATGGACGACGATCAAAATCTCATGCTGATCGTTGTGGCGCAGTCCGTTTATTTAATTGAGCTGCAATTTGTATGGAATTTATTTAATTATGAATTTTTAGGAATTATTCACATTGAGTTGATTGTTAATTCTTTGATTGAGAAATCATTGGGTATGGGTTATCACTTGAAAGAAAACACGGTGAATTGGAATATCACCTGGAGAATGCATGTGAGTTTAGTGGTTGAGTATGTCATCTTGGCGAAGAGGTCGCCTAAGAGAATGCACGTGGCTCGGAGACTCGGTATGTCCTCCTGGAGAATGTACGTGGCTCGGTGACAAAGTTTGGCATCTAAAAGGGCACGTGGTGTGGCATCCCAAAAATTCAAAGCCAAATTATAAGGTGTGTTAAAGTCTCTAATTAGGTGATAAAATTTCCATGGCTTATGCTTTAGCCATTAGTCTTTTTATTTAGATGAATTATGCATATGATTGTGAGAATTTAAATTTGATAAATTAATAATCTATGCTTGGCCATAAGATTTATAAATTTAAATCTCAATAAACAAGATGTCCCAAGACTTTGGCCAAGATGAAAATTGGAATTTGGAAATAATTATAGAAAGGAATTCAAAAGAAAAAAAAAAAAGAAGAGGAAAAGGTCAATTTTTAGGATGGGCCTTAAGCCCATTTGGCCTAAGCTTTTAATGGGCCAAGTTAGCTGGCCCAATAGTGGCCCAAGAGGAGTAGTCGACCGGCCCATTAAGGCCCAAGAAGAGGATGGCTGGCCCATGCATGGATCTTGCCAAGTGGCACAAAGGAGAATGCCATGCGTTGGCTAGTTTAAAAGCATGTGATGATTGTTAATCATGAGGATTTGGGGAAATAAAAAGGGGAAGAGAGAGAAGGGTGGCTGGCCATTTGCTCGCCCAAAGAGAGAGAGAGAGAGAGAGAGAGAGAGAGAGAGAGAGAGAGAGAGAGAGAGAGATAGCTTGTGCGAGAGAGGGGGGAGAACGGCCGAGACGGAGGAGGAGCCACCGTCCGTCCGCCGTGTGCCGCCGAGTTCGCCGCCCTACGCCGTCGTCCGTCCGGTATAGAGGCAAGTGGGAGCCCTCTAGCTTCTCTTGCATGCTTGTATGTTGTTTGCATGTCGAATTCTTGGGTGTTAGATGAGAAAAACCGAAGCATGGATGAGTTGTGTGTGAATGGTGTGACTGTTCTTGCTCGGATCATGTGAGTCAGAAACTTGTTTGAGCTTGCATGTGTGTTTAGAGTCCGATTTTGGCTTCGATTTCTTCATGAGAGTTGTAGTTAACATATTTAACTACAACATACTAAAATTTCGTGAACAATGATGGATATTTTAAGGGGTAAAGTCTCATCCTACGGAGACCCCAGATCTGTGAAGTTTTCACTGACCTCTTGCTGGATTCTTGATTGCATGTTGGGTTTTGTTGAAAATCTCACTTCGCTGTCTTCATGGAAGTTGTAGCTGACATCTTAAAATACAACATACTCAAATTTGAAGTGAAAATAACAAGTATGCCTTAGTAAATCGACTAGATCTTGAAGACGGTAGTTCTGGTGATGTATTTCGGGATACCCGAGACTTCCAGGACATAAATGATGACTATACTCTGGTTATTTGACTTAGATCTCTTCATGAAACTTGTAGAGGATATCTTGATGTATAACATATCCAAATTTCAGAGAAAAATAAAGAGAATAGGTCGGTCAAATCTCAATATTTCGGAGATGTGTATACTGGACGTTTTCGGTAATGGATCCAGAAGCTTCATGAGACAGTATAAAATAATCTAAAAAGAATATGTCTTGAAGTTCTGCATGAAAGTTGTACGAAAATCTCTTGGCTATAATCCAGTAAAATTTCATAATTTTTGAAGGCCATATGGATATTTTAATTGAATTTATTCGGAAACCGTGCATTCTGGTTCATCCGAGAATCATAGGATGTTTTGGGAAAATTGTGAGATTTAGTAAAAAAATTCAATTTGGCCATGAATTTTGCATGTAATTATCATCCTATTGGTTTGTTTAATAATTTCTTGGATTTTTATAATCTTGGGAATTTATAGTTATTTAAAAATAATAATAATAATAATAATAAATAATAATAAATAAATAAATAAATAAATAAATAAAATAGATTATTTTATTGGCCATAGATTCCATGTAATTAATTTATGTTGCATGTGTGATAAAGTCTTGGTGTATGCATGACATTAAATTGAGATTGCATGTGTGAATCCTATGCCAAGTATGATTTGTTTGATATCATGCCATATGCCATGTTAAATTTAAAATCAAAATAATGATATGTGTGGATAATGATAAGTGGAGAGGTGGTTGTGGCGGAGGATAATGCCCGGAATGTATAGAGATGCATTGCCGGATTTCCCTGGGAGATTCAGGATGCCCGGAATGTGGGGGGCCGGAAGCCCTGTCGGAGGTTTCTGCCCGAAGGGAATGCCTCAAGATGCCAGGATTTGGGGTGCGGGATGCCCGGCCAGGGAGTGTAAATGCCGGAAGCCTTGTCGAAGGTTTCTGCCCGAAGGGAATGCCTCGTGATGCTAGTTGAGATGCGAGATGCCGGGAATGTGGGGGGCCGGATGCCCGGTGGCCATGGGATGGCTGAATGCCGGAAGCCTCGAAGGTCTTTGCCCGAGGGGATGATGAAATTGATGATTTGAGAAATGGGTGATGTGGTGATCAAATTTAAAGATAAAGATGAAAATTAACCCATGGTATGATATGCATGATGATATGCATGATGATGATGATGATATGTGATGTGATATGATGATCACCCATGGTATGATATGCATGATGATACGCATGATGATGATGATGATGATATGTGATGTGATATGATGATCACCCATGGTATGATATGCATGATGATATGCATGATGATGATGATGATATGTGATGTGATATGATGATCACCCATGGTATGATATGCATGATGATAGTGATGATGATGATATGTGGTTAGACATGAATGATATGACGATGCCATGATGATGATGACATGTATGATACCATGATATGATGACGCATGATAGTATGCGCATGGCTTCAAGGTAAGTAATGCCTGCAATGCATGTATGATTTGTATGATGCATTGAGTTGTTATTGGATTCCTTATCTGCTGAGTAGTTGTACTCACCCCTTTTGGGGACAACATTTTAGATTAGCAGTATGCCGCTTCCTGTCGTCGCGCGGGGTACATTTTACGGGTTACCGTCCGATGTCGAGGTAGAGTGTGAGGAGTTCAGCTGTCCATCTGTACCTGGACTCACCTACATACGTGTGCGCTGTTTCATTATGTACGACATAGGCCTAGGTGGGGGCCCGGTCGTTCAGGAGTTTGTCTCTGTCCACGTTCGCCGCGATGGGGTGATGAGAGGGATGCTGCCGCTGCCACTGCCTGACGCACCGGACTGGGTGTGAGGCCCGAGCGCGACGAGAAGGGGCTGTGTTTTTTGGGAGTTAGTTAGCCGACACATATGATGGGAGGTTGTACTCATGTGATGTAGAGGGTCGAGGATCTTTTTGAGGTTTTAGGCAGGACATGGCAGAGTCCTAGCTTTTCCTTGTTATGTATCGACCCGAAAAAGAAGTCCCATCCTAGAAGAATATGTAAATAATGTGCCGTCGCTTGTTTATAAAATCCTGGTGTTTAGTGGTGCGTATTGGTATCATGGTTGGTAGGGGGATAGATGAAGATGCTTTGATTTGCTTCCGCTAATAAGCCGCGCTGGGACCGCTTTTAAAAAACAAAAAAATTGCCTGTGAATAACGACGCTTCTTCTAAGTATAAGATGCAAGGGTAATAAGGGTAACATTGGTGCTTGTGGCGACCGCCGAAGGGTTCGAGGTGCTACACGTGGCTCGGTGAATTGATGCATCACTTTGGCGAGTTAGCACTTAAGAGAAGGCACGTGGGCCCGGGTATCGTAAAAAGGACACGTGGCTCGGTGATCTAATGTGTCACCTTGGCAAATGAGTGCCTTAGAGAATGCACGTGGGTCCAGTATTCGGAAATAGCATCTAAAAGGGCACGTGGCTCGGTGACTTGATGTACCACCTTGGCGAAGAGGTCGCCTTAGAGAATGTACGTGGGCCCAAGGTTCAAGGCACGTGGCTCAGAGACTTGGAATGTCGTCCTGGAGAATGCACGTGGCCTAGCTTTTAGATACTCCTCAGTGGAGAATGATTTGTGTGACATGTAATCGACTAGTTCGATTTGTTTGGAGCAAATGGGTGCCTATTGTGAATTGTACTAACTTGCAGGTGAGATCTGAGGCCAAGGTAAGTCCTCTGTCCTGTGCGTGTTTAGGCAGCCTATAGTATAATGGTTTACTAATCGAGCGTTAGTGGGGTAGAACTCGCTGAGACGTAGTCTCATCCCAGTTTGGGAAAAATCATTTCAGGACCTCAATGAGGAGCTAAGGAGGAGAAGTCTGGGAAGGAGAACTCGGAGGTAAAACCTGAGGAGAAGGATTTTTGGAAGAAGAAGATAATCCCGAGAGGGGCCTTGAGTATAACCCGGATGGACTGAGATTCCATCTCCTTTTGAGATCTCCTTTTTGATGTGAATAGAGTTTAGAGTAAAAAGTTGTGAAGTGCTCTGGTTTATGTTTTGTATAAAAGTTCGGTTATAAGTTTCAATATGAAAAATATGACCCTACTTTTCTATCCCATCATTTTATTGTTTGGGGATTTTAACTGCTTCCGCATGTGCTTAATAAATGAAAGGGTCGACGATACATAGTCTTGGGATATCGCATTATAAAATCGACCAAGTGAGAAGGATGTGTGCTTGCCCGAGGATTGGGGCGTGACAATTTAATCGACCAAGCTGGGATGGGCACATGCTCGAGGATTGGGGCGTGACAAGGGGTGAGCATGGTCCGAGTTGGGCTGGTCCGCCCCCTAACCCTAGGACCAACCCGCACAGTATTGGTCTTCAATTTTTGGGACCGAGGATTGACCTTATTGAGCTTGGGACCGAGGACCAGACAGACTCAGTGAGTTCAGTCCGGTTCCAGAGTCAACTCGGGACCAATCGATAATTTTTTATTTCATTTTTTGTACTCCTTGAAAGAGCAATTAAAGATCTGACTAACTCAATGGGTTCGATACAGTTCCAAGGTCAACCCAAGACCAACCAATAATTTTTTATTTCATTTTTCGTACTCCTTGAAAGGGCAACCGAGGACTGGACTGACTTAATGGGTTCAGTAACAAATGAGGTTAGCTAAGAAAGGCAAGCGGTGAGGGTCAAGTGGGGTGAGCGTCGAACAGAGTGAGCATCGAGTGTTGAGTGGGGAGCAACAAGCCAAGCGAGCATCGAGCGACGAGCAGCACAAGTGATCCAAAACGAGTAAGGCGAGTGTCGAGTGGCAAACAGAAAAGTTGTTTCTTTCGATTTTGGCAAATTAAAGACTAAGAGGACAAATAATACAGAAGACAACGAGTACTAGAGGAGGATGCCTTAGGGAGCTGTTTATGCTATTTTGGACGCTGTGAGGACTCCTCATAAAAACATTTTCCTCTTTTGTAAATTATAACTATTAACGCTAGAAAAGACATTAAAAATCTAAGTTATTAAAGAATAATGTAAAATTACTTGAACTCCTCACTAAAGAGTTGTTTAATGTTGTTGATGCCGTTTATTTTAAGGTTTTCTCTATATAAAAAAATTATAAATAATATATTAGATATATGATATATATAATCAAGGTTGATCCGGGTTAGACCGACCCTGAACTCCCAGGATCAAGGACTAACAACTAACTCGTACAGTGCCGGTCTAGGAATCTTAGGACCAAGGACTGACTCGGTCTCCCAAGGAACTAGACCAGAATCGGCAAGGTTGGGCCGGTCCAGAGTTGGTCCAGGGTTGACCTTGAACCGATTAGTTTCGTTTATAATTTAGGACCAAGAAATCTATAATTAGTGTTGGAACACAAGTTTCTATTCATTTGCCATCAAAGTTCTTTTCTAACAGTTGGAACTTCATCATTGGAAGCTTTGTCGGTAGTGCTCTCATCTATCACAGCATATCTGCCATCCCATAGGCTTCCGTCATGCATAAGTAGCTCAAGACCTTGCTTTCAAAACTAGTTAGGAAGTTACTGTATCGTCCCTCAATCATATCACTACATAATTTATTTGATAGCAAAGCATTTACAATCCAAGGGACCAAAGATACTAAGAACCAAAGTATTGATTTTGTCATAACAATCATGATTCAATAGGGAAATAGTCCACGTCATCCTTATTTTATCCGTTAGTGCACCCTCCTAATTGACAATTACCAACCCAGTGTTTTGATTTTAAGTGAAAGGGCGGATTTCCCTCTTTTTTTGGGTAGTGAAATGCAAATAATTTTTCTTCAATGTTTCAAGGGGAAATCAAGTGAGACTTTGGTTTGACTTAAAAGCCAGGCATGCATAACAATTGGTAAAAATCTAGGAAACTCAAAAGTCATATTAGATCGAATGCATTTTTTGTACGATAACAGAGGATGAGATGAGGAATTTTATCTAAAAAAAGATAATACGGATGGAAGATGTGCGGGTGAGAGAGGGATTTTCGTGTGACAGATAAAAGGGAGACGTGACCAAAGTAAAACCTCGAAGAGTGTTCTAGAAGATGTTGCGTAGCTGGAGACGAGAGATTCTCTGTAATGGCATGGGAGGAGCACATGACGTCACTGAGAGATTAACAGATTTCGATTCGACCGTTGGAACGGCGGCGAACGTTGGTCAATGACGGTGACAGAACAGGAAAATGAGAGAAATGGGTTCAACTTATTACTAATTGGTTATCATTAGTGACCGAATGATCGCTTAAAAAGACATAATTTTAAATTATGGCCCA
Organism: Eucalyptus grandis x Eucalyptus urophylla; assembly: GCA_028830015.1. Lineage (NCBI taxonomy): Eukaryota > Viridiplantae > Streptophyta > Magnoliopsida > Myrtales > Myrtaceae > Eucalyptus > Eucalyptus grandis x Eucalyptus urophylla. The sequence goes on along the minus strand of CM054193.1, from coordinate 30,683,558 downwards.
ACGGTCGGCTGTTAGGCCGAATTCGTCATTAACGTGATTTTTGTGGCCGAGATCTCAAAAGTTCCCCATAGTTGGGCCCCATTATTGGGTTTGGCCTCCAAGGCTGGATCGGAAAATGAGAATTGGGCCAAGGCCAGCCCATTAGAGTCCATGGGCCTAAATCGGCCCAAGCCCAAAACATTGCACGATCTGCTACCAAGCAGGCCGAGCCTAGGCATGATCCTGTTTCTGGCCCAAGTGGGCTGGGTCGCGCCTTGCTAACACCACATCTTCTTAAACGGGCATGCTATATTCCAAGAGAAAAGACTCTCTACTGGGGATAAAAGGAAGAAACCTTAACCCTTGACAGACAACATCCAACATTTAAAACTACTCAATTGAAGAAACTCAGCACTGTATCCATCCTGATATCCAACAAAAGATCAACTCTGTTTTATCAGGATTCAATTTCAATATTGAGAATTGCTTTAAGGCAAAATAATATAAAGATTCGTTATAAAAAAATGACATCATCTCATTATCTAGAAAAAGAATACATGTTTAAATGTATACCGAAATAGACATGTAAATTTCTAATCGATTTATTGAAATCTCCAAGAATTCACCGTTCAATATTTTTTTTTTATAAAAATATCTAATTGAAGTCCTTGAAGAAGCTTTTGAAGAAGCTCTCCAGGCCACTAATCGAACTAAGAGAGAGAGTGAGTAGTAGCGATACAAGCTTTACTCCACATGACAAATTGCAACCATCAAATTTGTGCTCCTCAAAACAGCAAGCAAAAAAAATCTCAATTTATTGAATTAAATGTCTTCGTTACATCGGCCTTGATCGTGTGACACTTTTAAAAGTTCACGAGATGCTGTCCCGCGTCCTGCCCACCGGGACAACAGGAGTAGTAGATAAGCTCGTCGTTGTTATGATCAGATTTCGCGCCATCTTTCCGAATTCTCGGATGCTCCTGCACACATTCATTCCCTTCTTCATGCCTTGGCTCATCTGAAACCCCCACCCAACTCTCCAAGCGCTTCTTTAAACGCCCAAGTCATGCTACTCGTGACAATCCCGCAGTTTCTGCACACCTTAAGGACGTAAAGCCAGATGAAACTCGGGAGGTTTTGGACATCTTTCAATGCCCAGATGTGCGTTCGTTCACAAAGATGATCATGGGTCGCATGCAAACTGGCCGCCTTGACGATGCCCTGAAACTATTCTGCGAAATGCCCGTGAGAGACGCAATTTGTTGGAACACAATGATCGAAGGCTGCTTGGACTGCGGGGACTTGACCACAGCGGAAGAGCTTTTCGTTGAAATGCCCGAATCAAGTGTTGTTTTGTGGATGGCGATGATAGATGGGCTCTTTCGATTTGGACAGGTTGAGCTGGTAGAGAGATTTTTCAATCAGATGCCCATAAGAGATCTCGCTGCGTGGAATGCGATGCTTCATGGGTATTGTGAGAATGTGAGGGTGGACGATGCTGTGAAATTGTTTGAGCAAATGCCATCTTGAAATGTGATTTCATGGACTTCAATGATTGGAGGGCTTGACCAAAACGGAAATGTAATTTCATGGACTTCAATGATTGGAGGGCTTGATCAAAACGGAAATGTGATTTCATGGACTTCAATGATTGGCGGGCTTGACCAAAACGGAGATGTGATTTCATGGACTTCAATGATTGGCGGGCTTGACCAAAACGGTAAGAGTGAAGAGGCTTTAATTGTTTTTGAGAGAATGTTCAAGTCCAGTGTTGTACTCGATCCAAGTACTTTGATGTGTGCATTCAGTGCCTATGCAAATGCATTGTCTTTTCCTCTTGGTGTGCAGATTCATGCTCACGTCTTCAAGTCAGGATTTTGCCTTACCGTATTTGTATGTGCTTCTCTTACCACGTTCTACACTAATTGCAAGCGAATTGAGAAAGCAACCCAAGTCTTCAATGAAGTAGTGTATAGGAATGTGGTCATATGTACGGCTCTTCTAACTGGTTGTAACTTGAATGGTAGGCATGAAGATGGCCTGAAGGTGTTCAGTGACATGATGAGAACTTCCTAATCAATCTTCTTTTGTAAGCATTTTAAATTCTTGCTGTAGCTTAGAGTCTTTAGATCGAGGTAAGGAGGTCCATGTGTCTGCTGTAAAGCTGCAATTGGGAAGTGATGTATTTGTTGGCAGTTCTCTTGTAGTCATGTATAATAAGTGTGGAGCCATTGATGATGCTGTTGTAGTGTTCAAAAGACTCGGGGAGAAGAACATCGTCACCTGGAATGCCACTATTTGCAGGTGTGCACAACATGGCCGAGGGATGTGGGCTATGGAGTTGTTTAGCCAAATGATATGCGGATTGGTACAACCAGATGAGATCACACTCACAGGACTACTTTCTTCTTGTAATCATCCTGGGATGTTACAAAAGGGGAGATGCTTTTTCAAATATTTTATTGAGAACACTTCCATCGAATTGAAGCACGAGCATTATGCATGTATCGTGGATGTGCTAGGACGATGTGGGAAGCTAGAGGAAGCAGAGGATTTTGTAAGAAACATGCCCCTTAAAACTACATAGTGTGGCTTGCTTTGCTTAGTTCTTGCAAGATGCATTCTAACCTAGTTTTGGTAGAAAGAGCTGCAAACTATTTTCTTGACTTAGAACCACATTGTAGTGCTGCTTATGTTTTACTGTCCAACTTCTATGCTTCTGCTAATAGATGGGGTGATGTCTCACGATTAAGAGTGACTATGAGGGATAAAGGGATTGTGAAGCAACCAGGTAGAAGTTGGGTTACTATGAGGGGCAAAAGCATTTATTTCTTTCCAGGGATAAATCCCACCCTTTGAGTGAGAACATATATATTGGAAGCTGGATTGGTTGAAAATGAAGTTGAAGGAATTGGGTTATGTTCCAGATAAGATGTTCTCTCCCCCTGATGTGGTTGATGAACGGAAGGAAGAGTCATTATTTTACCATAGTGAAAGGCTTGCTATTGCATTTGCATTGATTAGTATTGTTGAGGGCAGTGGGGTAAATGTAATGAAGAATCTTCGCATCTGTGGGGATTGTCATTCCGCAATTAAACTTATTGCAAAGATTATTGATCATGAGATCGTTGTGAGAAATTCCAGCCACTTTCATCACTTCAGAAGTGGCATTTGCTCTTGTGGGGATCACTGATAGAAAGGGCATGAGGTTGTTTCTCCTGTCACGAACATGTAAGCATCCTAAAACAGCTCATCATGTTAAGCATTGATGAGAGTGGAGCAGCTACACGAGCCCATTTAATATGGGGTTACTTTTATTGGGGACATAATAGGCAATGAATTCATGTGGAATACACGGCTTTTCTATGAGCTCTAGTGTGGACCCAACATGATGTGTGAAATTGATTGGTTCAGTCTAGTAGGCTAAGGACACTTGGGAGGAACTCTTGCTTTGGATGGCAACGCCATCCATGGGATCCATGCGAGGATTTATGTTGAGTAGTGAGTTTCACTTTGCTTATGGAATTGACTAGAAAAAGAAAAAACCAAACTATTCATAAGTTAAATTTCCCTTATGCAGAATTTACTTAGGTGTGATTGTGGCCTTCAGGCAGAACAAAGTTCCCGTTGGTAAAAGAAAAGTAACCTACTCAAACAAAAGAAAGGTACCTGCCCTGCCTCCTATTTACTGATTAGGCATTAAAAGTTGGTCCTCCTCTGAAAAGTACCATCAACTCTTCTCCTCAAACACTCTATTTGCATTCTCACAGCCTCTCTTTGTTTCTTCATCAGGTCTATGAGATTTAACAAAAGCTGTTTCATCTTTGGATGAAATTTAAGTTCACCTCATGTTCTTTCACAATGTGGCAGGAGCTTTTCAACAAATCAACAGTACCGAGTGAGGTTAGTTTACTTCTGGTGCCAAAATTAGTACTCTCATGTTCTTTGTCTTGTTCAAGTTGAGCATATGCTAGTGATAGAATCTGTTAAGGTGCATTTGGGAAGACTTTTGGGGAAAGTCTTTGGGAAAATGCAAAGACCTTTGAGTTAAAGGTGTTTTCCAAAATGAAAATTGTGTTTGGTAAATTTTATTGTAAAAGTCCATTATGAAGTATCTTTGAGTAAAATGGTACTTGGGAAAATTATATTTGCAAAGCCTTTTGTTATTCATAAAAAAAAAAAAAAAAAAAGTTGGTTGGTCAGAACAAGTAGTCGCCAGTGAGGAGCAGGCAGTCTGGCAAAGGGCGGGCAGTTTGACACAGGCCGTTCGACAGAGGTAGGCGGTCCGGTGAGGGTTGCGGGACCCAGATCGCGCGGCCTCGGCGGAGGTCGCGGCGCATCGAGCGATCCTCCAGCGAGGGTCGCGGCGACCGGATCTAAGGTTGCGACCCATCTGGTTGCAGATGACCTCTGGCCACCTCCACGATGAGGTTGTGGGTCGTTGGAGGTCGTGGAGAGGTGGAGGAGGTCGCGCGCCACGACCTAGGCGACCTCTATGATTGCCGCGACCCAGGCGGTTGCAGCGAGGTGGAGGAGGTCACACACCACAACCCAAGCAACCTCCGCGAACCAAATTTGGGTCGCGGCGAGGTCTTAGGTCGCCGGAGGTCGCAACGAGTGTGACTGTCGCGACCTAGAACCTAGATCTGGGTTGCAGTGAGGTGGCGGAGGTCGTGCGCCGCGACCTAGGAGACCTCCGCCACCTCCGCGACCCAGGCGCGTGACCTTCGCCACCTCGCCGCGACCCAGATCTGGGTCACGCGACTAGTCGGCGACGGTTGCCGGGGTGCCGCAACCACGCCAGCCTCTCTTGCCCGTCGCGGACCCATCACAACACTTTGCCAGCCTCTCTGATGAAGAAGAAGATGAACAGTGCCCGGGCCATTCCCAAAATGCTGAATGGGTAAGGCAGCTGCCTTGGGCTTTCAGCCTTTGGAATGCTAGCATTCCTTCAAGGTGAGTTTTATTGGGTGTTCCCAAACACCCAATATTTGGGCAAATGGGCTTTGGACCCCCAAAAGAGCTTTGCAAAGGGGTTCACAAATGCAGCCTTAGTCATAAAAGCACAATAAAATATCAATGGACTAGCATATTTGTCTTGATTATCGATGCTTGTTTATGTATTGCACGTGAAGTGGAAACTATTTGTTTTGATTGGGATTAGTCAACTCTTCGTTTTGCAGTTTTGATTATCCTACAAGGTCTGTCTCCCTCAGATTCTTTTACATTTCCTATGGATGAATTTGTCTTGTGTGGGGGTTAAAGTCCATAATTTTTGTGCCATCTATTTTCTCAATTGCCCGAGTCTTCCTCGCCACAATGGAGAACCGGTCTTGTTCATGTTGAAATGGATTTCACACCTCTGCCTGTAATATACTAGCACTACCTTGTGGGATTCCTTTTTTCAAAGAATGAAATTTGGATCTGAGAGTGCATTTTAATTCATAGAGCTGATCACACATACTTGAACTCCGTTTGCTTGTTGTGGTTTCAGGTTGTCCGCGGGAAGTTTAATGCTTTCCCCAATTTGAAGTTGCATTTGGCATTAAATTTGAAGCTGTGGTGCATTGAGAGAAAAGTTTTTTGTCAGATTATTCAATTTCATTTTCTCCCAAAATGTCTGCATGAACTAGTTAGAACTTTTGTTCTTCTGTTTTACTAGTTACCTAAAATGCTACTAAAAAACACTCCTTGTCCTTGAGTTACTTTTCATCTTGCTGTTTTGAGTACAGAGCATTACTTCATTTTGGTCTTATTCGAAAGAACTAGTTTCTTTCAAGGATACAGGTATATAAGCTTCGAAGAACTCTGCTTTGACATCTGGTTAGGAATGGTGCAATTCTTTTACTACTAGAAAGTACTGTTGTCATTTGTAGGGTAAAACAGAGTTCTCTCATTAATATACATGAAAAATGGAGAACACTAGGGTCATGTCACATTGCGATCTGATTCGCAATTAAGCTTTCTTAGTATTCATTACTTCCTATGTTTGTAAGCTAGCAAACGGGTGTGGCTTCGTGGTATCTTTCTTCACTCCGCATGACCCATAAATTTCAATGATTACCCCTTCGATGAAGAAGTCTTCACAAAATAGTCAAATAGAATTATCTTCTATCTTTTGCAGTGTGGAGATGATAAAAGGGGTTTCACTGGAGAGCAATTTGGCTAAACTCATGGCCTTTCCTCTGCAAGAAATAGGAAGAGAAGCATGTTAGTTCACAGCTTTTTGAAGTACATGTAGAAGATATTCACAAGGAGATGCAACGACCTTGGCTCTGCCTTTGGTTGATGTTATCTGATTTTATTTTATTTTTTTTTGCTGTTAAGCTTCTTTATTTATTGTTCCACTAATTCATGAAGGTAGATCTCTGTTGACTATAATTCTGCTTATATACTTTACGTATTTAGCTATATGTCCAAATCACAATGGCAGTCACCCTTTAGTAATGGAGGCATGGGCAAGTGCTGCTTGAGGGTTTCGCTGAATATCTCCCATGAGAGCTCTCTTACCAGACGTGAATCCATTGGGTAAGCTGCAGGTGAAAGAATGACTTACAATTGGTGTGAGAGGATGATGTTTTTGTAGTTGCTTGCTGCTTGAGGTTTTCGCTGAATATCTCCCATGAGAGCGCAGGATCTTTGTTATCTTCAACTCTTCACTGTTTTCTACTAGCTTTTGGTTTCCTTGAATATGTAATACAATCCTTGATGAATTAATAGGACTAATTGAAATTGGAAAGTAAATGTTACAACTTAGAAGAAAATAAAAATTTCCCAATATTGAGTCCCTTAATATAAACGATGCACATTGATAAATAGAAGTGCCCACTCGATTAAAATGGATTAGACATATTTTTTAATTTTCAAATATTTTTATTTTTTTTCCCTTTCATCTTCTTCCATGCTTAGCCATCATCCAAATTGGTACAGTGCCATTGCCGCCGCTTGTTAACGCTATGAGGTCATGACGTGCCGTTGCCATCTGCCGTGCTACAGCTTGTGATTGTCTTTCTCACTATCCCTGATCTTCGCAGAGAGATGGCAATGGAGGTGCTGGTCGGCTGGGGAGATGTAATACGTTCTTGGCTGGGGGCGGTGGTCCCGTTGGCTCATGGATGTCAAAGGTGGAGTGTGATAGTGCTTGTGGTTGCAGTTGTGGTGGACAGTGTTGGCAATAGTGGTGGGCAGAGAGGGAGAGGCCCCATTCCACGATGGTTAAATTGCTACTTGATAATAATTTTCCATGTAAGCCCCACATCAACATAGTTTATGGTTGTTCAACGGTTGTAAGTGGTGCATCAACAATTTCAGTCAAGTACTGAACGGAAGCTGGCATTGAGCATAAACTTCGAAAGTTAAGATATTCAATTGTAAAAAAAAAAAAGGAATTAAATACTTAATCGGAAAACTGAGAAAGTTCAGTCATACTATGTTGGGAAATGTCCTTCCACAAGGGCCTTTATATTCCGTCATCCGCAGGTTGCAAGGACTTAATATTAGATTTTTAACACTTACACACTTGTAAACCCAATTAATCTCACATGTTGAATTTCACGGACTCACGTGTTTGAACGAGTGAAATGCTCTTGGTTCATGTGCATCAAGAGCAAGCAAATATTGCTCTTACTAATTTGATATACAAAGTGATGAGGCAAAGTTTTATAAGGCATTGAATGTGACCTGCTTTTTCGACAACCTAATCACAATATGCTTCATTACTTAATATTGATGCCAGTCGTTCTATATGACACGGCTGGTAGATAGCCGACGTTGATGTGAATAATTTTTTATAATTAATATTTTCCGAATTTTTATTAATTTTTTTCATTTTTTTAATCTTTTCTTTCTTTTTTCTTTCCCTTTTTTCTCTTCTTTTCTTTTTCTCTTTTTCCATTCGCCAGCCATTGAGGCTTATAGCCAACCTCAAGGGGGAGCCGCCCTTGCCTTCTCTCTCTCACTCACTACACTTTGGAATCATTCAAGGTGTTGAAGCAGATGGAGCAAGAAATCTTTGATCAATTCATGAAGCTGAAATTGTCATCTTAGTTGAATCGATAGAATCGAGAACTCTCTAGAGCATCAAAGCTCCAAAAAAGCAGATCCCAAAGTCGGCACTCTTGAATAAGCAATTGAAGCAATGAAGAAGCATCAAAAGGAGAGAAAGAAATTGATGACGATGCAAAGGAAAAAAACTTAAATTTTAGGATGGAGAGTGATTTGGAGGAAAGAAAAGGATCTGTATTCAGCGCAATGTCAAAAGTGTTGAGGGACAAAGAGGCCAAAGTTGAAGCCGATTTGTATTCGAAGCTCTCTACGCTCTTCCATTTCATGTCCGAGATTCAGTTAAAAGAAATATGAAAAGGTCAATATTTCTCTGAAATCTCTATTCGACCTGGTGAATACTGACTTGAATGCTACCACGGTGGATTGACAAATGTCGCGACCCACCTGATGTTGTGTGGAAGATGGGATTAGAGGTAATGCCCAAGAGGTGGACTGACAATCCTTAATTAAAAACAGCATCTCCCAAGCCCTTACTTTGTGAAACGGGAGTTGTCACTAGCCTATCATGATTGGTTAGAAACCAAGTGAGATATGAGAGATTACCTCATTTCCAACATAATTGGACACTTTTTAAGATTGGGGACTTGATTACACTAATAGTTTTTATTAGTGCCTTTTTGGTACTTCTAACCTTCTAACTTAATTGGATTGCTTATCTAAGTGATCAAGCGGTCTTTGTTGCCAATTATGAGTTCTAAAGGTCATTCTACTCATTAAGTGTTTATGCAATAGTGTTTAAGGATTTATTATTGTCACACCCCGATCCTCAGGCACGCGCACATCCCTTACTTTTGGTCGATTTTCAAATGTGATATCCCAAGACTATGTATCGCTGACCCTTTCTTTTATATATGCACATGCAGAAGCAGTTATAAATCCCCAGACAATAAAACAATGAGATAGAAAAGCAGGTCATATATTTTTCATACTGAAAATTCACAACTACTCTTTTATACAAGCACCTCATAGAATATAATGCAATACTATTCTCAGGGGTCCGATCTAACCCTTAACCACATATAATCAAGGTCTGACAAAACAGGATGGGATCTCAGTCCTAATCCCGGTCGTACTCGGGATTATCCTCTCGGTTCTCCTCCACATACTCCTCTTCGGGTTCCTCATCAGGGATCTCCTCGTCAGATTCCTCTTCCTTAGGCTCCTCATCAGGTTCCTGAAATGGTTATTCAATAACCACTGAGACAACGTCTTAGCAAGTTCTACCTCCTAAGACCCGATTAATAAACTAATACACCTTAGGGCTGCCTACGCATAACATGAGTTAGAGGACTTACCTTGTTCTCAAATTCCACCTGAATATTAGCACAAATCAAATAGGCACCCAAGCAATCACATCACTGATCAAAGCATCAATCAAATCGACCTAGTCGATTACACGCCAACAAGACCACTCACGGTCACTTCCATTCAATCGATCAATTCACAACATCAAACCAAGGCAATGAATCACATCAAATCACACTCAGATCGAATCATCGATCAATCGACTTAGTCGATTACAAGTCAGTCGGATCATTTCTAGGTCATTCATTCCATCCCATATAACCTCCAAAATACACTTAGTCACAAAGCTCCATCAATGCTCTCGGGCGTCGCTTTTGCCAAGGTGACATAAGTAACAGATGGTCCACGTGCGTTCTTTAAGGCGCCGTTTTCGCACAGTGACATTACTCATCACCGAACCACGCCCATCACAATTCATAGGCAGTCTACGTGCGTTCTTTAAGGCGCCGTTTTCGCATAGTGATATCCTTAATCACCGAACCACGCCTGCCACAAGTCATAGATAGTCTACGTGAGTTCTTTAAGGCGTCGTTTTCGCACAGTGATATCCTTAATCACTAAACCACACCTGTCTATACTTCGTACCTAATCGGTCTCAGCCAATAGAGTTCCCAGTTCACCCTCACAATTCTTTCTATTTTACAACTCATCAAAGCATTATAAAGGTTAAAGAACCAAACTCGGCCATCTATCGATCAATCATTCAATTCCACTCAATTCCAATTAATTAAGGAATAATTCATCAAATTGCACAATCAATTCAATTAAGCACAATGTGGAGTTCAAATAAATAAATGGACTACACCACGACAATCAGCACGAAATTCTGGTCACCGGCCATCCCAGTTGAATTTCCAGAAAATAAATAATTAAATAAATAAATATAATGAATTCAATTTAGCACAATATAAAGCTCAATTAAATAAACGGACTGCGCCACAATCATCAGCATAAAATTCCGGTCACTGGTCATCCTAATTGAATTTTCGAAAAATAAATAATTAAATATTAATTTCGAAAATTAATATTTAATTCCTAAAAATTCCAATTAGGCGCGAATCGCCTAATTAACACCCGATAAAGGTCGGGAAAAATCCCAAAAAACATCCAATAGATACTATAGGTAATTCTCTATCTAAGTACACTAATCAAACAACTAATGTGCAATGCAATTAACTAATAATCGCTAATCAATTCTAATCTAACCACCTAATTATACTTAACTAACACTAATCAACCTTTAAGTATAATTAGCAAACTAAGAAGGCATTAGTGAGTAAAACTCACTCAAAACGACGGGCTCGACGCGAGGATCGACTTTCCTCAAAGCGGGCCGAGCATCCAGGCTCGAGAAGACGGCCAAAACGGGCCAAAACCTCGCTGCAATACCCATTTTTCTTCTCTTTGTGTGCTGCTGATTGGGGGCGAAGGGGGGCAGATCCAAAGCTGGTTTGGGTCGGAAATGGACGGAGGCGCTGAACCGGACCTAGGCGAGGCTTCACGATGGCCGGAGGTGGTCGGAGGGAGCTCCGGTGGCTCCTGCACGAGTTGGACAGCAGCTCGGGACGACGAGCTGGGCAAGAAGATGGCAAAGGCGAGCGTCCAGCAGCGGCGCGCGAGGACGGCAGCACGGCAGCAACGCTACGCGGGATGAGGGCGGCGTGCGGCGTGAGGTGGCGACGATGCTCCAGTGCGACGTTGGTCGCTACTTCTGCTTTTGCTGTTCGAACTTGCTCAAACTAAAGGAAGAGAGAGGAGGTGGAGGGCACGCAGGCGGTCGCTGAGCAGCGGCGGCGACTCCGGCGTGACGGCGGTGGCAGCCTTGGTCCGAGCGACGATGGTTGCTGCTTCCTCTGGCCTTCGGCTTCCATGGCGTCGCACAACTGAAGAAGAAGATGGGGAAGAGAGAGACAGCGACGGGAGAGAGAAGGGGGAGGAAAGAATTGGTTTCTCTCTCTCTCTCATGTTCCACCACCAGCTGCCTTCCACTCTTCATTTCCAAGCCCCAAAATGCCCCTGCTAGAAGCCTTTAGATAATTCAAAATGTTGAGTCTATGGGCATACAAATTTTGCTAGGTTTTCTCTCAAATTGGACCTTAATCCCACTTGAATCAAATCAATTTGACCCCCATAATTTCATTCAACACCTCATCAATCAAATTGGTATTTTTCCTTACCAATGTAGCCCACTCGCATCTCACAATAAAAACGGTCCTCTGCAAATTCCAATACGGCTCTAACTCAACTTTTTCCCAAAAAGTCTCGGTTGTCAGAAAAATCTTCTGAGACTAAGTCAACGTTCCTAAAATTTATTGTGACAAGAAAGAATCTTCAATTTCTGAAATCGTACTTAGATTGGCAGTTAATTTCACTCGGACGCGTTTTTAGTGTGACCTAGGCTACCGGGTAGTTTTTAGAACTTTTTAAGACAAATGACCCGTGGTCGATTTTCTTCGAGCCACGATGAACCCACTCGACACATTGGCGACTCTCGATTATCGTGAAAATCTCGAGGATTTAAATACGGACACAGGGTACCAAAACGACAGTAAAATCAAATTAGTGCCAGTCGACGAGAGCTTTCCAATTTAATGGAGTCACCCACGATCGGTCATTCATCTCAGTCGAACCAACCTATCTCTGATTTTAATTCGGTTTTTAACTGTGCCGTAATGATCCCTAAAGATGAGCACGGTCGAGAAGTTGATTCCTAGTCGAATTCTCAGTCTATCTGCCTTAAAGTCCCTAATAGCCTACCTAGCTAGTCTAGTTATCTCGTGAGTGGCCAACTCAGAGAAAAACACTGTAGTCGCGCTGATGAAATGCCCAATTTATCTAATTGAAATCAAGACCCGAAAATCTAGATATCACAATTATGGTGCTAAAGCTTATCCTAACCATTCTAAAAAATAAAATAATATTCCATTTAATGAAAGTGCGAGAATCAAACACGAAAGTATTGAATGTTAAAAGTAAAGTACAATAAAGAAAGCTTGATAATTGTCAATCAAATAATATACAAGGTTTTGTTCTAAGCCCCAAGACATGATCCTCCATGACCTTGACTCAATGCTAAGTCAGGCAAAGAATATACAAGGCTTTGTTCTTAAGCTTCGGAACATGATTCCCCATGAGCTTGAGGCTATAGACGATACTAATTCCAAAATCTAGGCTAGATTAAGGTGGACCTAACTTCTACTCATTTTATTATGAATGATAGTACTAACTAAACTAAGCTTTAAAAAAAAAAAAAAAACTAAGCTACACATTCATTACGGGAGTGATTCTAATTCTAAATTGATTATCATTGTTTTTTTTTTAGTTAGACTTGTTTTGATTAAGTCTACTATTAAGTCCTAGGTCTATTGACTAAACTAGCGTAGTTAATACTAAAGCTTTGCAAATGAACCTAAGTCTAATTACCATCAAAGACTGCCTCTCCAAGCTCTCGGCCGTCAGTCTTCATCATGAATCTCATTATTCAATCATTCAATCACTAGAAAATTCATTTAATCAACTAATCACCAAGAGAAATTGAGTTCGGTTTGGGATATAGATAATGGCATGTGATTTGATTACCCATCCACCTCGTAATTAACTAAGGATGAAAAATTAATGCAAAGTGATTATTGATCCTCAGTTGCAAATTCCTAAAGCGGTGGACTTAGTCACTAAGCACCTAATTAAAGTTTGATCCCTATCCTTAAACTATGCACCAAAGGTGCCATGTACCGATAATCAAAATTAAAGGCAATTAGTTACCAATTCAATTACAAACAAAATCAAATAGACATGTATTGAGGCTAATTAGCCTTAGAAATCACAAGATGAATTAATTGAAACTTCTCTATTTTTATTTGATTCTGACCATCTAAGTTTTGATCCAAATGAAGGCCTTGACGAATTCCAAATCAAGCAATTCCAATTCTTAATTACAGCTCAAATGTCCTCTTTAACTTTTATTCATATCACTTTTCCTAATTATGGCCAGATAATACAGAAAATTTGATTAAGCTCCATTACTCTAGATTTTACCCTGTTCTCGTCGGTTTCTATTAAAATCCCAAAAGAAAATACTAGAAGACAATCAAATGGCGCCCAAGTTGACAAATAGCTAACTTAATATGCGTTTAACTATTTTCATGTTTTGAACTTTTGTATATTAGTCCTCCAACTATGTGTGGTTATGCAATTTACCCTGATGACTTAATCTGTATTAGTTTTGTAAGCCAAATCTGACTTTGGTCTTCTTTAATTAAATTGACCAACTTATCCTACTGAAATTTTTAAAAATTTTGCGATTGCAGTTTAACATCACTCAGACAACTTTCGTGTTTTTGAGCTTTTGTAAAGTAGTCCTCCATATTTATTATTTGCAAAGCAAAATTAGTCGATGTGGAGATAAAATTTTCAAATCTAGCTCCAAATTACTTTAAATCTTAACGATCTTCAAATTTTATGAACGTCATGCCAAATAAATTTATGAATCTCAGCTACAATTCGTTGGAAGACAAATATTCCTGATTCAAATTTGATTTTTTTGTAAAAATCATTGAACATCAAAAGGTCAGAACAACTTCGAATTTTCCAGAAAACATTCATAATTTTTGCACATTCAATGATTGATCCTATGTATTCATCTAAGCCTAGAACACCTTCAACCAAGTTCATTCAACACATTCAAACGTTCAAATATCATCAAACATCATCATGAACCAATTGGGGCATAACTCCTATAAAATCATCATGGAATCCATTTAACATGTTCTCAAATCATGATTCACGCAACATCATCTTAGAACTAATTGGCCTTCAAATGAACATCAAATCAACCCATCAAATCAACCCACTAAGTGTTTGGCCACCTCATTACAGCAAAGAATTCCATATATAAATCATACCATTAAGCTAGGTTTAAAGCTAATTCTCAGGGATTATTATCTAAACATGCAAAATCTAGTTTAATTGACATGAAATTAACTACAGTTAACTTTGACAGTCATCTAGGATACTCCTGCCAGCAAGGAATTCGAGTTCTAAAGTCATCTAAACTTGCAATTGATATATGATTTTTATCAAACAATCAAAAATCTATAGGCGTCCTATTCTAATTATATCGAATTCCATTGTATCGTAACTTAAGATTAATCATGGATTGAATATATCACTCTAATTTTAGACTATGATCAACCTAAGTATCCTAGGATAGTCATTCCAAATTGTTACAAGAACTATAGCTCCTACCTTTGTTTAGGATCATCGAATGACGGCAAAGTAACTAAGGCAAATTGAAGTGTTCCCATGTTCCCATGACTAAAATGGAAGGTGCCTACCACAACTCGGCCACGGACTGACCAAGGAACACGGTCTCGTGAAGAGGCCAGTGTGTCAATGTCAGAATTGATTTGCCAGCGACGGTGAAGAAGAGGCAAGAGAGAGGAACAATTACACAGAGGGAGGGAGGGCAATTACAGAGAGAGAGAGAGAGAGAGAGAGAGAGAGAGAGAGAGAGAGAGAGAGAGAGAGAGAAAGAGATCTTTTCTTTTCAAGTTTTTTGTGAGGATGAAATTATGAGAGAGGGGTGGTCGGCCAATGCTAAAGAAGATGGAAAAAAATTCAAATAAGCCTCTAATTTTAACCCTTGATGTAAATTTCAATCTTATGGTCACTTCAATTCTTAATGAGGTAGAAATGATATGATTGGCTCTTTTTAGGTCACATGGATCAAGGATAGGTGACATGACACATCTTAAGGCCTTGATTATAAGGGAAATGAATGGCTAAGATTAGCCTTTCTTAAGGATTGATGATGTGGAATTTAATTTTGGCCATTGGAGATAATGGCATTTTGTAAACAAAGGGAGAGAGGGCTAACTGGGATGACTTTTTGGTTGACTTGGGTCAAAATTGGCTAAACCAAGTTGACTTGGTTGACCCGAGACCTCTCAATTGTTCTATTTCTCTTCAAATCATGACATGAGTTGGGCTATCTTGCTTTGTTCGGCCCATTAGGCTGAAATGGGCTTTTAGCCCATTAGTCCAAACCATGTTGACCTTGGCCTAACTTATTGTTCCTGATTCGTCGTTTTATGATTGATTTCTTCATATTTTCCAAACGTTGCATAAATTAATATGAAATTGAATTAATTTGGCCCTAATGGAGTTTATAATGTACTCCTTGACTTTATTGTGAAAAGTCAACTATAGCCCTAAACTTGTGTTTGACTGTTGACCGTCCTCTCCATATCAAGAATCATCGAAATTGGGCTTGAAATCTTGAATTATAATAGTCCCCTAAATCAAATGTCTAAAAAAATAAAATCAATGAATTTTGGAAATTTTAATCGAGGGTCAAAGTCTTTGGTTTGACTAAAAAGTTAACCTAAAGTCAACAATTGATTTATTGAAAAAATGGTACCTAAGTACAAATAGAGTGGAATGCTCTTAATTTCTTACTCTAATGACATATAAATGATTCTTTTTTGTCAAGAAACGAACTTACTGCCATTAAGAATCTCAAGTCTCAAGTTTTAATTCTATTGGACCCGCTGGCAAAAATTCAGGTGTCAACATTGAGTATCCAAAATGGAAGAGGAGTTGTAGATCTCATATTGATGTGTGAAATGTTTGATTGATTTCTCAAGGGGATTCAAAGAATAATATTTTTCATGAATCATATGATGTTGCAGATCGACTGGTGGTGTCGAGGAGGTGATGTTGAGGTCTTTGGATGATGGTGGAAAGCAATGGGTGATGCTGTAGATTGAGATGAAAATAAATTTGGAGGAATTAAATGCTAGCTTGAAATGAGGGACAACATGTCCATTTACACAAATGGCCTTATAGTTACACCACTGATTTAAGAAAGAGGTATTATGATCCTAACATCAATTGTGGTAGGTTTTTTTTTTTTTTTTTTTTTTGGTCAGTCCTACTCTATGCCTACTCTACACTCACTCACAGACTTGTGCCCTGCCTCTTGCAGGGCGTGGGAGTCGCAACCCACTCTCGAAACTTACGCGTCCCTACCCCCCATCCCCCCTGAGAAGGTGGGGATTTGAACCCCGCACCTCCCCCTTCCAAGTTGGAAGGGTGGCCACTGGGGCGAACCCCCAGTGGTTAATTGTGGTAGGTTGATTATGTAAATTTTCTACAAATTCTTGGTTTCTCTCTCTCTCTCTCTCTCTCTCTCTCTCTTGTTCTCATTTCTTTTCATGATAATCAAGATTCAAGATAACTTGATTTATACATGCCTTTCAAATATGGTTTTAGGAAAGGGGAGAGAATTGTGATTGTAGAGGACCTTGCTCCAAGGTTCACACACGATTCTTTCAGCAAGAATATTGAAGAGAATCTATATGATGGCTTCCATATATGGTTTGAGGGGGGGGAGGGACCAATGATCGTTGAGGAACTTGTCCTAAGGTTCTCACACAATTCTTTTAGCAAGAGAGGATAATAAAGATTGCACATGGTAATACCAATCATCCGGGATTGGTGATAGAGAATACACCTTCTCTAGTGGTACAGACGTAATTCTTTGAGCTAGAGAGGGCAAGCATTGTCCACGAGTACTGCCGATTAGCTAGATGAATGAGGTAAGGAAGCCACGAGAGCAGTTTCGAGCCATGTTAAGGGGGACTTGAGTGCAAGGTGGCAGGTGAGAGTTTGATACATCGCTATCAAAGAGTTTAAATCTATAGCTCTTCTTCGACCAAAAAAAAAAAAAAAGCTATAGTTCTTCGGTTGTGAAATTAACTAGCAAATAAATGGTTTAGGGTATTTATAGGGAATTTTATTTTAAAAAAATTCCTAAACCTATTGTATTTGCACCAATTTAGCCATAAACTTTTTAATTTGGCCAATATAGTCCTAGACCTTTTGATAATTTTTTAATGTAGTCCATCCAATTAATTTTGGTCGGAAATCACCAACATAGAGCTAACAATCTTACATGGTATCACCGACGCTAACATAGAAAATTTTTGTAATTTTTTTAAGAATTTTTTTTTTTGAAATTTAAAATTATTTGTTTATTTTTCTTTTCTTTTCTTTGTTCCGGCTGGCCACTAAGCGAGGACCTACAAGCCCTCGCTAGTCTCTAGCAAGGATCACCTCACCTAGACCCTTGTTGGTTGTGGGTGAGGCGATCCTCTCCCAAATTTGGTAAAGGCTGACCTCGACTATGGCTAGTGAGGGTAGCCCTCTCTTAGGGCTGTAGAGGGTGGCCTCACCTGGGCGAGGTGGTCTTTTGCCTATGGCCAGCGAGGGTGGCCCTCACCAGATCGGCCGGGGGCAAGCCCTCTTCAGGTATCGCTAGTGGCTGGCCATCGCCTGAGACTAGCTACCAACAAAAAGGAAAGAAAAATACAAAAACAAAAAAGGAAAAAAGAACGAAAATAGGAAAAAGGAAAAGGAAAAAAATTCAGAAAATAAAATTGTTCACACAATGCCAATGCACCTCATAGGACAGTTGGTGTTAACTGAATGCTACGTCAGCGTTTTCCAATCAAAATGACTAATTTGACAAATCATCAAAAGGTTTAGGATTGAATTCGTACAATTGAAATGTTTATAATTGAATTTGCACAAATATAATAGGTATAGGACTTTTTTGGTAATTTTCTCATATTTATAGTGAAATATGAGAAATTTTGTATTCAACAAAATGGTTTATAAAAATCGATAGATGGTGTATCGTCCCGTGGTAGGAGAAAACAAGTTAGAGGTAAGTGGCCCATAACATAATGGCATTAGCTGAGGTCAAGCACAACAATAAGAAACTGTTAGGGGTTGACTAGGTCCAGCCGTCCTTAATATGCCCCGCTCATCGTGTGTACTTAGTCAAAACTCTTTACATCATCTAAAAGAAATTAAGTTACCTCTGCCCCAAATTTAGGGTTGAGACACTGCCTTCTGCTTAAAGTTTAAACCGTCACTTTATTTATTTAATTTTTTTTGTTGCCACTTTGCTCTTCTTCAAACTTACCTTTGAAATTGGGACCGACTACATTTTTCTTTAAGGTTTTTTTTTTTATCTGTTTTCAAATGGGTTTATGTTTGGTCATTACACTAAAAATAACTATCGTATTAGTAACTATTGTTGCCGTGACAATAGCGTGGGCCCAAATAAACATTGAATTGCACAAATAGTAAGTACTATATTTTTTTTTTAAATCCGAATGCATTTGTAATCTAAATTATTAATCAAAAGAATCACGACAATCTAGTGAAGGCAAATTAGAAAAAAAAAAATTATTCTCGCATAAAACCTTTCACAAAGGCTTTGTAACAAACCTAGAAACTGTCTTATGGTTGTTCACATTTTTCATCACTGTCTCGAAACGTCCTTTCACTAACAAGAAAAAGCCGGAAGCTTTTTTCCCTCCACTTTAGGAAAATTTCATAGGCTTAAAGTCGTCACCGTTGAAAAAGCTGGAAGGCAATTTTCATAGGCTTGACTTAAAGTCGTTGCCGTTCTTTCGGTGCTAAAAGAGAAAAGACGATGCGTGTCTCATGGTGAAGAAAAAGAATTGCTCAGTGTGCAGCGGGACTGACCGAGCCTACATTTTTCTAACATTAGTGCTCTCTGTCACCGACGCAATCTCTTTGAAAGAAAAATACGAACACTCAAAACATTTGAACATGACTTGAATTTGTCGACAAGAAACTCGAGATTGAGAATTTCTAATGAGAATTTATGATCTTCCACGGATTAACTTCAATTTTTGCGGTACCCAGCTGTACGTATTCCTCTTCCACCTATGAAATGAGATCATGGGAATCACAATTGATTCTTAGCCCAGAAGATCATCTATTACGATCGAGGGATTAGAAACACAGCTAAACATCCAACCTGCTTGCACCACTATGATCATCCCCCTAATTTAAAAAAATTGTTAAAGAATCTGGTTTACCAAGGATGATTGGCTCATGCACAATACAGAAGGTGGGACTCATGCCAGATCCATCCTCTCAACGCGTGAGATTTAGCATATTGAGAGTAGACAAAGTTTTATTATTACCGTCAAATTCTTGAAATGATTTATCTCAGGCATTAGGAAGTAGTGATACGATTATCTATCTAGAAAAATTATGAAGCGAACATAGTGCATAAACTAAATTGAATTTGAACATTAAAATTAGTAGACTCCATATGAATCTCAACTTTTACTATTCAGATTTAGTTTAATATATATATTGTTCATTTACTAATTTCTTACCTATTAGACCCAAATAACTGTCTCAATGTTGAACTTTTGGTTGTGGCATATATCTCTAAATTGTAAATCAACTGGCACTCTTAATGAGAGCATAAAATTAACCAAATTCCTAAGCCATATTGAAGCGATAGAATTATTGCAGTGGGGAATATGCATGCGCAAGTAGAGATTGTTAGGTGCCACGCCTAAAACATCTCGTCCAACCCTTTTTAAAGTGGAATTCACAAGTACTCTCACTTTACTAAAGTTCATTTGGTAAATGTCATTCACAAGTACTCTCCACGTGCCCCCAAATACTATTCTATGTTCTTGTGACATAGAATGGCAATATAATGGGAGAAAAATATCATGGCTTAGCAAGTGACAATCATCATTATTTCTTATGACATCAAGTAAAGAATAATGCATTCTTATAAATATGTATCAAAAATATGCATTTTGCAATATCATACTAGTGGATATTATCAAATAACATGAATATTCCGTGTACTGTTTATAAATCATTGCATCATAGCAAATGTCAACGTCAACCACTTATATTAAGGAACCTCATGGTCATGTTTCGCCTATGCTTCATTTTCCATATAAGAGAAAGAAAGGTGAAGACTAAACGGATAAAAGCCATTTCTGATTGTTAATCTCAATCATCCAAAATGGCTTCTTCATCAAAACCCAAAAGTAATTATGAGGTTTTCTTGAGTTTCAGAGGCACAGACGTACGTAACACCTTCCTTGGTCATCTCTACAAAGCTTTACATCATAATGGAATATACACTTTCATTGATAGCGAGGAACTAAGGAAGGGAGACCAAACATTGCCGGCGCTCATGAAGGCCATCGAAGAGTCATTCGTCGCAATCATTGTTTTCTCTAAGGACTATGCTTCCTCACGATGGTGCTTGGAAGAGTTGATGAAGATTATGGAGTGCAAGGAGCGAAAGGACCTCACCGTTCTACCGGTGTTTTATAAAGTGGACCCAAGAGAAGTGAGACAGGGCAGTGAGAGTTATGGGAAAGCTCTAGCAAAGCATGAGTCCAAGTTTGGGAAGGATTCGGAAAAAGTGGAACAATGGAAGAAAGCTCTTTTCGATGCCGGTAGCTTGTCCGGGTGGCATTTTAATGACGGGTAAGTAGAGTAGAGTCCATCTTTTGTGCAAGAAGCTAATCTTTACAACTAAGTATAAAGACTAAAAAAAAAAAAATTACACACACAATTGTTAGTACACTTGTAGATGCTTCCTCTAATGATTCCCAAAAATTCTCAAGTTCTTGCTCAATTACCAAGTGATATCATTTCTATGGAATCAGCCGCATCGAATCGTTTCATTTCTTTGGCTTGGACGATTCTAGTTCTATTCCCAAAAAATGAATATTTCATTTGTATTGATAGATTTTTTATAGAGTTGATATACGTCAAATATCTAATAGTTAAAAAAATTACCGATCATATAAATTTTGAATAAACTACTGATAATTTAACAATAGTTTCGTGAAACTACTAGCTTTTTGATACTTCATAAATTACCACTTTTTTTGTCCCTTACTGAATTTATTTGTCTTTTTTTACCGACCGCTTAAATTTACCAACTCTTACAATAGTTTTGGAAAAAGTACCAAAAACAGTCATAAACCTATTACATTTATACAAATTTAGTTATAAACCTTTTAATTGGATCAATTTAGTCATAATCATTTTCACATTGATACCAATTCAATTCATCAAGCCAATTAAAGTCGAAAATTGCTAACATGGAGAGTGGAGGAGGGGTTGTCTCGTCTTCCGTAGTGGCAAGTGTAGTGGGATCCGTCACAAGGATTGTTTGCTGTGAGTGTTAAAAAGTTGCTTGAGAGAGAGAGAGAGAGAGAGAGAGAGAGAGAGAGAGAGAGAGAGAGAGAGAGAGAGAGAAGCATAGGGTGATTGATCATGGAGGGGAGAGAACGAGTAAAGTGATGGAGTATCTCTCTCTCTGGCCATGGGAATGCCAGTACGAAACACAAAGCCAAAAAAAACAAAAAAAAACCGAAAATCGAAAATCCGAGTTGATCCAAACTGGGGTTTTGATTCAGTTTGTATTCGGTTTGGGTCACATTTGGTTCATTCAGCCATTCATCCTAATGGTTTAGTTCGGTTCGATTTTTCTCAGTTCGGTTTTCAAGAATTCCGAGCCAAACCGAACCAAACCATTGACACCCCTAATTGACAAGATGTTTTTTCCAATTATCAGAAATTGATACTAGGACGTCATCGGCTGAAACATTCACTGACTCATCTGAATAAAATCAAATGTCAAAACTCGATCAACCAAAAAAAAAAAAAAAAACTCGATCAACCAATGGACAAAATGTTAAGTAGTTTTAATGCACTTATCCCATTTCTTTGCAAGAAATAAGAAAGTTCGGAAAACCTGAGGTAGAATTTTTGGTGTGTACAGGCCATGTTGGGCGATGACATCGTGTTTCAAGGAATTTAAGAGTTTTTAAATTGAAATCTCAACCACCGTTAAAAGTTATAAATAGGCCTTTTTGAGTAAGCGTACATATAAATCACATATATCCATAAATAATAATAATAATAATAATAATAATAATAATAATAATAATAATAATAATAATAATAATAATAATAATAATAATCATAATAATCATAATCATAATCATAATAATAATAAGTACATCGTCATGTATAAATTCGAAGAACATGAATTCTTTGGATGACTAAATTTTGAATTCTTAACTTGTTTCCATTGGTGTGGCGCTCTTAGAGTTCTAATTCAACTTGGTGGGAATACATGTTGGTTTTGGTTGTGATCATCATAAAATGTGATGCACTGCTTTATCATTATTGGCTT
Source organism: Eucalyptus grandis x Eucalyptus urophylla (assembly GCA_028830015.1). Lineage (NCBI taxonomy): Eukaryota > Viridiplantae > Streptophyta > Magnoliopsida > Myrtales > Myrtaceae > Eucalyptus > Eucalyptus grandis x Eucalyptus urophylla. The sequence goes on along the minus strand of CM054193.1, from coordinate 30,661,138 downwards.
GTAATTGCTTGTTATTTGCTTATTCAAATTGCTAAAAATGATCCCACAACTTCTTTTTTCTGTCTTTGTCAGAGATGAATCAGAGCTTATAGAAAGAATTGTGAAGGAGATCTCCACTCTTCTAGACCGAACACCTTTGCATGTTGCTAAGCATCCGGTTGGGATTAATTCTCGAGTGGTTAAGCTAAAATCCACGTTAAACGTTGAGTCTGATGATGGTGTTTTTATGATGGGATTATGGGGAAAGGGAGGCATAGGAAAGACAAGTTTAGCTAAAGCCATTTATAATGATATTTTCAGACAATTTGAAGGTTCAGCTTTTTTGGCAAATGTTAGAGAAACTTCCAAAGGTTGCAGGGATTTGGTTGCTTTGCAAGAAAAATTACTATTGGAGATATTAATATTGAAACAAAGATTAGCAGTGTCCAATGTCGATGCAGGTACTAATCTAGTACGGGATAGACTTTGTTGCAAAAAAGTTCTCCTTATCCTTGATGATGTGGACGACTTGCGTCAATTAAATGCTTTAGCAGGAGAAGGCAAGTGGTTTGGTAATGGAAGTAGGATCATCATTACTACAAGAGATAAACATTTGCTAACTTGTCATGGGATAGATCAAGATCATGTGTACGAAGTTAAAGCATTGGAGGACAATGAAGCTCGCGAGCTGCTTAGTAAGCATGTTTTTCAGACACATCAAAAACTAAAAATCAGGACAGATCTAGTGGATAGTGTTTTGAATTATGCCGAAGGCCTTCCTTTAGCAATTGAGGTACTAGGTTCCTTCTTATGTGGTAGAAGAGAACATGAATGGAAAAGTACACTAAAGAAGTTTTCTAAGATTCCTCACAAAACCATTAATCATGTGCTCAAAATAAGTTATGATGGACTAGAGGATAATGAGAAAGAGATTTTTCTCCACATTGCTTGTTTCTTTAAGGGGCAGGATAGTCAGTACATAAAGAAAGTTATTGATAGTTGTGATTTTGAGATAACTATCGGATTAGAAATTCTCCTTGAGAGGTCCTTGATAAGTATGGAGCATGGAATCGTAGAAATGCATGACTTGATTCAATTGATGGGTATGGATATTGTGAACCAAGAATGTCGCGATGATCCTTGGAGACGCAGCAGGCTTTGGCTATATGATGATGTTCTCGATGTTCTGTCCCGCGACATGGTAATACTTGCAAATATAGTTAAAATTGTGCTCCTTGTCTTTGACTCTAATTACTAAATATGCATTACTTAAATAGTCTCGTATATACAGGGAGATTGTGTAGTAAAAGCCATAGTGTTGGAGCCACCAGAGCAGAAAGAGATATATGTCGAGCCTAATGCTTTTACAAAAGCAAGCAGGTTGAGATTGCTCATCATGCACAATCTGCATAATTCCTTCCAAGGTCCTATATATCTTCCTAATGAGCTAAGATGGTTTGAATGGGCTGGCTGTGCTTCTTGGTTTCCTCAATTTTCTTCTGGTCCAAAGAAATTAGTGGGAATTTATATGAGTAAATGCAGTATTATAGGAGTGCCAAAACAATTTAAGGTGAGCAATTACCTACATAGACCTTTGAATTATATACTTCATTAGTACATGTACATGTTTATTATATGTTCTAGTACATAGAAGAAAGTGGTGTTCTTGCATTATAGAAAGCACTTCTCTCTTTTCTTTCAAAATGACCCCAACTACTTGCTTTAGAAATATTCTTTCATGCAATAGATTTGGCATTTGAAAAATTAAGCATAAACAGAATAAATACACAACATTGGGAAATTTTATAAATGTTTGTGGGAAAGAAAGATATTTCAATATTTGACCTTCTTTTTTATTTATGAAGGTCAATAAGTCATAAGAGAATGATACGTGGAAAGGGAAAGATATTTAGAGATTTGGGTTTTTTTTAAGGTCCTCGCATCATAAGAAAATTGAAATTTTAGCATTGAAATACATTGTAAAATAATGCAGAAGCTATCACCCTAAAACTAAATAAATGTGAAATCATCAATGAAATAAGCAAGGAACAATAAAGATCATAAGAGATTTTACTTGGTTAAGTCTAGTATCAATACCCACTCCACCGGGATATCTAACAGCAAATAATCTAATAATCAATCAGAGAATTACATAGTTACAATCGCTAATACACACAACCCACTCCTGTGCATGGCTAAAGAAGAGTTTCCCGCTTGTTCTTTTTCTTTTTTTTTTGTGATTGCGGATGAAAGGAGACAAAAGAAACGAAAGTTACACCTTAATAGCATTCAAAGGAGTTCAACCATTGGCCTTGGTCAAACCTTGGATAAATATGAAAAAATCATTAGGGCTAACAAAACAATTTACAGAGGGCTGACTAGATTAATTGAAAACTTAAAACAATTTATCTTGCGGAAGATAACATGATGTACTTTGATAGTAGCAAAAATAGATTGGAAGTATCAACCAAGCTAGTGTTGCTGTTAACCAATTATAGGCAATAATGTATACATAGAAAATAGTGATTTGACTTTATCCCAAAGCCTACATTCGCTTTTTCTGGGGAACAACCTCAACATTGGCTGCAATTCACTAATAATCTTTAAGAGTACAACCAACATGAATTGCTTTATTATCAAATGTATCACATTATTAGAACGAAAATAATGCCCTCATTCTTGTACACGTCCTGTTGTCATTGAATACAGAGTAGCAAGCAGAGTATTTTATAGATGGATAGTAGCAGAGTCTTTCTCAATTTTACATCCAACCCTTTTTAGTTACTTTGATCCTATTTATTAGACATCTTCAATCCATCCCTTGGAGATGCTTTTGAAGACATAAGAGCTGTTGGGACTTGGTTGCAGTTGTCATTGAGGTATGGATTGCCCATACAATCCTTTCCTCTAAATGATACTAAGGTTTCCAAAAATGGAGTATGTAGGTGTTGTTACATTAATTGGACCTCTAACCATTTGATCAAAACAATCAATGGTGCTCTGACTCATTTCCTGTTCTCCGGCTGGGAGTTCTCAAACTATTAACAGCTATATTCTACTCAAATAACTATTATCAAAAAATGCACTTGTTGAGCAACGCCTTTTAAGACTTGACAACACAATACATTGCTTTATATCACCTTATCAAACCATGAGCACTTATCACTAGTTTGCAATGTTGCCCATGGTCAAACTGTGTGAAATGACTTGCAATCAATTATCCAATGATCCTCCTTAGTATTTCATCTTCCAAAGACTTTACATTGATGAGACATCAACCATCGTATCTCAAAGTCCTCATGAACACATCTTCATATTTGACTTGTTTTCCAATCATGATCCTCATCCTTGCACTCAATCTTCACTGAACTCACAAAGACCAACACTATTATAACAATTTTTTTGAAATCATCGCTGCATCATTAAGACAAATATCTACACTTATCATAAGGATAATAGACCAAGGATAGTTTTGGAATCTTCAAAATACCATAAGGATGTTTTTGCAACATAAATCACTGTCAATTGACTGAATCTTGGATTCATATATCCAAAAAAATTATAACCCCAGATTATCATCTCAAGAAGGAAACACCAAATCAAAGGCCAACTAGGACTTTCTTTTTACACCTCATCCAATCTGAGTTGATCTACATCCTCTTATGGGGTCGGCTTCAATATAGAGGTTCAAACATGAGACATAATTTAATAACTCTCCACCTTGGCTTGATGTTTGTGGCCATTATCCACCATAGTAGCTTTCCCAATGCTCTAATGAGCGCTTATACATTACAAAGGCTATTTGAGATCAAGCTTTGCCATTATGTCAAAAGGGTTCTTCGTTGTTGCGATCTTCGTCATAACAACCTTGCCCTTTGCCATAACATCTCAAATTAAATGGTACTTGATTTCAATATGCTTCCTCGTGATAAATTGCATTATAGGCCAAATATTTTGCACTTTGGTTGTTATAGTGTATTGCAATGTTTTGCTACGCCAACCCTAAGTTCGAGAGCATACCCTTTAGTCATGTAGTCTCATTCACTATAAAATTCGATGTCATGTACTTTGCCTCAATCAAAGACAAGACAGTGTGGTCCTACAAGAATGCCTTCCAACTTATTGTACAACTTGTTAGTCTAAGCAGGACCTACACTCATTTAAGTCACTAGCATGATTTGAATTTACATAACTTGTGGTCTCTTTACCATTGCCATCCTTCGATACACTGTACCAATATTTATTGTCCCCTTTAAGTATATGAGGATTTATTTCATAGCTTATGATTGTTTCATACTAGGATGCTTTATGTAACGACTAACAATGCTCACAACTTATGAAATGTCAAGCATCGTGCATACATAATACTATCCCACTACACTAGAATGAAAAAAAAAGAAACATATGTTCCTCCTCCTTAGTCTGCAGTGAGTTTAAAGTACTTGGCTAAAGGTATACTCATAGATTTTGTTGATTGCATGCCATAATTTTCTCTCTCTCTCTCTCTCTCTCTCTCTCTCTATATATATATATATATATATATATATATATATATATATATATATATATATTTATATAAACTCGAAACTGCTATAGCCTTATCATGTAATATCTTCATACCTAGTATCTTCTTTGCATTACCTAAAGTTTTTCATCTCAAACTCAATACTCAACTGGCACTTCACCACATGAATATTAGACATATTATTAGCTGTGATTAACATGTTATCAATATATGATAACAAATCAATCAAATACACATCTTCCAATTTCTTAGAGTTAGCACAACTATCCAATTGAATTTTTGAATAGTCCAACTAGTCACAGAAGCATCAAAATGTTTATAAAGTTACCTAGGAGACTGTCTCAACCCATGCAAAAATTTCTCTAATAAGCAAACATGATCTTCCTCATTGAAATAGCATATCCCTCCGATTGCCTAATGTAAATCCATTCCTTCCATGCACCATGAAGAAACATTGCTATCATGTTTAGCTGCACTAGCTCAAGATCTTGTGTAGCAACTAAGACAAGTAATACTTAAAAAGAAGTATGTATTACCATATGAGAATGCCTTACTATGATAAATGTCATCCCATTGATTATATTACTTCATAACAAGTCTCGCCTTATACCTCACTACCTAAAAATGGGAATGCCCTCCTTTTGTTTTTAAACCCATTTGCATCTTATTATCTTCTAGCTTAAGGTACTTTGACCAAATCCTATGTTACAACTCATACTCTAATCAAAAGACTAAAGGCCCCTACTGAAGATTCAAAAGGCAAGCACTGAAATGAGAAAGGCTTGTAGACTCGTGAGGCCAAATGACACATTCTCAAATGTTAGCACACACTAGAAAGTGCTTTGAAAGGCGTCAACAGGTGTGCGGAGCTGGAGACCGGCATGTTTGCCCACTAGGCCAAGTGTTCGCCTGCTTCAGAGTCTTCGTCTTTAGATAACAATTAGTGTCTGCCCCAGCTATGGATTTGTCGATTGGTTGATTCTCGAAATCACCTCTTGAGAAAAAAAAAAAAAAAAGGTCTTAGGGCCCCAACCCATAAATGAACTTTTTCCTACTTTGCTTAGAGAAGAGAGGGAAAGACAGATGGCATAAAGCAATCCTTCCAACCAGCCAACCCGTGGAGTTGGACACGACATTGACTTTGGCCAGGTTCATTATTCATACCTGCTAGCCACCACGACAACTTAGCACTAGCCATCACCTCAAAATAAAAATGAATGTGCATCTATCTCCATCTCATCACCAATAGTCAATGCATGAGCAATACTTGTACGACCACATATACCAGTAGTTTAATTCGCCTTCTCTGTTTGCTCGTGGCTATACTTTGTTGCAAATTTACTAGTTTTCCAATATTATCAACTTTAGGAATTGTAATCTCAACCTTTATTACCTGTGATTTATTTGGAGTCTACACCTAAAGAACCATTTCACAATTGACACCATGATTCATTTTTCAACCAGTTGTGTCTTAGGACTTCACTGTTGAAGTATACCAATCATGTTTGATGTCAAGTCTCTACCGACTAGAAAACTGGGTGAGTTAGCACCATTGCACCATAACTATGAAGTTCAAGCACTTTTTTAATCCAATGTCTCTAACAATCGACATAGTTATATTTCAAAATCAAATCAAATCTACCTAATGAAGAATGCAAATGTGCTAGCGTAAGCTACGTAACCCCATTCTAATTGTGTCGGTTGTTTACACATAACCTTTTTTTGTTTTACTATAAAATTTGTATAATGAGCAAATATAAAGGAAACAAAAATATAGAGAACAAATTTGTTGATATTGTACATAAAAGTGAAAACGCCCAAGCAGTAGGGAGCTAAGTGGCCAAGTTGCTTGATTTGGATGTGGTACATTAGATATCCTAGTGACAACATCTCTTACTAAAAGTAAACTTAAGGGGCTAGGTAGTTGCAAGTGATGGAGCTTTACCCAATGTAACATACCTGAACAACAGGATTTGTCCTACATCAATAGAATTAGCTGTGTCAAAGGTTTGAATGCACTGTCCTGTAAAACTAGGCATTATTAATTACTTAAGTTAGTTCTTAAGGAGCAACATTTCTAAGCAAACATAGTAAAATATTTATTAGAAGCTTTGCCAATAATGTTGTAATGCGTTTACAAATAGTGGGATCTAGTGGTGGCATACCAATAGTTTCTTGATCAAAAGTCAAAGCTAGATATTGAATTGTATATGTAAATTCCTTTTCTTCATAATTTTTTTCTAAGTTGGTTTCATTTTCTTTGCATAACTTCAAAGAAATTTAAATTTTATTTATTTTTTGAAAACTTTCATTGTGATAGAATATAGTATTGACATTAATCTATTATATATAGTCTAAATCAGAATTTAAAAAAAAAAATGTTCACTCTGGTGCTTGCCACATGACATTAACTTTGCTTCTCTAATTGGAACATGACATGACACGTGGCTTAATTTTGTCACGTGACCCACATTCGCATGGTTGCCGCATGGCACTTCACTTTAATTTTTTGATTGCCACATGGCATGACATATGTCATAGTTTTACCACATGGCCCGCATCTTACCAATATCCATTAGCTTCTTGATTTATCATCTCTAAATTTCAATCTCTTACAATATATACATATAGATTTGTAATTACTAGTAAAGTTTCTAATTGTTTACTAATTCCTCAATACAATATGTGATTCTCAAAAAATCAAATTATAGTACCTTTTAATGAAATGTTGGTTTCATCGTTTTTGCAGGACTTCCAACAATTGAAGTACATTAATTTCAGTAACTGTGAATCATTGGTCCATATGCCTGACCTTTCTTGTACACCAAATCTTGAGGAATTGGTTCTCTGTGATTGCAAAAGCTTAGTAGAAGCCCATGAGTCTATTGCATATCACAACAAGTTGCAGTCGTTGAATTTAAGGGGGTGCATAAAAATTGATAGTTTCCCTGATATTCCACGTAAACTTGAAGGCTTGAAAAAGCTTTGTTTACAAGGGACCACTATTAAAGAACTTCCTATGTCAATAGAAAATCTTGTCTCTTTGAAAATAATGGATTTAAGTAATTGCAAGAACTTGTCAATTCTTCCATCTAGCATTTACAAGTTACAAAACATTGAACTCTTGGAACTTGCGTACTGTACAAATTTAATAGAATTTCCAAATTATGAGGATTCAGCTGATCTGCACATGAATAGCAGACTTTCAAATTTACTCTATTTATCTCTTGGGGGATGTAATTTATACGGAATAGAATTTCTCGAGAATCCTTCATGTTTTCCCTTCTTGCAAGAATTACTTCTGGCGGAGAGCAATGTTGCTAGCCTTCCCACATCTATTCGTGAACGCGATCATTTGATCATATATGCAATTTCATATTGCCAAGAATTACAAGAAATACCCAAGCTTCCACCATTTTTGAAGATTCTTTCAGCTAATAATTGCGAATCTCTACAAAAAACTGGAGATGTATTTTCATCTGCTTTTGTCCGTAGAGTGTTGACCGCAACTGACCTTCCCTCTCTCGACCAGGCTAGACTCTCTCTCTCTCTCTCTCTCTCTCTCTCTCTCTCTCTCTCTCTCTCTCTCTCTCTCTCACGGAGTATATGCTGGATGTGTTGTGTTCTTGTATATTGCAATAGTAGTAAATGCAAAGGCTCAAGAAAAGCAAACAAATATAAAGTGTTTGCATGTAATAAAGCTGGCCACATACTCTTACGAGAATGATTTATATCACATGAGAGTTGTATGTTAATGCAAGCAAGGGTCAATGAATCTTTTTTCTTTTAGAGAGCTATAGAAGTGGAATTCACTAGGATTAATCACTAAACTCAAAATGAATTATTTTATTTGAGTACTATTGATAACAAACTTTGGTACTTTCTAATGGTCTATCCTTACAGCAGGCGCCTTCTGATTACATAATTTGGTTCCTTGGAGAAGAGATGCCGGAGTGGGTCCTCCCTATTGAAGAGAGATCCGTATCATTCATGGCTTCAGAGGACTTGTATGATAAGTTTCTTATAGTCACTTTCTGTGTTGTTTTCAGTAATGATGATCAGACAAAGTATCCGATATTTAAGATTTTACCACATGTGAATGGTGAAATGAGAGATTACAAAGGAGGAAGACACTTCTTCACGATGGATTCAGATCAAATCTTGCTTTTGTTTTTCACACCATATGATCTGTGGGGAGAAGTCAATTTTGGTCAAATTGATAGGAGTTATGTACACTTTAGCCTTACAATATCAACTGCAAAGGTGAAAAAGTGGGGATTCCGAATAATATGCAAGCCACTTGAGGACGATTTAAAGATTGGGATTCAAGACAGTCGACTGATCGATCTAGCTTTACTCCGTGAGGTTGTTCTTGAACTAACGGATTTAGAAGTTGAGAGTCCACTTCTGCACAAAGATAATTTGATCAAAACAGATCTACAGAAAGAGTTGCAAGATTGTCAAAGGAGGAGTGAGGAACATAGTCAAATGGTATCAAAAGGAAATCCTAAGTTTATTCTCCCTCATGGCATGAAAACCAAGAATATGATGACTTCCGATTCGAGCAGTAGAGATAAGCATGCTAGCGTTGGCTTGCAACTTTTATTGTTAGAATGATTGAAACTTGCTAAGGAAGCAATTAGTAGGTAAATGAACTACCTGACCTTGATTACAATGCATTCTTCTTCTTTTTTCTTTTGTTCTTCTCGTTTTCTTTTATCAAAAATAAAAAATAAAAAACTTATAACCCGCTGTTAGTAACCGCTTTTACCCATATATTAACATTGAGGTACTTGCTGAGTCCATTTTAATTGGTATTAACTTTGTCAGCTGCAACGATGGAAATAATCAGCCCCATCAAGAGGAGGTTACCCTACTTCTCGACTTAATATCGAGAAAATGAGTTCGACCAAGAAAGCATGTAGAGGTTGTGGCTGGAGATTTACATGAGGAGGAGGTCGGGGGAATAATTTCATACGTGTAGAGCACATTTCTTGCGAAGAAAAGTCGAACAAGAACAAGATCACAAGCTCTTACCTGTGGTAAAGCATGCAAACGTGGAAAGTGGTCGGGATGGAGGATGATTTGGTCAGAACGTGGAGGGATTCTAGCACATGTAAAAGAAGTGGGAAGCGATTGTGCGGTCTATCAATGTGGGATGTGCATTTGATGCTGGCGGAGGTAAAATTGGTAAGAGAAGGCACGAACAACTTCCATTCCATGGAGTATAAAGGACCAAGGCATCAAAGGAGAGAGACGAGCGTGCCAAGAATACCCTCTCCGTGAGTTTTATCTATCTTTGTTTCCTTTTCTTTTTTATTCTTTTTTTTTTTTTACTTTTTTCTTTACCAACACCTTCGGTTCTTGCCACTTTCACTTCCTCGTATTTTTGTTCAAAATTTATTTCTTTTCTATGCAATCTCAATTCCTGTGCATCTGTTTTTATTTTCACTTAGTTTCACATAGATTCTCCCCTCCATCCGAGCCTAACTCATGCATTTTATACGGAGTAATCTCAATCATTCTTCCTTCACTCAATTATCACAGGAAATGGATTCGAGCACATGACTCATAAAAGCTGTCCCATTATGTCATTCTTCTAGAAACGAATTTTTCAAAACTACCAAAGTCAATTTTCATGAAATAAAATAAAGTTATCAAAACTGATTTTTGTCTTTGTACCCTTCCATCATTATAGAAATATGTTATGTCTTTGATGATCGCTTGCTTAAAATCCTTTTTCGTTTTGCTCAAATCCCCTTTAATTAACCCTAGTTAGTTAACTTTAATTCACAAATAGAATTCCGTATTTCTTTCTTCTCTTCGTTCATTTTCTTTGATTTTCCCGTTGTTGGAAGCTCTCCTTCCTTTTTCTCCACCATAGCCAGACTTCCAACTCCATCGCACGACACCAGTGAGCTCTAACGCATTGAAGATCGCCGCCTCCCAATGGAGGCGACGAATAGAAGAAGAAGTTCGTCTTCCAGACAGAAGCCATGGAGACTGGCTACGTAGCTTCGGGTGAACGATTCTCTCCTGAGGTTCTGGAAGGTATAGCTTTTCTTTCTTTGTTTTCATGGGTGGCAATTTATTGAAAGAAGTAGGTGAAGTCTAGTCTCAAAGGAAAAATAAGCAAGGGATTTGGGTGCTTTTGAGGCGTCTATGAAGTGTGGATGTGTAGTACGTACTCATCATCAAACGGATGTGCAGCATGTGATAGGTTTTCCAGGAGAATTGAATTCTGAGTAACTCTGGGATAGGGCTCCATCTCTATGTTTTTTGAGGCACTTGGAGGGGCAAAACCATAGAGCAATGAAGGAGTTGCAATGGGATGGCAAGCCACCAGGAAAGATCACTTGACGGTCGAATCCTTTAACCACTTCTTGACTCTAGCAACTAGGAAGAATTGAAAGCCAAATTTACTTGTAGTGTGAGAGTAATATCAACATCGGTTTTGCCCAGGGATAACTGTTTAGGTGGTTATTTTCTTTCACCCAGTGGACTGTAGATATGAAAACGAAATAATCACAAGAAACACGGAGTTTTCATAATCTATTCAGTAGAATAGAGACAAAAGTGCAAGAAGCTGATTGTTGATTCTGAATTCTGAGGCCTTTGCAATAGTTTAGGGTTCTTTTTTTATCCTTATGTGCCGTGGTTTTAAGGAAGGAAAATCACTGAGCGGCTAAAACTCCTAAATGCTTCTTGAATTTTTAAGTGAAACCTGATTAACAAAAATTTAACTTCTGAGGTATTAATAATGAGACACACTGGAATAAGCAACATGTAGTTTCTCATATTAGTTGCTGTTTTTGCTCTGGTGTTTTTAGAGCCATATCAGTTTGAGTGTTAGGTGGGATTTGCATCTGAATTACAGGATGAGTATGTATTAATAATCATCACTTGGAAGTTTGTGACCAGTATATTATAGTGGACCTGCAAGATTTTGATCTTATAGCTACTAGATGCGGATTCATTCCATTAGTAGCTGCATATTGATACTGAAATATTTCTACTGTTGGCAACTTGATGCTGATTTCTTCCTGAGTTGCCTATTGTCCTCATAATTTTTTCTCCTAACAAGTAACAAGACCTATTTGCCTCTTTTGTATAAAGCACAGCCTTGAAGTTCCGGTCATGTAAGAAACTGGCTTCGATAACTAGGTGCATTTCAGATATGTTGCTTTATTTTCTACTAAGATGATTAGTATTTCGGTCTTCATTACTGAATGATCTCAAATGTATTTATGTTATAGTTTGATTGAACAGCTATGCAATTGTTGAGGATGCGAACACCATTGCGGCAGAGAAACTGGCATAATTAGTCATGAAATGTATGTTTCTCATTGTTTCTCCACACCGGCAATTTGTTATTGCGCTGAATCAATACCCTCGAGAGTCCATTCGTAGGTTATTGTTGATCATTTTATGTTCCTCCCTTAATTATTTCTTAATGATGAGATGATATATCTGCACAAATTTGTTGGTAATTGGAATTTACGTGCATTGCTGTGAAGGGTTTTTTCCATTATTCTTTCATAAATTATGGCTATGGCTAACAATAACAGTAATCTTGCTATATTATTCTGATGTTTAACGGTTTTCATCTGCCGTTGTGCTCTGTCTGGAACCATATTAGAGTCTTTATCTGCTTTGGCGAAGTTCCTAACATTGTTTTAGGCTATGTGGTAGCTAGACTTTCGATATACTTTTTTGGTATGAAAATGCGTTGTGAGCATTGAATTACCTTTAATGATGTAAGAACCTGCTCCTTGGCCATATTTCTTTAAACAATGAACACATTTACGCAAATAGTTTGAGCATGGTTTCTAGTAGACATCTCTTATCTAATAGTCTATTGCTGTGATCATTTGTAGTTATGTGGTGATAATACACTACTAGAAATGACTGTGGACATAAATGGATAGTTTTTTTGAAGAATTTAAATGGATAGTTGATGCCAAAATATATGGCCCTTTTAGTATCTTGGTGGAGAATTTTTCAAAACCAAAGGCACCTTGCTAGTGGGATATATATAACAAAATACTGTTAGAAAAGGTGGAGGTGGCTTATCCAATGAGAAGCCTCTTTTTTCATGTGAGATTCTTGGCAACTTCAAATGAGCATCTTGTTGACTTCATGTAGTATATGCCTGATCAATCTTATATATAGTCTCAAACAGTTAAAGAAGAAAATATTTCTCATAAAATGCATTGCCTAAATTTATGTTGAAATTACAGTAAGAGCACTTATCTCTCTGACATAGCTCCTAAATTTGACATACTTGCTTTGTTTCCTCCTTGTTCTTTGATGGGCAACAAGACATGCAAAGATGGAAGCTCTTGATGTTCTTCTTGAACAGCGGCAGAGGACTGGATTTTCGGCTACAAGAGTTACAAAGAAGCTTTCAGTATGTTCCTTCATGTGACATGTGAACCATAATTTGTGTAACAGCACTATCTACCATAGGTACATTTGTTGATCATACTGAAACAAAACTAAACTCCCTAGAATTTGTTTATTCCTATGATTAGATGACTCTTAAACCCTTTTAAGGCATAAAGGAAGTATATCATGGCTGTGCAAATGATATATTTGGAGGCAATTGCTCAATACTGTCGTTGCATTTGGATTACGTCAGTTTCTGCACTTGCTTATGTTGTGGATTTCGTATTTACTTAACTCCACTTTGAAATTGTGACATACGATAATTGACGACTAAAGCTTACTGGGGGTCTATGCTGCCTTATGTTGATTACTGATGGCTATGGATTCTTAGTGATTCTGTTTGTTGTTGCACTTTGAATATTGCAACACATGTCCATGGAAAAAAAATGAAGGTTTACAGACCTGATTTTCCATCTTTTATGTCATTTTCCAAGTCTAAGAGGAAGAAAGTGGAGTTGCTGGAAGCATCAATAAGTCTTGTTTATTTTAATTCTTTCTTTCCCCGCTTTGTTTCCTTTTTCTTAAATTCTTTGTGACTTGTTAGATATTTCTGTATTCTTTTTATTTACCTGAAAAAGTTTACAGTGGTAGGAAGTGCTACCTGCTAAACTAACATTAGTGTTTTCCTTACTGTTTGCTTTTCCCCTGTTTCTTGATCTCTTCTTCCTCACTTTTATCCACTGCTGTGAGATTATGTGATGCCTTTAATGTTATCATCTTTAAAATCGAGAAATATAGTCTCTTCAAAGAAATATGATATTTTAACTATTTAGAAATTATGCCTTCCAAAGAAATCTCTTTTCTGGTTTTTAAGTTGCAAGTGTCTATGAGAGTATGTGCCTATTAAATTATGGTGTATATTTGGCTTTCCAGTGTGATTTTTTATCTGTCTGACGCTGCCATGATCTAATATTTCATGTGTCCTAAGCTTGTTCAGAACTCATAAAATGTTGTAATCAGACTTTGTTGACATAAAAGTAAAAACTAGTAAAATAGGATCTGTTCCATTGAGAATTGAGCAATACATGGAGTAGCTAATCTATATTACGGACATTGTCTGCTTAAGAATTAGTCTTGAAAGAACAAGTTCTAGTACAAGGCGAAGAAGCAAGAGATGTAATGATGCATCTAAACAAAAAAATTAGGGGAAAAAAATAAACCAAGAAAATTCTGACTTTTAGAGCTTGAGATTTTTAGTTATGCTGCTCCTAATGATATGATTATGAGTCAGAAGTATTGTGGGGGACATGAACTAGCTCATCGCCTTTCTGAATATGAAATCAAGCAAGAGAACTCATCTTGCAGATAATGGACCGCCTTGCTCAATTTTCTCCCTCTGGAGCTCAAAAACTAGCCCTAATTATGGCAGTTTCAACACGGGGAGAATGAGTCCGTGGTTATAAAGCTGAGCATGAATCCTATGCAATGTCTGGAAGATGCAGCTGATTGGAACCCATCCTATCCCAGTACGAGTCATATAAGAATTATCTCTCTGTTAGATCACGGGTGCCGAGATTTCTCTGAAGGGAAGTTGCCCATCCAAGGTAAAAACTTCTAAGACTCACCCTGTTTACGGTGTGTTGTTTGTTCTCCAAGGACATTATGCTGTAGGAAAAAAATAGGACCTAAATGTATCCTTTAAGTAAACAAATTTCAGGCGTAGAGTTACCCAAGACACACCTCTTTTGAATATTGACGCAAGAATTTTGCCAAAGTCAATGCCACTTTAGGGAGACTAGTTACTGTCAATTAAATCAAATGGTACACTTTCAGATATAATTTGCTTGCATGAAAGCCTATTTCCTGGAGTACAGACTTTCCCTAATATTGATATTCTTACGACTGAAATGTAGACTTCCTAAACTCTCCCATCAGGGAACTTGTTTTTCCTCAGATAATACCTTCTTTTGCAAAGTGCTTTGTCAATTAGTCTGCTAAATTATCTCTTGCATGATATATGGACGTGTTTTGAAAATAGAATCTGTCTCGGGTTTCAGGCTGAGCTAGGTAAAAATGCAGAATCATTGAAAATATTGGCTGTTTTGCACAGAAATTTCATCAATGTTCCCCCTTTCATGTGAGACTGATAGGTACAGAGAAAAGGATGCTGGTGCTTCTACGGCCCAGAGTGACTGTTCACAATGGCCAAAAGTGATGACGAGCATCCCAGTGCCATGAGACTGATGAGACTTTGCCATTACTTGCGACAAAAGGACAACCAAATGCAACATTTGTGCCGTTTCAAGTAATGTTCAGAGATCAACTGAATTCGAAGGTTCCCATTTGAAATGGGTCATTTCGTAGCTTTGTGCATCGTAGCCTTGATCACCATCTTCTCTATAGCACGTGAATTACAAATAAGAAACTTAACTAGAAAAAGCCACTGTTTCAACTCCGAAGGTCAATTGGAATAGAAACTCTATTCTGGCAAAACAGAAAAAAAAAAAAAAAATAGAACATGAAATAGATTCTAACTTCTAAGCACCTGAACTCATCTAATCTGCAATAGCACGAGGTTTTTCTTCACTGTTGTATAGTATCAAAGGCAATTGCTTGAAAATTCTTCTTTGATTTCATTGGTCTTGATATCGCTTGTAGCAATGTAAATTATTCTTCTTGCCTGTCATGATTAATATATTTGCAGCTCTTTTAGATTCGAATGATTGCTCTTTTGACCAAATTTTCTTTTAAAGAGGCGAAATTGGATTGAATAGGACATATTAGTGGCTATTGTGCTGCAGCATAGTTTCAAATCTTGATAGTCAAATTTTCTTTTTCCACCAGTTCTTAGATGATTAAAATGAGACATGTGCATCGTCAATCTCTCAAAGTGTTAAATATCTATCTTCTTGTTATACTTTTACGTGGAAGATAACTCGATGACGAGTAAGTATGTTTGTCAGTGTAATATATACGCATTAAACATGTATTAAGTTCTTGTGGGTGTCCTTTTTTTTTTTCTTCAAAGTTAGGACTTGTTTTACTTCTATCTCATGATGTAATTTCTAATCTTGTTTCTATCTATTGAGAATTTCATCCTTTAATTTTGATCTATTCAACATGTGGATTGTCGCTTAATTACTAGTAATATAAAAAGGAAAACAGAGTAAGTACGGCCTCGTTCGAAAAATGGTAGTGGCAACTATTCATATCACCAAGGTCTAAACTTTTCATGAAAATTGCAGGCAAGAATAGGGAAACTAATACAAGATTGAAAAATGTACGGTAATTTAAGAAAGTTATACATATTTACAAAATCGGCACATATGCAGTTATAAGAATTTCAGGTAGAAAGGTTACTATAAACAAAAGTTGTAATGACACTATAATAACTTGAATTTTTACTAGCTTAATAACAACTCTCGATGTTCTATTGACCGAAATGTCCTCCGTGTCTCATCCCACAATGACCTCACCTGCGGGTGCATTTGGTTCAGCATTTTGAAAGCCCATTGGGAAAATGCAAAGTAATTTAGCCTAAAGGACTTTAGATAATGCAAAAACCGTTTGGTAAACTATGTTTTGAGAATCAACTTTGAAAGAAATGCCGTTTGGTAAAAAACACATTTGAAAAGCTCTTTGAGTGATTAATATTAATTTTTTAAAATTTTATTTGTTTAAAATTGAAGAAAAAAATAATGTATGCAACTTTTTAAATATAAATTTTGACAATAATACTAAAAAAATTGAATACATATATAATTTTTTTTTAAAAAGACCAAACCCTTCATCATAATTTTTTAATTTTTATTTGCTTAAACTTAAAAAAAAAGAAGATGTATGCAACTTTTTAAATATGAATTTTCACAATAATGCTAAAAAAAATCAAATACATAAATATATATATATATATATATATTTAAAAAGACCAAATCCTTCGTGGAAATTTTTTAATTTTTATTTGTTCAAAATATAAATTTGAAAATAATGCTAAAAAACCAAATACATATATATAATTAAAAAAAAAAGACCAAACCGTTATCAGAATTTTTAAATTTTAAATTATTTAAAATTGAAAAAAAATAATGTATGCAACTTTTTAAATATAAATTTGAAGAACTGATACATATTGTGACCATCTTGAGGTGGATTCGAGAAAGTATAACATATTGTTGAGCAGGCATCAATAACCAACCCTCTTGCGAGATAGCACTTATGCTTCGCACAAACTATTCCAAGCCCTACCAATGGGCAATTAATATGCGTTTGGTAACGATTATGTTCCTGGAAATAATTTCTGATCAGAAATAATTATTTTTTATTCTGTTCCTAGGAACAATTTATGAGCAAAAAAACGCGTTTGGTAACTATACAAAATTTCTGATTCTAGAATAGAAAAAGAACAAAAATACATTTGGTAACTACATAAAATTTCTATTCCAATTCTAAAATTTTATCAAATTATAGAAATTCTATTGATTAATTATATTTATACTAAGTAATAAACATATTAACTAATCAATTTTTTTATTAAATAGTAAATAATAAACTATAGTATAAATTACAAATATAAATACTAAATAATCAATTAAAATACAAAATTAAATATGTATTCTATAAATAGCAAAATTTCAATTCATACTTCATATCATTTTTTTAAAAAATAATTTTATTAATTTTTTTCCTTTTTTTCTTTTTTTTTTCTTTTTTTTCCTTTCTTTCTCTCCTCTTTCTTCTTCAAGGTTGCTGGCGACCGGTAGTGGTGGGCGGCGAACGGCGGTGGATAGCAACCGCGGCGATGGCAATAGATGGAAGAAGAAGAAGAGAAAATCGAAGAAGAAAGGAAAATACGGGCTTGATTCTTAGATTTGTTTTCGGGAACAAGAATCAACTTTTTTTTTATTCTTGATTCTGTTCCAAATCTACTTCTAGAAACAAGCAAAATAGAAATTTGTTTCCAAGAACAAAAATTTTACCAAACACGATTCTGTTCTAAAACTACTTTTGGGAACAAAAAAATCAGAATCTGGCACTATTGAGATGGTTACCAAACAAGCCCTTAGTTTCTCATTAATTATTTGATCGATTTTAACTAGAGTCGCCAATAATGTTAGGAGCTAAGTAAGATGTGGGAGATCGCTTATTTCTGCAAACTAGATATTCATAAAGCCGGGGACTTTGTGATGCTAGAGAAATGTAATTCTGGTCATGGGTGCCTTTTCCTTTTATAATATGCTTTGGATGCAATCTTCCCTCTCTTATTCTTTTGATTTTTTTAGGAGAAATGGAAATCTAAGTAATCATGTACGGAGACTCAAAAAATAAAAAAAAATTAAATAATAACAAAGAAAGTAAAAGATGAAGAAAGAAATAACCCGAACCGTACCAGGCAACATTACACATATACAATGTCTCGTTATTTAAGACAGGATTCCCTTGAGCTATGCATAGTAAATAATAGATATGAGTTTCCTAATCTAGGTGACAAAGATCAACACTTCACTAGATGAAACCGGATTAATTCTGACTGAACTAGTCTTGTAAATTAATAATAATCTAATATGCCATCCAGACTTTTGTATTATACATTTACGATTTGCTTTCAGGACTATTCTGATTTAATCTAAGTAAGTGCTTGCGAGTAAAAAAACAGCTAATTGAATGCTTATGAGCTAAGTAAAGCTATATGCATGACCAGAAAGGTAAAAAAATTCCAAACTTTTAGGGTGGACGAAAGCGCAGGTTAAAGGCCAACACTACGTAGAAAACGACGATGAGAATACTTCCGAAAACCGTAAATAACAAACTACACACATACTGAATGTAATGTAAAAGCAAATCTAAAGCAACAGAAACGTACTGGATGAAGCAAAATCATGCAGACAACAACGAAGTCAGTCCGAGATACTTCAAGGGACCGAACATGGACGAAACATACTCTGTCCAGTACCATCATGCAAGGAGAACAACTAGGCGACCTGATTCAGCCGCTGACAAGTTCATATGAAGGGGATTAAGACAGCGAATTTCATATTAAATAACGTGAAAAATGAATCCTACACCTTTTGATTCTCAAGCTTTTTCTTCCTTGTCGCAACCAAAATTTTCGAGTGTGAACCACCTAGGGTTTGGCTAATGGATTGTCAAGCTTAGACTTAACTCGAGCTCTCCCAAGCCCATACCAATTCGCGACTGACTCAGCGGTCTCCGTGGCTTTGCCGTTCGCTGAGCACCATCGGAGCCCGACGCTGCCATTGCTGCTTCCTTCCCGCTGTTGCTCCCACAACAGCTACCAAAACCAGTCGTCAGAGATCCCCCTACTCACCCGACAACCCGCGGTCGCAACAGCTTTGCCCGAGATCCGCCCGCGACCTCCGCACGCCTGCCGTCGCCTCGGCACCAACGCCTGCGACGCCCCTCATCATCGCCGCTGGCCAGCTCTCGCCGGAGCTCCGACGCCAGCCACCCTCCATTTAGCGCCGATCATCTTGCTGCTGTCCTCCCCTTTAGGTGGTTTATTTTATTTTATTTTATTTTATTTTTCATTTATTTTACTTTATCTTTTTTTATTTTAGCTTCTAAGTTTAGTTATTTAAATTGAAGCATTTGATCTCAAGGTTCATTTCATGAGTATTGTAGGCATTAACCGCATGGGTTTTGTCCAAAATTATTGTAATTATTAATTTGATCTATAAAACATCGGATCCTTTTTTTAATTATATTAATTTTTGGGCATTTTGATAGTATATTAATTGTTAAATCATTATAATTATTAATTTGATCCGTAAGACTTTGGATCAGATTTTTAATTATTTTGAACATTTTTTATATGTCTTGATGTTTAGGGTTAAAGTAATCGTTAATTTAACCCGTGAGACAACAGGTTATTTTTTCGATTATTTTAATCATTTATTTGTTGAATATCTTGATTGCTTAGATGTAATATTTATTTGATAATTGATTGTCTTGAAAAACACTAAAAAATGAAAAAAAAATCAAATCTTGCATCGGAATGTTTTGGTTTAGTAAATTAAGTCTGCATTTTTAATTTTGGGAATAGAGTAGGATTGATTTTTTTTTTTTATATAGATAGGTCTTAGATAATTTTTGCACGTTTTAATAATCTCATTTTTCTTAAAAAATATATATATTTTTCTAAGATACGATAAGGTTTAAGTCAAATTATCTCTAAAATAAATTAGAAAATTATTCATTTTAGATGGTTTAATTAGGTTTCCTTTTTATTACAAATTTTAATAAAAAAAATACAAAAAATATTAGGCGCAAGTCAATTAGTTTGCATGTTAGGTTCACTTAATTAGAAATAGCTTGTTAGTAAAATTAGGTCATATAGTTAAAGTGCATGTTTTAATTTCGAGATAAATGAAAACCCAAAAAATTATTTGCTTTGTGTGTTTATTTCTTTTGATGCAATTTGTTTGATTCATTAAGTGTTTAATAATGATTGAGCACGCATGTGATCTCTCTCTTGCATGATAGTAATTTAATTTAAAATAAATCCAAGCTACTTGCAAAAACATTTTTGAAAATAAAAAGAATGGTACCGAACGGGCATTAGAGAAATCTAGTGTAATCAAGTCCCCGTAACCAAAGTCTCTGGTTCGTAGGAGTAAAATAATTCTCCCGTTATTTTACTTAGGTGTCTAATCGACCTACCATAAACTAATTAGTGACGACTCCTAAATAAAATTCATTTGCATGTTAAAAAACAGAAACCTAAGTCGCGAATTAGTATGGGTTTGGGAGAGCCCAAGTTAAGTTTAAAGACTTAGTACTCCATTAGCCTAAACCTAGGTTGTGTATTCGAAATTTTGGTCGCAATAGATATTAAATGAATGGAATTGTGACATGGATGAGATATTATGAAATAGAGCCATTTTAAGGTTCCCTATGAAATGAGACATGTAATAAAGCCAATACGAAGAAGTTCCAGGAAGTTATAAAAAATGTTAGGCTTCACTCGTTAGTAGTCTCCCACTTGAAGACAATTACACCTGATGCACCAAGGTACTTCGCATCCATCTCCTTCAAAGAGTGCATTTAGTTGGGCATCCAAAGCCTTTTAGGCTAAAAATTGGTGTTTGGGAACATTTTTTGCAAAGATTGAGAAAAAAGTAAGCCTTTGGAAGGCTGAAAGCCTAAGGCAAGTATGAGGTTGCCTTGAGCATTTAGCCTTCTCAGCATGCTATGAGGGAGAAACAAAAATTTTCTTCCCAAAATATCCTCACTGACATTTTGTTTTTTGGGTTTTTCCCTCGTGTATGTTTGTTCACCTCCTTCTTTTTTGAAATTAGCTGGCGAGGTTGCGTGGGATTGCAACATACCGCGACTAGCTGGAGAGAGGCTGGTGTGGTTACGACGGTCATTGCTGACCAGTCATGCGATCTTAGTGAGTCGCGGTGACCCCCCACGAGTCGCGTCGCCGCGACCTGGATCTAGATCGCACGACCTCCGCAAAGGGCCGCTTAAGGTCGCACAACCAAGTGGCCCTCGCCGAGGTCGCATGACCTCCGATGACCAAGATTTGGGTTGCGGCGAGGTCGCGTGACCTTTAGTGATCAAGATCTAGGTCGCGTGACTTCCAATGACCTGAATTTGAGTCGCGGCCAAGTTGTGCGACCTCCGGCGACCTACCGGACCAAATCTGGGTCACATGAACTTCGGCGACCTCCTCACAGAGGTCATAGGGGCCGTGCGATCTGGGTCACAACAACCATTGCACGGCCTTGCGCAGAGGTCACGACAACCTAGTTGAGATGAGAGCTAGGATCTACTAGGTTGGGAGTGAGCGGCCAAATTCAAGAAATGCAGCAATAAGAACAAAATCAAAGAGCCACCTAAAACAAGAGATTGAGAGATCTCTCGTGTAAAAACTTGGTGGCGGAGAAGTGGACAAAACTTACATGAGATCAAAGCCTAGGATCTACTAGGATCGACCAAGATTTGGGTCACTGTGACCTTCGTGTAAGGTTGCGCAATGGTCGCTGCCACCTAGATCACGCAGTCTCAGCGACCTCCACATGGAGGTCACGGCATGACGGGTCGCATAGCCCTTTGGTAAAGGTTGCCGTGGCTTAGATCGTGATCCCAACCCTCGTCAAACCACCTACTCTTCGCCGGACTGCCTGCCCTTTGCCAGCCAACTCTTCTCCTTTTTTTCTTTTTTTTTTTAATAACAAAAGCCTTTTCCAAATATAATTTCTCCAAATACTATTTTGCTCAAAAATACTTCATAATGAACTTTTACAGTACAATTTACCAAGCACAATTTGTAGTTTGGAAAACTTCTTTAACTCAACAACCTTTGCATTTCCCCAAAGACTCCTCAAAAGCCTTTCCGAATGCACCCAAAAACTAGTAACTGGAACTTATGCCTCTACGATACTCCTTGTCAATTAACACAAAGTAATACCAATGATAGTAGTGCAGAAAGTATGCTTCTCTTTATCTACTACCTTGGTAAATATATTAACTAGATTTTTCGAGTCATCAATCTTTTGCGACTTTAACTCGTTATTTTTCAATGTTGACTTGATGAAATGATAAATGCCTATTGATATGTCTAGTCCTTGAGTGATAAGTTGCATTCTTTGTTGGGTGTACTGCACTTTGACTATCACTCCACAGTATGCTCATTGGCTGCTTTCGATGTAACTCATCAATGTGATCTTGTAACCACATGATTTCCTTAGAGGCTATAGAGTCACTACTTTTTATAGTTGAGATGCCCAGCTCACTGAAATACTTGCAACTGTAGTGATGTATCTCCATAAAAAAGAGTAATTTGATGTATATGCTAGATTTATCTATATCCACTTTAGTGCATCCTAATGCTCTTTGCCCGGGTTATGCAAATATTAACTCACAACTCTTATTGCTTATGCAATGTCTAGTCTCGTGCTCACCACGAAACACATCAAACTTCTCATCACCGATGCACATGGGACTGCCACTATTTCATCTTTCGAAGCTTTTGTACTTGGAAACATATCATTGGAAAGTTTGAAATAATCCACTAGAGGAGTTACAACTAGTTTTGCCTTATTCATGTTGAATCTTTTTAACACCCTATTTATATAAACTTTCTGCGATAGCCATGATTTCTTATTTTTCCTATTCTTGATGATTTTCACGCCTAAGATTTTCTTGGTCTCTTCCAAGTCTTTCATAACTAACTGTAATGTCAACATCTTCTTCACTTTTGCGATTCTCTTCATATTAGAGCCCATCAGTCTGTCATCCACATATAAAGAGAGATACACTATATCATTAGACCAAGATTGTGCCGAGTGTGAATTGAATATGAGACCTTTGTTTGAACCCATGTTTAGAGCCATTTTAAATCCAAGTCAATGAGAATCTCTTAGAAAATGGAGTCATTCACTAGCAAAATATTTGTTTTCTTATTTGAGGAACATCACACATTTAGGTTGCATTAGAATTGAATGAGTTTCTACAAGTCAAAACTCAAAACAAAATGCATGTAGTCTTGGTGAACAAACATCACACGTGATTTTCTTCTTGAGTGCAAATTTGTGCTTTCTTTTTGTATTTGGCCTACTTAAATATCATTTATTGTCACCACCGCCCGCAACGGCAGCGCTGTCTTCGCGCTCTCACCCTCATCCAGGAGGGGGGAGTTCGAATCCCAGCACTGTCGTTAGGGATCCTTAAGTGTGGCGCCTTGGTAGTGGGTCCTGGGCTAGTGCCGCCCCTAGTTTACCTCATCAGCTATCAGCTGTACGGGGGTTCCAAGGTCATCAAAAAAAGAAATGTATTGTCATACATGGTTCTCATTATTGATCCATTCATTCTTTATTGCAAATTGAAATATCGATATAAAAAGTCCATTTTTTGAGTTCTCTTCCTTAGCTAATAAAAATGTATTAAATTCATAATCTCACTCACCGGGACAAAAAAATAGCTGCCTAACAATTGTAGGCAAAAACAAATAAGAAGAACAAGTGATAATTGTGGTGTGACATCCCAGATTTTCAACCCTGTTTTCCATTGAATTAATCGGGTATTTCATTGGCGCGCCTATAAGGCTGTTCTCAGAGCTGATCACTCTCGAGATAACTACACTATCTAGAGAAGCCATTAAGGAATTTTAATGCAATAGACTTCAGAATTCGACCAGGAATCGGCTACTCAACCGTATTCATCTTATGAGACCATTACAGTATGGTTAAAAATCGATTTGAGCTAGGTCGGTTTGATAGAAATGTGTGGCTAAACGTGGTGACTCCACTAAATTGGAAAATTCTTGTTGGTCGGCACTAGACTAATTTTCCTATTGTTTTGGTATCCTGTATCCGTATTTGAATTCTTGAGATTTCCATGACAACCGAGAGTCGCCAATGTGTCAAGTGGCTTCGTTGTGGCTCGAAGAAATTCGATCACGGGTCATTTGCACTAAAAATATCTGAAAGCTACCCGGTAGTCTAGGTCGGGCTAAAATCGCGCCAAATTGAAATTAACAGCGAATTTGAATCCAATTTCAGATATTGAAAGTTATATCATATCACAGGTTATTTTAAGGAACATCAACTCAGTCTTAAAAGATTTTTCTGCAAACCAAGACTTTTTAGGAAAAAATCGTCACAATGCCGTTTTGGTCCAGAAAAAGTCAAGGATCGTTTTTCATCACAAAATTGGAAAGCAAGTAGGATCAATTGGTGAGAAAAAATGTCAATTTGATCATTGAGGTGTTGGTTGAATTTATAGAGGCCAAATTGGGATAATTTGAGGAGGGTTGAGTGTTTAATTGGAGGAAATCCTTAACAAATTCGTTTGTCCCCCACCCCCATGACTTTTGGACCATTTCCCTAGCTTGTAGAGGAAGTTTGAGGACTGAGGTTTGCCATGGAAGACAGCCATGCAAGGGGGATAAGGTCAAGGGGACAAAGGAGGATAAAATATGACCAAGTGGACCCCTTATCCCCCATCTCTCCCTCTCTCCCTCAATTCACCGTCAACCGCCCCTTCCATCTTCTCCATTGTGTCATGTGAAGACCAAAAACTCCACAAAGAAGTCGTCAAAGCCAGTTGAGATCACCGGATCAGCCATACGCTGCCGTCACCGTTTGTTGCCCCCGCGCTCACCCGCATGTGCTTTCGCCTGACCGCGCGACTCCGACATTCAACCATGTCTTCAGGCCTTATCGAGCTCAACTGGAGCCTGTTTGCCGCCGTCCCGCCGCTGTGAGCCACCGTCTGTCTCCGCCGAAGCTCCACCTACCCGTCGCTGGCCTTGTCTCGCTCAATCGGCCTCGGAACAGCCGCCGATCAACCCCGAACAATAGCTAGGTCAGTGGGTTTCCAGGGTGGTCTAAGCCCGTTTTGGCCCGTTTCCCGACCCCGAAAGCTAGGCCCGCTATGGAGAAAGTTGAGCCTCGGGGCATCCTCGACGTTTTGAACTGCTCGGTTTGCAAAACAAGTGAGTTTTACTCACTAAACCTCGCTTAGTAGGTTAATAATGCTTAGGGGTTGATTAGTTTAGGCTAAGATGGATTAGGTGGTTACATTGGATAAAATTTGTGAATTTAATTAGTTACCAATACATGTTAGGTGAATAGTTATTGCAATTAGAGCTTAGACAAGCTTTAGTATTTATCTAGAGTGATTTGGAAATTTTATGGGTATGTCTCGGCTTCCAATTAGGCATTACGGGCCTAAATTGAATTTATTGGCATTTATTTAATATTTTATGTTATTATTTAATTAATTTTTTTTTTTTACGGAAATTCAACCGGGATAGCCAGTTACTAGAATTTCGTACTGATTGCAGTGGTGCTATCTGTTTATTAATTGAGCATTGGTTTGTGAAAAATGAGTGAATTAGTGATTATGGGAAAATTATCCCAAAAAATTGTGAATGTTTGTATTTGAGTGGGAAATAACCATGAGAGGTTGTGAGTGGATCTAGAAAGCCGCCGAAGTATGGCCATGCCAGTTGGACCGTGATTTGCCACCTGATAGAGGTCGTGCCAAACTGGGCCGAGATTTGCCACATGTTAGAAGTCGTGCCCAATCAGGCCGTGATCTACCACCTAATAAAGGTTATGCCCACTAGGCAATTACCACCTAAATATAGGTTGTGTCCTTTGGACCAAGATTTATAGCCAAGAATTTGATAAACTATGCTCGTTGAGCCGTGAGTAAGATTTGAGGTGAAATAGTTGAGATGATCGGGGAGTGATCTTGCTGACATGTAATCGACTGAGTTAATCTGATTAATTGGAAGACATGAGTGTCAGTATATGCTATTTGAACTGACTTGTAGGAAGGAAACTGAGGCAAAGATAAGTCCTTTGACTCGTGGTTGTGCTTAGGCAGCCCCTAGGGCATATTTTCTTCATAATCGAGTCTTAGAGGGTAGAACTCACTGAGACGTAGTCTCACCTCGCTATGGGACAACATTTCAGGCCCATAGATGGCAGCACCTCTAACTCCTCCTGAACATTTTGGTATACCAGAGGAAATCATTGAGATAGGTTATCACATTCCAATACCCCACCACCCCTGAAGGCTTGGAATATGTACTGATGAAATCCACTGTTTGGGTTGATGTGGGCGCCCAAAAGATGTCCCATAAATATCGGTCGTGGTATCATCATTATAGTGATGGACGAAGGGTGGGCTCAGTACCAGAATCTGATGTACCTCTGTACATTTTAGAGTTCGCGTTTGGGAAGAGGCAACAAATCCTAAGGGTGGCTCGGTCATAGACGCGGAGGACCCTGACCTTGAAGACCCAGGGACTCCAGTGTATTTTGTTGGAGACTCCCACGGGGGTGTGGAAAAGGGTGAAATCGTGGAGGATGAGGAGGTGGAGCAAGAGGAGCCCAAGGAGGATCCAGGAGAGGATTGAAACCCCACCCCTGTTTGTAGACTTTGTTTTCTGAACCTACTTGTTTAGAACCTGACTTAGTAGTTCGCCTTATATATATATGCATTATGGTTTGCAATGTATAAAGTGTGGTTGTGATTTTTAGGTTCTAAAGATATGTCTTACTTTCCTATCCCATTGTTTTATTATCTCGGGATTTTATATCTGCTTCTGCATACGTATATTAAAATGAATGGGTCGGCGATGCATCTTGGGACATCACTAATTAGTCAACCAGGTGAGGGATGGGCGCGCGCTCGAGAATTGGGGCATGACACGTGGACCACAATCGAAAGACACAAACGTTGATGAATTGCCCTAATTGACATTAAACGAATGGGCAATAGATCCCGTTGGACAAAGCACAAGCATTTCATCAGAAGTAATTTTAGCCGAACAATTTTATGTCAAAAAGGATAATTGGTTAAATCAAATATGTATTTTAAGTTTAGGTATTCTTGGTGCTATATACGAGTTTTAGATCTTTAAATTTCTTACATGTGGTATCAAAGCAAATGCATATAGGTTCATAATCTAATTGATGCATAATCTTAATGCAATCACATGTATAGTTCCTAGATTTCAAGGTTTATAGGTGATTTCGGGATTTCATTCTTTTGGTAGCTTATTTTTGATATTGATATGGGATTTTAGTTACCCGTTACATGCAAAATCTTCTTTGCAAATTTCGTGCCATAACTCGGTCTATGTAATGAGAATTTCAAAAATTGAAGGGCATGTGAACCGGAAATGATATTCTGCAATTTAATCATTTTGCTTTTTATTTTACACAATTAATATATGTCTTTCGTTACCCATCTAATAATTCTTATACTCTCTGAATTTTGCGTCCTTCATCTGAGCATAAAGAGTTTCACACTTGAAGATTTCGGCATGAATAAGAGAACCGAAATTTATGTAGTGCAATTCGACAATTTTACTTGTTAGTGCACAAAATTAGTTAGGGGGTTCTGCTCTACGTTGAATATTTGTTTTACTCTGTTAATTTCATGCCGTGATATGATTTGGATCGTTAGAATTTCGATCCAGCAGTTTCATAGATTTTCAGTGTAATTACCTTCTGAGCGAGTACCCAAGCTTCATATCGGATGTCTACTTCTTACTAAATGTCCAAATTCCCTTCATTATCGCATTATTCACAGCAATTTCAGTCTCTTTTGCAGCTTTAATTTCTGATTCAGGGCACCTAAATCGAGTTTAATGGTGCAAATTCCTTCTAATTGGAACGTCATTAGGCTATCAAATAAATGGTTTACCTTCGTGAAAAAGGGGTATAAGCTGGCGCGTGATCTAAGCCAGAATGACCATACAAAGGAGGAGGAGAAAGGAGAGGTATACTAATAGAGTAATTTTTCTCATCAGTTACAAATGGACAGGAGTGATTTTTTCACGATCTTATGGATGTGGTCAAGAAACTATATATCTTGATTCCTTTTGTGTATGTAAAAATCCCATTATTCATTTCTTTTTAGAACTTTGTAGCCCAAAATGAAAACGAAATATCGTCACAAATTGATAGAAACACAGGGTTTTTTTTAATCCTTTTCATCCCCTATAATTTTAAAGTTAATGCTTTCACAAAAGGCTTTCTAAATCTAAAAGAGATCAGTCGATAGAGACAGAGAGATCTATGCAAAGATGCAATAAAAATACAAGGTCCTGCCCATTGAACCCTCAATAATCTTTCCTGCTTCAGTACTTCCTCAACATTTTATTGACTCGTATATTTATAGATGAGGAATAAGGAAAAGCACCCTTTAGACCCTATTATAGTTGTCTCATAGTCAACTAACTGATTAATTCAGTACGCATGCTCCGGTGCTAAATGCTGGTGCGGGGACAGTGGTCTCATCCTGTAACATGATATACTCCTCCCATAATTCATCCACAGACTGACCAAGAAGGATCACGAAAAACGCATCGGAGTACAAACTCTCCATCATTGCGTTGAGGTCCGACACGAACCCACGCCTCTTCCCGCTGCAAAACTCCAGGAAATACGCCGTCACGGCATACCCATCGTCCCATCTGGAACCAGACCCTCTCGGCGGCCAATACTTTGATGGCCATCTCGCGTTCAACCGGATGTAGTCGGCAATGCCTGTTATAAGGCCAATGGGGGCAGTATCACTACCTGTCCATTGCCATACGCGAGCGCTTTCGTGGTATACAATCCCCGTGAACTCGGCCTTCACGTCACCGACGTATGCTTGGAGGTAGTCTGCGTCCACTCGGAATTGGTTACCGTTGTTGGTTGCGATGGTGGGGGGATATCCATTAGCGACAAAGCTCTCGATGATCGCAAGCACCGTGGAGTAGCCTCTTACCCCACCGTTGCTTTGATTGAACGTCTCCAAGACGAAGTCAGAAGCGGTTGATAAAGTTTCCAAAGCGAATATAGATCCGATCTCATTCTTGAATCTGTTGTCAGTGGTGTTGGAGGTGTTGTCAAGGACCTCGCAGATAAAATCTCGAGCTTCTTGTGTTGGTTTCAGAGCAACGAAGACAAAAAATGAAGAGAAGAAAGAGCTTCAAAGTGTTAGGGAAATCCCTTATGATGTTTTGAAGATGACAAAATAAATCAAAGGCTACTAACATGTTTGATGGTTGAGTAATAGACCATGCAGATGTTAGAACATGTAGAGGATATTATCAAAGTCAGAAGACGACCAGAAGACTGAACGTAACATGTCCAAAATATATTCTGAAGATTTCCAGACTTCTGTGTCAAAGTCTGAAGACTACCAGACTCAAGACTCAAAGTCTGAAGACTGCCAGACTTTAGTGTCAAAGTCTGTTCTACATCAGAAGTCTGCTCACTCTGACAAATTCCAGACTGAACGTGAATGCTGAACTAGAAGACAGACTCTATGCTGAAGCTGAACTGGGTACAGACCTTAAAGCTAAATCTGTTCAGAAGCAGATATGTTCAGACCCAGATTGTAAAGTCTACAGACTCATATTGTAAAGTCTACAGACTCAGACTTTACATCCAGATTCAATGAATCGTAACTCAAGCCCAATCATACAACGGCTAGTGATCTGGTTTGGATTCCACATCAAGATTGATTTGATTGATTCAATCTAATTGATTGACGATTGGATCTTGAAGACAAGAACTTTCTACACGAAGAAGCTTTACTTATGGAAACCAAGATTTCGTTTGTATGGGCGATCGGAATCAATTTGGGATTTTACCTTTGTCACTCAACGGCTACTAAATCTTCTAGATACAGAGTTGTCCAATGGGTATATTGGAAGACGATTCTCCGGGATACCGTCCAACGGGTAGTTTGGAAGTGGAGGAGTATTTAAGGAGATCATGGACCGATGAGCAAGTAAGAGACGGAGCGTAGAATTTATAATTCCAAAGTCCGAGCGATCTTTGTTCATATACTTGTCTCTTGAGAGCTTAAACGTTTGTAATCGTGAGAGAAATACCAAAAGAGTGACTTAGTGAGATAGTGTGATCTACTACTAAGTGTTTGCACTCGAAGTTGTAATCTCTTGTTGATTGCATAGTGGAATCCAGCCAAGAAGGCTGTTAGCGTGGGAGAGTGGACGTAGGCTTGGATTAAGGCGAACCACTATAAATCTTTTGTTCTTATTCTCTTCCCTAACTCCTTTATTTTGTTCATACTAGCACTCTCAATTGGTATCAGAGCCAAGTGCTCAGTTTATAAAAGTGTTTTTACTTTTGAGCTAAAGATTCTTTATGGCTAGTATGTTGGCACCAGGACTTATGGAAGGGCAAAGCAACACAAGGCCACCATATTTTGATGGAAAGGAATACGACGTATGGAAGAACAAAATGAAAGCATTCCTAAGATCCAGAGATCTCTTACAATGGGATGTTGTGGAAAGATGAATCAACCCCATTGCTGCGTCTACATCAAATAAGAATGGCAAAGACAAAAACACCAAAGCCCCCGCTCCTATGTCTCGGACGGAGTTGTCCAAAAGAGAAGCGCTTGATGCAAAAGCTATTTATTCTTTATATTGCGCTTTGTCTCTTGCTGAATATAACAGAATCTCTTCATGTGAAACAGCAAAAGAAGTTTGGGATAGACTTCATGTTACATATGAAGGGACCGATCGTGTAAAAGAGACAAAAGTAAACTTCCTTCTCGGCAAATATGAATCCTTCAAGATGAAGCAAGGAGAGTCAATTGGAGATATGTTCAACCGTTTTACAGAAATTGTAAATGGTTTAGCATATCAAGGTCAGCCAATTTCTTCTCCAATGAAGGTCAACAAACTCTTGCGAGGTCTCTCAAAAGATTGGAATCATGTCAAGACCTCAATCCGGGAGACTCAAAGGATTATGCCACTCACCGTTGATGAATTGATCGGCACTCTTCAATCCTATGAAGTGGAGCAACTCAACGATGAAGATCCCGAAGGTAAGAAGTCCATTGCTTTAATATCTAATGCTGTTTTTGATGAAACAGACTCAGAAAATGACATGGACGACGAAGAGCTTGCTTTTATGATCGAGAAATTCAAAAAGCTGAGTAGAAAAGGAAGGAAGTTTAGTGAAAGAAGACAATACAAGCAGAATGGCCAGAAAAGAACAATAAAAGAAGATGATGAGCAAGGAAATTTATGCTTGATGGCACATTCAGAATCTGAGTCTGACTCAGACACAGACTCAGAATCAGAGTCTAACTCAGGCACAGACTCAGAATCCGATGAGGAAATAAAGGAAAAGAAGAAGTTGGTAAGGAATGTTTTTGGGCACATAATTCTCATTATGCTTGAAATTCGATATATCATTGATTGATTCAGATTTTATAATGATCATATTTTTTTTATTTGATTTTTTTTTAAGAAAGAATTGTGTGATTTGTGATTCGAGATTTAATTTGATACGTGTGATTATTTTTGATATCATGCTTAAAGACAAATGAATTTATTTGGTTTGATTTTATACTCTCAGATTTTATCATATTTTGCCAAATAAAAATCTGTTTTACGTGATATTAATTTATGATGCAAGATATTATTGTGCATAATATTCTTTCTTTGAATACGTTGTTATGATGAATTAAGAAAGAATATTTGATTATGGAGATTTCATATTTTACTCTAACGTCAAGGAAGGATCCAAATTGATGGATACCAAAAAAGGGAAATGAGTTGATTGCAGGAAATTCTTTAAGGGATGAATGATCGCAAATCTATGCAAATCATGATGCGATCAGAAATGCATCTCCTGCGAAGATTGGTAATGTTTTTTTTTAATCAATGGTATATTGCAAACATATACCATGGGTAAGAGAATATTTTTATCATCCCGCCTTGCAAATCTCTACGTGCATTTATTATGATTTTGGATGATTGTTTATATCTTTTGTCATAAATATAAGATATTGCAATTTTAGCACGTGACAGAAATATTTATTTTCCTTTTGCAAAATGCATATCTGAAATTTATGCTCAAGGAAATCGCTTTGATCTCAAAAGATATTACTGCATATTCATGGATATTCTTGCTATATTATTAGAAGATATATTCTATCTAGCAAAGTTGATCTGCAAATCAAATGGATATATTACATGACATTTTTGCAAATTGTTGAGGAAATCCCTTATGTGTCGTACGGAAGGTTGAATAGTTCTGAATTTTAATATCTGATTATTTTATATATGCTATTCAATTTATCTATTTGAAGGAAAGAGTATTATATATCACGTGGATATTATTACAGCTTATTTGTGGAAAAAGTTTGTTAAGTTTATGCAGGTTGAATTCGAGATGAGCTTGATTAAAGAAAAGAAAATTTTGCCTCGAATTTCAAAATGCAAGTGATCGTTGCGGATGTTGTTGCTACAAAGGAAATACTGGGAAAATATTCTGTTCAATGTGCACAACAACAATTGTTTCTATCCGCAAATATTGTCATGATCACAGGGGGAGAAAGCAAATCCAAAAGAAAAGGAAAAGAATCGTGATCATCTCAAAAAGGCAACAAATTGAGGGGGAGCATTGATCAATTATGGAAAAATCTTTTTGGATTGATTATGATCTTATTATGGATGGAAGGAAAGGTAAATGTGTCAGAATTTATTCTAAAAAATCCGGTTAGTGCATCTTTTATTACCTTTTGTCATTAAACAAATCTCTTATTGATATTATTATGACAAAAAAGGTACGTGCATTTTATGATGCATCCGTGATTTTTATTGAATATTTGCTGATATATATGATCGAAGTGAGCTATATTGCATATCTTCAATATTCGATTTACTTTATAAAAGCTGATCTTTTTGGAAATTATATGTCATATTCTCTACGTGAATCCATCATTATCGCTTTTTGATTATGACAAAAAGGGGGAGAAATTATGAATATGCATATGTGCTGATTGGTTAATATTATATTATCTATGGCATAATATTGAGCTGCGATTATTTTCTATATATTATTATGCTCAATTTATTTGCTATCTTCTGATATCCTTTGATTTAAATTAAAAGCATGTTTACAAATCTGCATATTCAGAGATTGTTTTGTCATCATCAAAAAGGGGGAGATTGTTAGGGAAATCCCTTATGATGTTTTGAAGATGACAAAATAAATCAAAGGCTACTAACATGTTTGATGGTTGAGTAATAGACCATGCATATGTTAGAACATGTAGATGATATTATCAAAGTCAGAAGACGACCAGAAGACTGAACGTAACATGTCCAAAATATATTCTGAAGATTTCCAGACTTCTGTGTCAAAGTCTGAAGACTGCCAGACTCAAGACTCAAAGTCTGAAGACTGCCAGACTTTAGTGTCAAAGTCTGTTCTACATCAGAAGTCTGCTCACTCTGACAAATTCCAGACTGAACGTGAATGCTGAACTAGAAGACAGATTCTATGCTGAAGCTGAACTGGGTACAGACCTTAAAGCTAAATCTGTTCAGAAGCAGATATGTTCAGACCCAGATTGTAAAGTCTACAGACTCATATTGTAAAGTCTACAGACTCAGACTTTACATCCAGATTCAATGAATCGTAACTCAAGCCCAATCATACAACGGCTAGTGATCTGGTTTGGATTCCACATCAAGATTGATTTGATTGATTCAATCTAATTGATTGACGATTGGATCTTGAAGACAAGAACTTTCTACACGAAGAAGCTTTACTTATGGAAACCAAGATTTCGTTTGTATGGGCGATCGGAATCAATTTGGGATTTTACCTTTGTCACTCAACGGCTACCAAATCTTCTAGATACAGAGTTGTCCAATGGGTATATTGGAAGACGATTCTCCGGGATACCGTCCAACGGGTAGTTTGGAAGTGGAGGAGTATTTAAGGAGATCATGGACCGATGAGCAAGTAAGAGACGGAGCGTAGAATTTATAATTCCAAAGTCCGAGCGATCTTTGTTCATATACTTGTCTCTTGAGAGCTTAAACGTTTGTAATCGTGAGAGAAATACCAAAAGAGTGACTTAGTGAGATAGTGTGATCTACTACTAAGTGTTTGCACTCGAAGTTGTAATCTCTTGTTGATTGCATAGTGGAATCCAGCCAAGAAGGCTGTTAGCGTGGGAGAGTGGACGTAGGCTTGGATTAAGCCGAACCACTATAAATCTTTTGTTCTTATTCTCTTCCCTAACTCCTTTATTTTGTTCATACTAGCACTCTCACAAAGGTCTCATTCTGAGAAGATGTAATGTATCAGATTGTGATGAGGTTTATGCAATCTCTTGTGTCTGCTTGTGGAGTATATATATAAGGTAATCTCGAGGATGAAATAAAGACACGAGATCTATTCATTTAATGTAGTTGACTGTTGCAACTGCACATGCTGTAGTGATTGTCGCCATCGCAGTATGTTTCTATCCCAGAAGTGGAGTACAAAGTGCGTTTATTAAGATCGCTTGGAATCATGAAAATTTTCAAAAAGCGAAAAACTGAATAATTAATCGTGAAAAATATAAAAGAACTAGACTTGTCCCACGTGCTGAGATGACAAAAGAGACTAAATACGGGCTAAGTCAATGAGTTAGTAGAGTGGAACCATCTAATTTGGCCACTTAAGTCAATGAGATTTCATTCTTAGAACACTTGAGTTTACCATGTCAAGATAGACATAAATGCAATCAATTTAAGCAATATGTATGTATTACAAAGAAAATCAACATGGCTCTAGATTGGTATGATTTTGATAAGCATTCAAGCACATGATCCCCATAGGTGCAATTCGTCCTAACAAAATTGACGCCTAGAGGAATTATAAGAGATGGAAGGGCATAACTCTTTATTTATTTATTTCTTCTTTTATAGTCAAGAAGACCCAATTTAAAGGAATAGTCCCTCGATCCCATACTGTCACGTAGGAGGGACCCAAGAAAAGTGCTTTTTGTTGATTCATGTGCGTATACATAATCGTATGCTTCTCGAGTATTTTTGTGTGGTGAATCATTTCGATCAACCTACTATGTTATTAGACATAAATGTAGTAATTGTCAATATAAAAGGTATAGAGGTATTTTTAAATTTTTATTGGTGGATGGGTATTGTGCAGCAATATTCATGAAATAATAAAACGAATACGTTTTCCCGATTGACAAAAAAAAATGGCCATCTTACTTGAAATGGTCGATTTGTATATAGGGAATTATCTCATCAAGAGATTGCACCAAGTACAAATTGAATATGAGACCTCATCTTGAACCTAGGTTTAGAGTTATTTCAATTCCGAGTCAGTTAGAATTTCTTGGAAAATGGAGCCATTTCACTAGCAAAAGATTTGTTTTCTTACTTGAGTAACGAACATCGCACATGTAGATTGCATTAGCATTGAATGAGTTTCAACTCAAAGACTCACGATATAATATGCATATATTTTTTATGAACAAACACCACACACGATTTTCTTCATACAAAAATGCATTCTATTTGTAATATCTCTCATTCCCATTTTTCCTTTTTTTTTGGGTCGTCTCCTATCCCCACTAGATTAGGTTGAATTTAGTGGCGTAATGCATGAAATTATAGTACCAAAATTACAGCGTAGGAAAATTAAGGGGGTTGTATCATTTTGCAAATTAAATAATGGGTAAAAAAAAAGGAATTTTGAGTTCTCTTGCTAAGCTAATAAAGGCCGAAAAAAGAAGAAGAAGAAGAAGAAGAAGTGGTAATTGGGGGACCACAATCTAAAGACAGAAACGTAGATGGACCGGCCCAATTGACATTGAGCAAAAGGGGAAAAGATCCGGTTAGATAAAGCACGAAGATTTCATAAGTTGGTGTCTATTTTGCAAGGGTCGAAGTAAGTTTAGCCATAAGATTTTATGGTCCTATTGTATCATATTATAATGAGAAATGGTTTTATATTAATACATTAACTAAAGTGCGACAAATTACATATCAATTGTCAAATAATTTTTTTTTTGGTGCAACAACAAAATAGTTATCTTTTGTATGAAGCAATATTTTATATGATTGGATGAGATTTTACACACAAAAAAAGCTTACTGAAATTATAAACCTTAACTATGAAATGCATTTTAATCACAAATCATTCATTTTATACTATCAGGTCTTAATCTTTATAAGAGTAATTATAATATCCACTTTTAGTGTAAACAAAATTTGCACAAGCCGCGCAAATCTACCATCGATTTAAAAGATTGGATAGTTTTAATCCTCAGATAAAGAGCGGATAAAATCCCTTGTATAAAATTTCATTTATACTGGCAGTATATTTTATATTATTCATCACTCTTTATTTTCTTCTCTTCCTTCTAGAATTATCTATAAAATTTCTTTATTAATGTTTTTTTTTTTAGAATCTACTTTTACAGTCAAAGTGACCCAATTACCAGGAGAAAGTATAAAAAAGAAAGACATTTAAAAAACATGAGTAATAGCATTAAAAAGGAGTAGTTCCTCATCCTATCACAATCGTGCGCTTCTTGAGGCATTTTTTATGTTTAAGTTTTTGAACCATCTCTATCAACCTGATATGTTGTTATTAAACATAAATGAAAACAATTGTCAGTTAAAAGGTAATGGAACTATTTTAACGTTTAACTGATGAACGAGTACTCTGAAGCACTCTTCATGAAGCAAAGAGTGAATTTTTATTTTCCTAATCCACCAAAAAATTGGCAATTCATATATAGTAAATAACTTCATCAGGAGATTGCACTAAATACGAATTGAATATGAGACCATGTACTAAGTCTAAATTTAAAACCAGTTCAATTTCGGGCAATCTTTTGGAAAATGGAGCCATTTTACCCGCAAAAGATTGGTATTCTTATTGGAAGAACAAACATCACACATGGAGGTTGCACTAGGAGGAACAAACACCACACATTTAGGTTGCACTAGCATTAAATGAGTTTCTGTTTTAAGTATCCAAAATTCTTATCCCAGGTTGATTAGGTTGGATTCAGTGACGAAATGCATAAATTACAAAGCACAGTATTTTAACCCCAAAAAATTAACAGTACCAAAATGGCAGTAGGAAATCAAGATATTGCTGGTATAGCATGTTGCAAATTAAATATTGATAAAAAAAAAAGTCAAAATCATTGGTTATGTTTCTTCAGAAAATGTTTCTTAGAAGTTTTATACATTTAGTATAAAACGCAATCTAATAGTAAATCATTCATTTGACACTATCCAGTGCAAAGGAAAAAAAATTACACAAGCAACATAAACTCACCATTAATTTAAGTTAACCGGCAATTATAATCCTCAAATTTATGGGGGATAAGCTCTATTGTGTAAAATTTTCTTTACATTGGTTATGTATGCTCTAATTTTCCTCTTTTTAAAATGTGATGAAGTTTAATGGGTATTGGTACTATAAATTGCTCGAGTGATAGCGTTAGAGATTTAAATGTACAAGACAATTGAGAAGTGATAACCAAATTGACTAGAATGTACTATTAGAGGAAAAAAACTTACAATTTGGTTGCACTATTTGAAAAGTTCATAACCCATTGGCAACAAAAAAAGTCTTATTACTTGACTCATAAAAATTTCAAACTTCTAATATGCTTTTTATCTATTTGTTTTCTGAAAAATACAAATATAAATCTGTACTTCCTTTGATATCATTTGGTCTTTTCATTTTTTTAGGGGTCAAGTTTGTAATTTAAAAAAAATTAGTGGGGCCAAAGTCTACGAAAGAGATAAATAGATACTGCATGTGAAAATTTACAGATATATAATATGAAATATAACAAATTTAGACCCCACTCAAATGAGGGTCGCGTTGTCCTTCGATCCAGTTCAAATGTTCATTGGTTGATAAAGTCTAGTTGGGTTTTCTCTTGGCTAAATCAGAAGTTTGCGAAGCTATGGTCATGTTTGACGATATCTCAGCAATCGTTTCCGCTCGTCATTTGGTGGTGTGAAGGTCTGTCGATAGTGCAGCTGTGACTGCACAGTGGTTCAGATTCTACGAAGAGCGTCGGGGTACCGTCATGGGCTCCATCAAAGAGGAATTGCTAGAGCCCATGTCAAGCGTTGGGAGGGACAAGGGAGACTTGTTGACATTAGTTGGGTCTGTTCATTTCGGGGAACTTAGGGAGGAGGATGGTGGTGGTTTTTTGGGCTCCTTTTGGGACAATTGAGGCTTCTTCAATGAGATCCGACCCATCAGGTAGTAAACTAACAGCTGTGCTTGTGGATGTTGTATCCTAGAATTGAAGTTCTAAGTATTTCTCTTGGCCAATTGGATGCGATTTAAAAGGCGAAGTTTGATACGAGTAATGGATATTGCACTTTGCAAATTACATATATACTACCTTGGCTTTATGCCACGCATGGTACATAGAAAAGGAGAAACATGAAAATTTAGTTATTTTAGTACAACGAAGAACTCATTCTAACACTATTAGTAAAATGTATTAATATGAACTTTGTTTTTTATATTTATATATTAAAATGTCCATTCATCTAAAAACTTACATTTCTAAAATAGTTGACAATAGTCTAACAAAACTTTCCATGGTGCCAAAGTACGGTATTCGAAATTTTATGCTCAAATCTCTTGGGGTCTCTTTCCTATTACATATTCCGGTCCTTTAGTGTTAGATAAAATTAGAGACTAAGAGTAAGAATGTTACAACCATTAAATATTAAAACATGTCTTCATTTACAAACTTCATCATATTTATATTAGATGTTATTCATCCATTTTGCGGAGATTCCTTTTTGTTCTTAATTGCAATTTTAATCATACTATTTATAGAGCTTTCTAACTCAATTTTCTTTTAAAATCCAGAATGATGTCCAATAAAATAATTTTTGTGTCCTTTTTATTTTCTAATGATACTTAAATAGGCCAAGTGCGGGAAAAAAAACACAATTTTTTTTTACTATGACCATATTACGACCTTTCTCATGTACTAACAAAAGCGCAACATTCATTTTCCCTTTGTAACACAACCTTTCAAGTATACAAAAAAAAAAAAAAAAATGTGGTTGACCTATGTGACCAAAATCACATCTATTAGTATTTGGTCCATAACCGGAATATCTAGACCTCTATCCGTAAGATCCAATTTTGGAAAAACAATTTCTGTACTTCTTTTAGGAGGAGGGAATTTTTTATTTATTTAGAGAAAATAAAGTGATTTGAGTGTCGAGAGAATACCATGAAATTCACATTAAGATGGAAGTGGACTATAATTGAGGGATTGAGGTACGTTGGTACAAGACATTACTTGCTGTCAATGTAGAGTGAGTCTGGTAGGCTAACACGTGGACATAATAGTAGAGAGAGAATTGATGGATTACTAAAGAATGCTACTCTTTTGTCATGGTAATAACATTTTATGCAATTTCCGGGTAAGTATGAAAGCCCGCGTTACATATGCCTCTGTGGTAAAAGAGAAATTTCTAATTAAGGGTATGAAGTGGGGTTATTTTCTCAAAAGAGAGCTTAGAGTAGATCATGTTTCAAAAAATGACCTGAAGTGGCCAAATCAATCTCTAATATGGGTCTAGGCTCACCGGAGGGCCATTTCCGATGACATGAATAGGGTAATTTTCGTCAAAATCTGCCATTGGATAAAAAATTGAAGAAAATCCCCAAATGATTTTCTATTTTTCACGTTTTCTTCCT
Source organism: Eucalyptus grandis x Eucalyptus urophylla (assembly GCA_028830015.1). Classification (NCBI taxonomy): domain Eukaryota; kingdom Viridiplantae; phylum Streptophyta; class Magnoliopsida; order Myrtales; family Myrtaceae; genus Eucalyptus; species Eucalyptus grandis x Eucalyptus urophylla. The sequence continues at coordinate 30,621,217 of CM054193.1, read as the reverse complement.
CTCCCTTGTTGCTCTCGCTTGATCCTTGACCGCGCCACTCTCGGTCTTCGCTGCTCGCCTGATCCTTGGTCGTGCCGCTTCCTGTCTTCGCCACTTGCCTGGTCCTCAGCCACGCCGCTCAGGTCTTAGCCGCTCGCCTGATCCTCGTCACTTGTCGCCCGCTCATCACGAGCTTTAGTCCACCATTTGCCATTCACCGTTCACCATCAGCTCTTCTTTCCCAGATTCATCGTCCACAATCTTTAAGTCGTCCATGAGCTTCAAGTCTGTTGTCTCGTCTGCAAGCTTCACTCACTTTCGATCGAGGTCAATGTCGTTCATATCGGTGCAGTCCGTTAAAGGGAAAGCTATCGTAGCTTGTTGAAACAACACGTCACCTAGGTATGGGCATGTCATGGAACATCACAACAATGGCACTGAGGCTCTCTTCCCAAACCCGAATGTCTGTTCCAATCACAGTAAAAAAACCTGCTCCTCTGAATTATCTTGTTGCAATGTTGTTTTCTTCGGTGGAGTAATTTTCCAGCTTTCGAAGAATGCTGGTGGATCAGCAATCTGGGCTTTGCCATGATTGTACTTGGGGGAATCATTAGGAGGTTGGCGATTAGAACTGCTGGGAGGGCGTTCACACATTTGATCAAAATTTATCATGAGGATCATCACAAGCTATTGGGACTCGAATAATACTGTGCAATCCCGTGTTCATGTTAGCGTTCACAACACAAGTTTGTCACTTATTGCAACATGGTCACCTTATGAAGAGTTTTTGCCAAGACAATTCTTCGAGCAATAGGATGAGGAATATGAGCAAACTGTCCTTTGAGGGTTCCATTTGTGAAGTGAGTTCTGCATCTTAAGGTCTCAGGAAAGAGTGCAGCATCCTAGATTCAGTTCATGTTGTCTGTTGGAGGCCTCATTGCAGCTACTTTGATTGGATTTAACAATGTTAATGCATCTATTTGTTAGATGAAACTCTCTGAGCCCTCCATTTACAGATTGGACTATTTATAAGTTGTAAAGCACAATTTTACAAATTGAGAAATCATCTTCTTTCAGCATGTTTGTTTTGAAAAAAAATTTGCAGACTTAACTTTCTGCATGAAGGCTTGTCATTCTTGTCCCTAATTCTCTCTTTAGTTATGGTTGTGTAGCATTCACAACATGCTTTGTATTGATTTATCAAAATGGCAAGGTGATGGAATGGTTGAGTGGTACATGTTCTAATTTCCCAAATAAAATCTTTCATTGATGTTCATTGATGTCTGTTAACTCTACAATATTCACGTGGTTGTTAACTTTTGTTTTCTCTTGGTTTTCTTGCTTATTCGGAGCAAGTAGAATTATGTGGCAAGTTTATCATATTCGATCTGCTAATTACTAAATGAAGTTCCATAATATGATTTAGTGGCATTATTCAATTTTCAAGCAATTGTCGTCACTTCTTTGAAAGCTCAATGGGATGCCAATCTACACTCATTGGTCAATACACTATGCTGTATATTAATGACATAGCCCAGGATGAACAACTAACCAGTAGACATGTGCCAGCAACTTTGTAAATTTTAGTTTGAGCTGTTCGATTGTTTCCTGTCCTAAACCAGCAAAAATTCCATCGTTCACTCAATTCAAACCAATTTTGTATCTAGCATGCACCGAAGGGAAAACTATTTTGCATATGGAAACATAACATCTGTGATAGCAAACTATTTCGTAGTTGAAGGTAAAACTGGTTCAAAAGATCAGTAATAAGCGCAACATATCATTTATTTTGGAATATGAAGATGAAAACTGACAGTCACATAAGTCTTGACACCCTTCGACAAAAAAAATATGTATATATAGGTCAAGTCCATGACAATTTCGTGTGAAACACTCAACGAAGAGCAACGCAGTCGGGGATGAGCTTGTCATGGGGTGGCCAACAATCTTTGATTCCTGGAGCATCTGAGAACTCCTTCATCCATGCAAATAGAAATGGAAACCTCTCACCTTCAACCACTTTGATATTGAAAATCTCCTCAAAGACTCTAAGTAGCTGTCCAACAATCCAATTGTGGTGTCCAGATATTCAATGGTGTCTCCGCTGAAAAGTTCTTCCCTCAAAGCTCTTCCTCCAGCTTATGCAGGTGCTCACTTCCCTCTGCAAGAGCAACTTCCTGCTATTTTCCTTCACTTAAGAATTTCTTCCGTCAAAGCTCTTCCTTCAGCTTCTGCAGGTGCTCACTTCCCTCTGCAAGAGCAACTTCTAGCTCCTTGCCTTCAGTTAAGAATTTCTTCCCTCAAAGCTCTTCCTCCAGCTTCTGCAGGTGCTCACTTCCCTCTGCAAGAGCAACTTCCTGCTCTTTGCCTTCACTTATAAAAGCAGTCGATATTGATGTAATATTTCATGGCATGCCACAGCTTGAGCCGCAAATCTTCCAGTGACTCTGCAAAACTCATTAAACAGAGTAGTCTCTTGTCCATCAGAAGATATAGGAAGCCCAGTGAAGAATTCATCCCCTCCTGTAGATTACCACGAAAGCATTAATCAGAGAAGTTGATACCTAGCTTACTGATAATAACACAGGACAATTACTAACTTAAGGATGCCATACAAATCGCCAAAGAAGAAGAATTTTGACCTCGTTTTCTGCAATGTCCAAAACCCGCAACTCAAGCTTTTGTCCTCACAGCTCCAAAACATTAGTAGTCACTAATCTTAATGTTAAATTCACCAATGAGCACATCTGCCGCATGAACAAACAGTTCATAGATCACAACGAGAAAAGCCAGGCATTGAAGTTTGAAGTCAGAGGACTGAACAAATGCTTTTGCTAGAGCAACGCTGGTGCAAGGCAATCCCAACTTTGCCCCGGAGGAGAACACTCCTCGCCAGCTTGGATCAATTTTTCGGGGAAGGGCATTAGGGGGAATGGAAATTCCTTTCTTTTGGGATTGCAGTGGCATGAATAGACCGAGGAGCATCGAAGAGAGGATCGGAACTTGGGATTTCACAATAATTGCTCGCGCAAGAGGAGCAGCCTTTGTGACTGTAATTTGAAGAGAGGCATTCGGGTTTGGGAGTAGGGTCTCAGGGCCATTGGTAAACATGCCTAGGTGACGCATTGTTTCAACAAGCTATGATAGCTTTCCCTTTAACGGACTGCATCGATATGAACGACATGGACTTCGATTGAAAGTGAGTGAAGCTTGCGGTGGAGATGACAGACTTGAAGCTCATGGACGACTTAAAGATTGTGGACGATGAATCTGGGAAAGAAGAGCCAACAGTGAACAGTGAACGACGGACTGAAGTTCGTGAGGAGCGGGCGAGGAGTGACGATGATCAGGCGAGGCGCGAAGACCCGAGTGGCGCGGCTGAGGACTAGGCCAGCAGCGAAGACTGGGAGCGGCGTGGCTGAGGAACAGGCGAGAGCAACAGGGGAGACGAAGGAAGAAAAAGTGAAAAATAGAAAATCATTTGGGGATTTTTTCAATTTTTTATCCAATAGCATATTTTGACCAAATTACCCCCTGTTCAAGCCGCCAAAAATGGCTTCTGGTGAGCCTAAGCCCTTATTTGAGACTGATTTGGCTACTTCATATTATTCTTTGAAACATAATCCACTCTAAGCCCTCTTCTAAGAAAATGATCCAACTTTGGCCCTTAATTGAATTTTTCCCTTGGTAAAATGTTGTGTGATTTGTTTTTAGGTGGTATGTGACCTGCTTACATATCATTTATTATCATACATAGTTCTCATTTTTTATTTATTCATTCTTTTATTGCAAATTGAATTATTGGTATGAAAAGACGAATTTTTTAGTTCTCTTCCTAAGCTAATAAAATTGTATTATATTCATAATCTCACTCGCCGGGAAAAAAAAGGCTGCCTAATACTAGTAGGCAAAAACAAAAAAAGAAAAAATAGTAAAAACTGTGGACCACCATCGAAAGACAAAAACGTTGATGAATCGACCTAATTTACATTAAACAAATGGGCAAAAGATCCGGTCGGACAAAGCACGAACATTTCATCCGTGATGTCAATAGAGCAAGGTAATGAGCAATTTTAGCCGTAAAATTTTATGTTTTCATAACATCATACTATAATGAGGCAAGCTTTTATATAAATGAAATAACTAAAGCATGACAATATGAAATAATATTTGGTATGATTGGATGCGTTTTAATGAAAAAAAAAGAGCATAGGAAGCTCTGGACCTTATGTATAAAACGCAATCTAATTATTAATCATTCATTTGATACTATCAAATTTTAATCTTTTTAAAAGTAATCATAGCATGCACTTTGAGTGTTAAAGAAAAAAAGAAGAAGAAGTCTACCCAAGCTGCCCAATTCCACCGTTGATTTAAGAGAATGAGTAGTAATGATCTCCAAACCAATGGAAGATAAGGGCCTTTGTGTAAACATTACACACAAGTTTATTGTTCCTTTTTCTAAATGTGACGAAGTTTATTGGGTATTAGTAGAGTAATTTGTTCAAGTAATAGTGTCAGAGATATAAATATGCAAGAAATGGAGAAGTGATGATCATATAGTTGCATTACTTAAAAAAATTTGTAATTAATTGGCAAGAAAAAAAAAGCTTATCACTCAACTGCATTCCACGCATAAAAATTTCGTGTTTTTAATATGCTTTCTATCATTTTCCTTTTTTAATTCAAATGTAAATTTTAAAATTTTTAATTGTTTAATGTCGTTTTGTCTTTTCATATTCTAATGGGTCAAGATTATCATATGGAAGTGGGGCTAAAGTCTACAAAAGAGGCCAAACATACAATGCATACGTATATTCATAGATGTATTCTAACAAAATTAAAAATTCAAGACTCTACTCGAATAAGAGATGCTCCATTCCTGGATCCAGTTTAGATGTTCACATGTAAATCAAGTTTCATTGGGTTTCATTTGGGTTAAGATCAAAAGTTTGTACAGTTGTGATCATGTTTGAGGATATGTCGGCTATTGTTTCCAACGCCATCAACTTGGCATCTTCACTGGCAATGTGGAGGTCTGACGGTGGCACGGCCCCGGCCATGCAATGGTCAAGTGCCACGAAGAACCTTAGAGCACCATTGTGGGCTCCACCAAATAGGGATTGCTAGAGCCCATTTTGATCATTGGGAGGGAGCAGGAGGACTTTGTTGACATTAGTTGGGTCTTTCAGGGAGATAGGGAGGAGGCATGGTGGTGGTGTATTGGGCTTGTTTCGGGGTGGGGCCTGTATGATCAAGCTTTTTCTTGGGTGAGATCCAACCCATCAAGTAGAGGACTGAAGTCGTGCTTCTTGATGTCGTATCCTGAAATTGAAATCCTAACTATTTATCGTGGCCAGTTGGACCAGGAAGGGTTTGATACAAGTGAATTTATTGTGCTTTCAATTTACATATATACTAGCTTGGCTACCCATGCCATGCATGGCAAATAGAAAAAAGAAAAGCATGAAACTTTAGTGATCTTACTATAATGAAGAACTTATTCTAAAATTATCAGTAAGACATACTAATACGAGCCCTTTCTTACGATAGTTAAATATTAAAATGCCCATTTCATTTGATAACTTGCGCTTCTACGATAGTTGATAATTAGTTTGTGATAAAGTAGGAAATCCAATATCGTGTGCTCAAATCTCTTTTGAATTACATGTTTCTACCCTTTAGTGTTCTGAAAAATCCTAGTCTATGAGTAAGGGAGAGTGTTCCGACTTTTAAAATTGAAATATGCTCTCATCCCCAAAATTCTTCATATTTATATAAGACGGTTTTCATCAATTTCATGATATCTCACATAAAGAGAAAGTGATTTTTTTTCATTTCTTTCTCTTCTTGATTGTAATTTTGATCATGCTATTTATTGAGTTTAAATTTTTATTTTCTAAAGATACTTAACCAGGTCAAATACAAAAAATACAACTTTGCATCACTATGACCATTTGAACACAACCTTTCGAAGGTACAAAAAAGATGCACAACATTTTTGGTCCATAACTGGAAAGTCTAGACCTTTGCTGCGCATGACAACGCTTCTGTTCCCGGGAAGAGTTTTTTTTTTTCAGAAATGATTCTTTTCTATTTCTGCTTCGGGGAACAATTTCTGAGTAAAAGAACCCGTTTGGTAACAATACAAAATTTCTACTCTTCGAATAGAAAAAGAATAGAAATGCGTTTGGTAACGCAACAATTTCTTTTTTGTATTTATTCATTTTTTATTCTTGCCGACGGATCGCCGCCGCCCACCTGCCGGTTGCGGCCGTTGGCCCACCAGCCGCCGGCTGCCGACCGTCACCGCCGGCCGCCGCCGGAAGCCCATCGGCTACCGACGATTTTTGGAATGGTCCTATTTTTGGAAAAAATAATTTCGTGTACATCTTTAAGGAGGATTTTTTTTTTTTTAGAGAAAATAAAGTGATTTTAGTGTTATGGAGACACCATGAAATCAATATTAAGTTAAAAAGGGACTGTATTTTGAGGTTGAGGATGTACTGGTTCTAGTTGTGCTTTTTTTTTGTCATAGTAGTAAAACGTCGTACTTTGGCCTACTTAAATATCATTTATTATCATATATTGCTCTCATAATTGATTCTTTCTTTCTTTCTTGCTTGCTAATTTAATAGTTATTGACAATTTGTATATGTAATAGTATAAATCTTCTTGAACTTCGTAACACAAAATTTTCATATTATTTTAATACTACTTATGAAATAATTATGGTTCTTGAAATTTGATAGACATTGACGATTTTTTAATAAGTTTCAAAAATTTCGTAAAAATTTTTAGAGACAATTTTATTTTGTTTTGATATAAGTTTAACTATTTAATTTTACTTTGCATCGTGTCTTTTTTGTAGTATCATGTCGTATTTTATATGATGGATGTCATGTCCCGAACCTTACTCTCATAGCGGGAATGCGACATCTGCCACATTGGAATTAATTTGTAATATCTCAAGAAACATTGTCATCCCATTGATTTCTTATCTTTCCATTAAGCATATGCGGAAACATGCAATTTTCAACACCCAATCGGCGACAACAACAATGGATAGTAAGGAAAACACGTACACATATCACATATCTCCCATGTTTTATTTATTTATTCGGAACATTTTAAAATTTACAAGCTCACCACTCCAGGGCCATTTCAATACGGTCATCCCTACATAAAAAGATATAAAAAGGGGATTTCACAGGCTTCAAGGGGAAATCTGTCTCCTCTAGCAGTGATTTAACCAGAAACGCCCCCCTTACGTGGGACTTGCTACCTAGGCACCATCCACAAAACTTAACGGCATGGGAGGAGCACGTCACTCCACTAAGAGATTAAGAGAATTGGCTTGGGGGGCGGGGGCGGGGGCTGGGGCGGGCGGGCGCTGAAGACGATCAAGCTGCTGTTCCGTCACCGATGTCCGCCGTCGTTCGCCGCCATTCGTGATCTCAGCTGCTGCGTTGGCTAATGGGCCGGACACGCGTTGGTCCCGGTTTGGCACTGTTCTTGGTCGAGCTGATTCGAAGGGGAAAAAGATGTCGTTTGGAATCCTTCGCGAAGCTGAGATTTCGTTCGTTCGTTGAATCGTAAAAGGCCCTGTTGCCGATTCGAGCGTTCGTCACAATGCGAACGTCACGGGCCAGGTTAATATCTATTATCCTTGCTTTGCTTTCCGACAGACTTCAATCGAGGTCGATGTTCTTTCTTTTAAGATTAAAGCACGCGTTGGACGCGATCGGATTGTTGCCTTGTTCCGAATGTCGCTGGTCGATCTTACTTCGAATCAGGCCGTGAATTCGAGCCCGAGACGGCGTAATTTTACTTCGCAATTTTGTTGACCACCAGATGTTCGATAATATGCCTCTAAGTCGCAGACATTGAATAGATGGCGATTTCGTTGACCCATCCTTTTCTTAGTGCATTGATTCTGAACGTGTACCGTTCTGTCCGTCTCTCCTTTGTATTGGCATGTTTCTTTGCTGCATTCGATGACGATGGCCACTGACGAGAGGGATCGGCATTCAAACGGTAGAAATATGTTTGTGTACTGGACCTGCAAGATCTTGATCTTATAGCTGCAAGCTATGGATTCATTCCTTTAGTAGCTGCATATTGATACTGAAATTTTTCTACTGTTGGCAACTTGATGCTGATTTCTTCCTGAGTTACCTATTGTCCTCATAATTTTTTCTCATAATGAGAAACGAGACCTATTTGCCTGTTTTGTATAAAGCACAGCGTTGAAGTTCCTGTCATGTAAGAAACTGGTTTTGGGAACTGGGTGCATTTCAGATATGTTGTTTATTTTCTATTAAGATGATTAGTAGTGAATGATCTCAAATTTGTTTATGTTATAGTTTGATTGAACAGCCGTGTGATTGTTGAGGATGCGAACATCATTCCTGCAGGAAGAAACCGGTGTAGTGAGACATGAAATTTATGTTTATCATTGCCAGGATTAGCCCACCAGTTGTTCGTTAAAATTGCCCAGGGAAAATTGTGTTGAACATCTCACTGGATAAGCATCTTTTGCGAATGTATACTAGAGATGACAACAGTATATTAGAGATGATGTAGAGAGGACCTTAAACGAGCACAGAAGTACAGATTCTGTACCTGCACTTGTCCTGCTTTACTCTTGGTCTGAACTCAATTGGGGATAGGGCTTGTCAGGCTGCGGACCTCTGAGTCCATGATGGAATTTTGCACTGGTCTGTGGTGAGGTACTGCTTGGTTGGTGCATCAATTAGACTCCATTGAAACATGATTTTCCCATATGGGCAGTTTATGCTAGTTTTTTGTCTGGAGAATTCTGTGGTCTCCTAGTGAACGTGCATGCTTCAAAAAAATCCTTTTTTTACCTGGTCATCTATCAAAACACTTGGGTATGGATAGTGCTCCATACTTTTTTGGAAAATGACTTCCACCTTTAAAATTAGGAAGTCATTTTCCTTATTTTTAAACTTGGTATTTTCTGGTCAACTGAAGTCACTTTTCTTTGACCAGCTTATTTTCCCACACCAAACACTAAAAAATGGAAATAGAAATTTTCTGGCAAAATATTTTCCTTCAAACAAATAGAGCCTAAGTCAAAATCGAGTTTCATCTTTCCAAACTACCTTTGATCATAGTAGAAATATAATTGGTCTTTAAGGACCACATACTTTGTAAATAAATACTCATTTGCATCTATGCATAACCACCTAATTATGCACGCGTGCATCCCCTTTAACCTTTTTTTCTTTTTTTCTTTTCATTAATTCCTCTTAAACCAGGTTAACTACATATATCCTAAAATAAATTTCTGTTATTCTTTCTTCTATCATTCGTTTTCTTTGTTTTAATTCTTTCTCTCCACCTTCTTTCTTTGATAGCTCCTAAGCTCCTTCCTTATCTTCACTGTAGGCAAACTTTGAACTCCATTGACGCCATTTTCAATATCTCGATTGCTCATCTTTCATCCGACCAGTGAGCCTTGACGAGTGGAAGATTGCCACTTGCCAATGGAGCCGACAAACAGAGGAAGTTCTTCGTAAAACAGCCTAGTGAACTGAAGGTGGCAGAGACTGTTGAGTGGAGGCAGCAGACTACCACCACTGACCGAAGCCATGGAAATTGATAACATAGCTTCGGGTGAAGGATTCACTCCTGAGGTTCTGGGTTTCATCCAGCTTGCTATAGATCAGGTAACGCTTGGCACAGCCGATTGTATTAAGTTGATGAAATGCTTGAGCTGAAGTTTGAGTCTGATTCCTTTGGTGCTATAATTGCGTGGGAACTTGAAGTTGAATTTGGACAAGAGATGTTGAATAAGTTTTTCTTTGTAAGTGTTGTCTGTGGATCCTTGGTAGTGCATCTGTTGGTAATCGACATTACATGCGGCAAAATCGGCAACAATCCCTAGAAGGTATAGGTTTTCTTTCTCTCTTTTCATAGGTGGTAATTTATTGAAATAAGTAGGTGAAGTCTAGCTTAAAGGAAAAACAAGCAAGGCCGAGTGCAACAAAGGGAAGTTGGGTGTACATGGGGTGGTTTAGTCCCCTTTTCAGGAAAAAAACGGAGTCAATCCAGGTGCTGTAGGTTGAGAGGGAGGGAGGGATGGATTTGGGTGCTTTTGAGTTGTCTAGGAAATGTGGATGTGTAGTATGTGCCTATTATAAAGATGAGCAGCGGGTGATAGGTTTGCCAGGACAATTAAATTGTCAAAAGCTTCAATCACTGGGATAGGACTCCGTGTTAAGTTTCATAAGGCTTTTGAAGAGGCAAAACCAGAGAGGAATGAAGAAGATGCAATGAGATGGCAAGCCACCAGGAAAGGTGTTTGCTTGACGGTGCAATCCTTTTACCACCTTTTGACTTTAGCACCTAGGGAAAATTTAAAACCAAATTTACTTGGAGCACGAGAATAATGTCAACATCGGTTGTACCCATGGATAATTGGTTGGGTGGTTATTTTCTTTGGCACTGTGGTGTGGATATGGAAAAAGAAAAAAATCACGAGAAACACAGAGTTTACATAAGTTATTCGGTGGAATAAAGACAAAATCCTGATTGTCAATTCTGACTTGCGAGGGCTTCACAACTGGGATCTCTCTTCCTCCTTATATGCCATAGCATTTGTAAAGGAAAATGACCTAGAAGCTAAAACGACAGGAAGCTTCTTGAATGTTTGAGTGAAACCTCATTAACGAAAGAAAAGCCTCTGAGGTACCCATGATAAGACACACTGAACTGAGCAACATGTAGTTTCTCAAATTAGTTCTCATTTTTGCTGTGCTGTTGTTAGAGCTGTATTAGTTTAACTGTTAGGCGGGATTTGCATCTATATTGCAGGATGAGTATGTGGTGAGACATGCATTTGTTCCATTGGTAGTTGCATAATGATACTGAAACATTTTTACTGCTGGCAACATGATGCTGATTTCCTCTTGAATTTGCCTTTATGCATGCATGCGTGAGGGAATTTTGACTTTTATTCTCATATTTTTTTCTCCTAACAAGTAACAAGATCTATTTCCTTTCTTATATAAGGCAAAGCTTGCGTTGGACAGCCTTGAAGTTCCAGTTGGGTAAGACACTGGTTTTCAGTAACCAGGTGCATTGCATATATGTTACTTTATTTTCTAATTAAGATGATTAGTATTTCGGTCTTAATTAGTGAATGATCTCAGATTGGACTCTTTGATTGAACAGCTGTGTGATTGTTGAGGATGGGAACGTTATTGCGGCAGGAAGAAACCGGATAACGGCCTGCGTGTCCTGCCCAGGGGGACAACAGGAGCAGAGGAGCCTGTCGTCATGATGAGATTTCACGCCGTTTTCCCAAATCTCAGATGCTCATGCACATGTTTATTCCCTTCTTCATGGGTCAGTTCATCCGAAACCTGCACCCATCTCTCCAAGCGCTTCTTCAGACGTGCGAGTCATGCGACCTGTGATGGTCCTACAGTCTCTGGACACCATAGGAATGAAAACCCAGATGAAACTCGGGAGGTTCTGGACAAATTTCAATGTCCAGATGTTCGTTCATTTACGAAGATGATCGTGGGTCGCTTGCGAACTGGCTGCCTTGATGACGCCCTGAAACTGTTCTATGAAATGCCTGTGAGAGATACAATTTGCTGGAACACGATGATCAAAGGCTGCTTGGACTGCGTGGACTTGACGACGGCGGAAGAGCTTTTTGATGAAATGCCTGAACCAAGTGTTGTTTCGTGGACAACGATGATAAATGGGTTCTTTCGATTTGGACAGGTTGAGCGGGCAGAGGTATTTTTCAAGCAGATGCCCATAAGAGATCTTGCTGCATGGAATGCAATGATTCATGGGTATTGTGAGAATGCCAGAGTGGACAAAGCTGTGAAATTGTTTGAGCAAATGCCTTCCCGAAATGTGATCTCATGGACTTCGATGATTGGCGGGCTTGACCAAAACGGTAAGAGTGAAGAAGCTTTAAATGTATTTGAGAGAATGTTCAAGTCCAGTGTTGTGCCCAATCCGAGTACTTTGACGTGTGCATTGAGTGCCTGTGCAAATGCATTGTCTTTTCCTCTTGGCATGCAGATTCATGGTCACGTTCTCAAGTCAGGATTCTGCCTTAGCGTATTTGTATGTGCTTCTCTTATCACGTTCTATGCTAACTGCAAGCAAATTGAGAAAGCAACCCAAGTCTTCTATGAAGCAGTGCATAGGAATGTGGTCATATGCACGGCTCTTCTAACTGGTTATGGCTTGAATGGTAGGCATGAAGATGGCCTGAAGGTGTTCAATGACATGATGAGAGCAAGCGTTCTTCCTAATCAATCTTCATTTGTAAGCGCTCTAAATTCTTGCTGTGGTTTAGAGTCTCTAGATCGAGGTAAGGAGGTCCATGCTTCAGCTGTAAAGCTGCAATTGGGAAGTGATGTATTTGTTGGCAATTCTCTTGTAGTCATGTATAGTAAGTGTGGGGCTGTTGATGATGCTGTTGTAGTGTTCAAAAGACTCAAGGAGAATAACATCGTCACCTGGAATGCCATTATTTGCGGGTGTGCACAACATGGCCGAGGGATGTGGGCTATGGAGTTGTTTAGCCAAATGATACGTGGACTAGTACAACCAGATGAGATCACACTCACGGGATTGCTTTCTTCTTGTAGTCATTCTGGGATGCTACAAAAGGGGAGATGCTTGTTCAGATATTTTAGTGAGAACACTTCTATCGAATTGAAACATGAGCATTATGCATGTATGGTGGATGTTCTAGGACGATGTGGGAAGCTAGAGGAAGCAGAGGATTTTGTAAGAAACATGCCCCTTAAAACTAACTCCATAGTGTGGCTTGCTTTGCTTAGTTCTTGCAGGATGCATTCTAACCTAGATTTGGCAGAAAGAGCTGCAAACTATATTCTTGGCCTAGAACCACATTGTAGTGCTGCTTATGTTTTACTGTCCAACTTCTATGCTTCTGCTAATAGATGGGGTGATGTCTCGCGATTAAGAGTGACTATGAGGGATAAAGGGATTGTGAAGCAACCGGGTAGAAGTTGGGTTACTATAAAGGGGCAAAAGCATTTATTTCTTTCCGGGGATAAATCCCACTCTTTGAGTGAGAACATATATTGGAAGCTGGATTGGTTGAATATAAAGTTGAAGGAATTGGGTTATCTTCCAGATAAGAGGTTCTCTCTCCATGACGTGGAAGATGAACAGAAGGAAGAGTCATTATTTTACCATAGTGAAAGGCTTGCTATTGCATTTGCATTGATTACTACTGTCGATGGTAGTACGATAACTGTAATGAAGAATCTTCGCATTTGTGGGGATTGTCATTCTGCAATTAAACTGATTGCGAAGATTGTTGATCGTGAGATTGTTGTGAGAGATTCCAGCCGCTTTCATCACTTCAGGAGTGGCATATGCTCTTGTGGGGATTATTGGTAGCGAGGGCATAAGTTTATTTCTCCTGTCATGAACCTGTAAAGATCCTAAATTTGCTCATTATGTTAAGCATTGATGAGAGTGGATTAGCTAACACAAGTACTATTTAATATGGGCTTGCTTTTATGATGTAATAGACAATGAATTCATGTGGAATCCATGGCTTTTTTTATCAGCTTTGGTTTTGTCTAGGAGGCCAAGGGAGTTCAAGTATTTCTCAGCTGTATGAGTTGGGTGTGTGGAAAGTTGGAGACTTGGGAGGAAATCTTGCATTGGATGGCATTGCCATCCACTGGCTCCATGCAGGGATTTCTGTTGAGAATTGAGTATTATCACTTTCCTTATGGCTTTGATCCCACCATAAAAAAAAGGAAGCTATTCACAAGTAAGATATCCCTTCTACGGAATTAAATTAAGTGAGAACCCAGAGCCTTGTAAATAGCTACTTTCCATCTCTCTCGCAGAGAGAGGTAGAAATTGCGGCATTTAGAGAGAAGGAAGTACTGCTTGGTAAAATAAAAGAAACCTGCCTTAGAGAAGTAAGTATCGCTTGGTAAAAGAAAAGAAGCCCCCCCCCCCCCCCCCCCCCAAACAAAAGAAAGGTACCTTCCCTGCCTCCTTTTTTGTGATTTGGAATTGAAAGTCGGTCCTTTTTTGAAAAGTCCCATCAATTCTTGTCCTCTATTACATTCTTAGAGCCTTTCTGTCTCTTCATCAGGTCCATGAGATGCAACAAAAGCTTCTTCATCTCTGGATGAAATTCGACTTCACCTAATGTTCTCTTACAATTTTGCTGGATCTCTTCAACAAATCAACAGTACTGAGTGAGATTACTTTATTTGTGGTGCCAAAATGAGTATTCTCATGTTGTATGTGCTGTCCAAGTTGAACAGATGTTAGTAATAGAAATTGGTAGTCATAAGAACACAATTATATCTCAGTGCTCTAGCACAATTGATCAGTTATTGATTTATGCTTATGTATTGCACAAGTAGTGAAAACTATTTCCTTTAATAGTGATTAGTCAACTCTTCATTTTGCAGTTTTCAGTATCCTAAGAGGTCTGTCTCCCTAAGAGTTCTTTTGCATTTCTGGTGGATTTTTTTGTGTTGTGTGGGGTTGAAGTCCATAACTCTTGTGCCATCTATTTTCTCACGTCTGTCTCCCTAAAATTGAGAAATGATGCTTTTTATGAATGGCATGATGTTGTAAAACGATTGGTATCATGGAGGAGGTGTAGAGGTCTTTGGATGAACGTGTGAAGCAATGGGTGATGCTACAGGTTGTGATAAAATGAAGTCGGAGGAATTGAAGATAAGCTTGAAGTGATGGACAATGTATTGGTATGCATTTTTAGTATTTCCTTTTAATAAATTACGGCATATATCGTCGATGATAAAAATGATTTACAAAAGTGGCTTTATACTTATGCCATTTAAGGATACTATGTCCTAGCATTAATTATAGATTGGTCGATTATGTAAAATTTCCTGCAACTGACGTGTACTATATATTTCTAAATTTTTTTTCTCTTTTTTGTTCTCGTTTCTCTATGTGATGATCGAGATTCAAGATTACTCGAATTTATACAATTTCTCCATCGGGGAGAGACCAGTAATCGTAGAGAACTTGTCAGGTGGTTAGCATGACATCCGTCGGTAAAAGAGTTAGCAAAATATTTTAACCCCTTATAAATGGATTGAAAAGGGTTTTATAAAAACAAAGCCGGTTATAAATGGATCCAAATGGGTTTACCTCATGCTCATAAAACAACACATTGTAATTGGGTTGTCTACTGCTTTTTAGTTGTTGGGGCCATGCACAATGCAGCCCATATGTATTCTACTCAGAAAAAAATTGCTTCTGCACATATTAGTATCATGTGATCGATTTTGCCCCGGCTGAGGTTAGCTTGTTTCAAAACGCTTAGAAACAATATGAGCTTTTTTATAATTTCAAATTTGAAAATGACAACAGTATCCTTAATTTTTGAAACATTACGACAGAAAATGACACACACATATATATATGCTGGTATCGTTTGTGCAAATCACAATATTAAAAATATAAGTACTCAAAAAGAAAAAAAAATCCATTGCTTGTAAACGATATCAAACTCATGACACCCATTCCCTCCGTGCCAACATGCCAAAATTTTGCATACACTGTTTTCTTTTGTACTTTTAACTCTTTCGGATTCTTTTATTATGAGATCATTTTACTTAATTTGGTTGTTCTCATTTATTAGAATAAAAATTCTAACTTATTATACAACAGTCAATTCAATTATAAACTTTCTAGTTTGTCAATTTTTGTCTTAAATATTTTGAGGATTTATCAATCTTGGCTGGAAATCATTATTACATTAACTTTGCCACAAATTCAGAGTTGAGTCACTCCCCTCTGTTCAAACTACAAACTGTCAGTTTCTTTCTGTCTTTGTTTTTGGTCAACTTTTTTTTTTTTTGTTACTTTGCTCGTCATAAAAATTACATTTTAATATTATTTCATATTTCGACCACGAATTATTATTCATGGGTAATGCCTTTTGTCTAAAAAAGGAGAAATTGTAAACTTTCCTGCTCAGCTGGACTTCACACGTTCTAGTGATGAAATCAAATTTTGACGTGTCAATCTCAGCTCAACTTGATTCAAATTACTGACTTGGATTTGTTCCCAAGGAATTGAAGGATAAGAATTTTACAATGAAAACTTATGATCTTCCACAGATTAAGTTCAATTTTTGCAGTAATCACTGAACAAATTCCTCTCCACCTATAAATTAGAACATAGGATACAAATCGGAATTCACTCTTAGCCACAATCCAAAAACTGATTATCATCTATTACGTCGACGAATGGAAACACAATTTTAAATTTGATCTGCTTGCACCATTACGATTATCCCCCTCATTTGAAAATTTTATTCCACGGATACAATTTACCATGGAATATTGGGTCATACACATTAGATAGATAGGTCTCATACCATAATCATCCTTTTAACAATTAAGATTTAATGGATTAAATTTAGACATGATATTATTATGGTGAAATTCTAGAAGCTAACCCGTATGCATTAGTGGTACAATTATCAATTGAACAGAAATATTGAGTGAACTTAGTGCAAAACAAAATTTACTTTGAACCGTCCAAAATACTAGTCTCAATACGAATGTCAACTTTACGATTCAGATTTAGTTTACAACGTATATTTTAATTTAATAATATCTTACTTATTAGATTCTAAAACTTGCCTCCACATTTGACTTGTGGTGGTGGCATATGGCACTTTTGATGAGAAATTAAAATTGTCCAAACTTCAAGGCCAAATTGAAGCGACAAAATAATTGCAGTAGGAAAGTGTATGTGCGAAAATAGAGAATGTTTAGTGCTCCAAAAACATTCATAATTTTTTTTTCTCTAAAGGATATTTAAAAGTTCATAGCACTTAATATAGAATAATTACTTGGGTGGTTGATCACATGATGCTTTGAAAGCATCCAACATTTTCTCGTAAAGACACACTAGATGAGATGTTGCTGGCTCATTTATATAATATATTATTTAAAAAAAAATCCATTTATATAATATGTTATTTAAAAAAAAAAATTCTTTATTCACACATGATTATTATTTGTCACACTTTTGTCGGTCCAATGGCGTGTCTCCAAGCCGATTCACACATGTCCGTAAAGACTAGAAGAGAACACACAATTGGCTCTTGATTAAGAAAATATTATAGGTCCGATACCCAAAATCTTTGACCGTCAAACCTACCATCTTGGTGCACATGGTGCCACCACATTTTTTATAGATCATTTCTTTTCATAATGACAAAAAATTAAGTAATCGTTTAGTGTCTGGTCCACTAATATAGAGGTACATCAATTATCACTCACAAAATCGCCACATACATCAAGCTAACCAAGATAATATACCTTGATTGAAGGCATATCATATCACCGAGCTATGACATAATTAAATTTTGCATATATAATAATTATGTATTTTATGAGCATGCGTTAAATTATTAATTAGTAAAGAGGAAATAACTACTCAAAGGTTGGGAACGCCATTTCTAGGAAGCCGTCAAAGTTTGTCTTATTAGTAAGCCTATCACATAAGCTAATCTAATGAAAGGCAATATTTCATTTTCCATGTAATAAAAAGAAAAATGAAAACTAAAAAGATGAAAGTCATTCCTCAGAACTGGTAATTAATTAAAAGTTTATCTTATGTTGACCGGTCAAGCGCATCAACAATCTAACAATAAATTAAATATTCAACAAAGAAATTTGTTTCAATAAGAAAATCCAAATAATGTCGTGGTATGTAGTTTTAAATGAAAGTAAGTCCATGTGTTTATGCCTTATCAGGTATCTTGTTCCATTCTTATGCACCAAGATTTTCCGAAGGTTTCTACTATTGTTAATAGAATATTGTTCTTTTTCTGATATGCTTATATGTGTGTATAATTATATATCTTTTGAGTCATCATGTGTTAAATTATTATTTAGCAAAGAAGAAACGATTACTTATAGGTTGGGGATTCCATTTTGAGGAAGCCAACAAACTATAATTTATTAGGGAGCCTATGACCTAGATCACGGCAATCCACGACTCTAAATTGTTTGTTAATTCGCACAATAAGTGAGTCAACTAGATGATCTATTTCTAATCACCACTTTTGTCGGCCATATGGCTTGTTGACTGGTCAAGTTTATCAATAATTTAACAATGATCCAACATCAAACAAATTTTGTGTCAATCATATGCGGTATTCAATGAAAATAAATCCATTTGTTTACACCTATTAGATAGCTTAGTCCATCCTTAAGCATCATTATTTTCCAAGTTTCTACTATTATTAATAGATTAAATATTATTCTTTTGCTGTCATACTTGATTGTGCGTGTTATTATATATGTCTTGATGAGTTATGTGGTAAATTATTATATAGCAAGAAAAAGACTTCTCAACAGTTGGGGATGAAATTTCGAGGAAGCCAACAAAGTAGTTTTATTAGTGAGCCTATGACTTAGCTCACGAGAATCCACCACCCTAAAGTTGTTCCATCGTTTTGTACAATAATTTTGTCAACCTCATAGAAGCTTGTGTCAATAAGATAATCCGAATAATGTGGTGGTATGTAGGGGTGAGCGGTTCCAAGTTCCTTACAAGTTATGCCTAGAACTTGGAAACTACCTTTGGGTATAGGTTCCTCATTTTTTGGAACCCGGTATCTACCCATCGGAACCAAGAACTTAGAATCTACCCTGTCACAGGTTCTAGGGTCGATTCTAGGGTCCAACGGGTTTTATTTATTTATTTTATTTTCATTTTTAGTTAAAAAATAATATCCTCTTGTAGTTAGGGTCCAACGGGAATCCCTTGATACATTAACTTCACATATACACAACAATAATATCCTCTTGCAGTTATTTTGGGTGAAAGACAGAGTTCATTCTAAAACCGAAACAAACTCCCTAGACCCTAACTGGCGTATTGGATGGAGAAGACCCCTACACCAAGAAGGAAGGAGAGAGAGAGAGAGAGAGAGAGAGAGAGAGAGAGAGAGAGAGAGAGAGAGAGAGTACAAGGAGCTCGAGAAGATGGAGGAAGAAGGGCAACGAAGGTTGAGGGAAGTGAGGGGGGTGAGAGGTGTCAAGGAGAGAGAGTACAAGGAGCTCGAGAAGATGGAGGAAGAAGGGCAACGAAGGTTGAGGGAAGTGAGGGGGGGGGGTGAGAGGCGTCAAGGAGAGAGAGAGAGAGAGAGAGAGAGAGAGAGAGAGAGAGTACAAGGAGCTCGAGAAGATGGAGGAAGAAGGGTAACGAAGGTTGAGGGAAGTGAGGGGGCAAGCGGCTTCAAGTCATCATCGAGGGTGTCATTAAGTGAAGGGGGGCATTGCCGAGTGGAGGGGGGCGAGCAGTGTCGAGGGGGCTGAGTGGGGTTGAGCAACGTCGCCAAGCAGAGGGGGGTGAGGAACGTTGAGTTGTCATGAAGGGCGTCGCCGGGCGGAGAGAGCCGAAGGAGAGAGTCGGGAGTCTAGGTTAGGGATAGAGTCGGAGAGAGGGAAGAGACATATTAGAATAAAATTAGGGTTTTTAAGAATTAGGAACCTAGTTTCGGTTTTGGTTTTGATTCCTAGTTCCGGTTCCTATAGGAACCGGAACTGCTGGTTCCAAACAAAATGGAACTGGGAATTGGAACCTCTCTCCTCAGAACTGGGAACTGAACCGGACCCATCAATGTAGTTCTCCGGTTCCCGGTTCTACCCGGGAACCACGCTCACCCCTATTGGTATGGGGTTTTCCATTAAAATAAGTCCTCACAACCACAATTTTCCAAAGTACTAAAAAAAATTATGCATACCTATCCTCTAGTATAAGAATAAATCAACAAGAAGATCAAGTGGTGAACAAACTTCCTTATAACACCAAATCAAATCTTAAACTAATAGCCATTGCTGATTGTTGAACTCCTTCATTCGGTGGCTTCTTCTTTGAAACCCAAAAAGATTTACAATGTCTTCTTGAATTTTAGAGGCACAGACCTATGTAAGAACTTTGTTGGCCATCTCTACCAAGCTTTACACTGGATTGGAATATACACTTTCCTGGACAGCGAGGAATTGAAAAAAAGGAGACCAAATATCAATGCATACGAAGGCCAACGAAGAATCAAACATTGCAATCATCATTTTCTCTAAGGACTACACTTCCTCAAGGTGGTGCCTGGAAGAGGTGGTGAAGATTATGGAGTGCACGGAGCAAAAGAACCTCACCATTCTACTGGTGTTTTGTAAAGTGGAACCAAAAAAAGTGAAAGAGGTTAGAAAGAGTTATTAGATAGATATGGCTAAGCACGAGTCCAAATTCAATAAGGATTGGAAGAAAGTGAAGAAATGGAAGGAATCTCTTCTCAACGTTGTTAACTTGTCTGAGTGGCATTTGAATGATGGGTTTATTTCCATTGAATTCTCGAAAGGACAATTCATGCGTATTAAGAAATAATGTCACAGTTATCAATCTAGAAAATTATTGAGTGAACTGAGTAGTATAAACTAAATTCAATTTTAAAAAAGAAAAGAAAAGAAAAGAAAAGAACAGTGGACTCTATACGAATCTCTTCAATTTTTACGATTTAAATTTAACTCAACACATACTTTCCATTTAATAATTTCTTACTTATTAGATGCAAATAACTGCCTCCAAGTTGGACTTTTGGTCGTGGAAAGCACCTCGGATTCGAAGGGAAGCAGATGGAAGACAGAATAATCACAGTAAGGAAATGCACGCGGAAACGGGCGGTATAATTGCAGTAGGTGGTTGATGACATGATGCTTAGAAAGCATCTAATTTTCACCAAAAAAAAAAAAAAAAAACAATTGTGGATGAGTTGTTGCTGTCAACAAATTGGGCGAAACAGCACACCCAATTATAAAATATCAATACGTGTCGCTTTATGCAAGCCTAGTTATCCATTACATTTCGATGACTAAGAATAGAGATTAAATTATGAACAACAGTAAAAACTATAGATTGTGAACAGTTGATCCACATAATTCAGCATAAGACATTATGTAGATTAACAATTTAGTTGTACCAATTTCTATACGAGTCCACAATACTTTTATTATTTGGAATTTCAATCTTCAAAAGATTAGAGTTATGTGGTAAAGCAAATATAAACTAGTTATACACTACATACAGAGATAACTTCAATGAGATTTTGTCAATCGATACATAAGCTTTTATTATATCATATATTTTTAATATGCATGAAGCCTAAAATTTTGGCAAGGCTTGAACACCAACTTTCTTTCCTTTTCTTTTTTGGGTCAAAGAACACCAACTCGATTGCTTTTATCATGTGCAATACGGGAATACAAACTGCTTCCATTTTTATGAATGCAAATCCCTCATAGACACTACGACAAATCCTGCAACAAAAAGTATGGAAACTATAATTCATAAGGAAGATGTTGAAATGATTTTTGAGAAATTCGATGTGATGGTAAATTTTCTATACCATAATAAGAACTTAGTGTGATTTTAAGTCTTGATATGTAATTTCTATGTTTTGATTTGTTGGTATAGATCTAGCTAATTGTAAATGATGCAATGAAATGTTTATTATTATAACGTTTAACACATAGTGAAATTCAAGACAAAACAAAGCGAGAAATGAATCATGAAATCTAGAAACAAGCATGGAAATTCCGAACTTGTGCTATTTCACACGAACACCTTAGTATTCACACATGCATGGCTTTGGGACTCTGCAAATAAATCACAAGAGTGGCAAACATGGAATTTGGTTCTGATAAAATGAAAACATGAACAAGAGAGGGAAGGAATCAGCGGGCTTTACCATTATGAGTGGTTCCGGTACTGCAAAGAGCTCGAGGTACTGTTGTGGATGCATATTATTTTAAATAAATTGTTATAGCAATGTTTTGAATACGCAACTACCAGGAAAATTAAGACCTTAAATTAAAAAATTAGCGCCTACCATTAAAGTGGATGTACTTTATTATTTGCCTCTCTCATTTAAATAATTTCAGAGGATCCATATTGTTTCTCTCTTTTTTTTTTTTTTTCTTTTCTCGTTATTTTATAGATGATATTTGTCTCTTTTGGCGGCTGGCAGAACACACCCAACGAGAAAAGAGAGAAATTTCTTGCAAAGGTTGGATTGGTCGAATAATTGGGAAGCAATTATTATATACTTTTCTGGTTCAGTTTGCTCGCTAAGTGCGTCATCGCCATCTCTTCTTATGCCTTCTCAAGCCTTCTCAAGCCTTTTATATACCTCGCTTCTCACCCCCCTCTCATCACCTTTCTCTTCATATCTCAAAACACACAAATCACAAAATCACTTCCAATTTAATTTGAAGCAGTGTTCGTCAAGCTTAGTGAAATGGCAATGTCGTCAGAGAACGAACACCCAGTGAAGGCTTTTGGATGGGCAGCCAGAGATTCTTCAGGACATCTCTCTCCCTTCAAATTCTCAAGAAGGTAATATACCTTTATTTTTCTTTTCTTTGTTTCTGTTTTCTTGGTGCAGCTGAAAATACAACAAAGGTGAGATCTTATTTCTCAAAATGCATTAATTATCTTTTTTTTTATAGGGCCACTGAAGAAAAAGATGTGACTTTTAAGGTATTGTACTGTGGTATATGCCATTCTGATCTCCACAATGTCAAAAACGAATGGGGAATAACTTCTTATCCTGTTATACCCGGGTATGAGTTCTAAAAAATGTCATCCTTTTTGCTTTTCTTAAATAAATAAATTAAAACTGTTGAAGAAGTTATTTTACTAATTAGTCATTGTATGTAGGCATGAGATTGTTGGTGTGGTCACTGAAGTAGGCGCCAAAGTGACAAAATTCAAAGTTGGGGACAGAGTGGGTGTTGGGTGTATGGTTGGATCATGTCGCTCTTGTGCAAATTGCAAAGACAATCTTGAAAATTATTGCCCCAAGATGATCCTTACCTATGGTACAAAGTACTATGATGGAACCATCACTCATGGTGGTTACTCAGACATCATGGTATTAGACGAGCATTTTGTAATTAAAATCCCTGACAACTTGCCTCTTGATGGTAGTGCTCCGATCCTTTGTGCTGGGATTACTGTTTACAGTCCATTGAAGTACTATGGGCTTGATAAGGCTGGAATGCACTTAGGGGTTGTTGGGCTTGGTGGGCTTGGGCACATGGCTGTAAAATTTGCTAAGGCCATGGGCCTCAAGGTGACTGTCATCAGTACCTCACCTAATAAGAAGAAGGAAGCCATGGATCATTTAGGAGCCGATGGATTCTTGGTTAGCCGTAATACAGAAGAGATGCAAGTATGTTAAGATCACAACAAATTATTTTCTTTTATAATGCATAGGGGCAAGGATAAATGAATATAGATTAATGCTAATATATTTTATAAACTACAGTTTGCAATGGATACAATGGATGGAATCATCGATACTGTCTCTGCTGTGCATGCTCTTTTGCCTTTGATAGTTCTCTTGAAAAATAATGGCAAGCTTGTCATGGTTGGTGCACCAGAGAAGCCACTTGAGCTACCTGTTATGCCACTTCTCTTAGGTAGGCCTAAGCAAGTCTTTTAAAATTTTATTGTTCGTCATAGAAAATACTGCCTTCATTTTGGTGTTCAATATGAGATAACGACACTTTTAAGATTTAATAAAAGGTAACCTCTAAGTTTTTTATGGATGTGAAAAGTAACAAATAAGACTTACAATGATAGGAAGAAAGATCGTGGGAGGAAGTAACATTGGAGGGATTAAAGAGACGCAAGAGATGATTGATTTCGCAGCAAAGCACAACATAGTTGCGGATATTGAGGTTATTCCTATGGATTATGTGAATACTGCCATGGAGCGCTTGTCAAAAGCAGATGTTAAGTATCGATTTGTCATCGACATTGCCAACTCATTGAAGCCAATCTAATGATCATTCCAATGGATTACTACTTGGTTGAGCATGGATGAAGATTAGGTTTCTTTTACCTTGTTTTCTCAGGTTCATGTTTTACTACTAAGATGATATTTCCACTTCATAATTTGCTTCTACTTAGTATGGCAATCATTGTCCCCTTTGGAATAATGACCAGTACTTTGAATATATAGCAACCACGTTTAAGGTTGCTATTCTAAAAGTATGCAAAAAAGTTCCTTTATGTGTAGTAGCAAATTCATGCACTCAATGTCAATGCCCTTTCTCAATATTTTCCGTGACCGTGTGAAGGAAAAATTAAACAACACCAAGGATTTGGTCGATTAACAAGATGTTTCAAGATCCAATTTCTCATTCGATAACAATTGTTAAAGCATAAATAGTATGCTTAACCCACATTATATGCCATACTATTAGTAAAAAATATGTCATGAAAAATTGAGAAAAACTATCGATGTAGTTCTGAAAATAATTTGTAGATATTTCAAAAAAAAAAAAAAAATCATCACTAACTTGTATCACAACACCACTTTGCGTCCTCTACTTTAAAAATTGACACTACTGTGAGACTTATAATTAGACTTTAAATCACATCATATATCAGTTGATGTTATAGTTTACGAAGTTGTCATTTTCTTCCAAAAATACATATCAATACATAAGTACATATGTCTTTTGTTGGTGCTAAGCCTCTATCTTGTATTCTTTTTAGGTAAAATCTATACATCTCTTATCTTCACCAAAAAAAAAAAAAAACATAAGTACATATGAAACTAATTTATTTGTCCATTCTCAACCATAAGGAAAACAAATATGTTACAAGAAAAGGAAAAATAATCGTTGACTTGGGAGAGCAGGTTGATAGTTTACATCACTGTTTTGACCCAATAAATGCTAACCCGGTAATCTATGTTACAAATATGTGCGTGGTGATACACTAATGAAATGACTATAATGACCAAACTTTTAAAATTAAGGATTTGATCAGACAAACAAAAAAGTTCAAGAATTGCATTAATAATTGAGGAAAATTTTAGAAATCACCCATATCATTTCAGCGAGGGCTTGCCGATCTCGCCGGCCGCTGGTAATGTAACAACCTCCTCTCTTGTCCCACATAGCCTAGGGAGGGTGATCTTGGTCAGCTTATAAGGCTTTGGTCCCTCTAACTGTGTAACGCGTTTTAAAGTCGCGAGGGAGAGTAAGAAATGCTTTTGGAAAGGTATTGTGAAACCATATATATATATATATATATATAGATTTATGAACTTGATTTATGAAATGAGTTCTATAATAATTTGAAAATTTTTATGAAAGGCATTTCGAAATGCTGTGGGTTTATGTCTCCTTTACGGCTTTAAAACGCGTTACACAGTTAGAGGGACCAAAGCCTTATAAGCTGACCAAGATCACCCTCCCTAGGCGATGTGGGACAAGAGAGGAGGTTGTTACACTCTCCACCTCTTAACAGAATAGCGTCCTCGCTATGGCCCCACGGGCATCAGAACAGCTCAAACCAAAGCCTTATAAGCTGACTAAGATCACCCTCCCTAGGCGATGTGGGACAAAAGAGGAGGTTGTTACACTCTCCACCTCTTAACAGAATAGCGTCCTCGCTATGGCCCCACGGGCATCAGAACAGCATTCGAGCTGTGGTCCCACACGCGATCGGGAGTCGGCTCTGATACCACTTGTAACATCCCGGGCCCCACTGTATAATATTGTCCGCTTTGGGTCACCCGCCCTGGCGCGGACGCACCGCCATCCCAGCCACGGTCTCTTCCCTCACGGCTTTAAAACGCGTTACACAGTTAGAGGGACCAAAGCCTTATAAGCTGACCAAGATCACCCTCCCTAGGCAATGTGGGACAAGAGAGGAGGTTGTTACAGGTAAAGAGCCAGTGAGGGCCTGTGAGCCTTTGCCCATGGCTAGCGAGGGCTCGACAGCCCTCGCCCGTTGTCGGCGATGGGCATCAAGCATCGTTGGCCTTAGGCAAAGCCGACCCTTGCCAAATCTAGCAAGAGTGGCATTGCGAGTGGTCGGTGAGGGCCGTCGAGCCCTCATTGGCTGCAAGCACCCTCACCCAGCCCTTTGTGGATCGACAAAGAAGGAAGAAAAACCAGAAAAAAAAGGAGGAAAATAATGAAAATGTCCTTGATTAGGTCCTTATTCGAAATAAGTATAACCGCTTCAAGTCCTAAATTGAAATAAGGTCCACTTTGGACCTTTATTTGAGAAAATAAGGGCACTTAGGGTCCCTTTATGGATTTTTCCCAAAAAATTTGATCATTCGCTAAAAATGAAGGAATGCTGAGCAAGTTGCACTTGTCCAGTCCGGGCTATGTGAAAGTACGATCGATTATGTTGAGTCTACAAAAAGCAAGGCACTGAACTTCAATCCCAAACTAATGCAAATTCAATAGCCTATCAGTGGGCAAGTGGGCCTGAGTCCACTTTAATCAATCTGAAGCCCAGGACTTTAGAAAGCAAACTCAGATGCACCAAAACGAGGCTCAAGATAGGGCGAGCCGCCGGTTTTTAGCGAGTCGACAAGGCTAGTGAATTCATGAGATTTCACGAGCTGGCTCACGATCTTCATTATATGGGTCGTTTCCGTTATTTTATATGCGATTTATGTATTTACATGAAAAATGTTTCTATATTTACTATGATTGAGAGCCTAAAACACTTGTTAATAGAATAACTAATATATTGCTAAACCGTCAGAAGATGTAAAAGCGCTCTATTTTTATGCAAATTAATCAATGCAAAAGTTATTGAAAACCATATGTACAATAAGACGAGGAGTGGTGCTATCTGAACACCATCTTTTAAGGTGCATTTGCAAAGAATTTTGTTTTTCCAAGAGCAATTATCAACTTTTCGAGAGATAATGGATCTTCCACATGATGTTACAAGTCAAGTTTTTTTGTCCCAAGGGTAGCATTGGAATATAAAATTTCAACTATAACTAGTATAAGTAAGTGTTTGATGTATCGCAAACTGTCTTTGATAAGCAAAAAATATTATGCTATTTCGATTTTATGCAATTTTTTCCACCAAAAAAAAAATAGTCAGAATTTCTAAATTCATTTTTTAGGGTGTTGTGGAATTTCTTTCCCTTTTCTTGGAATTTCAATTTAAAAATTGAATAGAAAACAAATAACTGGCCCGTCACAGTGACAGGCCTTGCCTACCCAAACGACGTGTATCATATAATACCATGCACGATGTACATTTTGCTCAAAATTATGAGTTCAAAGGTCTTTACCTAGTTGGGCAAAGCCTCAAAGGCAAAAGAAGATTCAACAGAAAGAATTAAAGCACCTAGATCTAATGAGAAGCCTAAGTAATCCGTGACCTATGAGGCTTATGTTAATGATCTAGGTTTAAAATTGATCAAGACCACTTGCATAATATATTTGAATTAAAAATAAAATGGGTTGAAAGCATGCTAGATTTTTCTAGCGTAGGCAAGTCTTTATATATGTGAATATTTGGTTCGCATAAGTCAAATATTCTCTCACATCTTATTTAGGTTTTTAATTGATTTACAATAGATTAACAATGACTCCTAATTGAATTGAATTGTGTGTTAAATCAATTAAATTAAAACTGCAAAGTTGCAATTGATATGAGCTTGGAAGAGTTCGCACTAAGTCTTTGGCTTAGGAAACCTATAAACTCCCCTTTCAATATTTCACCTCGAGAATGGTCGCGATAATACTCCTCCATGGTAATGTAAGGTTCTTATGAAGTATGAATGACTTTCTATTTAGAATTTATGCGCAAGTATAACTACTGGCGAAGAAATCCTCCTAACTAAATAATCTCCCTCTATCATGTTGGTTTTAACACTTCCAAACGCTACTCCTCATTTCTATCTATTGTTTGCATTCCAGTTCACCGCCTGTAAAGCCATGTCGAGATTCCCCTGTGTGACTTTGTTTCCGGATCTAAGAGCTTGAAGTGTTGAGTTCCCTCTCAATCTGCTCTTATCGGCGTGATTCTTCATCATTGACACCTCAAAGGATCTCCTCTTATATTTGCTCAGTGGCCGAGCAGGTATATTCATTTTGAAGAAAGTTGCAATCATTTCTCTTGTTACGGTTTTTATTATATGTAAAGAAATAGGTATAGAAAATAGGTCGTGATTATTCAAAAATTGGCATCTAATGAGTTTGTTTTAATGAGTTTGTTTTCATGATCTGGGTCTAATCTTTGCTGATTGAAATGATCCAAAACAAGTCACACTTGAAATCTCATACGTGAGTCCCCTTTAGCTGAGAATCGCTTCACCTATTCGATAATTGCCTGAACCAAGCTTGACTGTGAACCACCATCCTCTTATCATCCCGCCACTGCTGAGGCTGAATCTAAGTGTGCTTTTGTTATGCGTTCCCTGCACATTATTGCTCTATTCTGTTAATCCGAGTCCGTGGGTTGATGTTTAGGCTTGAACAAAAGTCGAACCATAATTAAGGATCGGTTAGTAGTATAAACTCTTGAATCTCATTTGTTCGGATCGAGATAAGCACTTCGTTAATGTCTCTATTTTCTTTGATTTTCCTGCGGTGAGCTCTTTCTTTCCTCCGCCACGGGCAAACTTCCAACTCCATCGATGCTACTTTCAGCATCACAACTACTCATCTTCCATCCAACACCACGAAGCTCTGACAAAATGGAAGATCGACGCCTGCCAACGGAGGTGATGAACAGAAGAAGTTTGTCTCCCTCAAACAGAGTCCCCAACGAACCGACAGCGACTGAGGCGGGCCAATGGAGGCGACAGACTACCACCGTGGACCGAAGCCGTGGAAGCTGGTGACGTAGCTTTGGGTGAACGATTCTCACTAGAGGGTCTGGGCCTCATGTAACTTGCTATAGAACAGGTGATTAACGGCACATCAGAATTTGATTGAGTTGGAGTAGTACTTGAGCTAGATTTTGAATTCGATATATATGGTGCTACAATTGCGCGGGAACTTGAAGAATGTGCGATTGAATTTGTTCAAGAGACACTGAATTGGTGTTTATTTGTGAGTTCTGTCTGTGGATGCTTGATAGTGAATTCATAGGTTATTGACGTTACAAGCTGCAAAATCAGCGACAAATCTCTGGAAAGTATAGCTTTCCTTTCTTTGTTTTGATAGGTGGCAATTTATTGAAAAAAGTAGGTGAAGTCTAGTCTCAAAGGAAAAAAACAAGCGAAGAAGAGTGAAATAATGGTTTTTCTCAATCCCCAAAAAACTGAGCTACTCTGGGGGTTGTAGGTTTAAAGGGAGGGAGGGAGGGAGGGATTTGGGTGATTTACAAGTTGCATTTGGCATTAAGTTTGAAGCTGTGGTGCATTAAGACAAAAGGTTATGGTTTTTTGTTGGATTATTCATGTTTTTTTGCCACCTTGAACTTGCACATTGTGTCAAAAGAGAATGGATAATTTTCTTCCAAAATGTTTGCATGAACTGGTTAGAACTTTTGTTCTTCTGTTTTATAGTTACCCGAAATGCTACTTGAAAACACTCCTTGTCCTTGAGTTACTTTTCATCTTGTTGTTTTGAGTACATAGTGTTACTTCATTTTGGTCTTTTCATTTTGGTCTTATTAGAAGAAATAGCTTTTTTCAAGGATATAGGTATAAAAAGCTTTGAAGAACTCTGTTTTGACATCTGGTTAGGTATGGTGCAATTATTTGACTATTAGAAAGTATTGTTGTCATCTGTAGGGTAAAACAAAGTTCTCTCATTAATTTACATGTGAATATGGAGAACGCTAGGGTCATGTCACATTGTGATCTAATTCTTTTTTTTTTTTTTTTGGTCGGTCATATTCTATTCTTACGCTAACTTTCACTCTTAGACTTTTGCTCTGCTTCCTTGCAGGGCATGAGAGTCGAAACCTACTCCTAAAACTAAATCGTCCCAACCTCAACTCCCCCAAGAAGGTGGGGCTTCGAACCTCTTACCTCCCCCTTCTATATTGGAAGGGTGACCATTGGAGTAAACCTCGGTGGTTCATTGTGATCTAATTTGTAATTAAGCTTTCTTAGTATTCATTACTTCCTAAATTGCACAGATGTTTATAAGCTAGCATGTAGGTATGGCTTCGTGGTATCTTTCTTCAGTCCACATGACCCATAAATTACAATGATTACCCCTCGAATGAAGAAGTCTTCACAAAATATTCAAATAGAATTATTTAGTCTTTTGCAGAGTGGAAATGGTTAAAGGGGTTTCACTGGAGAGCGATTTGGCTAAACTCATGGCCTTTCCTTTGCAAGAAATAGGAAGAGAAGCATGTTAGTTCACAGCTTTTTGAAGTACACGTACAAGATATTCACTAGGAGATGCAACAACCATGCCTCTGCGTTTGGTTGATGTTTCTCTGATATATGTTTTTACTGTTAAGTTTCTTTATTCATTGGTCCACTAAATCATGAAGGTTGATCTCTCTTGACTAGCACTCACCCTTTAGTAATGAGGCATGGGCAAATGCTGCTTGAGAATTTCTCTTAATATCTCCCATGAGGGTTCTCTGACCAGACAGGAGCAACAACTTTCGTTTGGGAAAGTTATAGGTGAAAGAATGACTTACAGTCGGTGTGTGAGGTTGATGTTTTTGTAGTTGCTTGCAGCACCGGGAGGAGTTGGCTTTGGCGGAGAGAACGCAGGATCTTTGTCACACGGAGAGCACAAGAACAGTAATCTTCAACTCTTCACTGTTTTGTACTAGCTTTTGGTTTCCTTAAAATTAATTTCAATTAATTGGACTAATTGAAATTATAAAGTAAATATAACAATTTAGAAGAAAACAAACATTTTACTAGATTGACTTGCTTACTTAGTATAAATGATGTACGTTGATAAATAGGAGTGCCCACTTGAAAATGGATTAGAAAAATATTTTTTAATTTTAAAATATTTATTATTATATTATTTTTTTTCCTTTCATCTTAATCATCTTCTTCCATACTCAGCCGTCATCCAAACTGGTACATTGCCATTGCCGCCGCTCGTTAACACTGTGAGGCCATGACGTGCGGTTGCCATCTACTGTGCTAGAGCTTGTGATTATATCTTTCACTATCCCCGAACTTCGCATGAGGTTGTCACCTCGAGTCTGATGTCTCCGCCTCAGCTAGCCCCAGACAGAGATGGCAATGGAGGTGGTAGTCGCCTGGGTGGTTGATGGTGGTGGAGATGTAAAACTTCCTTGGTTGGCGCCGGTGGTCGCGTTGGCTCATGGCTGTCAAAAGTCCACTCTCTTACCGTATACATGTGTAGATTTATAGTTACCAGAGAAGTTTCTAAGTTTTCACTTATTTCTCAATACAATTTGTAATTCTCAAAAAATCAGTTCATAGTAACTTTGAATGAAATGTTAGTTTCGCTGTTTTTGCAGGACTTCCAACAATTGAAGTACAACAATTTCAGTAATTGTGAGTCTTTGGTTCATATGCCTGACCTCTCTTGTACTCCAAATCTTGAGGAATTGGTTTTCCATAATTGCAAAAATATGGTAGAAGCCCATGAGTCAATTGCATATCATGAGAAGTTAGAAGCATTGTCTTTGTGGGGTTGCATTCAAATTAGTGTTTTTCCGAATATGCTAAAGTAAAAAAAATCTTCAACATCTTGATCTTGAAGATTGCAAAAACATTTGACAAGTTCCACGATTTTCCACGTAAACTTGAAAGGCTGAATTTATGTAATTGGGTTACGAGGTACTGCTATTAAAGAACTTCTTGTATCAATAAAAAATCTCGTTTCTTTGGAGGGATTGAATTTATGTAATTGCAAGAACCTAGAAAGTCTTCCGTCTACCATATAAAAGTTACAAAATGTTGAAGAATTGAAACTTGAGGATTGCACAACCTTAATTGGGTTTCTAAAGTATGAGGATTTTGCCGATCCATCTATGAAGACCGGACTATCAAATTAACGATGTTTAAAACTTGAAGGATGTAGTCTGAAGTGGAGTTCCTTGAGAATCTTTCTTGTTTTCCCTTCTCGAGAGAATTATATCTATCAGGGAACAATATTACTGGCCTTCCGACTTCCATTAGTAAGCGCGATCATTTGTCCACATTGTCAGTGGCAAGGTGCCATCAATTACAAGAGATTCCCCGACTTCCACCTTTTTTGAATTCATTTTTGGCGACTAATTGTGAATCTTTGCAAAAAACTGAAGATTTAATTTCACCTCATTATTTTGCCTATAGAGTGATGGTTCATAGTCCCACCAAGGTTAGACTCTCTCTCTTTCTCTTACTCACGCAAATATTGATGTGGAGTGTATGATAGGTCCAATGTGTGATTGTATATTGCAATGGCAGAAAATGAAAGATTGGAAGCTTAAGGAAAGTAGACAAATATAAGGGGGTTCGGCATGTGTATGCATGTAATGAAGTTGGCTACCGTTCTTTTGTCGAAATGATTTCTATCGCATGAGACTTGGATATTAATAGGATCAAGAACCAGTGGATCTCTTTTCATTTATAGAGCTTTAGCTAGAAGTGGAATTCACTAAGATTATTTATTAGACTCAAATTGAATTCTTCTATTTAGAATACTTTCTAATGATATATCTTATAACAGAATCGTCATATTTATTTATATCTCCCTGGAGGAGAGACGCCAAAGTAGTTTCAACACGTTGAAGAGGAATCCGTATCTTTTAGGGCTTCAAATGATTTGTATAACAAGTTTATTGGATTCTTTATCTGCGCTGTTTCTATTAATGGAGAACTAAACAAGCCAGAACTACTCATAGATTCATATGTAAATAGCCAAATTGTGCATCACGATGGATGGGTTATTGAATCGTCATTGTTGGATTTGGATAATACCTTGCTTGCATTATATGCACCATCTCTAGGGTTTGGAGTAGCTAATTTTGGTCAAATTGATGGAAGTTATGTACAATTTAGGCTTCAAGTGTCAAGTCCAAAATTGAAAAAATGAGGATTCCAAATAATATGTAAGCAACTAGAGGATGACTTAAAGGTTCATATTCAAGATAATCAACTAATGGATCCAGCTTTACTCTTCGAGGTCAGTCATGACTCAATAGATCCAGAAGCCGAGAGTTCGCATGTGCATGAAGTCAATATGATCGAAACAGATCTATAATAAGACATGCAAGATTGTCAAACGAGTACTAAGGAACATAGTCCAATGGTAACAGAGAGAAATCATGAGCTCTCCTCCATTGAGGCATGCGAACAAAGACAACGTGGACTTCTAATTCAATTGGCATAGATGAGTATTGCCACGTTGGCTTGCTACTTTGTAGTTAGAGTGGTGGGAACTTGCTAAGGAAGAAATTCGTAGGTAAGTGAACTCGTCAATCTTGATTAAAATGTTTGACCCAAAAAAAAAAAAATCTTGATTAAAATGCCTTATTTCCTCTTGTTTCTTTTTTTCATTTTTTTTTAAATAAATGTAAGAATATATTGAGCTTTAAACCAACTATACAAAAAGATTTGGCTCCAAAAATTTTCATTTGTAGTGACAACATGTCAGAATGAGTGGAAGGGAGCCGAAGTAAAAGAAAGACAGTTATAACACTGCAGCAAACCAAACAAAGAAAGAGATCCACCACAAGGCAAGAAGTACAAAGTAAGGAATGGCAGCCTTTAGGAAAAAGGTCCACCACAGCTCTGCATAACCAAGAACGCGAACCAGCAGCACAAACCAGCCTTCGAAGTCTTCAACCACGCAAACAGAGCTTCCAACCGCAAAAGGAAGGTAGCAAGCCCGATCCTCCAACATAACCCAAATCCCAAGAAGCACTCACGAAGCAACTTAAGAGGACCAGCAAACGAAGCCAGAGAAGTTACCTAACACTAGTTAGAAATGATCAGCGCCGTAGAACAAAAAACGGAGGGGTCAATACCCCAACTATGTTGCAGCCTCCGATTCCTTGGGTTATCAACCACATTCCTGAAGGTCAAGGCCTTGTCCCTAGCCCCTTTGATAAGATGATTTTTCAAAGCCGCCACCACTAGCTCCTCTCCCCTAAAGATAATATCATTCCTCTTCTTCCATATCAAATGACACAAGGCCTCAAAGGAGAACCAAGCAATGGAGTGGAGGAAATCTTTACCTGAAAGGAACCTTAAAGCCCATTAGAGGTTCTTCGACCAAGATCTATTCCTCCATGGTAGATTGCATCTAGCAGCCCAAAAAAAAAACCAAGAGTAGCTGAGATACAACACCGAAAGAAAAGGTGGTCGATAGAATTGGGCATAGAGTTACAAAAAGCACACAACGCATTGTCAAGTCTACCATAAGTGAGGAGGCAAACCTAGGTAAGTAGATGATCCCTAGTAATCAGCCAGAGGTTGAATTGAAATTTTGGTGTGATAGAATTATTCCAAATCAGTGAGACCCAATGGACCTAGACCTTCTTCCTCCTAATGGCTTCCCAAGCTGAGGCAACCGAGAAGACATCGGAAGAGTTCCTAGGCCAAGTAAACCGATTAGGGGTTTGAGAAAGAGTAGGGAGGGTAAAACCCCATGTCTCCAAGAAGGTCTTGAAGGGGAGAAAAGGTCCACTATCGTCGCTTGCCTAGAAAGCCCCGAGCTATAGATAAGAGAGTCCAATATAAGCAAATTTAACGGGCCTCCCAGGTGCCAATGGTCAAACCATAACAACACTGAAAAGCCAAGACCAACTCTTTAAAAAAAGAATAACCGAAACTCCCTCCTTAGCTACAGGATCTTCTTCCAAGCCCACAGACAAAAAGTTGGTTTGCTTGCCATCCAAAAAAATTTCCTTTTTAAGAAAGTGGAGTGAATCCATTTGCACCATAACAATTCTTTGTCTATAAACAAAATCCAAATGTACTTGAGCATGACAGCTTTGTTGCAATCATGTAGCCTACGAATACTTGGTCCTCCCTCATCCTTTGGGAGACACATCCTCCAAAGAGACCTTTGCCCCACTAGTACTAAGTCCAGGGCTTTTCTAGAGAAACTATCTAAAAATTTGTTCTATGCGATCTAACACAGAGCAAGGAAATGCTAAACACACTAGCCCAAAATGCTTGGATAGAGTGAAGGACAAACCTGACCAATTGGAGTTGTCCTGCGAAGGAGAGGAACCGTTGGGTCTAAGATTGGACCTTGGAAGTGATACGATCAATAAGGGCAATGCAATCCACCTTCCCAAGCCTAGAGAAAATAATGGGCACCCCTAGATACTACACCGACAGCTTCCCTTCTTGGAAGCCTAAGCCTGAAGGATATTATTTCTTAAGGAGGAGGACCCACTCGCAAGAAAACCTCACTTTTGTTTACATTAGGCCGCATCCCACTCTAGGAAGAGAATGTATCAAGGCCTCCTTTTAAAAGAGAAACATAAGTCAGATTTGTCTCACAAAAAAGAAAGACATCATCAACAAAGAAAATGTGAGAAAAGTTCGAAGTTTTGCACCTCCAAAAATATTTGAACTCCGGTAGCTTAGTGCGAGAGCTCAAAACCCCAGAGAGAACCTCAATTACCAAAGTAAAAAGATATAAAGACATAGAGGCCCCCTACCGCAGACCCCGGCCCCTAGAGAAGAACCCATGTAACTCCCCTTTAATCGAAATGGAATACTTCGGAGTAAGATACAGACCGTGATGCGCCGAATAATCCACTCAGGGAAACCAAAAGTTGAAAGAGAAAGCTCAAGGAAGTCCTAGTCAACCGTATCATATGCTTTCTAGAAGTCCACCTTAATTGCACACTTGCACAAATAAGGGTCCAAATGGAATCCAGCAAAGAGCTCCTAGGCCAAAAGAATATTATCCCTGATCCTTTTACCATTGACAAAAGAATTATGGGAGAGACTAATCAAATCATGAAGCACATCAGCTACACGGTTAGCCAGAATCTTGGTGATAACTTTGTAAATGGTATTGTAGCAAGCAATGGGCCTAAAGTTAGAGACTGGACAAGCATTGGGAACTTTAGGCACCAAGGCTAGTATAGTGTTGTTTATCTCCTATAAGAGACGGCCCGAAGTGAAGAAATCATTCACAGCTGCTAGAACTAATGACCTCACTATCTCCCAATTACTCTTGAAGAACTCAACCATGAAGCCATTCAGCCCACGTGCTTTGCCTCAAGCTAGCCTTGCTCACCAGTAAGCGGACACCGAATGACCTCATGTAGCTCCTGCAAGGAAGGCCTATAAAGTATGTCATGCAGTGCCAAAAGGTCTAAAAAATGGGAGACAAAGACCTGCTACACCGACTCTGGATCAGAGACCAGGGAGCTAGAGGAATCCATAACGGAGAGGATCCTATTCCTGAGTTGTCTTCTGTTAACGGAATGGTGGAAGAACTTGGTATTCTGGTCACCTTCCTTAAGCCACCCGATTCTAGACTTTTGCCTGAAAAGACTCTTCCTAGCTTCGTAGGTCCACAAAGGTGTAGCGTTGAGACTTCTCTAGTTCTGCAAGAGTATCACTAGTCGGGTCCTACTGGAGCCTAATCCAAGTAAGCTAAAGAGCATTCCTCGCTTCTAGCGTCGTCATAGAAATATTAGAGAACGATTCCCTATTTAGCAACTTAAGACAGGCTTTAAGGGCCTTCAGCTTGACAATTAAACTGTACATGGGAATTCTATCAATCGAGCACTCCCATACTTGCTCGACAATAGAAAGGAAGTCCGGATGCTTCATTCAAAAGTCAAAATACTTGAAAGGTTTCCTCCTATGAACCGGTTGTAACACTCTGACAACCATGGAGGTATGATTAAGGCGTTGCATGAGAAGACACGCGCAAATATTGAGCACAAAATTGAGCAATATGCAAGGCAAGCTAACAAAGGACGCAAGGAAGTGGTGTTTGAACCCGGCGATTAGGTTTGGGTTCATATGTGCAAGAAGCGATTTCTTGAGCAGCAACATTCTAAGTTATTACCGCGAGGGGATGGACCATTCATGGTGTTGGAAAGAGTTAACAATAATGCTTATAAGCTTGATCTTCGAGGTAAGTATCACATTAGTGCTACATTTAATGTTTTTGACTTGACTCTTTTCGATGCAAGTGATGATTTGAGGGCAAATACTTTGCACGGGGGAGGGAATGATGTGGACATCGAGTCATATTAAGGAGGAGGTGCTAGGGACCCATTGTCTATTCCGACTGGTTTGATCACTCGAGCGTGGGCCAATCAATTTAGGCAAGCTGTTGACGTCATGGTTTGTAATTTTTGGCATGGAGATAAACTTGGATCAAATTTTGAAGAATTTTGGAAATCTTGGCGCAATTTGATTATCTAGTCACCAAATATTTGACCAAGTCAAAAACAATTATCTTCTTGTTTAGATATGTTCTAGAATGTGACGCATTAGATTTCTAGGGTTGGTTTTAGGATTTGTGTGGTAACTAGAAGGCCTATATAAAGAACTGGCTGACTTTCTTTGAGAGACAGACATATTTTTATTTTTGAGGAAAAGAATTGAGAGGTTCTCTTTTACTGCTCTTTTGAGAACTTGACCTTATCAAGATTCTCTTGTAGCAGTTGATTCGACTTATTGAGCGAGATAACGAATTCTTTCACTCGTGGTGTGTATAACAATGGTTGGTTGACATGCGTTCGTCAACATGTCACGTTCATATCGAGGTTGCTAATCACAGGTTTGATTGGAGATCGAGTTTGCAATTCGCACTATCCGGGCCTTCGTAAAACGATCTTTTCACAACAATTCACATCAACATTGGAGTCTTATGTTCCTGAAGTTATTTTCCATGTTTCTGAAAGTTAAGGCCTTATCCTTGACAACCTTAATAAGCTGGTTCTTCATGGTCGGAATCGCCAAAACATGATCCCTAAAAAGAATCGCATTCCTATACTTCTAAATAAGGTTGCAAAGAGCCCCAATTGAGAAATGCACAATGGAACGGTAAAAATCCTTACCAGCAAGAAATTTCAACCCCCAATGAAGATTCTCTAACCACGCCCTGTTGTGCCAAGGGAGGTTGCATCTAGTAGCCCAAAAGAACGCAAGCAAGGCAGTGATATGACAGGCAAAAAATAGATGGTCAATGGAGTCCAGCACTAACTCGCAAAAGGCACAAGAAGCCTCCCCAATCCTGCCGTAAGAAAGAAGCAAAGCCTGAGTGGGAAGATGATTCTTTGTAATGAGCCAAAGATTAAATTGACATCTTAGCACTAAACCATTATTCCATATCAAAGGAGCCCAAACAACCCGAGGCTTCTTTCTTCTGATAGTCTGCCAAGCTGAAGCAATAGAGAATAAACCGAAGGAGCTTTCTAACCAAATAAAATGATGTGGTGCGTGAGACAGAGTATGAATGGGCTGATGCCAAGACTCTAATATTGTCCTCATGGCTTGTCTAGTAGGTGAAAATAGGTCAGCGACCACCGTATGCCTAGGAAGTCTAGAGCTATAGATCGTATGGTCGGAAAATAAGAGATGAAGAGGTCCCCTTGGGTGCCAATGGTCAAACCAGAAGGACACCAAAAGACCATCCCCCAACCTCTAGAAGAATGAGTACCGAAATTTGTCCTTGAGATGTAGGATTCTCTTCCACGCCCAAAAGCAAACGATAGGCTTGCTAACTACCCAAAAACTCTTACTTTTCAGGAAAGTGGAGTGGATCTATTTGCACCATAAGGACTCATGTCTGTAAACAAGATCCATATGTGCTTTAGCATTGAAGCCTTATTACAATCCTTCAATCTTCGAATACCGAGCCCTCCTTCCTCCTTCAGAAGGCAAACGTCTTCCCAAGAAACCTTGGCTCCATTCCAAAGAAACTGTCTCAAGACCTATTCAATATGGTCTAGGACTGTAATAGGGATATTAAAAACACTCGCCCAATAAGCTTGGATAGCATGAAGTACTGAAGTTATTAAATTAAAGGCAACCAACAAAAGAGAGAAAGCGTTGAGTCCAAGATTGGACCTTGGCTGTGATCCGATCAACTAGGAAAATACAATCCGCCTTACCTAGACGAGACGAGATAATGGGAACTCCTAGATAGCGCACCGGCAAATTTTATTCAATGAAGCCAAGGGTCTACAAAATCTCATTACGCAAGTCAGCCGACCCTCCAGCAAGAAATATCTCGCTTTTGTTATTGTTAGGTCTTAGCCCACTCCAAGCATAGAAGGTATCCTTCAAAAGAGAGTTCGAGGCTAAATCCGCTCGACAAAAGAGGAAAACATCATCCGCAAAAAAATAGGTGAGAAAGGCTCAAAGCCTTACATCTCTAGAAGAACTTGAAGTCCGGATGTCTCGCTCAAGCAGTAAGAATCCTAGAGAAGACCCCCATGACTAACGTGAAAAGATAGGGAGAGATTGGATCCCCCTGATGAAGGCCTCAGCTGCTAGGGAAAAACACATGAAGTTCCCCATTCAAGGAGATAGAAAACCTAGGGGTTCGAACACATACCATAATAATCTGAACTAGGTGGTCTGGGAAAGCAAAAGCCCGAAAAATCAACTCAAGAAAATCCCAGTTTACCGTGTCGTAGGCCTTCTAAAAGTCCACCTTAAGAGCACAGTTGGGCATATATGGATGAAGATGGAATCCAACAAATAACTCCTAGGCAAGAAGGATATTGTCTCTGATACGTCGGCCTTTGATGAAGGCATTCTGAGAGGGGCTGATAACATCACCCAAGACTATAGCCACACAATTAGCTAAAACCTTCGTAATACACTTATAAATGGTATTACATCGGACAATATGTCTATAATCATTGACAAAAGTCACATTGGCAACTTTTGGAGTTAATACCAAGATGGTATTATTGATCTCCCTGAGAAGCTTCCCCGTGACCAGGAAATCCTTAACTGCTTTCGTGACCAACGGTCCGACTAACTCCCAGTTGTGCTTAAAGAATTCGGCTCTAAAATTATCCGGTCCTGGCGCCTTTCCCTAAGCAAGGGAAAACATGGTGTCGTGAATCTCCTTATCAATAAAAGGACAACAGAGAAAACTAACCTAATCTTGTGAAAGAGGGCAACAAATAACCTCCTGAATATCCTACAGAGACGGTCTAGAAAGGAGGGTGGACGGTGCCAAAAGCTCCTGAAAGTGAGCTATGAAAGTGTGTTGCACCGAGGTGGGATTTGTAATAATCTTACCAGAGGTATCCATGACAGAAAGAATCCTATTCCTCAGTTGTCTCCTAATGACCGACTAGTGAAAGAATTTAGTATTCCGGTCCCATTTCTCGAGCCACCTGATCCTAGATTTCTATCTAAAGAATGACTCCTCATGATTCCTCAGCTCCACAAAGGTCTACCAATGAGTCCTCTCCAAATCTGCAAGAAGCTCGCTTGTCGGGTTCTGCTGCAGGTTGATCTAGGCGAGCCTTAAAGCATTCCTCGCCAAAGCAACCCTCTTGGAAATGTTAGAAATGGACTCTCTATTGAGTTGCTTGAGTCAGCCTTTAAGGGCCTTAAGCTTGGTCACCAATCTATACATAGGAACTCCTTCACTCGGACTTTCCTAAACTTGCGAAACAATAATCTGAAAGGAAGGGTGCTTGGTCTAGAAGTCAAAGTATTTAAAAGGCTTCCTTCGAAGAACCGATTGCAAAACTTTAACCACCATCGGAGTATGATTAGAAATCCTAGGTGGCAAAAAGGAAGTCTCCGAGAAAGAGAACTCTTGGCTCTATTTAACATTAACAAGTACACGATCTATCTTTCTAGCCTTGCGATTTACCCCAAACGAAGTAGACCAAGTATAATGGAAGCCAACATACCTTAAGTCCTCAAGCTTTGACTGAATCAAACAATGATGAATTCATCAAAGTAAGGAATCTAGGCATTAGAGCCCCCAAGCTAATCAAATGGATCTCTAATGGCATTAAGATCTCCGGCCACTAGCCAAGGCAAATCTTGGAACAAAATTTTCATCTGCGCAAGGTCGGCCCAAAGAGGCCTTCTGGCTATGAAAGTATGTTCAGCATAGACCGTGGAGACATAGTAGCACAAACCCGACAAGAGAAACTTCAAGATGCCATGGATAGCCTGACTATTGATAGAAAGAACTTCAAAACTAACCAAGGAAGGATTCCAGCCAACCCATATCCTAACTCTATGAGAAAAATCATAATTGGCAACCCAGTTCCATCCCGAGAAGAGTGTAGCAGAAAGGGACCCAAACAAAGACTCCGAAACTTTTGTCTTGAGTAAACCAATTAGACAAAGGCCATTGGAAGAAACACAATTCCTGACTTCGGCTCGCCTCAGGGGATCCATAAGGCCTCTCACATTCTAAAATCCAAAAAACATAGAAATATAATATAATAATATAATCGAAGGAGGAAGGGGGACTACGTCCGCCTATTAGGCTTCCGCCTACTAGCTGCTAAAGCATGAGGGATCTTCACCGGAGGCGGGGTTGGATCAAGAGTGAGTAGCTTCTCTTGAATGGTCTCGCCTCTCCTGAATGCTTCCTTATGTTGATTACTGCTGGATGTGGATTCCTAGTGATTCCGTTTGTTGTTGTACTATGAATATTGCAACACATGACCATGAAAATAAATGGAGGTTTATAGAACTAATTTTCCATCTTTTATGTCCTTTTCCAAATCTAAGAGGAAGAAAGTGGAGTTGCTAGAAGCATCAAGATGTCAAGTTCATATTAATTCTTTCTTTCCCCACTTTGTTTCCTTTTTCTTAATTCTTCTTGACTTGTTAGACATTTCTATATTCTTTTCATTTGCCCTGAAAAATTTACAGTTGTAGGAAGTGCTACACAATACACGCTAAACTAACATTAGTGGTTGCTTTCCTTTTCGCTTTCCCCGTGTTTCCTAATCTCTTCTTCCTCACTTTTTTTCACTGCAGTGAGATTGTTTGATGTCTTCAATGTTATCATATTTAAATCGAGAAATATAGCATCTTCAAAGAAATACAATATTTTAACTATGAGGAAATTATGCTTTAAAATATGCCATGTGCAAAGTACTTGATTAAGTAATCTCTTTTCTGGTTTTTAAGTTGCAAGTGTCTATTCATGCATACATGAGAGTATGTGCCTGTTAAATTGTGGTGTATATTTGGCTTTCCAGTATGATTTTTTATCTGTCTAATGCTGCCATGATCTAATACTTCATGTTTCCTAAGCTTGTGCAGAACTCATAAAGTGTTTTAATCAGACTTTGTGGACATAAAAGTTAAAATGTAGTGAAACAGGATCTGCTTCATTGAGATTTGAGCAGTACATGAAGTAGCTGATCTAGATTATGGACATTGTCCTTTTAAGAATTAGTCTTGAAAGAACAAGTTCTAGTACAAGGCGAAGAAGCAAGAGATGTGCAAACTGCAAAGGATGCATTTAACCAAAATTTTTAGGGAAAAGGAATAAACCATGAAAACTCTTGACTTTTAGAGCTTGAGATTTATAGATTATGCTACTCCTAGTGATCTAATTACGAGTCAAAAGCATTGTGGGAAACATGAACTAGCTTACTGCCTTTCTGAATATGAAATCAAGCAAGAGGACTCATCTTGCAGGTAATGGACCACCTTGCTCAATTTCCTCCCTCTGGAGCTCAAAAACTAGCCCTAAATATGGCATAGTTTCATAATAGAGAGGATGAGTCTCTGGTTGTAACGGTGAGCATGAATCCTATGCAATGTTTGGAAGATGTTGCCAATTGGAACCCGGTCTACCCTAGTAGGTATACAAGTCATCCAAAAATCATCTCTCTACTAGATCACTGGTGCCGAGATTTCTCTAAATAGACGTTGCCCATCCGAGATAAAAACTTCTAATTATCACCCCTGTTTACAGTTTGTTGTTTGTTCTCCAAGGACATTTTGTTGTAGAGAAAATATAGGACCTAGAGGTATCCTTAAAGTAAAAAAGAAAAAAAAATTGCCATAGTTACCCAAAACGCACCTCTTTTAATTATTTACGCAAGAATTTTGCCAAATTCATGCCACTTTGGGGAGCCTAGTTACCGTCCGTTAAATCAAACGGTACACTTCAGAGATAATTTGCTTGCATGCAATCCTACTTCCTCGAGGATATTCCTTAATATTGATATTCTTAGGACTGAAATGTTAACTTCCTAAACTCTCCTATCAAGGAACTTGTTTTTCCTTAGATAGTTCCTTCTTTTGCGGAGTGCTTTGTCAATTAGTCTGCTAAATTGTCTCTCGCACGATATATGGACATGTTTAGAAATGGAATCTGTCTCGGGCTTCAGGAGAATCATTGAAAATATTGGCTGGTTTGCAGAGAAAAGGATGCTGATGCTTCTACGGTCTAGAGCGACGGTTCAAGATGGCCAAGAGTGATGACCAACATACCAGTGCCGTGAGACCGATGAGACTTTGCCATTACTTGCAACAAAAGGACAACCGAGTATAACCTTCTAGCCGCATCTAGCAATGTTCAGAGATCAACTGAATTCAAAGACTCCTATTTCGTAGCTTTGTGCATCTTAACCTCGATTGCCATCTTCTCAAAAGCACGTGAATTACGAAGAAGAAACTGCACTAGAGGAAGCCACTGTTTCAGCTCCAAACACATGTAGCACTAAAACGACAATCTCTGCACTCCTCAGATGCTACGCTAAATACTCAAATTCTTTGTTTCGTGACACAATGCAATTCCTTCTTATCATAGTATTGGTCATCCAAATCAAGCTCAAGCTGCATAAATTAGACTACTAAGACCGACTAACTTAAAAGTTAGATGGGCATAATTTAACAAAATTGATCGTGTTAAGGAGGAAATACTTGGAATTTGAAAATTTTAGTAATCTGTTCACCATAACTAGCATTTTTACAAATAAAGAATTGGTCAATTGGAATAGAAACTCTATTTTGGAATAAAAAGGAAAATTAAATGGATTCTAACTTCTTAGCACCTGAACTCATCTAATATGTGTTATAGCACAAGGTTTTTCTTCATAGTCGTAAAGTATCGAAGGTAATTAATTCTTTTTTTTTTAATTTCATTCATGTCAACATTACAACCTTAGTCGCTTGTAGCAATGTAAATTATTCCTGGTTCGTGTCATCATTAACATATTTGCAGCTCTTTTAGATTTGATATGATTGCTCTTTTGATGGAATTTTCTTTTTAGAGAGGGAAAATTGGATTGAATAGGACATATTAG
This sequence comes from Eucalyptus grandis x Eucalyptus urophylla, assembly GCA_028830015.1. Classification (NCBI taxonomy): domain Eukaryota; kingdom Viridiplantae; phylum Streptophyta; class Magnoliopsida; order Myrtales; family Myrtaceae; genus Eucalyptus; species Eucalyptus grandis x Eucalyptus urophylla. The sequence continues at coordinate 30,577,210 of CM054193.1, read as the reverse complement.
TGGTTATTGTGCTGCAACATAGTTTCAAATCTGAATAGTAAATTTGTTTCAAATCTGAATGGTAAATTTTTCTTTCTCCACCAGCTCTTAGATGATTAAAATGAGACAATTGCAACCTCAATCTCTCAAAGTATTGAATATTGTCTTCTTGTTATAATTTTGTGTAGTAACTCAATGATGACTAAGTATGTGTATGAGTGTAACATATACGCATTAAACATGTATTTGGTTCTTGTGAGTGTCCTTTCTTTTTTCAAGTGCGGACTTGGTTTAAATCTGTATCATGATGTAATTTCTAATCTTCTTTCTATAAATTGAGAATTCCATCCTTTAATTTTGGTCCGTTCGACGCTTGGATTGGCGCTTAGTTTCTGGTAATACAGAAAGGAAAACAATGTAAGTACGGTAATTAGGAGAGAGAGGAATAGACGTATGCCTCGTTCAAAAAGTGGTAGTGACGATTATTCATATCATCAAGGTCCAAACTTTTCATGAAAAGTACGGGCAAGAATTGGGAAACTAAAGCAGGATTGAAAAATGTACGGTAATCTAAGGAAGTTACACATGTTTACAAAATTGGCACATACGTAGTTATAGAAATTTCAGGCAGAAAGGTTATCATAGACAAAAGTGTCATTCATGTCCCGATCCCACAATGACCTCACGCAGGAACTCTCGTTCCTTGAGAAACTTGCCTGTTGATCTGCAAGTTGGGTTGCAACAGAATTTAGGGGCTCGGGTTCGTCTAGAAACTAATTTAACTCCAATTTATCTGTTTCGGGGAATTTGTTGCCTCAACCAACTGTGTACTACACATATTTTTAGTTTTCAAGTCTCTGATGAGTCAAGTTGTCTAACTTATTCTTAAAATAATGTCACCTTGAATTCTCAGACTATCCAAATCGCCAATGTCCCTTAAGTGACGACTTTCTTGTCTAGAGAGATTAAAGATATAATGCCATGCAGAAATCATTGGGTTTACTTTATTGTACAGAAAGAGTAGATATATAATATCAAGATGTAAATTCATGGGCTAGTCCTACACTAAATGTCTAGTGTTTTCTCTAAGCAGGGGAATGGACCCATTCTTGACTCTTGTTTTGCTAGATGCGGTGATAATCCCATTGCTATATAATAACAACATGAACATAAGTGAAAACAGGAACTTTATACACTAATTCAAAAAACAAAAGAAAAGAAAAAAAAAAAAGCAGGAACTACATTCCCGACATAGGCGAGTTTAACCCTAGTTCCCCAACTCTCAAAATTTCAATCAAGGTCCGAGTAGGAAAAACAAAAGTTTACGTAGAGATCCATAAAGCTCGGCCCCCAAAATTAATCTTATTTCTTAACATTCCAATGTTGAAGGAGCTATCGGGAACTCCTAGCAAAAAAAAAAAAAAAAAAAAAATCTGAATTAAGATCTATTTCCCTGTAGCTATATTGATTCAAGTATAAAATTACTTAGACACACCTTCAATTTTATCAAAGTTACTCGAAAGCCCCCTACATTTTCAAAATGCACTCTGACCCTGTGTTAGAAACATTTTTGGATTTGATAGATTAATAAATAAAAAAATCATCACAATAAATTTTCAAAAAATGGCTGGAATATGGACAAGTCGCCATTTAAAGAGCAATTTGTTCATACCATGAATGTTTGTATGTTCAGTTGACATGTTGACAAAATACTATCCTCCTTTGCATGCATCATTGAACCGTAATTTCAAAAGCACAATATGATTAAGCATGTCAAAAGATGTTAAACAAATTGAAATAGAAACTAGAACACATGACAACAAAAAATTTCCAAGTTAGACACAAAAAATAACATCCATCATCAGCTTCGTGGGGATTTGGGTTTTGAAGTGGGAGGGAATCACCTCTAGACCAATAGAGACAAAACCATGAGATATGTGAGGAATGACTGCAAGATAGTAGATCTCCAGTCCAAAAAGTCATAAACTTATGTACATCTGTCAATTTCATTTTAAAATTTTCAGTTTAATTAATTTAATCATAAACTTTTTTTTTAATTTTATTCACCATGAATGGTTAAGCAAATAGAAAAGTTTAAAGTTTTGGTCCTTTTGCCACTCTAGAGTGGAAATACCATCATAAGTAATAATGAAATTTGCGAGTTGGGGCCTCCAAGCCTATGATTAAATGAAGGACATGTCCAAAAAAGCAAAAAAAAAAAAAAAAAAAAGCCAACATAAAAGGAGCGTTTTGGTATATTGAAGTGAAACTACACTTTAACGTGTGCCCTACACATATTCTCAAAAAAAAAAAAAAAGGAAAAAAAGGAAAGAAAATAACAAAAATTTAAATGAAGGACATGTCCTTAATTAGCTGATGAGGTCAGGCCTTTTTTAAGCTAATATAACTATTTTAAGTCCTTATTTGAAATAAGGTGAATTTTGGATTCTTATTTGAGAAAATGATTATACATAAGGCATTTATTTGAAGCAATGTTTACTTGAAACTCTTATTTGAGAAAATGAGGGTTTTCCAAAAAAATGTTATTAAATTAGATAAAATCAACTTCTACCAAATTGCGAAAATGATTTAGCAAAATTAAGAATCATTTCCCACAAATATTGCAAGTTTTAGAATAAAATCTAGGGGGCCAAATTCCCCTTAAAAGCACCAACTGTCAAGCAATTTATTATTATAATATAAGAAAACACTTGCTGAAGTTAAACCAAAGCCTTGATTTATAAAAGTTTGTCAGAACTAAGTTCGAAACTCATAATGCTATTTGTCAGTCAATTTTTTATGGTGGAACTCGTCCAATGTTGGAATATATATATATGCACTACCATAAGCATCAGACTTTACATCGTGGCGTCATTGTGAATATCATCATTCTTTAGCATAAAGTAATTGAAATCCTTCAATTGGTTATGTCTCCTCTAATGACCTGACAAATTCAATGTAGATGAAACCAAAACATTTATAAAATGTATGACATAATCACTATAGCCTGTCCTTCGTGGATATTTCAGAAAAAAGTTAGGGAATTTTTAGAGTAGAAATCCGATAGTTCCATCCAATAGTCTTTAAGCATCTATATTCTTCCTTTCCAAGGTCTCTGGAAGCCACTGTGATCCAAATTCTAAAATTGTTGTAAGAGTTGCTACCAATCAACTTTCAAATTGATTGCAAATAGAAAAGTCAACTAGAGTAGAAAAGCGATAATAAAATATTTAATGTCTCATCCAAGAGTTTGATTACATGCCCAAAAATGTAAGCAACTTCCACATTACCATTTCAATTCCACATTTTTTTAGAATTTATACAAAAGGTGAATTCAGTTCAATTAAAATAGCATTCAATGAATCTAATGCATACGCACAAAAGTGAGTTCAATCATAACGGATGCACGAATCCGATGTATACTGTTCTAATGAAAAAAGTGAATCTAATCATAATATTTAACCAAACATAGATATTCTAATAGGTGCAAAATGGCATGTAAATCTGAATCTAGTACGTATCCAAACATCAAAGGCATAATCCATGGCATAACATGCGAATTCAGGTGAATAAATAATTTCGCTGTAAAATAGGCTTACAAGATGTACGAAGTGCAACTAATTTATTTTGCGACACGTGCAGACATGTACGCATTAGTCATGGCTTAAATAAATGCGAAATGACATGCATTGGTCCTACCGGAGCCTGTCGCGTGGCAGCACAATGGCTAGTGGCCTCTTAGCAAGTGAGCGGCTGGTGCTTGGCAACCTCCGCCTCGTGCTAGCGAAGGCCTAGATGGCGCGCAGCCCTAGCGCAGGGCCCAAACGGCCTTGGTCGGGGCTTTTCTAGCCTTAGTTGGGAGACGCTTTGATTGGGCGAGCCACCACCTAGGACTAATTTTCCTTTTCTTTGAAGAATAATATATATATATATATATATATATATATATATATATATATATATATATATATATGCGTGTACACGCACGCTCTGACCCCTCATTTCTCTTTCGTTAAATTAACTCAATATTCATGTTTGTGGAAAGCTCATGACTTGAATTTTCCGAAAATTTTGTCTGTTTTCCAGAGAAGTCTTGTTGTTATGAGTGCAAAGCATTACTTCATTCTGGTCTTATTTGAAGAACTAGTTTTTGTTTCAATGTGTTGCGACCCTCCCGAGGTGAACCAAAAGGGAGATTATCAGATTGCTAAGCAAGTGAAAATAAGCCTCTCGCAAGATGACACTTACGCTTTGTGCAATCTCTCCTAAGCCCTACTCATGAAAAATTGGTTTCTCATTAATTATTTAATTGATTCTAACTAGAGCTGCCACTAAAGTTAGGAGCTGAGTAAGACACAAGAGATAGTTTACTTTTGTGAACTAAAGATTCATAACCTAGAGACTTGATTATGCTAAATAAATCTAACTCATTTTATGAGTATCTTTTCCTTTTTATAAAAGGCTTTGCATGCCACTTTCCCATTTATTTATTTATTTATTGAAGAAATCTAAATAATCATGTATGGATAAACAAATAAAAATCCAATCAAATAATAACTAAGCGTGTAAAAGATGAGGAAAGAAATAGCTCAAGCTGTATCAGGCAATATTACACAACGCCTTATTATTAAGTTTCAGGACAGGACCCTTGTGATGCAATAATCATCTAATATGCCATCTACATCTTTTTATTATATATATACGATTTCTTTTCATTACTGGTATGTGTTAATCTAACTAAGTGCTTGCGAATAAAATCAAATGCTTAGGAACTAAGTAAAGCTATATGCATGACCAAAAACAGTATAAAGATCCAATCTCTTTTTTTTTTGGGGGTCGGTAAACATGTATAAACGACAAAATTGCAAATAATAAACTATACACATATTGAATTTAATGTAAAAGCAAATCTAACGCAATGGGAACATGATGGATGAAGCAAAATCATGCAAGCAAACAACGAGGTCACTCCGGGATACTTCAAGGGGCAGAACATGGACGAAACATACTCAGTCCAATCCAACTGATTCATCCATAGACAAGTTAATGCGAAGGGGATTAGGACATAGCAAGTTTCATATCAAAATTGTATGAGAAATGAATCATGGAATCTAGAAATAAGTGTGGAAATCCCTAACTCGCGTTAATTCACAGGAAAACCTTGTGATTCATCATACATGCATGGCTTTGGGACTTTGCAAACAAATCATAAGAGTGGCAAACACGGAATCGGATTCTGATCATACCAAAAGATAAGCGGAAAAGGGAAGGAATCAGAAAGCTTTAACATGATGAACGGATGGTCGAGTGTGTGAATCGTGGCCCGCTTGCGTGCATCGTATTCTTATCTTACCAAAACTTGAAAGGATGGCTTCTTGTTCCTCAACAACCTTTTTGACTGTCTAAGCTTTTTCTTCTACTCACGATTTCCACTCAGAATGTCTTTTTCGTTCTCCACCCACTTACTTTCTGATCTGATTGGTTCCTATTGTCTGATTTTGATTTTCCATTACTTTCCATCTCTCACTCAAATCTCCCTTTTTAGATTCCCGGCCAACGAAAGCCATCCCCAACGTAAGGGTTTTCCTTAATCGATAACCAAATAGATTCTACATCAAATAATCAAGCGAAGGAACTTGCGTCAATATAACAATCCGAATATATGCGGTCTTCAGAGAAAATAACTCCTTGTATTCACACCTATTAGATATCTTGATCCCTAAGTAAACACCATCATTTTCTGAAATTCTGACACTATTCGATGTTGACCCCACCCCCACCGAAAAAAAAGTCATGCATCTCTGTCTTCTAGTGTAAGAATAAGTGATCGCTGATTTTTTTTTTCCCAAGATTGTGAGAATCAATCATCATATCCAGCCCACAAGATCATCTTTACAATCTAGGGATTAGGAACACAACTAAACATCTGATCCGCTTGCCCTATTATGATCATCCCCCTTATTTCAAAAATTTATTTAATGAATTTCATTCATTAAGGATGATTGGATCAAAAATTTATCAAGGATTTGATTTAGTGGATCGATATTATGCAAGCGGTATTAATTCCATCGAGACAGCTCGTACGCATTAAAAAGCATTGGCATGGTTATCTACTACAAAAATTATTGAGTGAACTTAGGGTATACACTAAATTGAATTTAAACCATTAACAACTTTGGACTCTAAACGAATCTCTTCAATTTTTACATTTTCAATTTAGTTTACCATATATATTTTCAATTTAATAATTTCTTACTTATTAGACGCAGATAATTGCCCCAAGTGGGACTTTCGATTGTGGAAAGCACCTCGTATTTGGAGTGAAGAAGATTGAAGGTGAATAATTGCAGGAGGGAAATGCACGCGATAACAGACAAATAAGTCAGACTAGCAAAAAATTACCTTTGGATTTGGGAACCACCACTTTTTTCCTTTTTAAATTTTTAACCCACGTTCATAATAATAAAATCACCTTTAGAATTGGTCATTACACTTAAAATTGTACTGGTAATTGATGCTGGGATAATTGCACACATAACAAACAATAGAATTTTAAAAGAATGCAAGTTTATTCTAAGTTATTACTTAAAAGGATCAGGACAATCCGCATGGTCGTCTAATGATCGTTCACATCTTTCGTGGCTATCTCGGAGCGTGACTCCTATAACTAATGAAGCTAGAAACTTTTTCCTCCCATTTTGATAAAGTTTCATAGGCTTGACTTAAAAGTCATCACTTTTTTTTTTTTTTTTTTTGGGTGCTAAAGAGAAAAGAAGCTAAATTGAACTTAGTGCATAAGCTATGTTTGGACTTGAACCGTTGAATATAGGAGACTCCAGCTTTCGGTGCTAGAATCACTTCTTAAGAACTGCCCAAGCTTTGCAACTATCGTGCCGATGACCCAACACATTTTGTCAATGGCATATTTTACCAAAATATAAGTCAAGCGGCACTATTAATGAAAGGTCATAAAATATTCGTTCATAATAGTTTTCCTTAGAGGAAAGTCGAAAGTTCATAGCGCTTGATGTTGAATAATTAGTTTTGTGGTTGATGACATGATGCTTTGGAAGCATCTTAACATTTTCTTGCAAAAAACAAACTAAACAATTGTGGATGAGCTGTTGCTGACTCATTTATTTGAAAAACTGGTTGACATTGCATATTCATTTATAAAGTATCAATATGTGTCATTTCATGTCAGTTTGATTTTTCATCTTCTTACCCATTTCATTTCTATGATTAAGAATGGAGGATTTAAATATAAACGAGAGGAAAAACCATAAGTTGCCAACAATGTCGATCCACATAATTCAGCATAAGACATTATGTATAATTAACCACTTAATATTATCATATTCCATATAAGTCAATAGTACATTTCTTATTTAGAATTCAATCTTCAAAAGATATTAGTTATGTGACAAAGCAATTATAAACTTTTTATACACCACATATAGAAACAACTCTAATGAGATTTTTAATTTGAACCAATACAAATTTTTATTTTTTTTATCATGTAGTATATTTTTAATATGAACGAAGCCTTTAATTTGACAATGCTTGTACATCAACTTGATTCCTTGATCATGTGTAATATGTGAATACATACTGCTTCCTTGTTTAAGTCTGCAAATCCCTCACAAACACTAATATATGAAAGACAAATCTCGCAACAAATAGTACGGATACTATAATACATAAGGTAGATGTTGAAATGATTTTTGAGAAATTCAATATGATGGTAAATTTTCTACATCATAACAAGAACTTGGTGTGATTTTAAGTTTCGATACGTAATTTCTATGTTTTGATTTTTTAATATATATCTAGATAATTGTGAATGATGCAACAAAATGTTTGTTATTAAAAGGTTTAACACATAGCAAATTTCAAGTCAAAATAAAGTGAGAAATGAATTGTGGAATTTAGAAACGAGCATGGAAATTTCGAACTCGTGCTATTTCACACGAATACCTTAGTATTTACACATGCATGGCTTTGGGACTTTGCAAATAAATCGCAAGAGTGGCAAACATGGAATTTGATTCTGATCATATGAAAACATGAACGGAAAGAGGAAGAAATCAGCAGGCTTTACCGTGATGAGCGGATGGCCAAGTGTGTGAACTCCTATTCCTCCTCAAGGTCACCCAATCCTACACCTTTTGATTCTCCAGCTTTTTCTTCCACTCACGACGTTCGAATCTTGTTTGATTCTAGTTTTCCATCACTTTCCAACTCACACTCAAATCTCTCTTTTTTGGAATTCCCCACCCACCGAAAGCCATCCCGCGCTCGAACCTCATGATCAATTTTACTTTTTCAAAGGGTCCCCATCTCACCTATTTATCTCTCTTTTCCAAAAGAACCACCGAATCCTTTTCTCATTCTGTCTCCAAAGCTCACGGACAGATTTTCCTTAATCAATCACCAAATAACTCGCTTTCTGTTTTTCCCCGGCCAGCTCACTTAACCGAATCAATCTTTTCACACTTTAAATTGTCCGGTTTGCTCTGTCTTTTGACCATCAACTGCGGTTCCTCTATGAGTGCATCACCATGTTTGATTTTTGTGTAATCTCTCTTGACCGTATTGTGCTCCTTCAAAAATCCTCTACAAAAACCGGTTGATTTTTTTTAACAGTCTGCTCTCTTGGCCGGCCTCGACTCATCTAAGCCTCATGTTGAAGGTATTTGGGCCAAACTTCCCCAATTCTTGGAGTCGCCGTCCAACTTGTCCGAATCATTTCTTACTCCACAGCAAGGAGTTAGGACCAATTCCACTGTCTTGGAATCATGTCCAATCTCACTATCTTAGAGTTAAGTCCATCTCCCGTAATCTTGGATTTGGTTCCAATCGTGGTATCATAAAATTGAAGCTAACTCCCTCGATTTTGGAGTTTTGAATTCTAGTTCATCTCGCAAATCGAATTGTCCATCGAGCCGATTAAAATGAAGTTTGTAGTGGAGCCCCTGCTTTATTAGATGCAAACAAGCTTCGTTTAATTTGAATGCATTAAGCCAAAGAATAATGTATCTATTGTCTGAATGCAGAGAAATGTAATAAAAGATGCGAGTATCAAACTAAGCTAAACAAATGTTGTTGTTCAAGTATTCAATCACACTTCTATAGGTGAACTCAATTTTTAGTTTTCTCATGAAATGAATGAAAAGTCTCTTAAATACAAATTTATGTGTTAATACAAGGTTAGAGGTGTAAATATAAAAAACCGACTCTTTGACATGAACGTTGTGATTATCTAACTATTAGAAAGTATTGTTGTCATATGTATTGTATATCGTTTGAATATTCATGTGTTAAATTATTAATTCATAAAGAAGAAACCACTCAAAGGTTATGGATGCCATTTCGATGAAGCCAGCAAAGTTTTAGTGAGCCTATGACCACATCACAATAATCCACCATCCTGAAATTGTATCTCCACTACTTTTGTTGGCCGCAAAGAGAGCTTTTGTCAATTAGAGAATTCGAATAACGCGGGGGTGAAAATAAGTCCATGTGTTCACACCTATTACATATCTTGTTCCATACTTAGGCACCATGTTTTTCCAAAGTTCTACTATTATTAATCGATCAGATATTTATTTTTTGTTGGTACACTTGATCGTGCATGAAAGTATATATATCTTGAGCGGTAATGTGGTATATTATATAGCAAGGCAAAAACTACTTCTCGGAGTTTGGGGATGAAATTTCAACGAAGAAACACCAAAGTTGCTTTTATGGATGAGCCTATGACCTAGACTGTGTGAATCCACCACCTTAGAGTTGTTTGTTGGTTCGTGCAATAATTTTATTGGCCTTAGAAAAGCTTGTGTCAAGTCAATAAAATAATCCAAATGATGCAGTTGTACGCGGTCTTCAGTGGAAATAAGTCCATGCGTTCACACATTTAAAGGTCTGGGTCCATCCTTAAGCACCATCATTTGCCAAAGTACAAAAAAAGTCATGCATCTCTGTCCTCTAGTATAAGAATAAATCAATAAGAAGAACAAGTAGTGAACGACCTACCTGAAAGCACAATTTCAAACCTTCAGCTAATACTCATTGTTGCTTGTTAAAATCCATCATCTGATGGCTTCTTCGCTGAAATCCAAAAGTATTTACGACGTCTTCTTGAGTTTCAGAGGCACGGATGTGCGTACGAGCTTCCTTAGCCATCTCTACCAAGCTTTAGATCAGAATGGAATATACACTTTCCGAGATAGCGAGGAACTGAGAAAGGGAGATCAAATATCGGCAACGCTTATGAAGGCCATTGAAGAATCGTGCATCGCAATAATCATTTTTTCCGAGGACTACGCTTCCTCATGGTGGTGCTTGGAAGAGATGGCGAAGATTATGGAGTGCAAGGAGCAAAAGGACCTCACCGTTCTACCAGTGTTTTACAAAGTGGACCCAAGAGAAGTGCGAGAGGGGAGAGAGAGTTATAGGAAAGCTCTGGATAAGCATGAGGATAAGTTCAGAAAGGATATGGAGAAAGTGAAGAAATGGAAAAAAGCTCTTTTTGATGCTGGTAACTTGTCCGGGTGGCATTTGAATGATGAGTAAGTTCAAAGTAGCTCAATTTTTGTGTAAGAAGCTGATCTTTGCGAGTAAGTTTAAAGACTGTTTGCATTAAAATCAAATAAAACAACGACACACAGATAATTGTAGTATAAAATGTTAAAACTTGATCTACCAATGGACAAAATGTTAAGTAGCGTTATTGCACTTAAATCCATTTCTTTTAATGAAGTAAGAAAGTTCACAGCAACATATAATTAGTGTGTACAAGCCATGTAAGGCAATAACATTGTGCTTTAGGTATTTAATAGTTTTCGGATCAAAATCTTAACCACCGTTTAAAGTCCTAAATAGCTATTTTTGATGAAGCGTATAAATATATTACATATACAGTCAAAAGGAAAAGTAAGTAAATCATCATATATAAATCAACAGAGCATGAATCACTTGGCTGACCAAAAGTTGAACCCCAGAACGGTTGTTTCGATTGGTTTTCTAATTCGACTCATTGAGAAATTTTTTTTTTTGGCTGTGATTATTTGAAGATATAACCTTGTATTTTTTCATTGTTAGCTTATGATTGCTCGTTATTTGCTTATTCAAATTGCTCAAAAGATGCTCCAACCTCTTTTTCCATTTTTGACAGAGATGAGTCGAAGCTTATACTGCAAATTGTGAAGGAGATTTCCACTCACCTTAACCTAACACCGTTGTATGTTACTAAGCATCTGGTTGGGATAGAGTCTCCAGTTGTTAAGTTGAAAGAGATGTTAAACCTTGCGTCTGATAATGATGTTGTCATGGTGGGGTTATGGGGACAAGGAGGGATAGGGAAAACAACATCAGCAAAAGTTCTTTACAATTCTATGTTTAGACAATTTGATGGTTCATGTTTTCTCGAAAATGTTCGAGAAGCTTCGAAAGATTCCAAGGATTTAGTTCCATTGCAAAACGAATTACTATCCAATGTTTTATCACTGCAAAATGGATTGGTAGTCACCAATGCTAATAGAGGCATCAATATCATACAACATAGACTTCGTCACAAAAAAGTTCTCCTTGTCCTTGATGATGTGGATGACTTGCACCAGTTACATGCTTTAGCAGGAGAAGGCAAATGTTTTGGTAATGGAAGTAGGATCATTGTTACTACAAGAGATAAACATTTGCTAACTTGTTATGGAATTGATCAAGATCATGTGTATGAAGTTAAACCACTAAGTTACCATGAAGCTCATGAGCTGCTTAGCAATCACGCTTTTTTGACACGCCAAAAATTAGAAATCAAGACAAATTTGGTGGATAGTGTTCTAAATCATGCTGGAGGGCTTCCTTTAGCACTTGAGGTTCTCGGTTCCTGCTTATGTGGTAAAAGAGAAGATGTATGGGAAAGTACACTAGAGAAAGTTTCTAGGATTCCCAACAAAACCATTAATGATGTTCTCAAAATAAGTTATGATGGACTAGAGGAAAATGAGCAAGAGATTTTTCTCGACATTGCCTGCTTTTTTAAGAGGAATGGTAGTGAGTATGTAAAGAAAGTCCTTGATAGTTGTGATGTTCAGACAACTGTAGGATTTGATATACTCATTGAGAGGTCCTTGATAAGCATTGACTATGGAATACTAAAAATGCATGACTTGATTCAATCGATGGGTATGGATATTGTGAGACAAGAATGTCGCGATGATCCCAGAAGTCGCAGCAGACTATGGCAGTATGATGATGTTGCCGATGCTTTGTCAAGCGATGTGGTAAGACTTGCGAACATGACCAAAATATTGCTCCTTATTTTTTACTCTAATTATTGAAAATGCATAAGCTGAAATAGTCTTGTATATACAGGGAGATTGTGCTGTAAAAGCCATTGTGTTGGAGCCACCTCAGCTAAAAGAGCTAAGTATCCATCCTAATGCTTTTCCAAAAATGAGAAAGTTGAGATTGCTCATCCTACGCAATGTTCATATTTCTTTCCACGGCCCTATATATCTTCCTAATGGGCTAAGATGGATGGAATTTGCTGGAAGTGGTCCTTGGATTCCAAAATTTCCTTCTGGTCAAAAGAAATTAGTAAGTATTGATATGAGTGAAGGCAGCATCACAGAAGTCGTAAAACACTTTAAGGTGAGCATTTATCTACATAGACTGTTTTATTATACTACTTCATTTGGATGGACATATGCATGTTAGATGTACTATTATTCATACGGAAATGGTGTTCCACTGTTTTAGAAGCCACTTCTCTATTTTCTTTCATAATGACGTTAACTTCTTGCGTTGGAAATAACGTGCAGCAAATTGGCATTTGAAAAACTGAGGGAAACAACTTTACTAGAAATATCCAATGGAAACATTTTGCTGATAATATACACAATACAAAGAAATTTCATTATAATATGCAGAAAGAGCAGATTTGAAATTTTTTTATGAAGGTCATTGGATCATGAGTAAATTCAAATTTTTAATATATTGAAATATGTGAGAGATAAAATAAAATAACCAATTTCATGTAGTTGTCCATGGGTATTATATTTGTAAAATACAATTGAGGCTCACAGATGGAAGGAATAAAAAAGAGGTTGAAATCCCTCACAATTATAAGGTTTTTATTACGTTATGTATGAGGACAAATATATACATATTGTGTGTGTGTGTGTAGATGAATCTCAAATACTTTCTAAACCTAATATCTCTAACCATTGATGTACTCTTATTTCAAAATCAAATCTACCTAGGGAAGAAATTCAAAATGCAAATATGCTACTATAAGCTATTTCTATGTCACTAGTTTACATATGAACAATTTTATATATATAAAAAAATTGTGTAATGATCAAATTAAAGGAAACAAAAACATGATGAACCAACCCATTATCACATATACAAAAGAAAATACACCCAAGGAATAGCCGGCTGAATGGTCAAGCATTTGATTTAGATGTGGTTGGTCGGATATCTTAATCACAATATGTCGCATTCAAAATAACCTTAGAGGCCACGTAGTCTCCAAGTTATGGGGGCTTATTCAATGTATGTCGTAAAGGGTGGGATTTGTCCTGCACTGTGCTGTAAAAAAGGCATCATTAATTGCTCAAATCAGTTATGAAGGAGCAGCATTTCTAAGTGCATGTAATTAAATAACTATTAGACATCTTGCTAGTTATGTGTGTACAAATAATTCGATATAAGTGATTCCGTAGGGGCATGCCACCAGAAATTGTCACCAATTATAAGGTGATATAAATTATAACTAAATTATTCAAAAACTTTTGGCAATCCTTAAATCAATATTTGTTCTCCCCAATTATACGGTGATATAAATTATCTCCATCAACTATATAGTAATAGGAGGAGTCTTTGATCATATCGGAGTAATTTAGAAATTTAAATTAACTAGCCCTTAATTTTTTTTCCATGTTTGTTAACGCGCATTTCTTTAATACGGAATGTAATTATCTGAAATATATATAAAAAGAATTGTCATATTTAATGTATCGAAACATTATATGGTATGATTTTGTTATTTGCTAGAATTATCTTTTGTTTGATATATAGTATTTCTTTGTTTGTAAAACCGACATTTAATTTTCTAGTAATCACGATATATCTTTATCGGTCAAGTATGGAGTATCATGTTATATCTAACTGTTTTGATGATTGTCTAGAATAATTTATTTGAAATCTTTTTAATATTGTGTATTATATATTATATGACTCTTCAAAATAATATCTAAAAATAAAATGATAAAAGTTGTCTCTTATTCGCTAATGTGATCATAAAAACTAAATTGCTAGGTAGAACTCACTTGTGAGCGTGCCATATGACTTAATCTAGCATAAGCTTTACTATATATACATAAAAATTTGTATATACTGGTAAAGTTTCAAAGGGTTTAGTAATTTCTCAATACTCTATATATGATAACTTTGAATGAAAAGTTATTAATAGGTTAAGAAATTTGCTTAGAACCCTATATAGTAGGTTTCAAGTTTCCTAATCTAACGATGCTCCTTGCCTCCTTTATCATGAAGAGAATTGTGGCCTAAGGATGAAAATCATTAAAAGTGGCAACGGCATTATACAAATGCCCTTCTTTCCCTTTCAGAATGTTTATGAGAGTTGGTTTTCTTGTTTTTGCAGGACTTCGAACATTTGACGTACATTAAATTGCGTGACTGCGAGTCACTCGTGAGTACACCCGACATCTCATGTGTTCCAAATCTCAAAGAATTGAAACTCTGGAATTGCAAAAACTTGGTAGAAGCCCACGAGTCAATTGCATATCATGACAAGCTCCAAGTCTTGCATTTTAAATGGTGCCCTGAACTTCATGTTTTTCCAAATGTGCTCAAGTCAAAAAATCTTCAAGATCTCAACTTTTCTATGTGCTCAAAATTTGAAAGATTTCCCAATATCTCGCATGAACTCGGATGCCTAAAAAAACTTTCCATACTATACACCGCTATTAAAGAACTTCCGGCATCAATAGAAAATCTTGTCTCTCTAGAGGAAATGCTTTTAGATATTTGCAAAAACTCGGTAAGCATTCCATCTAACATTTACAAGTTACAAAGACTTCAATGCTTCAAATCTTCTTTTGGCCCAATCGTGTTTCCAAACCTCACAGATTCAGCTAATCCATGCATGAAGGTTGAACTTTCAAATTTAAAAGTCTTAGACCTTCTCAATTGTAATCTGTCCGAAGTAGAGTTTCTTGAGGATCTTTCTTGTTTTCCCTTGTTGGAAACCTTAATTCTGTCGGGGAACAATATTACTAGCCTCCCTATATCCATCAGTAAGCGTGATCGTTTGTCCGAATTATTTATTAGTTATTGCCATCAATTACAAGAGATTCCCAAGCTTCCGCCATTTTTAAAATTACTGCTCGCGAATGGGTGTGAATCTCTGCAAACAAATGGACATTTAACTTCTATTGACCAGTGGGTCCATCGAGGGTTGACCATGGTTGACACTGCTTCAATTGCCAAGGTTAGATTCTCTCTCTCGTGCGCACACATATCGGTGTGGAGAATATGCTCAAAACAATCTATGCTTTTATATTGCAATAGCTGAAAATGCAAAATCAGAGGTTTGAGAAAACCAAACAAATATAAAGTGATCCTACACTAATATGCACGTAACGAAGGTGGCTAGCATAGTTTTTATGGGAATGATTTTTATCACATGAGACTTCGATCTTAACACAAGCTGGGATCAATGGATCCCTACTCATTTACTGAACTCTTTATTCATTAGGATTACTTACTAAACTCAAATTGAATTCTTCCATGGTGCTTTCTAATGGTCTTTTTTTGTAACAGAATTCTCCTTGCACTATTTATCTCCCTAAAGGAGAGATGCCAAAGTGGTTTCAACCAGTTGAAGATAGTTCTATATCTTTCGTGGCTTCAAAGGACTTATATGACAAGTTTCTTGGATTGATTTTTTGTGCTGTACCTAACAATAAAGGCGATCATTGCGAACTTAACTTTAGCGCATATTTTAATGGCAAAAACGAGGGTACCTACCGCCCATTTTACTGCATATGGGATTCATGTGGCATCTTGATAACCTATTTCGCACCATCTCACTTATGGAAAGCAGTCCATTTTGATCAAATTGATGGGAGTTATGCACAATTCAGCATTACATTAGAGGGCTTTACATCAGATGGCTTTACACAGGATGGCATGGAAAAGTGGGGATTTCAAATAATATCCAAGCAACTAGATGACAATTTAAAAGCTGCGATCCGAGATCACAAGTTAATTGATCCAGCTTTCTTCTATGAGGTTGGCCATGACTCAACAGACCTAGAAGCCCAGAGTTCACATATATATGAAGACAATCCAACCGAAATAGGTCTATCAAGAAACTTGCAAGAGAGTTCACGTATGCTCGAAAATAGACTGATCGAATTTGATCTAGATTGTCCACCGAGCTCTTACGTGCTTGGTGAAGCGTTTGACATTGGATTTCGTGAGTTTCCTTTTCCTGGATACTTTTTTCCTGGAGACCCGCGCAGCCGGAACAAAAAGTACAAGCTTTGGTTAAAAGAATGATGGAAACTTGCTAAGGAAGTAATTCGTACGGTGAGTGGACTCCCGCTGATCTTCATTACAATGCCTCCTTTCTTCTCGTTCCTTCTCGTTTTCCTTTCTCCACAAAAAAAAAAAAAAAAACTTATAAATAAAATTCTGTAATTCTGCCTTCTCTTTTATCTCTTTTCCTTGTTTGTAGTTCTTCCTTTTGGCTAAATCCTCTTTTCTCCGCCCTAGCCGAACTTCGAGCTCCATCATCTTCTGTCGGACACCGGCAATCTCTGACAAATGCAAGATCGCCGCTTGGCAAGCGGAGGCAACCGACAGAAGAAGTCCCTAGCGAACCGACGGGCGACGGAGGCTAGCGAGTGGAGGCGACGGACTACCGGTGACGTAGCTTCTTCGGGGGAACGATTCTCTCCAGAGGTTCCTGGCTTCGTGCAGCTTGCTATATAGATCAGGTAACGCCTGGCACATCCAGATTGTATCGAGTCGATGCAATACTTGAGCTGGATTTCGAATTCAATACTTAACCATATCTACTAGGAGCGTGAGAGTAACAGGAACATTGGACTGGTTAGGTGCTTATTTTCTTTAGTCCTGTGGCCTCTGGATATAAAAAAAGAAAAAAATCACTAGAAACACGGAGTTTACATTATTAGTTATTCGGTAGAATAGAGACAAAAGCACAATGAAGCTGATTGTGAATTCTGATTTTTGACGCCTTAGCAACAGTTTAGGGTTCCCTTTTCATCCTTATCTGCCATAGCTTTTATGAAGGAAAATGACCTTGAAGCTAAAACTCCTGTAAGCTTCTTGAATTTTTGAAAACCTAATAATGAAACATAAGCTTCTAAGGAACCAATGATAGGACATGCTGGAATGAGCAACATGTAATTTCTCAAATTATTTGCTGTTTTTGCTTTGGTGTTGTTAGAGCTATATCACTCAATAGTAGGTGGGATTTGCATCTGAGTTAGAGGTTAAGTATGCGGTGACGATCGTTGCTTGGAAGTTTGTGACCAGAATATTATAGAGGACCTCCAAGATCTTGATCATATAGCTATGAGACATGCATTCATTCCATAAGTAGCTGCTTATTGATAATGAAATATATCTACTGCGGGCAACTTGATGCTGTTTTTTTTTCTTGAATTGCCTGTATGCATGCATGCATTCATGAGATAATTTCCGACTCTTATCCTCATATTGTTTTCTCTAAACAACTTACAAGACCTATTTGCTATTTTTATATAAGGCGAAACTTGCTTTGGACGGCCTTGAAGTTCCACCTAGGTAAGAAACTGGTTTTTGGTAAACAGGTGCATTTTAGATATGTTATGTTATTTGCTAATTAAAATGATTGGTATTTCAGGCTTAATTGGTGAATGATTTCAGATTGAGCTTTATTTGAATATACTTTGATTGAACCGCTGTGTGATTGTTGAGGATAGGAATGTTATCGTAGTAGGAAGAAACCCAACTACGGAGACACAAAATGTATGTTTATCATTGCCTCCCCATCCCCTTCTTTAAATTTTGGCCCAGCAGCACTTTGTTGTTGCTCTGGATTGATACCCTCAAATTATCCACTCATAGTTTATTGTTGATCATTTTATGTTTCTCTCTTAAGTGTTTCTTTAATAGATGATAAAACAATATATCAGACCAAATCTGAGTGGATTCTTTTTTTCTTTTTTCTTTTTTGCATTATTACGCTGTAAAGGGTTATGTTCCCATTATTCTTTCATAAAATATACTGCTAACAGTGACTATAATCTTGCCTTATTATGCCTAATATTTCACGTTTTTCATTTGCCATCGTTCTCTATCTGGATCAATAATATGGTCTTTATCCACTTTTGTGAAGTTCCTAACACTGTTTTCATGTCAGCTAGACTATTGGTATACATATTTGGTATAAAAATGCACTGTGAGCATTGTATTGCTTTTTAAGATGTAAGAACTTGCTCCATTGGAGATTTCTTCCTACAATGACCATATTTAGACATATGGTAAATATGTTGATGCAAAGAATATTTGGCCCTTCTAGTGTCTTCTGGAGCATAATAAAAACAAAGGTGCCTTGCTAAGGGGGTATATATGAAAATACTGTTAGAAAAGTTGGAGGTGGCTAATCCAATAGAAGCCTCTTTTTCCATGTGAGATTCTCAGCAGTTTCAGTGAACAAAACTTATTTAATTCATGCCGTATATGCCTTGATCAATCTCATATATACTCTCAATCAGTTAGCTTAAAGCAGAAGACATTTCTCATGAAATGTATTTTCATAATTTATGTTGAAACTACGATGAGGGCAAATGTCTCTCTGACAGAGCTCCTAAGTTTGATATGCTTGTGTTGTTTTTCTACTTGTGCTTTCATAGGCAACAAGAGATGCAGAGATTGAAGCTCTTGATGTTCTTCTTCAACAGTGGCAAAGGACTGGATTATTGGCTGCAGAAGTTGCAGAGAAGTTTATGCTCCCTTTATGTGACATACAAACCGTGCATAATGAAAATAAATGGAGGTTTGTGGAACTGATTTTCCATCTTCTGACCTTTTCCTAGTTTAAATGGAAGAAAGCGGAGTTTCTGAAAGAGTCAAGAAGTCAAGTTTATATTAATTCTTTCTTTCCTTGCTTTATTTCCTTTTTCTTAAGTTCTTGGAGACTTGTTTGACATTTCTGTATTCTTTTTATTTGCCCTAAAGGTTACAGTTCTGGGACTTGCTACCTTTTTGAGTGCAGTGAGATTTTTTGATGTCTTAACTGATAGAATGATTAAATCGAGAAATATAGTATCTTCAAGGAAATGCGATATTTCAAGTGTGAGGAAATTATGCTTTCTGATATGCCAAGGGCCGTGTACTTGATAAGGAAATCTCTTTTCTTGTTTGCTAGTTGTAGTTGCTCTTCTTGCATACATGAGAGCATGTGTTTGCTTGATTGTGGTGTATGGCTTGTGTTTCCAATATAATTTTTCTTCTGTCTGATGCTGCCATGTTCTAACATTATGTGTTAAAAGCTTGTTTAGAAGTCATCAATTTTTCCCTCAAGACTTTGTAGATGTAAAAGTTAAAACGTAGCAAAACAAGATCTCATTCTTTGTGATTGTGCAGTACACAAAATAGCTAATATAGATTGTGGACATTGTTTTTCTGTTTAAGGATTAGATTTAAAAGAACAAGCTCAATTACAGGGGGAAGAAGCAAGAGATTTTTACTAAGGATGCAATTAATAAAAAATTTAGGGAAAAAACCAACCATGAAAACTCTGGCTTTTAGAGCTTGAAATTTGTAGTTATGCTGCTCTTAGTAATTTGATTATGAGTCAAAAGTATTGTGGGAAACATGAGCTAGCTCATTGCCTATCTGAATACGACATCAAGCAAGGGGATTCATCTTGCAGATAAAGGACCGTCTAGCTCAAGTTCCATTCTCTGGAGCTTAAAAACTAGCCCTAATTATTGCATAGTTTCATGATGGAGAGAATGAGACTGTTGTTGCATGGACCATATGCAATGTTTGGAATTTATAGCTGATTGAAACTCATCCTAGCCAATATTAGTAAACAAGTCATCCCCAAATCTTCTCTCAATCAGATCACCGGTGCCAATATCTCTCTGAATAGAAGTTGCCCATCTGTATTAAGAGCCCCGGAGTATCACCCTGTTTGCAAAGTGTTGTTTGTTCTTCAAGGACGTTAGGTTTTATGTCAATGATAAATTATAGAACAACTCTAAGGCATCGTTAAGGTAGAAAATTATAAGCCATAGTTACGCCAAACACGCACCTCTTTAAAATCCGATGCCAGAATTTTGCCAAGGTCAACACCCCTTAGTAGAGTTTAATTACTGTCAATTGAATCAAATGGTACACTTCATAGATAATTTGCTTGCATGAAAAGCTATCTCCTTGAGTAGGCATTTGGCAAATTTGATATTCTTAGGACCAAAATGTCTACGTCTTAAGTTAGACACATTCCTTTATTGGCAAATTTGTTTTTGTTCAGATGGTACCTTCTTTTGCAAAGTGCTTTGTCAATTAGTCTACTAAATTATCTCCAGCATGAAATTTGGAAATGTTTTGCAAGTGGAACCTGTCTTTGGTTTCAAGCTGATGAGCTAGGTACAAACGCAGAATCGTTGGAAATATTGGCTGGTTTCCACAGAAATTTCATCCATGTTCCCCCTTTCAAGTGTCCGGCTAATTTATGAATGTTTCCAACTTTATTCTTGTTTCTCTTACAGTAATGGGAATTCTGGATCAAAGGGTTTCAAATGTTGTGGAGGTATAACAGCATCAGAAGCAATTTCTCCTCTATGAGATTTTTATGAATGAGGAAACCCTATTGGTATGAACGGCGATCGACCATTTTAACCAATTTAATTGTGTGTAACAATGTTATAGTACTGCTGTTAGCACCTATTTACATGAGATACTTAAGGGAAATGATAGTTCTTTTTCAATGGACCCACAGTTAATTACACTTTTTAAGAGGCTTCTATGAGCATAATAGAGCAATTCTACTTTTTGAACCAAAGTTTACCTTTTCAATCATTGAAGTTGAGCATTGCATCTGCTAGCAACATCTTCCTGAAAGAGCCTTCCTCGAAATAAGTTCTCTTTTAAACTAAAATTCTGCGATCTTCCTCACACTTGTCCTCTTCCATGTTGATTAAAAAGAATTCGGAAGCCTCTTTCTGTTTGTACTTTTTAACCAATTCTCTCAAATAGCTGGAAAAGAATTGTTGCTGGGCCTTTCAGTGATTGCATATTATGCTGAACAACTCTCTCTCTCTCTCTCTCTCTCTCTCTCTCTCTCTCTCTCTCTCTATATATATATATATATATAGATCATTTGCTTTACTGAAGATATGTTGTTGTATCCTTACATCCAGGAGAAATGAAGCTGGCCCAGTGGAATATCATGTAATGACAGGGGGTTAATGAAATTGCAAGCGTCCATCAAGGATAAGGTGTTTTTCTTGAGATGGTAAGTACACTTATCCAGACCAACGCTAAGAGTTCTCAGCCATTTAATAATTGCTATGCAAATGTGTAGAATTGGCCTAGGAAACAAAAGGTTGAGTTTCAGATGTGCCGTCTCTCCTTTTGCTAATTTTCGGATGCCCTGTTTATCACATGTGACTTTACTTTAGACTAGGTATTCCTAGCCAAATTGCCATATGAGAAATGGGATGTCATGTCCTCGGTTAAGGAAAAAGACGAAATGTAGTATCTTAATGGTTGAGAATTCTTTGATTAGACTTGTTTGAGAGAGATATCTTCTTCCTTGATCCCTAACTGCTATGCATACATGGTTCTAGGTTGAGCAATTCTTCAGTGAGAGCTCTTCAGTTGTAGTCAAATCATAATCTTTACGTGCATCTAAGATAATTAGTATGCTTTGGAAACTCATTGCATACAGAAAACATGGCCTTGAAATAATGTCTTTGTAATGATAAAATCAATTTGGTTCATGTTTCTTCTCTATTTTGGAGAATCCTGTTCCATGTATATCATCTCTCTTTGCCTTTCTTCCCCTTCTTTTCCATTCATCTTTTTGTTAATGACATTGTGGAATCCATGATTTGTTAAAGTATCTTATAGATATGCTAAATGCTAATATTTGATTTTCAGCTCAAAGCCTCACATGTCATGGGTAAATCAAATCATGCTTCTCATTAGATCTGCCTGCATTGATTCATCCTGTTGAACACTTTCATGCCTTTGCACAACTAGGTAAAACCTTTAAACTTATGATTCCTTTCTTTTATGAACATCATGTACATCATGTATGGTGATATGATGCACCTCTGATGCATATCGAATGAATATCAATTACTCATGCATATAACTAGTGTGTACATGGTGTGACCATTTATATTATAGGTTGTGCCAAATTAGGGCGCTGTGGCAATGATTCTTGCTGTGATAGTTTGATGGGATGCTCATGTTAAGATCGAGTATACCTATAGCTATAGATTTACTTGTATGATTGTATACCTATAGCTCTTCATTACTGATTCTTGGTTTATTCTGATGATATTGTTCACTGTTCTTATTCCTGTCAGTTAATCTGTTCATTTGACTATAAGCTAAGTCAAACTTTCACTTCAAGGTAGCTCCCACTCTTTAAGTGAACTATTTGCAAGATAACTTTTGAACTGTAGTTTTGTGATAAAGCACAAATCTAAATGTGACATTATTGGTGCTGGCTCTAGCATACTAGTTTGTGATATGGCAGAAACAATTAATGTTAATTATTTTGTCTCAAGATGTTAAAAACATTTTAGAAACAGCCCTTTTAAGTGTAGAGATCTATGTAAATGTTGTTAGCATCCCACAAAACGTCTTCAAATGATTCGATGCACTTTGACTGATGATGCATGTGCCATTTACTGCTCTTCTAATCGCAGAATTTCATCAAGGGATCTGAGGAAGGAAGCGTGATGCATGTCCATATCAGTTTTTGCCAGGATGTTCATGTGTCTATAGAGGGTTGCAGATGTAATCACCAGTGATTTCATGCTCTAACTTGATTATCAGATGTTTAGGTAATTTTACAGCATAAACCTGTACATGCATCAGTTTTCTGAGGTTAATTTTGTCTACATATTTTGTGATGTAGTTTGATATGAGTTTTTCAAACATTGAGGTAATTCCAGGCTCACTATTGATAATTTTGAACTATATAGTTTTGGACTATGTCATGTGTGATCCCTAACGATGATCATGGATTTCCTGGGAAAGAATTGCATTGATTGGATTTGAGCTTCCCAGTTATACCAATTATGTCCTAAATAGTTGAATCTATTGTATTGATGAATCAATTAATGTCTTGATCGTTGTTGACTAAGAAAATCTCAGTGATTTGATAGGTCACGTGGAGACCATGTTAGTCACGTGTGGCTCCACGAGTATATTAAAATCTTAATTATTTGCTCAGTCCAGAGGCAATTGGTTGTTGCTTCTTACCTAAACGTGCTTTTCTTATTCTTCAGTTGGGAACAAGATGCCTCTTTTCCTCTGGTAATGAGAAGTCCAAATTTGAGTT
Source organism: Eucalyptus grandis x Eucalyptus urophylla (assembly GCA_028830015.1). NCBI lineage: Eukaryota > Viridiplantae > Streptophyta > Magnoliopsida > Myrtales > Myrtaceae > Eucalyptus > Eucalyptus grandis x Eucalyptus urophylla. The sequence goes on along the minus strand of CM054193.1, from coordinate 30,553,599 downwards.
TTTTTTTTTTTTTTAAATCCATTCTAGTAAAAACTAGAAATACCTGACATTTGTCGAAAAGAAGATGATAATTTTGGATCATAATATGTTTATATATTCTTATAAATTTGGGCAAATATTAGAAGAATAGATAATCGACCATGTGACAATTTTGAAGTTGACCGGCAGTTATCCATCAAAAGGAAATTTGTGGAAGATAACAAGACCTTGGATGAGTGCTTGTCTACCTTTAGGAGAAATGTGAAGAAATTGTTGGATGACATGTAAATATTGATACATCAATATAAACTTTATTTGTCTTGAGAAAAATGAAGAATTTGAAAAATATTTTCCGAAAAGTAATCACTTACATTTCTTCAAATAATTAGTTGATAGAAAATATTTTCATTATTAACAATAATTTATATCTAAACATTATTGTTGACGATGAAAATATTTTCCTTCATTTATTTTTGTAAGTAATACAGATAATCATTTCTAAGAAGATAATTCAAAATCAATCATTTTCCGCAAAAAAAAAAAAACAATTTTAATTTCCTTGCATATGGGGCCCACCGTCAAATTAGTGACCCCTTAAATAATTTAAAAAAAAAATAAACTTTAATACATCTTGATTGTCAAATGGACAATCTGAACATGTCTTGTGTAAAGTGCTTTATTAAATTCAGACAAAAATGTAATTTAGCTGTTGTGGCTTTACTCATTAATTGATGTGCTTTATAAGTTAGCATCATTATTTAAGTGCAATTAAATAATATAGGAAAGTTAACAAAATGACAAACTTAAACTCTTTTCCTGTTTTTTTTTTTTTTTTGGCTCAATTTGTGGAAGAACTCGATGTCCATGTCAGATTACATGGAAACAATTTACAATTGTAATACCTTACCAAACTATAACAATGGCTGGTGTCAATATTCAATGATGCTATATTCATTAGTTGGGGAAGAACTCTATTAGGAAAATGCTCACTTTACCGAAGTATACTCACATATGTGATTTTCAATACAAAGTTGTCTCCAATGCATTGAACTTATGGAAACATACTCACACTATTGGAGCGAAGCGAACTAATTATACACGTGTAGACAACATGTCATATTATATTCGGTTGAAAGTACTTCAATGATGAATTTGTTTAATACATTTTCCTGAGTCAATTAATAATGTGACATGTTAAATGTCATTTATGCTTGAAATATGATTATTTTATTTTATATTCACATAGACAAATACAATATTCTTGTGATTTTTCATTGAATAGCACAACAATTAGTACCAAAGTCACTTACTAGATATGATTTTTCTGTAAAATCTTATAATTCGAGCATTGCTTCACAATGTCAATTCTTTCTAGTTTACATCGTGATAACATTGTTCTGCAATTCTATTATAATTACGTTGAACTCTTTTGACGTGTTTTAACGAAAATAACGATAATCATAGTCCTCTCTCTCTCTCTCTCTCTCTCTCTCCTCTCTCTCTCTCTCTCTCTCTCTCTCTGGGGCTACAGTCAAGGTAGTGGCTCGAGTGAGAAAGGGCTATACTTGGCCCCAACCCAAAGGAGTCAGCACAAGTGGTTCTCATATATCTCTTTTTCTTTCATTTTCTAATGATTGAAAATCCGCACAATGCACGGAGACTTTTTAAAATAAAATATGGTGATTTTCCAAATACATTTTCTTTTTTCACTAGATAAATTTATACTACATAATTTCCATGAATCATCACAACAATAGAAGTTGTTATCATATCAAACATTTATGAAACATCACGAGATGGCATGATTGAAAAACATAAAATTTGTGAGTGTACAGAGACGACATAATCAATGAAAACAAGTATGAATGAGTGAATTAAACATGCAATTTTGTACAATCAATAATATCACAAAAAGAATCTAATCCCTCGTCTTTTTTTAAGCACATCAACATTTTGGCGAGGGCCACAAATGTCGTGTCCCAATCCTCCAAACCCGTGCCCATCTCTGCTTGGTCGATATAATAGTGATGTCCCAGGACGCATCGTCGACCCATTCTTTTAAATACGCATGCGGAAGTAGATATAAAATCCTCAAACAATAAGATAATGCGATAGGAAAGTAGCGCCACAAATTTCGAACATGAAAACCACAACCACACTTATATACATCACAAACTACCTAAGTTAGGTCCTACTGAAAACCATTTCAAAAAATAGGGTCTGCAAACAGGGGTGGGGTTTTCTCAAACTACGGCTACTCGTCTCCTCAAACTCCTCTTGCTCCACTTCCTCGTTCTCATTGGAGCCTTCTGCCGAGTACACCGAGGACTCTGGTTCCTCAAGCTTAGAATCCTTCGCGTCCACCATCGATCCATCTTTAGGGTATGCCGTATCCTTTCCAAAAGCAACCTCCATTACATACAGAGGTACCTCACATTCCGGCACGGGCCCTCTCTCTGCCCATTACGATACAGGCGATACCATGCCCTGTATTGATGGGGCACCTTTTTGGGTAAACCCACATCAACTTAAACTATGGTTTTCACAAGTTCGTATTGCAGTGTCTCGGGATGCCCATGGATCGGAATGTAGTTCATCTGTTTTATTATCTTCTTTGGTTGTCCAAAATGCTTAGGAGGAGCTACCATCTATAGGCCTAAAATTGTATCCCACAACGGGGTGAGACAATGTCTCAGCAAGTTCTACCCCCTAAGACCTGATTAGGAAGAAAATATGCCCTAAGGGCTGCCTAAACACAACCACGAGTCAGGGGACTTACCTTGGCCTCTATTCCTTTATGCAAGTCAGTTAAATTAATAAATACTGACAATCATATCATCCAATCAACCGGATCGAACTATCGACCAATCGACTTAGTCAATTAAATGTCAACAAGATCATTCCCTGGTCATTTCAATTAATACTATCTATAAGTCCGACCATAGTCCAAGACTGCTCACTTTAGCTGATATATAAATAGTATAACTCACAAGAAACCGCCTCAAATACTTTATATAGCTCACCAGAAGCTACCACAAATATTTTATATAACTCACCAGAAGTTGCCGCAAATATTTTATATAACTCACCAAAAGCTGCCGCGATTACTCATATAATATACTATTTATGCTCACCAGAAGCTGTCGCAATTATCCTCATATAGTATACTATTTATGCTTACAAGAAGCATAAATAGTATACTATTTTATATACTATTTAAGCTACCACAAATATTTTATATAACTCACCAGAAGTTGCCGCAAATATTTTATATAACTCACCAAAAGCTGCCGCGATTACTCATATAATATACTATTTATGCTCACCAGAAGCTGTCGCAATTATCCTCATATAGTATACTATTTATGCTTACAAGAAGCTGTCGCAATTATCCTCATATAGTATACTATTTATGCTCACTAGAAGCCACCGCAATTATCCTCATATAGTATACTATTTATGTTCATTAGAAGCAACCGCAATTAATGGTCTAATCAACTAACCATTTCCCCATTTTTATCATACCCGATAAAAATATTCATGTGTGGGTACACGGTCGGTCTTAGCCGAAATACTATTTTTGCCACTTGAAAATCCCACCAAGTTATATGGTCCACCAAAATATTTTTGGCGTTGTAAATTGACGCTCGGTTATTTCCCACTTAATTACTTAAATCAATTCAATTTAAGAATAAATTCCTAAAACACAAATCATGTACAATCAGCACAAATTAGAACTCAATTAAATATACAGATCACACCACTATAATCAGCATCAAATTCCGGTCACTGGTTATCTCGGTCTAATTTTCGGAAAATAAATAAATAAATAAATAATTACAAAAATTAATTATTAAATTCCATAAATATGACTTCGGCCCAGAAAAGCCTAATTGGAAGTCGAGATGAGCCCGAAATTTTTTTTAACTACCCTAGATAAATACTAGAGCTTGTCTAGGCCCTAACTACACTACTCTAACCACCTAACATGTAATCACAATTAATTAAATTGCTAATCTAATCTAACTATCCACATAATCCATACTTAACCTAAACTAATCAACCTTTAAGTGTAATTAACCTACTAAGCATGGATTAGTGAGTTAAACTCACTTGTTTAACGATCCACTCGGATCGAAACGATGGGGACGCGGCGAGGATCAACTATCTCCAAAACGAGCTTGCTAACCAAGGCCCGAAAGATACCAAAACAGGCCAAGATAGCAGCTACGAGACCCATTCAGTTCTGCCTCTGTCCGGTGCTGGTTGAAGGCTAAAAAGGAAGGCTAAAGGCCCAGTTGAGGTGGAGACGGGCTGAGATGGGCTGAATCGATCCAGGCGGTGGTGGTAGGAGCTCTGGCAACATCATGTGGCGGCTGAATGACTCTAGCACGGCCTGAGGCAGCAGCTGGAACGTGAGATAGGCGACACGGTCTAGCTAGGACATCAAAGTCGCGTGGGCGAGGTGCGACAGCATGCCCACAAGGTGGGGGCGGTGAACGGCAACATGCGGCGGCGACGGCTTGCAGGGTCGACGGCTGAACTTGCTTGTCTTCTCTGGAAATTTTGAAGTCCTCAAAGCACAATGAAGAAGGAGGAGGACCTGCTCGACAGCCACAAGGGGGAAAGGGGGGACCAAAAGCTTATGGAGGGCCCCTTTGGTCTTCATCCTCATCTTCATGTTCCCTTGACCCTTGCCCTCTATCAGCTAGCTTCCATGGTCAAAAATCAACCACCAATGCCCTTCTAGAAGCTCATTTGAAGTGGTCCACAAGTCATGGATGGGGGCATACGAATTTGTACAAAAACTTCCTCATTTGGACCTTAATGCTTCTCAATTTAATTCAATTTGGCTTCTCAAAATTAAATTATCGAACCCTCGATCAAATTAGTATTTTTCCTCACCAATTGATCCTACTTGCATCATAATTGCACGATAAAAAATGGTCCCTGACATTTTCTGGACAAAAATAGCTCTATGACGACTTTTTCCCAAAAAGTCTTGGTTTACAAAAAAATCTTCGGAGGCTGAGTTGACGTTCCTAAAATGACTCTGATATGACAGAATTTTCAATTTTTAAAATCAAATTTAAATTTGTGGTTAATTTTATTTCGGCGCGATTTTAGCGTGACCTAAACTATTGGGTAGCTTTCAGAACTTTTTAATGTAAATGACCCGTGGTCAATTTTCTTTGAGCCACAATGAACCACTTTGACACATTGGCGACTCTCAGTGGTCGTGAGAATGTTGAGGTTTCAAATATAGACACAGGGTACCAAAACGACAAAAAAATTAATCTAGTATCGATCGATGAGAATTTTGCAATTTAGTGGAATCACCCACATTTAACCACATATTTCAATCAAACTGACCTATCTCCGATCTCTAATCAATTTTTAACTGTGTTGTAATGATCTTGGCAGATAAGTACGGTCAAGTAGTCGATTCATAGTCAAACTCTCAAGTCTATTGCATTAAAATTTCTTAATAGCTTTCCCAAATAGTCTAGTTATCTCACGAGTGATTAGCTTTGATAATAGCACTATAGGCACAGCGATGAAATGCTCGATTTATTTAATTGAAAGCAAAACTGAAATTCTAGGATGTCACAACTCTTCTCCTCTTATAAAAATTTCGTCTGCGAAATTTAAACCTTTACAATACTTAAGTAAAAAGGTGGGGGTGCAAATGTCTCATCGGCTCTTTGGTCTCCCAGGTTGCTCCTTTGATGCCCTGGTGTTGCTAGACCACTTTGACCAACGGAATGGTTTTTGTACGGAGAACTTGTTCTTTTCTGTCCACAATCTGAACCAGGCTTTCAATGTACGACACTCAGTCGTCCATGTCCAATTCCTCAAAATTTAGCACATGGATTGGGTTAGGCTTGTGACATCTTGAAATTTGACCCAATTTCGATAGAGTGAAATGGGCATTTCGTCGATGTGCCTATGGCCCTTTTTCTCTGAGCTGATCACTCACGAGTTAACTAACCTATTGGGTGAAGCCGTTAAGGGATGTATCAAGTGAAGCCGTTAAGGGATGTATCTGCAGTAAAATCCCTCAAAGCTACTTAATTGGTTGGATTGGACTAAAATCACGTCTAATAGACTCTAACCATGAAATTTAAATTGGTTTCGGGAATCGAATATTCGAGCGTGTCACAATTCATTTTTAGGACCGTCTTATCGTCTATCAATTTATTGACGAGTCCGAAATTTCAAGAAAGAAATTATCGGAGGAAAAATTGAAGACCGAAAGAAAATAAAAAGGGAATGAGAAAAGGAAAATAATAGAAGTAAATTGAATAATGTGACTTTGTTTACTATTTTATTTTACTTTCTATTTATTTTTTTCCCTTTTCTCTCTCTCTTTTCTCTCTCTCCCTCCCCCCTTCATGCGCAACCCTCCCCACCGACCGAATGCCCTGCTGTCTCCCATCTTTGCTTTTCTTTCTACCTTTGACTAGTCAAACCCTTATCCTTCTCTCTCCTCTCTCCTTCTCTCTTGACGCACTCTCTCTCTCTCGGTACTCTCTCTCCCCCTCATCGTTCGAATGAAGGCAGAGGCAGAAAACAGAAGTAGCAGCGCTGAGAGAATAGGAAGACCGGAGCAGCTCGCCGAAGCCATCGCCGCCCATTCCGCCGCTCGCGCTCGCGCGTCCGCCAGCCCCCGTCCCCTCACGCCTAGGTGTCCCCCGCGCGACTTCCGCCCCTGCCTAGCTCGGCCCGATGCCTCCAGCCGCCGCCCAGCTCCGTCCGGCCGCCGTCCCGACCTCCCCAGCGTCCCCCTCACCCTCCGCCGGCCTCCCCTCGCCGTTTTAGCCACCGGAACAGCTCCGGCCAGCCAAGGGTAGAAACCCAGCAACTGGGTTTCCAGCCCTCTTCGGGCCCGCTTTTGGACCGTTTCCGGGCCCCGAACCCGAGTCGTGCTTTGGGAAGTATTGTTCCTCGCGTCGCCCTCATCGAATTGATCCGATTTGCGCGTGATTCCGGTTAGTAATCTCACTAATCCCTGCTTAGTTGGCTAATTATGCTTAGGGATTGGTTAGGTTTAATTAAATGCAATTAGGTGGTTAGATTAGAATGGATTAGTGATTATTAGATAATTGTGATGCATGTTAGATATTTTGATTGTGCAATTAGCAAGTAGACATAGTCTACCATTTATTGAAAGCATTTCGGGATTTTTCCCGACCCTTAGCGGGCTTCAATTAGGCAATTTGGGCCTAAATTGAATTTTTAGTAATTAATTATTGATTTTCGAAATTAATTAATTAATTAATTATTTTCCAAAAATTCAACTGGGATGGTCAGTGACCGGAATTTTATGCTGGTGATCATGGTGAAGTATGTTTATTTAATTGGGCTTTATTTTGAGCTAAATTGAATTTTTAATATTTATTAATTAATTTTCGAAATTAATTAATTAATTATTTATTTTTCAGAAATTAAGACTGAGATGGCCGACGACCAAAATCTCGTGTTGATCGTTGTGGCGCAGTCCGTTTATTTAATTGAGCTACAATTTGTATGGAATTGATTTAATTATGAATTTTTAGGAGTTATTCATATTGAGTTGATTGTTAATTATTTGATTGAGAAATCGTTGGGTATTGGTTATCACCTAAAAGAAAATATGTGGGCTCGGTGAATTGGAATATCACCTGGAGAATGCATGTGAGTTCAGTGGTTGAATATGTCATCTTGGCGAAGAGGTTGCCTAAGAGAATGCACGTGGCTCGGAGACTCGGTATGTCCTCCTGGAGAATGCACATGGCTCGGTGACAGAGTTTGGCATCTAAAAGGGCACGTGGCTAGGTGAATTGATGCATCACTTTGGTGAGTTAGCACCTAAGAGAAGGCACGTGGGCCCGGGCATCGTAAAAAGGACACGTGGCTCGGTGATCTGAAGCGTCACTTTGGCGAACTAGTGCCTTAGAGAATGCACGTGGGTTAAGTATTCGGAAATAGCATCTAAAAGGGCACGTGGCTCGGTGACTTGATGTACCACCTTGGCGAAGAGGTTGCCTTAGAGAATGCACGTGGGCCCAAGGTTTGAGGCACGTGGCTTGGAGACTTGGGATGTCATCCTGGAGAATGCACGTGACCTAGCTTTTAGATATTCCACAGTGAGGAATGATTTGTGTGACATGTAATCGACTGGTTCAATTTGTTTTGAGTAAATTGGTGCTTATTATGAATTGTACTGACTTGCAGGTGGGATCTAAGGCCAAGGTAAGTCCTCTGACCTGTGTGTGTTTAGGCAGCCTATAGTATAATGGTTTACTAATCGGACCTTAGTGGGGTAGAACTCACTGAGACGTAGTCTCATCCCGGTTTGGGGAAAACATTTCAGGCCGGTAGATGAACCCGAGGAGGAGGAATCAGAGAAGGAGAACACTGAAGTGAAACCTGAGGAGAAAGATTTTTGAAGAAGAAGATGATCCAGAAAGGGATCCTGAGCACGACCGGATGAGGACTGAGGTCCCATCCTCTTTTGGGAATCCTATTTTGATGTGAATAGAGTGAAATTAGAAAGTCGTGAATAGTTTGAGAAATACTTTGAGTCATGTTCTGTATAAAAGTATGGTTGTAAATTTCAATATAAAAAATATGGCCTTACTTTTCTATCCCATTGTTTTATTGTCTGGGGATTTTCTTTATGCTTCCGCATGCGCATATTAAATGAGCAGGGTCGGCGATACATAGTCCTGGGATATCGCATTTTAAAATCGACCAAAGGTAAGGGATGTACGCGTGCCTGAGGATCGGGGCGTGACATCTCGTTTAAGTGGTATTAGAGCGAAGTTCAAGATTGGAGTGATAAGGAGCGTTGACCATGGGATAGTTAGTAGGAAATGCCTTTAAATTCATGCTGGTGCATGTCTGTGTTAGCTGAATGCTAAAATTGTTTGTTGTTTGGATCGCTCTCTTTCTAATTCGGTGTTGAATTGGAAACAAGTGTTAGTTGAGTAAAGCTGCACTATGAGCGATCAGGAGCTGAGAACTCTTGCAAAGAGGACTAGTAGGGCCGTTATTCGGGGTAGAGCTCCGACTCGTGTCGGAACCCAATGCGGACGTGGTCGAGTGCCAGCACAGGCTAGCACGAGTGGAATGATTCCACCTGTCATAGATGTTGGGGTAGCAGCCCCTAATGATCCTAGGGTGGATGGGATCTTGCGTGTTTTGGAAGCGATGGGTAATAGAATGGATCAACAGGCCGCTACTATTGAAGCCGCTGCTCAGGCCGCTACAACTGCCACTGCTGCCGCCGCCACCGGAGTTGCCCCTGTTGCCGCACCTGCAGTAGCACCTGCCGTTGCTCCAGCCGCCGGGAATGTTGAAGGTCCACCGGAGATAGTGCTCGCTACAAGACCAATCCATAAGCTGGTGGAGCATTTCCTAAGGCTAAATCCGCCGTTGTTCACCGGGTCTAGAGATCCCGAAGCTACTTCTTCATGGGTTCAGAAGCTCGAGAAGTCGTTTGCACTGCTGATGTGCAACGAGGCTGAGAAGGTAATGTTAGCAACTTACCAGCTAGATGGAGTTGCGGACACTTGGTGGATGACTACTCGTGAAACGATCTTTTCAGAAGGCGCTATTCAGGATTGGAACACTTTTCGTGAAGCCTTCAATGATAAGTTTTTCTCTGAGACTGCCAGAGAGGTGAAGATGGCAGAATTTCAACGTCTTCGCCAGGGTTCCCTATCTGTTGATGAGTATGAGGCGAAGTTTGCTGAACTTTCGCAATATGCCCCCGAGTTAATTGAGAATCTTGTGAACCGAGCGAGGAGGTTCAATGATGGATTCAAACAGGATTTGAGAAGCACCTTAGTCCTTTTGGATTTGAAGACTTACAACGACATATATCGGAGAGCTCAGAAGATTGAGAAAGATCATAACGATAAAGCTGCCTCATCTGGATCGAGGTTTAGCTCTCATAGAGACAACATCCGCCAAGGAAAGAGGTCGATGTTTAGAAATAGATTCCAAGGCCCGCCCAGCAAGAAGAGTGGATTTAATAGGTCAGGACCTATTAGAAGTGATGCATGTCGCTTGTATGGGAGAAGGCATGGGACAGCACCGTGCCCAGCTAGGATAGGTGCATGTTTCGAATGTGGCCAACAAGGCCACATAGCCAGATATTGTCCAAAGAAACAAAAAGGACAACCTCAGTTGCCACCGCCGCCACCGATGAGATAGATAGGAGGGTATGCCCCTCAGAATGCACCGCAAGGAGGACAGCAGAGACCTCCAGTTCAGGGCACTGTGTACGCGATTACCCAAGGTCAAGCAGAAACTGCACCTGGCGTGATCACAGGTACGGTCTCGCTCAACGACCAACCTGCTTATGCTTTGTTTGATTCGGGAGCAACCCATTCCTTCATTGCCGAGCAATATGTTAGGATGCTAGGGTTGAGTTCTGTATTGTTGGAGTCGGCAATTTGCATATCTACACCCTTGAAAGATAAAGTTATTGCTACTTTGGGATGTTCGGGGTGCAAGTTAGAGATTGGTGAGCGAGTGGGGAAAATTGACTTGTTAGTCCTAGCCATGTATGATTTTGATTTGATAATTGACATGGACTGGCTCACCAATCAACGAGCTAAAATGGACTGCTATCGCAAGGCTATTCAGTTTGACCCGTTAGGGGGTAAGAGCTTCGAGTTTGTCGAGAATCGAGGAGGACCCTCGATTTCCTTAATCTCGTCGCCGGAAGCAACTCGTTTGTTAGACGAGGGTTGCCGAGGGTACTTAGCAACTGTCGTGGATACGACAGTTGAAGAGCTAAAAATGGAAGATATTTCAGTGGTTCAGGAGTTTCCAGATGTCTTTCCAAAAGAATTGCCAGGGTTACCGCCAAAAAGAGAGATTGAATTTGTAATTGAGCTAGCACCAGGGACAGAACCGATCTCAAAGGCACCTTATCGAATGTCGTTATCTGAGTTGAAGGAACTGAAGGTGCAAATGCAAGAATTACTAGATAAAGGATTTATTCGTCCTAGTGCATCACCTTGGGGAGCACTAGTTCTGTTTGTTAAGAAGAAAGATGGTTCGTTGCGTTTGTGCATAGATTATCGGCAGCTCAATCAGGCAACGATCAAGAACAAGTATCCATTGTCGAGGATAGATGACTTGTTTGATCAACTACAAGGAGCGTTAATATTCTCGAAAATCCACTTGAGGACAAGATATCATCAGTTAAGAATTAGGAAGGAGGATATTCCTAAGTCGGCATTTCGTACCCGGTATGGTCATTACGAGTTTACAGTAATACCATTTGGATTGACGAATGCAACAGCTACATTCATGGATATGATGAACAGAGTGTTCAAGGAATATCTAGATCAGTTTGTGATAATATTTATTGATGACATCTTGGTCTATTTGAGAAGTGATGAAGAGCATGAGAATCATCTGAGAGTAGTGTTTTAGACCTTAAGAACTCACCAGTTGTATACTAAGTTTAGCAAATGCGAGTTTTTGCTGACTCGTGTTACATTCTTAGGTCATGTGATTTCCGGGGAAGGAATCTCCGTCGACTCGAGCAAGATAGAAGCCGTGATCAAGTGGCTGAGATCATCGACAGTGACAGAGATCAGAAGTTTTCTGGGGTTAGCAGGTTATTACAGAAGGTTTGTGGAAAGGTTTCTCATCGTTAGCCTCGCCTTTGACAAAGCTCCTGAAGAAAGAAGAGAAATTTGTATGGTCAGACAAGTGCGAGCGTAGTTTCCAAGAGCTGAAGGAAAAGCTTACTACCGCACCTGTGCTGACGATTCCATCTGGTCATGGAGGATTCGAACTCTATAGTGATGCGTCATTCAGGGGATTGGGTTGCGTGTTGATGCAACATGGCAGAGTTGTTGCATACGCTTCCCGGCAGTTAAGACCTCATGAGTTGAATTATCCGACGCATGACTTGGAACTCGCAGCCATCATATTTGCGTTGAAGATTTAGAGGCACTACTTGTGCAGAGAAAAGTTTCAGATTTTCATAGACCATCAGAGTCTCAAGTATTTGTTCTCTCATAAGGAGTTGAACATGAGACAGCGCCGATTGATGGAATTGCTGAAGGATTACGACTGTGATATTCTATATCACCCGGGAAAGGCGAACAAGGTCGCCGATGCATTGAGTTGAAAGTCTTCAATAGCGCAAATCTTGGTTAAGGAGTGGAACTTAATCGAGAGAGCTCGGGATTCAGAATTCAAATTTGAGGTAGGCCACCTTTCAAGTTTTATGGCCACCCTTAGAATTGAGCCTGATGTCCAAGTCAGAATTAAACAACTCCAACCAACAGATCCAGATGTACAGAGAATTCTTCAAGAGGATACCGATAAAAGAAAGGCTGATTTTCAAGTTTCAGATGATGAGGTACTGAGGCTTCGTGGAAGTTTGGTTGTACCTAACGATGTAGAGCTTAGAGAAGAAATTTTATCTGAAGCACATCGTAGCAGTTATAGCATTCATCCTGGAAGCACTAAGATGTATCGGAATCTGCGTTAACACTACTGGTGGTCAGGTATGAAGGCGGACATTGCCAAGCATGTCGCCAAGTGTTTGACTTGTCAGCAAGTAAAAGCCCAACATTGCAAGCCGGGAGGACTTCTGCAACCTCTTGTGATCCCAGAGTGGAAATTGGAGCATATCACGATGGATTTCGTGACTGGACTACCAATGAGTCAAAGAGGAAATGATTCAATTTGGGTAGTGGTCGATAGGCTGACAAAGTCGACTCACTTCATTGCAGTTCGAAAGGTCCTGAGTCTGGATAGACACGCAGACCTATATGTGCGTCAGGTGGTTCGTATGCATGGAGTGCCAGTTACGATAACATCCAATAGAGACACGAGGTGTACTGCTGCTTTTTGGAAGAGCTTGCAGAGTGCTTTAGGTACAAAACTTCAGTATAGTACGGCATATCATCCTCAAACAGATGGCCAGTCCGAGAGGACGATTCAAACCCTCGAGGATATGCTGAGAGCGTGTGTAATAGACCTCAAAGGAAGTTGGGAAGATTAGCTTCACCTGGTAGAATTTGCCTACAGTAACAGTTACCAGCAGAGTATCGAGATGGCTCATTTTGAAGCGTTGTATGGCAGAGCGTGCAGAACTCCAGTATGTTGGGATGAAGTCGGGGAAAGAAAAATCACAGGCCCAGAGTTAGTTTAGCAATCAGTAGATGCTGTGGCAATGATCAGAGGAAGATTAAAGACAGCGCAGAGCAGGCAGAAAAGTTATGCAGATAAGCGTCGAAGGTCTTTGGAATTTCAAGTTGGTGATCACGTTTTCTTGAAATTGTCACCAATGAGGGGAACTTCGCGCTTTGGTAAGAAAGGCAAGCTGAGTCCGAGGTACGTAGGTTCGTTTGAGATTCTTGAAAGAATCAGAAACCTAGTGTATCGTCTTGCGTTGCCGCCAAGATTGGCGCAAGTGCATGACGTCTTTCACATGTCGATGTTAAGGAAGTATGAGCCTGACCTGACCCACATGCTAAATTTCGAGGAATTGGATGTGGATGACCATGTGTCATACGTCGAAAGCCCGGTTCAGATTGTCGATCGCAAAGAACAAGTTCTGCGTACAAAGACCATTCCGTTGGTCAAAGTGGTCTGGCAACACCACGGCACTGAAGGAGCGACTTGGGAGACTGAAGAGTCGATGAGACAATTGTACCCCCGCCTTTTTTATCAAAGTGTGTAATGATTTAAATTTCGAGGATGAAATTTTTATAAGAGGGGAATAGTTGTGACATCCTGAAATTCGACCCCATTTCGATAGAGTGAAATGGGCATTTCGTTGACGTGCCTATGGTCCTTTTTCTCTGAGCTGATCACTCACAAGTTAACTAATCTATTGGGTGAAGCCGTTAAGGGATGCATTTGCAGTAAAATCCCTAAAAGCTACTTAATTGGTTGGATTGGACTAAAATCACATCTGATCGATTCTAACCATGAAATTTAAATTGGTTTCGGGAATCGAATATTCAAGTGTGTCACAATTCATTTTTAGGACTGTTTCATCGTCTATCAATTTATTGACGAGTCCGAAATTTCAAGAAAGAAATTATCGGAGGAAAAATTGAAGATCGAAAGAAAATAAAAAGGGAATGAGAAAAGGAAAATAATAGAAGTAAATTGAATAATGTGACTTTGTTTACTATTTTCTTTTACTTTCTATTTATTTTTCTCCCTTTTCTCTCTCTCTTTTCTCTCTCTCCCTCCCCCCTTCGTGCGCAGCCCTCCCCACCGACCGAATGCCCTGCTGTCTCCCATCTTTGCTTTTCTTTCTGCCTTTGACTAGTCAAACCCTTATCCTTCTCTCTCCTCTCTCCTTCTCTCTCGACGCTCTCTCTCTCTCGGTACTCTCTCTCCCCCTCACCGTTCGAACGAAGGCAGAGGCAGAAAACAGAAGCAGCAGCGCCGAGAGAAGAGGAAGACAGGAGCAACTCGCCGAAGTCGTCGTTGTCCGTTTCGTCGCCCGCATCCGCCGCTCACCGTGTGCTCCGCCAGCCCCCGTCCCCTCGCGCCTAGGTGTCCCTCACGCAACTTCCGCCCTTGCCCAGCTCGGCCCGACGCCTCTAGCCGCCACACAGCTCCGTCGGGCCGCCATCCCGACCTCCCCGGCGTCCCCCTCACCCTCTGTCGGCCTCCCCTCACCGTTTTGGCCACTGGAACAGCTCCGGCCAACCAAGGGCAGAAACCCACCGAGTGGGTTTCCAGCCCTCTTCGGGCCCGCTTTTGGGCCGTTTCTGGGCCACGAACCCTAGCTGTGTTTTGGGAAGTATTGTTCCTCGTGTTGCCCCCGTTGGATTGGTCCGATTTGCGCGCGATTCTAGTGAGTAATCTCACTAATCCCTATTTAGTTGGTTAATTATGATTAGGGGTTGGTTAGGTTTAATTAAAAGCAATTAGGTGGTTAGATTATAATGGATTAGTGATTATTAGACAATTGTGATGCATGTTAGATATTTTGATTGTGCAATTAGCAAGTAGACATAGTCTACTATTTATTGAAAGTATTTTGGGATTTTTCCCGACCCTTAGCGGGCTTCAATCAGGCAATTCGGGCCTCAATTGGATTTTTAGTAATTAATTTTTAATTTTCAAAATTAATTAATTATTTATTTATTTATTTTCCGGAAATTCAACCGGGATGGCCAGTGACCGGAATTTTATGCTGGTGATCGTGGTGAAGTCTGTTTATTTAATTGGGCTGTATTTTGGGCTAAATTGAATTTTTAATATTTATTAATTAATTTTTGAAATTAATTAATTAATTATTTATTTTTTGGAAATTAAGACTAAGATGGCCGACGACCGAAATCTCGTGCTGATCGTCGTGGCACAGTCCGTTTATTTAATTGAGCTGCAATTTGTATGAAATTGATTTAATTATGAATTTTTAGGAGTTATTCATATTGAGTTGATTGTTAATTATTTGATTGAGAAATCGTTGGGTATTGGTTATCACCTGAAAGAAAATACGTGGGCTCGGTGAATTGGAATATCACCTGGAGAATGCTTGTGAGTTCAGTGGTTGAATATGTCATCTTGGCGAAGAGGTCGCCTAAGAGAATGCACGTGGCTCGGAGACTCGGTATGTCCTCCTGGAAAATGCATGTGGCTTGGTGACAGTTTGGCATCTAAAAGGGCACGTGGCTCGGTGAATTGATGCATCACTTTGGTGAGTTAGCACCTAAGAGAAGGCACGTGGGCCTGGGCATCATAAAAAGGACACGTGGCTCGGTGATCTGATGCGTCACTTTGGCGAACTAGTGCCTTAGAGAATGCACGTGGGTTCAGTATTCAAAAATAGCATCTAAAAGGACACGTGGCTCGGTGACTTGATGTACCACCTTGGCGAAGAGGTCGCCTTAGAGAATGCACGTGGGCCCAAGGTTTGAGGCACGTGGCTCGGAGACCTGGGATGTCGTCTTGGAGAATGCACGTGACCTAGCTTTTAGATATTCCACAGTGGGGAATGATTTGTGTGACATGTAATCAACTGGTTCGATTTGTTTTGAGTAAATGGGTGCCTATTATAAATTGTACTGATTTGCAGGTGGGATCTGAGGCTAAGGCAAGTCCTTTGACCTGTGCGTGTTTAAGCAACCTATAGTATAATGGTTTACTGATCGGGCCTTAGTGGGGTAGAACTCGTTGAGACGTAGTCTCATCTCGGTTTGGGGAAAACATTTCAGGCTCGTAGATGAACCCGAGGAGGAGGAATCAGAGAAAGAGAACACTGAAGTGAAACCTGAGGAGAAAGATTTTTGAAGAAGAAGATGATCCAGAAAGGGATCCTGAGCACGACCGGATGAGGACTGAGGTCCCATCCTCTTTTGGGAATCCTGTTTTGATGTGAATAGAGTGAAATTAGAAAGTCGTGAATAGTTTGAGAAATACTTTGAGTCATGTTCTGTATAAAAGTATGGTTGTGAATTTCAATATGAAAAATATGGCATTGCTTTTCTATCCCATTGTTTTATTGTCTGAGGATTTTCTTTATGCTTCCGCATGCGCATATTAAATGAGCAGGGTCAGCGATACATAGTCCTGGGATATCGCATTTTAAAATCGACCAAAGGTAAGGGATGTGCGCATGCCTGAGGATCGGGGCGTGAGAAGGCTCGTACTTCCTCAACATCAACACGTGAAAGACATCATGCATTTGTGCCAATCTTGGCAGCAACGTAAGACGATACGCTAGAGTCTCGATTCTTTCAAGAATCTCAAACAGACCTACGTACCTCGGACTTAGTTTTCCTTTCTTGCCAAAGCACGAAGTTCCCCTCATCGGCGACACCTTCAGAAAAACATGATCACCAACTTGGAATTCCAAAAGCCTTCAATGCTTATCTACGTAGCTTTTCTAACAACTCTAAGCGGTCTTTAGTCTACTTCTGATCACTGCAACTGCATCCGCTAATTGCTAAACCAACTCCGGGCCTGTAATCTTTCTCTCTCCAACTTCATCCCAACACACGGGTGTTCTAGACGCTCTGCCATACATCGCTTCAAAAGGAGCCATCTAGATGCTATGCTGATAACTGTTGTTGTAGGCAAACTTTACGAGATGAAGTTGTTCTTCCCGGTTTCCTTTAAAATCCAGTATACAAGCTCGCAGCATGTCTTTGAGGGTTTGAATTATCCTCTTAGACTAGCCATCCGTCTGAGGATGATATGCCGTACTGTATTGCAGCTTTATACCTAAAGCACTTTGCAAGCTCTTATGAAAAGCGGCGGTGAATCTCGGGTCTCGATCTGAAGTTATCATGACCAGCACTCCATGCAATCGGACTATCTGGCGCACGTACAACTTAGCGCGCCTATCCAAGTCAAGGTCCTTTCGTACTGCAATAAAGTGAGCCGACTTTGTCAACCTATTGACTACTACCCAAATAGAATCATTACCTCTCTGACTCGTTGGTAATCCGGTCACAAAGTCCATCGTGATGTGCTCCCACTTCCATTCTGGGATCTCGAGAGGTTACAAAAGTCCTCCTGGCTTGCAATGCTGAGTTTTGACCTGCTGACACATCAGACACTTGGCGACATGCTTGGCAATATCCGTCTTCATACCAGACCACCAGTAGTGTTGACGCAAATTTTGATACATCTTGGTACTTCCAAGATGAATGCTATAACTGTTACGATGAGCTTCCGATAAAATATCCTCTCTAAGCTTTGCATCATCAGGTACAACCAAACGTCCTCGGAACTTCAATGTTCCACCATTAGAAACCTAAAAGTCAGCTTTTCTTTCTTCGATATCCTCTTGCAAAATTCTCTGAACGTCAGGGTCTATCAGATGAAGTAGTTTTATCCTGATCTACACATTTGGCTCAATTCTGAGGGTGGCCATAAGATGAGAAAGATCGCCTATCTCAAATTTGAAAACTGAATCTCTAGCCATCTTGATTAGATTCCACTACTTAACCAACAAGTGAGCAACAAAGACTTTCGGCTCAAAGCGTCAGCGACCTTGTTCGCCTTTCTTGGGTGATATAAAATATCACAATCGTAACCCTTCAGAAGTTCCATCCATTGGTGATGTCTCATAATCAACTCCTTCTAAGAGAATAGGTACTTGAGACTCTGATGGTCCGTGAAGATCTGGAATCTTTCTCCAGACAAGTAATGTCTCCAAATCTTTAACATAAATATGATTGCTGCGAGTTCTAGGTTATGCGTCGGGTAGTTCAATTCATGAGGTCTCAACTAGCAGAAGGCGTATGCAACAACCTTACCATATTGCATCAGCACGCAACCTAGTCCTCTGAACGACGCATCACTATAGATCTCATACCCTCCAGGGCTATATGGAATCATCAGCACAGGTGCGGTAGTTAGCTTTTGCTTCAGCTTTTGGAAACTACACTCGCACTTCTCTAACCATACAAATTTCTCGTCTTTCTTAAGGAGTTTTGTCAAAGGCGACGTTAAATCTGAAAACCCTTCCACGAACCGTCTGTAGTAACCTGCCAAACCTAGAAAACTTATGATCTTTGTCACGGTAGTTAGTTTCAGCTAGTTGATAACTGCTTCAATCTTGGACGGGTCCATGGAGATTCCTTCACCTAAAATCACGTGACCTAAAAACGCAACACGAGTCAGCCAAAACTCGCATTTGCTAAACTTAGCATACAGATGATGAATCATCAAGGTTTGAAGCACTAATCTCAAATGATTCTTGTGCTCTTCAGCACTCCTTGAATACACTAGAAAATCATCGATAAACACAATCACGAACTGATATAAATATTCCTTGAATACTTGGTTTATCAAATCCATGAAAGCAGCTGGAGCATTCATCAACCCGAATGGCATCACTATGACCTCGTACTGACCATACCGAGTATGAAATGTTGACTTTGGAATGTCTTATTTCCTGATCTTTAGCTAATGATATCCTGTCCTCAAGTCGATTTTCGAAAATATCAACGCTCTTTGTAATTGATCAAACAAGTCATTAATCCTCAGGAGTGGATACTTGTTCTTGATTGTCACTTGATTGAATCGGCGATAGTCGATGCACAAGCACAACGAACCATCCTTCTTCTTTACAAAGAGAACTAGTGCTCCCCAAGGTGATGCACTGGGACGTATGAATCCCTTATCCAACAATTCCTACATCTGCACCTTTAGTTCCTTCAATTCTAATAGCATCATTCGGTAAGAAGTCTTAGAGATTGGCTCTATCCCGAGTGCTAACTCAATCACGAACTCAATTTCTCTCTCTAGCAGCAATCCTGGCAATTCCTTCAGGATGGAGAGAAAGAGGTGAGCGCAATTTTATCAAAAAAATGGCGTGATTTCTTCTCATTCTCAGCAGATTCCTATCCAACGTCCTCTGAAGACCTCCATTAGTCGCCTCGAACTTGCAATCGATCATGCCCTTGTGCAACACAATCGAGGGCTATTGATCATTAGATCCATTTAATTAACCCATAGTTCAATTAGGAGGTGGCTGAGGCTAATTGAATTGCATAGGTGAATTCAAATTCTCAATACAAACCATTTGATTGTATGTTGTTGATTGATGAATTTGCTGAATGAGTGCATGATATAAACATTGGATGATATAGGCATTTGAAGCCAATGAGAATGGTGACGGTCATGAACTTCCCGAACATCGGAGGCTGAGAGTGGTGGTCCAATGCAACCCTTGGTTTAGCTCGATTTAGGCTAGCTTAGCCCTGGTTAGGCAGGTTTAGTTCTAATTAGGCCAATTTAGCTATTGGACTTATGTTCTTACAAACTCATTAGTCTGGTTTCCATTAAAAAAAATCGAGTAGACATTAGAATTACTATTAGAATAATGATTACTTCAATTTAGTTTAGTTTATTTTAATCAAACATTAAAATGAGTAGAGTTAGGGTTGCACTAGTCTAGCTCGACATTTGGTATTAGTCTTGAGGGATTCAAGTTTATGAGGGATCATGTCTAGAGACTTATTGTAACATCCTCAATTTCGACCCTTATTTTGGTCCCAACTAGGAGGCTAAGATAGGCCTTAGGTTAGTTAAACCTTCCAAGAAAATAAGTGTGAGAAAGTGTGAACAAGTGTGAACAAATGTGAATGTATTAAATAAAGTGGGGAAAATATATATCTCTATAGGCTAGGCTCATTAATATCCTAAGATTTAAGTGTGAATGGTAGACTTTCCAACCTACAAAGGAGGAGTCACATGTAGAGAGAGAGAGAGAGAGAGAGAGAGAGAGAGAGGAGAAGGCCAAGACAAATCCAACTTTGAACCGAGACAAGTTTATCTTATCTCTTTTGGACATTAGCCAATAAATAACCGGGACAAGTGCCCAAGCTAGTATAGAGCCTACTTGGGATCTTGGGAGATAAGACTGTACAGCCATGAATGACCCTTGATTTAAGGCCAAGTGTGAAAACTCCACTTTTCAACTAGAATTTGCCTCATTTAATTTTCGAAATTTCTGAACCTTTGTTATTTGCCAATTTTACAGAGCTTTTTATGTTACGAATTTGGAGAAGCTTTCCTCATGAAAGTTGTTCAAAATATCTTGATATATAACATGTTTAAATTTCATATTTTCTGGAGGTGAAATGGTAGGGACGAAGGCCCAATCATTCACCATGTGGAACTTGTCCTGTGTAGTGAAAACGGTGATCAGGTTGCCTTATCGAATTTTTATAAAATATTTCCTTTCAAATTTAACCATGCTTCCTTCATAAAAGTTTTAAAGGACATCTATTTCTACAACATATAGAATTTTCAAAGAGTTTTGTGAAGATTTAGATTTCAAAATGAGTCTCTCTCTCTCCGACCATTGAATCTGCTTGATAGGTAGATTATTGGGTTGTGTTCAATGATTTGCTATTCTTTCCACAACACGAATTTGACTTGACTTTCTCCATAAAAAAAAAGAAGTGATTTAAGGTATTTTCTACAACATATTAAAATATCATAATTTTTCAATTCCATTTGATAAAGTAATGACACTGATTTCGGAAATTGGTCAAAACTGTTTTTCTCACCCAGGAGGTATGAGTCATGCCCAAGCTTGGACTCAAGTCCTTAAATGCCATGTTGAGGTATCCCATGTGACATCCTAATTTTCAGGTTTTGTTTTCAATTGAATAAGTTGGGCTTTTCATTGACGTGCCTATAGTTATTTTCCCTGAGCTGATCACTCACGAGATAACTAGTCTATCGGGTGAAGCCGTTAAGAAATCTAAATGCAATAGACATGAGAATTCGACCAGGAATCGACTACTCAAACATACTAATCTGCAAGGGTCATTACGGCACCGTCAAAATCGATCAAGACCGAAGATAGGTCAATTCGACAGAGATATGTGATTAAAGTGTGGGTGATTTCACCTTATTACAAAATTTCTATCGAATGGCATTAAACCGATTTTTCTGTCATTTATGTACCTTGTGTTGGCATTTAAAACCTCGATATTTTCACAACAATCGAGAGTCGCCAATATGTCAAAGATATACAATGTTGCTTGAAAATAATCGACCACGGGTCAATTGAACTAGAAATTCCTAAAAGCTACGTGGTAGGTTAGGTCACGCTAAAATCGCGTTAGATTGAAATTAACCGTGAATTTGAAACCGATTTCATGTCATGATTCATTTTAGGAACGTTGACTCATCCTCCAAAGATTTTTCTACCAACCAAGATTTTTGGCGAAAATTCAAAGTAGGGCCGTTTTGGACCGGGGAAATTAGAGGACCATTTTTTATTGCACCATCGGCCGTCAAGTTGGTCCAATTAGTGAGGAAAAATGTGAATTTAAGTGTGGGCACCTTAGTTGAATTTATGGGCATCAATTTAGGTCCAATTGGAGTTGAAATAGAATGAAATTGAGGGGCAATTGTCCAAATTCGTTGGCCAAGGGGGTGTGCAACATTTGAGGCATCAAATGAAGCTTGTAGAGGAAGATTGAAGGGGAAATGGCTGCTGTGGATGAGGCTTGGCTGGTGGGGGCCAAGTAATGAGCAAAATGAGATATTTAGCTTGACTTTGGGGCCAAATGGTGGTCCCCCTTCAGCCAACACTTCTTCTTTCTCTTTGAAGCTCCTTTATCCATTGTTGTGGAAGTTTGGAGAGCTCAAAAACTTGAGAATAGCCAGCACTCCTCCCCCTTGCCTGTCGACACCCCTTCGCCGCTGCTTGTGCGCCCATCGCGCCACCCAAGCCCCGGCACGTTGTGCCTATCGTCCTCGCCATCCCGCGCTGTTGTCCACACCTAAGCCGTCGTCCCCTGCCATCTCGAGCTTGCCCTGGTCGTCGTCGGAGCCGTTCCAGCAGCCATCGACCTCCATCAAGCTCGCTAGGAGCTGTTGCAGCCGCTGCCGTTCCGCTGTGGTCGTTTCAACCCAAGTCGAGCCCGGTGCTAGCCCCTTCGGCCCAAGAGTAAAGGCCGAAGATAGCAAGGGCCCTTGGGCTTTGAGGCCCATTTTAGATCTCTTCTGGGCCTTGGTTGGTGTCACCGTAGGCTTGGTTGTCGCTCACCTCCACGTCGCCGTCATTGTGGACTCACCGGATCGCTAAACCGGTGAGTTTACTTGCTAAACTCTGCTTAAGGAGTTAATGATTCTTAATGGATGATTAGTTTAGGCTAAGTATGGTTTATGGGTTAGTTAGATTAGATTAGTGATTAATTACTTAATTATGTATGTTAGGTGGTTAGATTAGATAAATTAAGGACTAGATAGGATGTATTATTTATATGGATAGGCGCACTATTTTTCTAGGCCCGTTTAGGTGGTTAGATTAGCATTTCCGGTCTAAGTTAGTATTTATTGAATTTAAATTGTGTTATTTAATTATTTTTGTAATTTATTTAATTATTTAAATATTTTCCGTAAATTATATCGGGATAGCCGATGACCAGAGTTTCGTGCAGATTGCAATTGTGTGCTTAGTTTATACGATTAAGTGTTAATTTGTGCAAATTAAATGGTGATTGAAATTTTGGTTATTTATTCCAAAATTGTAAAATTTTGGTATTGAATTAGAAAATCCTAAGTGTCGGGTATTGACACCGAAAATGGTTTAAATACTATATCAAATAGTGAGATTTTAAAAGGAATGATATCAATTTTTCTGGTTTGATCTAACCGTGTACCCACACACGATTATTTTCACCAAATGTTTTTAATATGAAGAAAATGGGTCAAGCGCATTATCTTAATTGAGACATTTGAGTACAAGACATAGTGTCCTTAGTTGTAATTGAATGATCATGGTTGTTTATGAGAACCTGTCGCGAGCGTTTATACCGAACGTTGCCCCTATATGGGTTGTCCCTAGACAACAGAAGCCGGTCACAATAGATTCTAGATCGATGCTCCTTCGGGATTGTCGTCTAGTAGAGACGTTGTCGTGCTAAATGGGGTGAGACGACGCTTGGCTACGCTAGAAGTGTCACACCCTGATCCTTTGGCACGCACCCATCCCTTACCTGGTCAATTAATAGCGATGTCCCATGACGCATCGCTGACCCTTTTTTTTATTATGCAAGCTGAAATAATTAAACAATCCCTAGACAATCAAACAATGTGATAGAAAAGTAGGGTCATATTTTTCACATCTGAAAATCACAACCACACTTTTATATAAAGCAAACCTCATAGTATATATTACAATACTATTAACAAGTCAGATCTATCACACATCAGATCACAACTCAGAGTTTGCAAACAGGGTGAGGTCTCAGTTATCATCTGGGTCATACTCGAGATCATCCTTTGGATCCTCCTCCGTCTCCTCTTCCAGTTCTTCTTCAGGTTCCTCTTTAGGGTCTTCCATCTCCTGATCCTCTTCTGGTCCCTTCTCCTCATGCTCCACAATCTCTCCTTCTTCTTCACTCTAGTTGGTACCCTCAGCTGAGTACACCGGAGAATTTAGCTCACTCCCAAGCTTGGGATCCTTAGCATCTTCCACCATTCCGTCTTTAGGGTCTGTTGTACCCTCACCAAAAGTGTGGCATCCCAAAAATTTCACCGACCCTATTAGTACAATCGGATTGTTAAAGACTTGAATTAAATTTAAATCAGGCCGAAGACGAACCCGATGGACCATGAGGAATGTGTGGGCTTGAGAAATTGGCGGGCCACACGAATTGGGCTTGTTTAGCCGAATGAAAAATTTGGGCTTGGCTTGGAGTGGGCCAAGGCTCGAATCTGTTAGAATAGTTTAGTGGGCCGAATTGTTGTAGATTGAGCCTGTTGAGCTAGAGACGGGTATTTAGGCCCGAGTGTTTTTATTTTCGATTAAGTTATAGTTATGATTCGATTACTGATTTTAATGCTAATATCGATTTCTAATCTTAGCATTTCTTATGATAAATCTTTCATAGATTAATGTCAAATTCTTAATATGTCATATGATTTCATAGATTTGCATAATTACAAGAGAATTGTAATTTAGTAGATTTCGAATGAAATTAAGTGAAAAACATTATAAACTAATAAATAGACTAACAACGCGGATTAGAGATTAATCGATATCGAGCGACTAGTGTTGAAAGAGATCGTCCATGGAGGCCACGACTTCTCTCTCATTTCTCTCCTCTCTCTCATCTCCCACGGTTTTCTCAAAACCAAAGCTGCCGAAGGGGGGGTTTACAATCATTAGATTTTCTAATGATGAGGCTACTCTCTAGGGATTAGACTTGTAGCTCTATTTCCCTCATAACTTGTGCCTTTCTCTCTCTCTCCAAAGCAACCAAAATCTTCTTCTTCTTCCTCTCTATCTCTCTCAGTCGAGCAGCGAAGAACCAATAGCAAGTCCAGCAATTTTTCTTCTTCTTGCATGCGAGAAAGGTGTTGATCTTCGAAGCTATTTGAGTCACCAAGTAGCTGAACTAAGGTAAGAAAAGATAAGTCTCTAAACTAGAAATTATCCATTGATTTTGTCAAGGAACTTGAGGAAATAGCTGAATGGTGGAGGATTAGATGTGATGTTGCTGTTTTGTGTTGGATTGAGCTAGATGATTCCTAGATTGAAGCTACAAGTCATTGCATGTTTCATTAGAGTCTTGCATGTTTCGAAACTTAAGAGTGAGTGAGCTGTAATTGTCAAGTGAGGTGGAAAGGTGACCGCGGAGTGAAGAGACGTGATGTATGTTGCGGTAGGTGAGCCAAGGTGTGAATATTTGCTTTGTACTGAACTGTGGAAGGTTTCTATGTAAGTAAAGACATACTGTGATTATCCTTAGATGCTGTGAAAGAGTGTCAAGATGCTGTAAGAGAGATTGGTAGAGAAACTAACGGTTTGGTTGAGCTAGAAATGAAGAAAACGGTGCAAAATGTTTCTGTTCTAGAGAAATATAGATGGAAAGCCTTTTGTTTTATGTTGCCTTGATTTCTAATGATGAAGATAAGGAAAAGAACAATTTTACTTGAGAGAACATCCATTAGATTGAGTTCAACTTCTAGTTATAGCAATATAGATGCGAAAACATGTAGGTAGGAGTAATTCTCTTTGAAACAGTAAGCTGTATTGTAGAAGACAATAGAACCTTTGATGATTCCACAAATTTTCTGTAATTTTCTAGATAGAATTGGACCTTAAACCCTTCATGAAAGTTGTAGGAAACATCCTTAGGAATAACATATCAAAATTTGAGAACAAACGGACAAGGTTTGGCTAGTCAAACGATTTTTCTTCTGTAGGTACTAAATCTGGAAAATCGCTGCAGAATTTTAGGAAAGAAGATAGCAATTACTGCTCTTAATAAAGTGAGATATAGACTTAGGTTTCTTCATGGAAAATGTTAATCTATGTCTCTACTTTAATATAATAAAATTTCGTAGCATTCCGACAAGATTTGATATACTTTCTGTGTCTGTGATTCGAACTGTTCATTTTAGTCCACAGACTGTTTTGATCCGAGAATATGCAATAATTGTTGTGTCTCTTGTACTTGACTTGCATGACACATATGGAGTCTAGTGACCTTATGATAGTGGTTAGTCTGTACAAGAGCAAGCCTCATCTATCATTTGAAGTATGGTTATGGTATAGATACCAATAGTGGCATGCGTGTGCAGTGAGTGTGATGCATAGTGCTTGATTATGGGGTAAAAATCTGTTAGGCACGGTATGGGACGTGTCGAAATGGGTTTTATCGTATAAGTTGGACATGCACGTGTATTTCATACATGAGAGTTAAGAGTATAGATTATATTTGAGATAGCTATGTATTTTTGAGGTCTTTTGCATACGGTGATTACATTAATCAAAGGTGTGATATGTGAAATGTGTGCTTGAATGAGTAAGAGATTTCCATTGGTACTGAGATGCCAGTGATGCCCCTTGGAAGTGGGATGCCCATGCTGTGTGATCTTGGATGCCTCGGTCCCGTGTTACTAAGATGCCTCGGAGTGAGATGCCCTTGTGTGTGATCAATGATGCCTCGGTTGTGTGATACTGAGATGCCTTGGAGTGAGATGTCCCATGCTGTGTGATCTTGGGATGCCTCGGTTGTGTAATACCGGAATGCCTCGAAGTGAGATGCCCATGATAGAAATATTGTGGAAGTCAGGATGTGGGATTCCGGAAGTGACTTGATCAGGCCAGCTGTGTTCCGGTGGGTAAACTGATTGGGGTGGATTTGATATTCACACTAAATTATAATCTCTACTTGGCGTGTCAGTTGAGCATACCATTGTTGCATTCCATAATGATATAGATTGAGACATGAGACATACATATACTTTTGGCACGTTTGGTATGGAGTAGTCATTCATTTAGTACATCGATATTAGTTAGGTACATCTATGACAATCTTGTCTTAATATCTTAAGCTATTTGGTTATGTTTCTCTTGTATACTTTGGTAACTGTGGATTGTCTAGGTTGGAGTCTTATTATTTCTTTACTGGGCATAGTTTTTTCTCATTCCTTATATTTTTCATATTGATAGTATGGACGTGCCGCCGATAGCTCGTTACAGGGTGGTAGCACGCCTCGAGGTTTCTTTTCATGATGTGTATGACCCTAACGTTGACATGACTTTCTCCAAATATGAGGCTACGCTGTGGATGGACGATGGTAGAGCTGAGATGATTCCAATGAGGTTTGTCGCATGGTTCGTGAACCACGAAAGGGAGATGTTTAGCCCTCTTCCTTATGGTGCTGGAGGATCGGGAGCTGGGACGGATGGCGCCTAGACGCCTATGATCGTGTAGAAGCTGGAGGAACGTCTTTTGTTTTTTGATAGACGTGGGCTTGTGTGAGATTAGTGGAGTTAGATACCCCCTCACCCTTTTTCCCTAGCTGTTTACTTACATCTTACACTTTTGGAACTTGTAGATATGATGTATATATAAGTAGGAGAATGTGTAAGTACTCCAGGTTGATTTTTGTAGGCTCGAATGCTAGTAAGGAAAGAAATGAAGCTTCTCATGATCTTTATCTATAATTATGAATAGATTGTCTAATATTATGAATCGACAGGACTATTGCAGGATAACCTTATAATATAAAGCTTAAATTTTAAATAATCCATGTTATACATGCTAACCTTCAAAGGTGAACACTATAGGCTAACCATTGAAATTTATAAATCTTGCAAGATGATAATCTTTGTAATTTCCGATTGCGCTTAGTACGTGACGCTACTGGGACGTCACAAAAAGCCTTCTCCAAAATGTACAAGGGTACAGTAGACTCAGGTATAGGACCATCCCTTCATTCGTCCTGGTAGTAATGATACCATGACCTATACTCATGGGGCACAAAATCGTTTCTACTCACATTGACCCAAACGGTGGACTTCACCAAAACATACTCAATTCTTTGGGGTGGTGATCTATCGGTTACTCCCCGGTACACCAAATTGCTCGGGAGGAGGGGGGTATAGGTGTTGCCATCTATGGGCTTGAAATATTGTCCCACAACGAGGTGAGATTATGTCTCAGTGAGTTCTACCCTCCTAAGACTCGATTAGAAACCAATATGCCGTAAGAACTGCCTATGCACAACAAGAGTCAGAGGACTTACCTTAACCTCAAATTCCACCTGCAATTCAATACTGTTCAATAAGCACCCAATCAATCACCATAGATCGAAGCATCGATCGATCAATCAACCTAGTCGATTACATGTTATCTCGACCTTTCCCCGGTCATTTTAATTAATATCATACGTTCACCAAGATGGAATAACTAGTCGTCAAGCCCACAGGCATTCTCCAATGTGACATTCCTAGTCACCGAGCCCACGTGCATTCTTCGAGACGACATACCTAATCACCGAGCCCATATGCCTTCTCCAAGTAATATACTTAATCATCAAGCCAACATAATATAATGCATTTCTCTAAGACGACATCCTTAGTCATTGAGGCAACATGATGTATTGCATAATCAATTTCCTTTCCACAAATCCCACTATTTTCCGTAGTCTACCAAAATATTTTTGGCATCGACAACCGATACCCGGTTGTTCTTCAATTAATTACCCAAAATTAATTAATTTAGGAATAAATCCTAAAAATCATAATTAAATCAATTCCGCATGAACTAAAACTCGAATAAATAAACAGACTGTACCACGATAATCAGCATAAAATTTCGGTCACCGATCATCCTGGTTGAATTTCCGAAAAATAAATAATTACAAAAATTAATTATTAAATAGCATTATTAAATAGCAATAAATCCAACTTATGCCCGTAATGCCTAATTGGACTCGAAACAGACCCGAAAAAATTTCAAGGTTCATTCAATAAATATTAGAACCTATCTACTCGCTAATGGCTACATCTAACCACCTAACATGCATCGGCAAATCACTAATTTAATTACTCTAATATAATTTAACCACATAATCACACTTAATTAAGTCTAATTAACCCTTAAGCATAATTAGTCTACTAAGTGAGGTTTAGTGAGTTAAACTCCCTTGTTTAACGAGCAGGTCGGATCAAACCAACGGGAACGTCATGGGGGTCACTTCTCTCCAAAGTGGGCCTAGTATTCAAGGCTTGGAACACCTCCAAAACGGACCTTCAAGGTGGTTGGAAACCCATTGGCTTCTCCTCTGCTCTTGGCTGCCAACAAAGAGAACAAAGCTAATTCGGTGAGGTAGGAATCGGGGAAGCCAGCAAGGATGGTTCTTGGGTCCAGACGGGGCTCAACTACCTCCAGCGGCTGCTCATGACGACTCCGGTGCTTGCTGGGCATCGGACAGGGCAAGGCTGGGACGATGGAATGGCGAGACCGCTAGGCGAGCGTGCGGAGCAACAACGGTGCTTGCTCAGGACGGAGGCGACGAATAGTGACGACGCGGGCGGTTATGGTGTGCGACAGCCCGAGGAGCTTTTGTGGCTTTGCTAGTCTTCTCCTTGGGCACTTGGTTCCTAAATGCACACTGAAGAAGATATAGGGCTGGGCAGCTACAAGAGGGGATGAGGAGGGAGAGACAATGGGTCCACAAGCAATTTTTTTTTCCATTCAATTGTCTGCTTTGACTCAACCTCAGCCAAGCTACCTTCCTTGGCTACAATTTAGCTAGCAATGCTACCTTTATAACTCTTGAAATGGTCCAAAACAACCTAGGCAAGGTAGCATACGAATTTCAAGCAAATTTGGCTTCGATTGGACATAGTTTGATTATTGATTCAATCCCAATTGACCTCAATAAATTCAATCAACCCAACATCGGTCATCTCGGCATTTTTCCTCACCCATGGATCCATCTTGCATCCCAATTTTGTGACCAAAAACGATCCCCGACATTTTCTGAACAAAAATGGCCCTACCTCGACTTTTTCTTAAAAAGTCTCGGGTTGCAAAAAAATCTTCTAAGACTGAGTCGACGTTCCTAGAATTTATTGTGATATGACAGAATCTTCAATTTCTAAAATCGGAATCAAATTCATGGTTAATTTCCATTCGGCACGTTTTTAGCGTAACCTAAGCCATTGGGTAACTTTCAAAACTTTTTAGGGCAAATGACCCGTGGTCAATTTTCTTCGAACCACAATGAACCCACTCAACACATTGGCGACTCTCAATTATCGTGAAAATCTTGATGATTCAAATACGAACACAGAGTATCAAAACGACAGAAAAATTAAACTATTGCTGATCGACAAGAATTTTCCTATTTAGTGGAGTCACCCACGATCGGCCACACATCTTGGTCAAAAGGCATCTAAAGATGAGCACGGTCGAGAAGCCAATTCCTGGTCGAATTCTCAAGTCTATTGCCTTAAAATTCCTTAATGGTTTCTCCAGATAGTATAATTATCTCGAGAGTAATCAGTTTTGAGAATAGCCTTATAGGCGTGTCAATGAAATGCTCGATTAATTCAATAGAAAACAAGGTTGAAAATTCAGGATGTCATAAAAAGACTATCGAACATCAAGTAGGCTGTGCCCATTGGGCCGAGATTAAAATTAGGAACGCATGATTGATTAAGATAGACGCGCCGGATTATGGGACAAAATTGTGTGGCACAATATGGGACGTGTCATAATGATTTGGCCCTATAATCAGGACCCATGTGACTGTGAGATGTGGTGTTCCAATTGATTAAGCTTCATTATTGCTCATGTCTGTGATATTAATTGTGCTGACATGCAGGGAGGATCTAAGACGAGGTGAGTCTCTATGGTTGTGTGGTTGTGTGGTTAGGACACCTCTAGGCGTATTTCCTTCCTAGTCGGGGTTTAAAGGGTGAACTTACTGAGATATTGTCTCACCCCGTTGTGGGCTCAATTCTTTTTAGGTCCTTAGATGGAGCAGCGTCACGTACGCTATGGGGTTCTGAGGGAGGTAGACTTCCAGCGTTCCCATTTCCCAGTTCCCGGGACTGGCCTGACCCATGAGCTTGTTGAGTCCACTGTCTGGGTCGATGAGGGTCTACCCCACTTGGTACCTCATCATTTCAAGGCGTGGTACCTTCACAAGCCCAATGGGAGTCGAGAAGGTCCTATAGGTGGTTTTGACGGGCCTCCCGTCGAGACAAGGGAGTGGGAGATAAGGCACCCTCTGGACATTGACACCCTCAATGGTGTCGTGGAGGACCCAAAGCCGAGGGCTGGAGAGCCAAGAGTTTAGAATCTCCGTAGCCTCTTTTCGATCTAGACTTCTATACATAGATCTTTTTGTAGACTTTTGTAGATAACTCGGCGTGTATATAAAAGCGTGTTTTGTTTGTAAAATGGTTTTCTTGCTTTTCTATCTCATGCTATTTACTGTCAGGGGATTTGTTTATTCGCTTCTGCATGTGCAATAAAATGAAAAGGGTTGGCAACACGTCCTGGGACGTCGCAATTTTATCGACCACTAAGGGATGTGCACACGCTTGAGGTTCGAGGCGTGACATCCCAAGCTACCAAGCTAAAGCCCTATCCTACGTGTGACCAAGTTACCTTGCATTTAATGCTTCTTGACTTAGAGAGGAAGTCTTGACTTTTAAGGCTTGGAGAACAAGTTAGAATTGCCTATAAATAGGGGGGCATCCCTCCCTCATTCACACAACACACCACTTCCTCTTCCTTCCTCACTCTCTCGACCTCACCCTCATCATCGCCCTCTCTCTTTCTCATGGCCACAACCTCTTGCTCATTCACTAGCCTGCACGTTGCTCAATCACCTAGGCCATTCCTTAAAATGTGGTAAGTAGAACTTACTAATATTTGGCAAGGACGTTGTGTTATGCTATTCCGAGCGTGTGACAAGTCATTGACTGAAGTTGATTGACTTGTTGTTACTTGAGGTTGGGTTGTGACTTTGTTTCTTGATTGAGTTCAATTCTTGGTTGTTGAGCTTGGCTCATGCTTTGGCTTGAATTGCTTTGAAAGAAGTCCAATTTGTGTACTTGTTTGATATGTTTTGGATATGCTTTGACTCAAACCTACTTTAAAGAAGTGTTTTGTGAAAGCTTGATATTTCCTCACTAAGCTATTTCAAACTATTTTCACAAGTGCATGTTTTAGTTCATGCCCCGAGCTCCAAAAAAAAAGGGCTTTGTCAGCCTTGACCTA
Source organism: Eucalyptus grandis x Eucalyptus urophylla (assembly GCA_028830015.1). NCBI lineage: Eukaryota > Viridiplantae > Streptophyta > Magnoliopsida > Myrtales > Myrtaceae > Eucalyptus > Eucalyptus grandis x Eucalyptus urophylla. Next base: position 30,521,617 of record CM054193.1, on the reverse strand, counting down.
CGTGGAATCACAGCGGATCGGTCCTTTCTTAGTCTTGGTGCGATATTAAGGCATATCATTCTTGAGCCAACTTTGGTACTAGATCGGTGAACATGTCACGACAGGCCAGCCTTTTCATGGTCTCGATGCGATATTGAGGTGTATTGTTCCCAAGCCAAGTCTAGTACTAGATTGGTGAACATGTCACAACAGGATGGTCCTATCATGGCCTCGATGTGATATTGAGGTATGTCGTTCCCAAGCCAAGTTGGGCACTAGATCGGTGCTCAAACGTGTCAGATCAAGTCATGATCCTTGATTCGTGCTCGACATGCTTAACGTCTCGATTTCGGTAAATAATTTCACACACTTATGCATGGCGTGCCTTCGGGCCCTTGAACTAAAAGTAAAGATAAGAACTGGATTGTGATGCTTGATGCATGGTAACACGATGGACTAATTTATAGCCGTCGACCGATGGATTTCGGCGATGTTGCCTAATGGACTCATTGTCGGAGGACTATCGTCACCCTTGGATTAGGGGATGTTGCCCGATTAAGTTCAAATGCTCGACGGATGCATAGTCGAAGGACCGCCGTTACCCTTGGATTAGGGGACGTTACCTGATTAAGTTCGGATGCTTGATGGATTCCGGAAGAGTCGATGGATTTCGACTTTTAACAAATGAATCTCGTGTGCATGAGTTCCTCGTATTATGGAATGGATTTTGGTCATGCTAGTATAATATTGAGTAAGGTGTGAATTTCTCATATTGTGGGTGAATATTGGTTTATGCTTGCATACTGTTGATTGAGGATTCCTCATGTTTCATCCAAGACAAAAATTTTGTTTTGCTATTGATATGCCATCGACTAATGTTTTGGATGAGTTATATGCTTTGTTGATGGGTGAGGCATCATCCTACCCGAAAATTAGTGGGTTTTACTTGCTGAGTTTACGACTCACCCCATTGTTTTTCAGGATTATAGGCATTGAGGTCTCCCATTAGTGCTGGAGTTGCAATCTTGCTAAAGGAGCTAAGGTTTACCCGGCCTTTGGAGCATAGAAAATGTAGTGGTTGTAAATATAATGGCCCATGACAACGGGGCCTGTAAATGTAACTGATATAATTGTATATTTGCAAGTAGTTATTTTCATGGCTGCTTATTATTGTCTGGGTGTTGTTTGTAACGCTTCCGCATGTACTTAATGAAAATATAAAAGAAATGGGACGGCGATGTGCATGGGTCGTCGCGAAAATAACCCCCCGTCACTCGTGACCCTGAGGATGGAGTTGGGGTCGTGACACTTATAACAAGGCCATGTGTATTCTTTGCCCCACTCATATCAAGTTTTAACTTTTTGTACAATTACCTAGCTATTTTCAATACGTAGATGTTTATTTATTGCATTGTCTTTCAATAAATTGGATTTTAATCACTTTCCTGGAATAGGTTAGGGTTAGCTGAGGAAATGAATGAAAACCTACAAAAACATTTACATGATCACCTAACGATTTTGATACCTTTAGAGCATAGTGTGTAATCAAGATTGCAAGACCACTTAGATAACAACTTTACAAGTTAGAGGTACCAAAAGAGCGATAATAGATATTGGCATAATCAAGTCATCAATCCTAAAATATGTAGTCGTATAAAAATCAAGACGTGTCTCCTGCATCTTGATTGGTGTCTAGCCAATGCCAATAGATTGGTGATGACTCCTAGAAAATGCTTAAGTTTTTAAGAACATAAAAGAAAATATCATGTCACGCAAGGTATAGTCTTGGGAGAGATCATGTTTGTAAGAATTGGACCATTGGGACCCTTGAAATAATTTGATTGGATAGTTTATTGGACCATTTACAAACAGATACCTCTAAACCTATTCGATGAGAGTGGCTCGTTGGCTAAGTAGGTCGTGAAAGTATAGCCATCTTCAATTCACCAGTTGGGAGTTAAGAGCTATGGGGAGTTGATTGGTGTTGCCGTTGAGGTCTAGATCGCCCATACAACCTATCCTTTAGTCGATAGCATGGTTTCCCAAAATGGAATCCGTTGCTACTATTACATTATTGTTTCGGTAATTAAAACTATCTACCCATCAACGGTCATATGCAAATTTACCCGTTCATTAGTACCTTCCAAGATTTGACAACGGCATGATCATATTCTTTTTGTCACATGACAATATCATATGTTCCTCATCACCTATCTTTACATATTGCCCACGGTAAAACTGTGTGGAAGGACCTTGCAATTAATCATTTAATCATCCTCTTGAGCAGATAAGCTTCTAAAGACTATATGTTCGTGACAGACCGATGGTGATTCCATGTCCTTATGAATACTTCATCATATTTGACTTTTTCTCCTCCTATTAAGATCCTCATCCTCGTAATTTGTTCTTATCGATCTTATGAAGCCCGTCGATATGATCACAGTCTTCATGAAATCTTCACCACATCATTATGACGAGCATCTACATTATTATAGAGATATTAAATCAAGGATGGTTTTAGAATCATCCAAATTTCAAAGACGTGTCTTCTCAATAAAGCGTTGTTTATTCATGATTTATCCTTTCCAAACCTCAGGATCTAGGAAGAGCTTTAGGTTCGCAATTGATATCGTCGTGACACGTGTGCTTAACCCATTAAACAGAAGCATTCAATCGGGCTTTTTGAAAGGCCTGCAAAAGCTAAAGGTGGTCCTTTTTCAAGGAAAAGAAAAAACGGAGAAAGGATGGATCTCTTCGCAACCGTGATTCATACGACGATCGGATGTCCTTTCATTTTGAATGAAACATAACATTTTCGAGATGACCCGACAACAATTAACTCAAGTTAACCCAATCCATTTACACACTGCTTATTCTATCAATATGGGTCAACCTCATAAAAATAGATACCTCATCAGCTTTTCTAGTATCCACCGTCGTATTGTTTAATTTCATCTTTTTCCCATCTATTGCTCAACCAAATTTAACTTTAGTTTTTTTATTCATTGAGCTTATTCATTGATTAATTAACCTTTGACTAGGTATTTTAATTATGGTCTTCCAGATTTAGTGAACTTATTTATCAATTATTCAACAAATTGACCAGATATTTTAGTATTATTTTGTACTATATTAAATTATTCTTTAACAACTTGTGGAAAAAAGGTTAAATAATGAAAAGATTGCGTTAATGAGATTACAAAGTTATAACAAGTTTTGTTTTCCGCGTATATCACTAAACCAAACTTGGCTTTGGTTTTCCACATGAATTGAACTTATATATTAGCTAATTATAACTTAACAAGATTTGAGTTTTTGTTTTCCAGATTTACTGAACACATTTATTGATTATTTAAACTGTTGACGAGATATTTGGGTAGGACAATTTTTTTGTTAAAAAACATTAAAACTAGTGATAATTAATAGGTTTCATTAATGAAGAGAAGCCAAGTTGATAACAATAATATTAATAAAGATAATGATAATATTAATTGTCGCCATCATCTTCCAAGCGAAGCAACGTACATTCATTTCGTTTGGGCTGATTAAATTAAACCTACTCTTGCATAATAACATGGTCAGAATTATTCCGAACTCATTTTACAAAAGATGTTGGGCCCTACATATTTCTCAATTCTTGATCCCAGTAAAACCTCATTAAATGTTCAAAAGTCAGTGTATGATTAGCAAAACTGCACACGCGTTCTTGCATGAATATACAGTTAGCATTTGAAAGGTTTCGCTAAATCATCTTAGGATAAACTATTTGAATTATCAGTTAACGAAAAGAGTGAAGTTACTGATGGAGCAATTGAATATGTACATATATAAAGAGAGAATTATATTTCGAGATTCGAATTTTTTTTTTTTATGGTTGTTTATAGGATTAACAAGATTCAAAGTAAGATTTATATAAGATTATTAATTTATACATTTATCCATTAATAGAGTATTATATGAAACAACTATCGGGGATTTTTTTTTTGGTCAAAAAACCTTGAAAGTAAGAAGTCCTCTCTACTTTATTTTGTATAATAGTGTACTAGATCGACTAGCGTTAGCTACGTATTCATGTGATTATTAGAGATGATTGTATGATTATCAAACTATCATTTAATCTTTTGATCACTTAGGTATTTGTTTCAAAAGGTTGTGTTAAAAGCATAAGAAATAAAGTGACATTTTCTTATAGTTTTGTATGGGACTATGTTTTTAGACTCGAAAGTAGTAACAACTTGAGGGGCAGATTGTATTTTGTGGATCATTTAAAAAAAATTACAAGTTTCTACACACATTGAACACTGAAAATATGATTCGTCCATAATTTTGCAGATAGTTAACCATAAGGCTTAAGAAGCGAAAAATAAAATAAAAAAATTGAGGAGAATCCAATAAAAGAAACTATAATTCTTTCGTTCTTCTATTTCACATTTAGTGTACTACAAAATAGGAATGGCTCTCAATGAGCAGGCTCGGGAGGGGACACAGGACTGACAACCGCAACACAATTGTTCCACGTCTCATTGCTCCTCCTATAGACATTAGATATTGTCCCCCTAATCTTCTTGTAGCTGGAGACGCTCGACTCCACAAATTGCTTGTGGCAATTCTTGCCCGCTCTCAAGAGCTTATGACAACATTCATCGGTGGGAGTAAAGGTGTCGGCAAGGATTATGATTTGAAAGAATCGAGACCCACAATCGTAAGTTATTCCCTTTCCGCAATCAAGGTTTCCAACGAAGGTAGCCTTAGGAAGCAATGCAACAGTGACGACCAACAAGATCATGAGAGCAAACAAGTGGCGTTGCCATAATGGTCTTTTGGGGATAGAAGGGTTAGAAAATTGTTTGAGATTGTGTATTGTTTGATGGTGCAGTCGATCTAGAGATGAGAACTTATATAGCTGAGGGAAGTTGTGCATTAATGAAAGAGATTCATCGGTTATTATTCAGAAATTTATGCAGGAAACATGTACAATTATTTCTCTTACAATAAATGCAAGGATTGAGGGCCTTGTCATCTCACTATGTTTGCAGTTCAATCATTTTCCATTAAAAAAAAAACAAAAACGTAGTAATGAGTTGTTTGATTGAAGAGAATCAGCCTAAAATGAAATGAATCAGTCCAAAATGAAAATACTCATTTCCGGTCTGATTTTCAATCTCGTGTTTGGTATATAATAGTAACTAATCATATGCCCTTGTGGGTTCAAAATAATTTTATGAAATTAAATTTGCTTAAAACGTTTCAACATATATACTTTCGTAAAAATGGCCACAATTAAGCTTTAGAAATAATCTAAAACAGAACCCAAGACACATGAGGATAAATCATGGCAACCGACTTCGCAAGGCTCGAAATGAACGAAGAACCTGTTGAAATCCCACTGACCAAACCTAAGGCCGGTCTAGTCTGGGGATACTCAGCCTGAGTTTTGGCCTCCCGACCCCTTGAGATCGCTACATTCACGAGAGAGTGAATAAAGCATGAGTAAGACATTGTGACTAAGACACTTTTTTCATTTTTTTCCAGTGAACTTACCAAAATACCGTCCTCGAAGTTATTTTCAATCACATAGTATTTTTATATATGACAACTTATGAACACGCTATTAGTTGTTTATTTAGTTGTTTATTTTTATCAAATAATATGAGTATAACTATATTTCAAAGTTGAAAATTAATGTTCAGTTTAATTGTCTAACTGAATCTTGATCAAAAATGGAAAAGGAAAAGTGATCAAAATATGAAAAAGGTTAACTTGTCAGAAACATGATCCAATGTCAACATATTTATATTTAGATCATATCTAAATATTAACAAAAGAAAAGCACATAAAAGAAAAGAAAAAAAGTGAAATTTTTTTGCTGTTGTACTCCTACTATGAAGAAAGTAATAAATAACGATTGGAGATTCAATCTCATATCTAGTGGATCAAAACTTTAAAATATACTTAAAACTTCCCTTGAAAAAAAAAAAATTGATGTGAGCTTGAAAGTGAAGAAGGTGTAACTAAATTTTCAAACCCCATCTTGCAATTCATATTAAAATGTAGAAAGCTCAAAAGGAATCACAAATCAGCAAAGTTTAACTTTAAAAACCTACAAAAAGTCCAAAAAGAAGACTTTAAATGTCATGCCCCGAACCTCGAGCACGCACACATCCCCTTCCATGGTCGATAAAATTTGCAATGTTCCCAAGACGCATCACCGACTCATTCATTTTAGTACACATGCGGAAGTGAACAATTAATACCCCTGACAACAAACAACATGGAATAGAAAGTTAGACAACAAATTCACAACCAAAACACTTTTAAAACCCAACGGAGTTTACAAACAAAGGTCTACAGCCAAAAGTCTACAAAATGTCGGTTCTTAAAAAGGAACTATCTTACGACCTACTAGTCAAACACGTTCTCCACTCCTTCGGACTTCACCTCTACAACTCCTCAAGGCCAACCAAAACGAACTGACTGCTTCATCTTCTAGGGACCTGAAAATTTAAGCCCACGACGGGATGAGACAATGTCTCAGTAAGTTCACCTCCTAAACCCCTATTAGAAAGGTAATACGCCTCAGGGCGCTCTAGCCACACAGCCACACAATTAGGACAAAAGACTTACCTCACCTCGATTCCTTCTTGCACATCAGCACAGTTCATACCACAATCATGTGCATATAGCAAATTCACCCATCAATTGGAATATTTAAATCAATCACTACTCACACAAGCAAGAGCTACCGACATATATCGCTTCACCAATTCAATCAACATGCGTTCCAATTAATTAATACTATCCGCACAAGCAGTTTTACTCGACACACACCGGGGATAGATAACATCCACCGACACACACCGGGGACAGTAATATCCACCGACACACACTGGGGATAGGTAATATCCACCGACACATACCGAGGATAGGTAATATCCACTGACACATGCCGGGGATAGGTAACATCCACCGACATGCCAGGGACGGGTTCTCTTAACCAGCACACGATCATTCAGTTTCGGTCAAGGATATTGTGCTTTGCACTCACATGCCTCAATTAAAATAATGACCTTGGCTTGTTTTCGTCTTATTAAAAGCATCTGTGAAAATATTGTGTGTGGATACACGGTTAGATCAAACCCGAAAAATTGATATCTTCTTTTCTAAAATCTCACTGTTTTATATAGTATATAAAACCATTTTTGGTGTTAAAATCTGACACCCGGGGTTTTCAAATCAAATACCATAATTTTCACAATCATCACTCAATTGCACAATCCAACAAGCAATTGCATAAACTAACCACACCATTGGAATCAGTACAAAATTCTAACAAACGGCTCTCCCGATATAATTTCAGAAAAATATTAATTAATTAATAATTAAATAAATTCCGAAAATTAATTTAATTTAAATAATAAATAATATAATTTAAATAATATTTAATTCAAATAATTAATTAATTAAAAGTCTAATCATGCTTAACATTAATCTAATTGCATAATTAGACTAATTAAACCATCACTTAATCTAATCATCATCTAATCTAATTAACATTTAAATAAACTAATCTAACCATCTAAACCATCATTAGGCTAATCTAATCACCCCTTAAGCATAATTAACTCCATAAGCGGAGATTAGTGAGTAAACTCACCGGTTTAGCGTTTCGGTGAGTCCATGGCGATGGTGACACGGAAACAGGCGACAATCCTCCTAGCGGCGACACCAACAGAGGCATGGAAGGGCTCAAAAACGAGCCATGAAGTCCCAAAGCCTTGTTGGTTTTATGCTTCTGTTCTTGGCTAAACCGAAGGGCTGAACCAGTGGCTGAAACAGCGAGAAAGGGCTGATTGGAGCTCTGGCGACGGGTTGATCGACAACCGACGACACCCGGGAGTCAATGGAGACTTGTTGGTTGTTGGTATGGGTAGAGGTAGGGTCGAAATGGGAAGAAAACGGCCGAAATGGGCGAAACAGGTGAAACAGTGCAGGCGGATGAGCTGCCTGACGGACCAGTGAGAGGCGGCTTCTGGCGGCCAGGCGAGTCGACCGACGGCTCCATTCAACGCAAGGTCGAGCTCTTCCATATGAACTGGGTCTCCTGGTCATAGTGGTGGGTGGAGCGTGAGCTAATTCGTCCAGGAATGCAACTTTTAACTTGGGTTTTTGGAGAAATGTTAGCTGGAATAGAAACTGGAAGAAGAAGAAAACAAGGGAAAAAAGGCTACAAATTTGCTTGGGCTGAAGAAGGGAGAGAGAGGGATATGAGGGCTGGTCTCTCTAGTTCTTTAAGCTCCCACAAAGCTTCAACAATGGATAAAGGAGGGGGAAAGAGGAAGAATAAGTAGCTGGTCAAGGAGCGGAGTCCCATTTGCCTCCAAAATCTTCCTTCTCTATCTCTGTCCCCCTTGAAGAGGTCTCACCATTTGGCTGTCATCCTCAGCCAATTTTGTGCACATTAAAACCCCTAGAACAAGTCCCAAATGGTCCAAAAGGTTGAGGGGCATGGGGCTACGAATTTGTGCACCATTTCCCCAACTTGGATTCAATTCCCCTCCAATTAACCTCCAATTAGACCTAAATTGGAGTCCATAAATCCCACTAAGGTGTCCACACTCAAATTCACATTTTTCCTCGTCTCTTCATCCAACTCAAATCCCAAAAACATGACCAAAAACGGTCCTCGGATTTTTCCGGTCCAAAATACCCTTACTTTGAAAATTTGACAAAAATCTCGATTTACAAAAAAATCTTCGGAGGATAAGTTGATGGTCCTAAAATGATTTGTGACTTGACAAAACTTCTAATTTCTGAATTCGATTTCAATTTCACAGTTAATTTCAATCTGACGCGATTTTAGCGCGTCCTAACCTACTGGGTAGCTTTTATGAAATTTTCGTGCTATTGACAAGTGGTTGATTATTTTCAAGCCACAAAGTACATCTTCGATATATTGGCGATTCTCAGTTGTCGTGAAAATCTCGAGATTTCAAATATAGACACGGGGTACTAAAATAACAGAGAAATCGGTCTAGTGTCGATCGACAAGAATTATGAAATTAGATAGAATCACCCACACTTAATCACATGACTTTGTCGATCTGTGCCGTAATGACCCTTGCAGATTAGCATGGTCGAGCAGTCGATTCCTGGTCGAATTCTCAAGTCTATTGCATTTCGATTCCTTAATAACTTCACTCGATAGGCTAGTTATCTCGTGAGTAGCCTACTCAGAGAAAAGAACTATAAGCGCATCGATGAAAAACCCAACTCAATCAGTCGAAAGCATAACTTGAAATTCAAAATGTCACATTAAAAACTTATAAACTTATCCCAAAAAAGCCCACAATGTCAAAATTGGCTAGAAAATTATATTGAATTTTAACTTTCAACTTTGAAGTAAAGTTTCCCTCAAACTATTTAAACGAAAAAGGCAATTAATTTTGTGTTCATAGGCCGTCATAACTAGAAATTTTTGACCTTCTATGTAACTTTTATGATAAAAAATTTAAGATCATAAATTAAAATTAACAATAACCTAATCTAGAAATAGTGATAATAGGATGCAACATAAGATATACTTGTTTGGTGTAATTTGATATTTATATTGTCAAATTAAGATAAGAGAGATGACAGAAATGAAAGTAGTTTCATGAGTTAGCCCGATAAATAAATAAATAAATAAATAAATTGAAGAGAGAGAGAGAGAGGGTACTTTGGTAAGTTTATGGGAAAAATGGAGTGTCTTAGCCAAAATGGGGGTGGAAATAGCGCCGCCCTAACATTTTTATCTCAAAATAGAAAATGATTGGCTCCCATGTAAGTTATACAATGTTAATAAAGATCCGGTGTATGCTTTCGATAGAAATAATAGACAAAAATGGCAAATAAAAACAGTCCAACTAATAGGCCAATTGCGATCTAGTGATGAAAATCAATCTTTTGAGTCTTCATGTATGTCCTTTTGGTGGGACAAGTACAGTATGAGTGTCACAACTTTTTAATTTCAAAATTTTTTTTCTGCTCATTTAAGTACGACATTGGAGTAAAATCAATTGTTTGAGTGTCATTTCTAATAAATCTTCTTACGTAGATGTTTTAATCAATTTTTCATTTGACTTGGATTTTTAAATATTTTTTGTTTTGTATTTTTCTTTTTATTTTTTCACCATTAACCCTCGCCAACATGGAAAAGAGCAAAAAAGAGGAAAATAAAAATTCAAAATTCAAAATAAATCAAAAATAATAAAAATAATCATGGGACGATCATGTTGCATTTTCCAACAAGGCAAATTCGACAATGGCACTAAAGTAAGGGAAAAAATTATGGTATTTAAATGAACACAGTACAAAAGTTATAATATTTCTGTTATATTTGTTGTCAAGCTGAAGAACCAAATCTATAGATGTCCTCCTCGAAATTTCAACACGAATCAATGAGCAATTAATACACAATCTTAAAATATATCTCGAGTTTGACCTTGTGAACAAAATTCAACTCAAGATGAATTATAGTAAAGCACACATTGATTTTTCAAGATTTCAATTTTGGTAACTTGTGGACATGAAATATTCCCATGAGAAGTGGGAATCGGCTAACAAAATTAAAGGAAAAAAAAAATCCTAATTTAGTAATTTGGACTTTCTTTCCTAATTTCGCTTGGCGTGGACTTCTCAAATATTCCAATCTTGGGATCCTTCCATAATCGGTGGTATTAAATTTTTTTTTCTTGTGTATTTTTCTTTTTCTTTTTTCACCATTAACCCTCGCCAACATCGAAACAACCTCAGATCCGGTTGCCGCGACCTCTAGCAAGGCCGCACTATCCGGGTCCTGCAACCCTCCAGCGATGGTCGTTGCGACCATATCTTGTCACTGCGACGCTTGCCCTAGGGTTGCGCAACCCTCGTCAGACCGCCTACCTCTGTCGGACGGCTTGCATCAGACTACCTGCTCCTCGCCAGCGATTACTTGTTCATAGCTGGCCAACCTTTTTTTTTTATGAATAACAAAAGCCTTTTGCAAATATAATTCTTCCAAACACCATTCTACTCAAAAGATACTTCACAATGGAATTTTACAATGCAATTTACCAAACACAATTTGCATTTTGGAAAATACCTTTAACTCAATGGTCTTTGCATTTCCCTGAAAACTTTCCCCAATAACCTTTCCAAACGCACTTTATGAATTGAAAGAATCCAGGCCCACAATCATGAGTTATTCTCTTTCCACAATCAAGGTATCTGGTAAAGGTAGCCTTAGCCTTAGGAAGCAATGCAACAGTGACGACCAACAAGATCATGAGAGCAAACAAGTTCTTGAGCGTTGCCATAATGGTCTTTTGGGGATAGAAGGGTTAGAAAATTGTTTGAGATTGTGTATTGTTTTATGGTGCAGTTAATCTAGAGATGAGAACTTATATAGCTGCGGGAAGTTGTGCATTAATGAAAGAGATTCATCAGTTATTATTCAGAAATTTATACAGGAAACATGTACAATTATTTCTCTTGCAATAAATGCAAGGATTGAGGGCCTTGTCATCTCACTATGTTTGCAGTTCAATCATTTGCCATTAAAAAAAAAAAAACAAAAATGTAGTAATGAGTTGTTTGGTTGAAGAGAATCAGTCCAAAATGAAAATACTCATTTCCGGTCTAATTTCAATCTCATGTTTGGTATATAATAGTAACTAATCATATGCCCTTGTGGGTTCAAAATAATTTTATGAAAATAAATTTCCTTAAAACTTTTCAACATATATACTTTCGTAAAAATGGCCACAATTAAGCTTTAGAAATAATCTAAAACAGATCCCGAGACACATGATAAATCATGGCAACCGACTTCGCAAGGCTCGAAATGAACGAAGAACCTGTTGAAATCCCACTGACCAAACCTAAGGCCGGTCTAGTCTGGGGATACTCAGCCTGAGTTTTGGCCTCCCGACCCCTTGCGATCGCTACATTCACGAGAGAGTGAATAAAGCATGAGTAAGACATTGTGACTAAGACACTTTTTTCATTTTTTTTCCAGTGAACTTACCAAAATACCGTCCCTGAAGTTATTTTCAATCACATAATATTTTTATATCTGACAACTTATGAACACGCTATTAGTTGTTTATTTTTATCAAATAGTATGAGTATTTTTCAAAGTTGAAAATTAATATTCAGTTTAATTATCTAGCCGAATCTTGATCAAAAATGGAAAAGGAAAATTGATCAAAATATGAAAAAGGTTAATTTGTCAGGAACATGATTAATGTCAACATATTTATATTTAGATCATATCTAAATATTAACAAAAGAAAAGCACATAAAAGAAAAAAAAAAGTGAATTTTTTTTTTTTTTTTTGGCTGTTGTACTCCTACTCTGAAGAAAGTAATAAATATCGATTGAAGATTCAATCTCATATCGAGTGGATCAAAACTTTAAAATATACTTAAAACTTCCCTTTGAAAAAATTTGATGTGAGCTTGAAAGTGAAGAAGTTGTAACTAAATTTTCAAACCCCATCTTTCAATTCATATTAAAATGTAAAAAGCTCGAAAGGAGTCACAAATCAGCGACGTTTACCTTTAAAAACCTGCAAAAAGTCCAAAAAGAAGACTTTAAAAACCTATAAAATTATTCCAGAAAAGCACCCACAATGCCAAAATTGGCTAGATAATTAGATTGAATTTTAACTTTCAACTTTGAAATAAAGTTTCCCTCAAACTATTTAAAACGAAAAAGGCAATTAATTTTGTGCTCATAGGCCGTCATAACTAGAAATTTTTTACGTTCTATGTAATTTTTGTGATAAAAAATTTAAGATCATAAATTAAAATTAACAATAACCTAATCTAGGCATAGTGGTAATAGGATGCAAAATAAGATATATCCTGTTTGGTGTAATTTGACATTTATATTGTCAAATTAAGATAAGAGAGATGACAGAAATGAAAGCAGTTTCATGAGTTAGCCCGATAAATAAATAAATAAATTGAAGAGAGAGAGAGAGAGAGAGAGAGGGTACTTCGGTAAGTTTATGGGAAAAATTGAGTTACTTAGCCAAAATGGAGGTGGAAATGGCGCCGCCCTAAAAGTTTATCTCAAAATAGAAAGCGATTGGTTCCCATGTAAGTTATACAATGTTAATAAGGATCCAGTGTATGCTTTTGATAGAAATAATAGACAAAAATGACAAATACAAACAGTCCAACTAATAAGCCAGTTGCAATCTAGTGATGAAAATCAATCTTTTGAGTCTCCGCATATGTCCTTTTGGTGGGACGAGTATAGTATGAGTGTCACAACTTTTTAATGTCAAAATTTTTTTATCCCCTCATTTAAGTACGACATTGGAGTAAAATCAATTGTTTGAGTGTCATTTCTAATAAATCATCTTACGTAGATGTTTTAATCAATTTTTCATTTGACTTGGATTTTTAATTTTTTTTATTTTAATTTTTTTTCTTTTGTATTTTTCATTTTCCTTTTTCACCATCGACCCTCGCCAACATTGAAAAGAGCAAAAAAGAGGAAATAAAAATAAAAAATTCAAAATAAATCAAAGATAATAAAAATAATCATAGGACAACCATGTCAAATTTTCCAACAAGGCAAATTCGCCAATGGCACTAAAGTAAGCGAAAAAGAAATTATGGTATTTAAATGAACACAGTACAAAAGTTATATTATTTATGTTATATTTGTTGTCAAGCTGAAGAACCAGATATATAGATATCCTCCTTGAAATTTCAACACGAATCAATGAGCAATTAATACACAATCTTAAAATTTATCTCGAGTTTGACCTTGTGAACAAAATTCAACTCAAGATGAATTATAGTAAAGCAGGCAATTGATTTTTCAAGATTTCAATTTTGGTAACTTGTGGACATGAAATATTCCCTTGAGAAGTGGTGCAAAGTGCTTCGTCAATTAGTCTACTAAATTATCTCCAGCATGAAATTTGGAAATGTTTTGCAAGTGGAACCTGTCTCTGGTTTCAAGCTGATGAGCTAGGTACAAATGCAGAATCATTGGAAATATTGGCTGGTTTCCACAGAAATTTCATCCATGTTCCCCCTTTCAAGTGTCTGGCTAATTTTTTAATGTTTCTAACTGTATTCTTGTTTCTCTTACAGTAATGGGAATTCTGGATCAAAGGGTTTCGAATGTTGTGGAGGTATAACGGCATCAGAAGCAATTTCTCCTCTATGAGATTTTTATGAACGAGGAAACCCTAATGGTATGAGCAGCGATCGACCATTTTAACTGATTGAATTATGTGTAACAATGTTATAATACTGCTGTTAGCACCTATTTACATGAGATAACTTAAGGGAAATGATAGTTCTTTTTCAATGGACACACAAATTACACTTTTTAAGAGGCTTCAATGAGCATAATAGAGCAATTCTACCTTTTGAACTGAAGTTTACCTTTTCAATCAATGAAGTTGAGCATTGCGTCTGCTAGCAACATCTTATTGAAAGACCCTTTCTCGGAATAAGTTCTCTTTTAAACTCAAATTATGTTGTCTTCCTTGTACTCATCCTCTTCCATATTGATTAAAAAGAATTCGGGAAGCCTCTTTCTGTTTTTACTTTTTAACCGATTCCCTCAAATAGCTGGAAAAGAATTGTTGCTGGGCCTTTCAGTGATTGCATATTATGCTGAACAACTCTCTCTCTCTCTCTCTTCTCTCTCTCTAGATCATCTGTTGTACTGAAGATATGTTGTTGTGTCTTTACATCCAAGAGAAATGAAGCTGGCCCAGTGGAATATCATGTAATGACGGGGGCTTAATGAAATTGCAAGCATCCATCAAGGATAAGGTGTTTATCTTGAGATGGTAAGTACACTTACCCAGACCGACGCTAAGAATGCTTAGCCATTTAATAATTGCTATGCAAATGTGTAGAATTGGCCTGGGAAACAAAAGGTTGAGTTTCAGATGTGCTATCTCTCTTTTTGCTAATTTTCAGTTGCCCTGTTCATCACATGTGGCTTTACTTTAGACTAGGTATTCCTAGCCAAATTGCCATATGAGAAATGGGATGTCATGTCCTCGGTTAAGGAAAAAGATGAAGTGTAGTATCTTAATAGTTGAGAATTCTTTGATTAGACTTGTTTGAGAGATATGTCTTCTTCCTTGATCCCTAACCACTATACATACATGGTTCTTGGTTGAGCAATTCTTCAGTAAGAGCTCTTCAGTTATAGTCAGATCATAATCTTTACATGCATCTGAGATAATTAGTACACTTTGGAAACTCATTGCATATGGAAAACATGGCCTTGAAATAATTTGTCTTTGTAATGATAAAATCAACTTGGTTCATGTTTCTTCTCTGTTTTGGAGAACCCTGTTCCATGTATATCATTTCTCTTTGCCTTTCTTCCCCTTCTTTTCCATTCATTTTTTGTTAATGACATTGTGGAATCTATGATTTGTTTAAGTATCTTATACATATGCTAAAGGCTCATATTTGATTTTCAGCTTCAAAGCCTCATAGGTCACAGGTAAATCATGCTTCTCATTAGATCTACCTACATTAATTCATCCTGTTGAACACTCTCATGCCTTTGCACGACTAGGTAAAACCTTTAAACTTATGATCCTTTCTTTTATGAACATCACGTACATCATGTATGGTGATATGATGCACCTCTGATGCATATTGAATGATTATCAGTTACTCATGCATATAACTAGTGTGTACATGGTGTGACCTTTTATATTATAGGTTGTGCCAAATTTGGGCGATGTGGCAATGATTCTTGCTGTGACGGTTTGATGGGATGCTCATGTTAAGATCGAGTATACCTATAGCTATAGATTTACTTGCATGATGGTAGTCAAGCACAATGAGGAAGAACATAAGTCATTGCTCTTCATTACTGATTCTTGGTTTATTCTGATCATATTGTTCATTGTTCTTATTCCTGTCAATTAATCTATTCATTTGACTATAAGCTAAGTCAAACTTTCACTTCAAGGTGGCTCCCACTCTTGAAGTGAACTATTTGCAAGATAACTTTTGAACTGTAGTTTTGTGATAAAGCACAAATCTGAATGTGACACTATTGGTGCTGGTTTTAGCATAGTAAGATTCTCTCTAGTTTGTGATATAGCAGAAACAATTAGTGTTAATTACTTTGTCTCACGATGTTAAAACATTTTAGAAACAGCCCTTTAAGTGTAGAGATCTGTGTAAATGTTGTTAGCATCCCACAAAGTGTCTTCAAATGATTCGATGCACTCCGACTGATGATGCATGTGCCATTTACTGCTCTTCTAATCGCAGAATTTCATCAAGGGATCTGAGGAAGGAAGCGTGATACATGTCCATATAAGTTTTTGCCAAGATGTTCATGTGTCTAAAGAGGGTTGCAGATGTGATCACCAGTGATTTTGTGCTCTAACTTGATTATCAGATTGTTTAGATAATTTTACAGCATAAACCTGTGCAAGCATCAGTTTTCTGAGGTTAATTTTTGTCTACATATTTTGTGATGTGGTTTGATATGAGTTTTTTGAACTTTGAGGTAATTCCAGGTGCACTATTGATAATTTTGAGCTTTATAGTTCGGGACTATGTTGTGTGATCCCTAACGATGATCATGGATTTCCTGGGAAAGAATTGCATTGACTGGATTTGAGCTTCCCAGTTATACCAATTATGTCCTAAATAGTTGAATCTATAGTATTGATGAGTCAATTAATGTCTTGATCGATGTTGACTGAGAAAATCTCAGTGATTTGCTCGGTCCAGAGGCAATTGGCAGTTGCTTCTTACTTGAACGTGCTTTTCTTATTCTTCAATTGAGAACAAGATGTCTCTTTCCTTCTGGTAATGAGAAGTCCAAATTTTAGTCTTTTTATAATCAATTCTAGTAAAAACTAGAAATACCGGAACATTTGCCGAAAAGAAGATGGTAATTTTGGATCATAATCTGTTTATATATTCTTATAAATTCGGGCAAATATTAGAAGAATAGATAATAGACCATGTGACAAGCTGAAGTTGACCAGCGGTTATCCATCAAAAGGAAATTTTTGGAAGATGACAAGACCTTGGATGAATGCTTGTCTACTTTTAGGAGAAATGTGAAGAAATGGTTGGATGACATGTAAATATTGATATGTCAATATAGATTTCATTTGTTTTGAGAAAAATGAATAATTTGAAAAATATTTTCTAAAAAGTAATTATTACATTTTTTTTCAAATAATTAGTCAATGAAAAATATTTTCATTTAAACAATAATTTATATTTAAACATTATAGTTGACGATGAAAATGTTTCCGTTCATTTATTTTTATAAGTAATACAAACAATCATTTTTAAAATGATAATTCAAATCATTCATTTTCCGCAAAACAAACTATTTCTTTATTCCCTTCCATATGAGGCCCACCGTCAAATTAGCAACCCCTTAAATAATTTAACTAAAAAACACTTTAATAAATCTTCATTGTTAAATGGAGAACATGTCTTGTGTAAAGTGCTTTATTAAATTCAAACATAAAAAAAATGCTTTATTAAATGTAATTTAGCTGTTGTGGCTTTACTCATTAATTGATGCGCTTTATAAGTTAGCATCATTATTTAAATGCAAGCAAATAATAAAGTTAACAAAATGACAAACTTAAACCCTTTTCCGTTTTTTTTTTTTTTTTTGGCTTAATTTTGTGGCAGAACTTGATGTCCATGTCAGATTACATGGAAACAATTTACAATTGTAATACCTTACCAAAGTATAACAATGGCTGGTGTCAATATTCGATGATACTATATTCATTAGTTGGGGAAGAACTCTGATTTTCAATAAAAAATTGTCTCCAATGCATCGAACTTACGAAAAAAATAGTTGCACTATTGGAGCGAAGCAAACCAATTATACACGTGTAGACAACATGTCATATTATATTCGGTTGAAAGTACTTCAATGATGATTTTGTTTAATACATTTTCCTGAGTCAATTAATAATGTGACATGTTGCTTGAAATATGATTATTTTATTTTATATTCACATAGATAAATATAATATTCTTGTGATTTTTCACTGAATAGCACAACAATTAGTACCAAAGTCACTTATTAGATATGATTTTTCTGTAAAATCTCATAATTCAAGCATTGTTTCACAATGTCAGTTCTTTCTAGTTTACTTCGTGATAACATTGTTCTGCGATTCTATTACAATAAAGTTGAACTCTTTTTATGTGTTTTAAGGAAAATAATGATAATCATAGTCCTCTCTCTCTCTCTCTCTCTCTCTCACATATATTTCTCTTTTTCTTTCTTTTTTGAGTGAAAATCCACACAGTGCGCGGCAACTTTTTAAAATAAAATAAGGTGATTTTCCAAATGCAGTTTCTTTTTTCGCTGGATCAATTTATACTACATAATTTCCATGAATCATGATAACAATAGAAGTTGTTATCATATCAAACATTTATAAAACATCACGAGATGGCATAATTGAAAAACATAAAACTTGTGAGTCTACATAGACAACACAATCAATGAAAACAAGTATGAATGAGTGAATTAAACATGCAATTTCGTACAATCAATAATATCACAAAAATAATATAATCTCTCGTCTTTTTTTAAGCACATCAACATTTTGGCTACGGTCATAGAAGATGTTGGAATTGATCCGATATGATGGTTGTGTAGCCAAACATTTTTTATACCTTCAAAAACAAATAAAGGATAAATGACTCAGCCGATGAGGCTTCATCCAATTCCAAGTGAGGGCTTTCCGCAGAGCTAGAGCTTCTCCTACAAGAGCCAATCGGCATCTAACTAGGCATAGTTAGATTCCTCAATGAAATAAATAAGCAATGCTAGGCATCTGCAAAAATTACTCTACAAAATTCTACAAATGCAATTAAATAAGTACAACTATTTCATTTCGTGAATTTATTGTAATATAGTCCGTAAATTCCCGCTTGTTCTGCTCCTCATTTTTAAGCAGCAAAAACCTAAGCTTTTCTGTGTTCTTCTCTCTTTTTCCCTGTTGAGTCAACAACACATCAATCCAATAATAACGTGAAAATAAAGATATTAAAGTGGAATTTTGAAAAATTTGAAAAAAGACACGAGTATTTAAAAATCTCAAAAGGGTCTATTGCTGAATATGGCGATCACCCATTTCCATCGTCGACAAGCTCACAAACTCCTCATTCACAAAACCGCTATGCTTTCAGTCTCTCTCCCTCTCTTTTATCATCCACATGCTTTAGGTTCGAATATACCGATCCATGTGAATGTTTGGTTTGCACGAATGAGTAGGAAAGTGATCACAATTCTAATGGCCAATCCCTTTTCGTATGTTTAGATTTATAAGTGAATCATATAATGGTGATTCCACCAACTTCTTGGAATTGCCGTTTCCATTACTTAGGCCATGCAATCATCATTATCATTCCTAAGTAGGCTAGAGCCATTTGGGCTGATGAAATCAGATTATATTGCAAGATTGACATCAGGGCTACCAAATATATTACACATGCCCAACTGCAGTAGAAACATGAAACGGGTCCTCCTAGTTAAACGCAGACCAAAAAGTGTCAGAAAGATTGAAATTCAGACCCAGGTGCCCCGGAGGAGGGCATCCACGGGTGCAGTTTCCCCGAACGTCTCGAGCGAATCGGAACATGAGGGATCGGCCTCTCCTTCCGCTTTGAGCTCTAACCCCAGCTCTTCCTCTATGTCGTCCGATGCCGATATCAACAGCAACTCACACCCTTCGTAGTTCAGGAAGTCGGGCGGGTCAGCCGGGCTGTACCTCAACTGCCCGAACTGTCCCTGTAGGTGGGCGGGGAACACCGCCTTGCGCTTGCTCTGGAGTCCCCTGAACTGGGAAGGGCCGGCACCGTGCTGGTCGGGGTTCTTGATCTGGATGAGGAAGGACCCTTCTCTTTCGACGTTGAGCGACTCCTGGGGCTCCTGGTTCTCATCTTCCGGAGGGAATTCGAGCTTGTATATGAGATGCGTGTGCGCTTTCTTCCCCTTGGATTTGTGTCTAAGTATGCGGTACACTCCCTCCCCCAACGCTCTGGCTGCAGCCGTGTGGCGGTGTCCCCTTGTGGAAGTGTCATACTCCTCTGCAAGAAGCAACAAGTCCTACTTAAATCATGGGAGACCAGAGAGAGAGAGAGAGAGAGAGAGAGAGAGAGAGAGAGAGCACCTGCTTTAAGAGCCGACTTGATATCATCGATCTTGGTAGTGACCATCTCCACAAACCCCCAGTGAGGTCGGCTCCGTTTGCTCGGGTCCGGAAGACTCTTCTTCCCCATCACTATCAACCTCAACAGCGCCTGCTTCTCGATGTTCACTTCCTGCGTTTGGGATTTACAGAGAGGCTTGTAATCACAAGGTGATCATAGGCAAGTTGTCGGGTCGTGTGGTTCTCGTGACCATCATTACCTGGCTACCGTGGCCACCTTCCACGGTGGCCTTGTCGCTGGAATTGGGATCGGCGCCTTCCTTGCCGGAGTGGGGATCTTGCTTCTCCTCGACAGGCCTCTCGCCGGACTCTGGGCGGAGGACTATGTAAAGGCGCTGCACGTCGTCGGCGCCATGAGCTGCTTCTCTCTCCACCTTGGGCCTATAAAAGAAGAATATCTCCCCTCTTTCCTGCAATATAAATTCCACAACAAGCCCCCTCGCTCACTCCACTCCGTCACCAACTAGCAAACCCCATTTGATTAGCAGTAAAAAAGGAGACAAAGCAGGTTTCGAACCTGAATTTCGACTTGGGGATCATTTCTGGTCTTCACTTCCTGGCCTTGACCCATTTCCAGCGCCACTGCCGCAACACAGACAAGCAGCAGATGCAAATGGAGGAGAAGATGAGGGCAAACCAGAGAGAGGACCGCGGACACGTTCGCTTTGTGGATAACCCACGTTTCAGCACCGAAGCCTGCCACGTCTCTGTGTGTGCTGCTGTCGCCGACCGAATAGCAGACATGCCGGCCCAATCACACGTGTCCTAACGTTTGCTATGTCCATGGAAACAACACGTGTTTCATAGCAGTTTTAACAAGGTTTACTTCCGAATGTTATGGGCATGTTAAAAGTTACTAGCTTTTATGAAAAATTAGCTGCTCTTATGGGAGTCCACTTATCAATATTTACTTGTAGTTCTTATCCGCTGGAAAGCTCCCCAACTGATGTGGTTGAATGAATGAAACATATGCTATTTTTTCGTTGAGCTAACAATACAACCTAGAAGAGGGTAGAATAAGTAGTACGCGGATTATGAAAAACATTCCTCCAATATAAGTCAACAATAATAGAAGCAAATTATGATAGCTGTATGCATAAGATATTGATAAGATATATTATGTAATAGTGGTGCTAGTAATCAGTAGTTGACAATAATGAACTAAGGAAGTAAAACACATAACAATTCATAATAGTTTGGCTTTATCCCAAAACCTATATCTGCTGTCCATATAACAATCATAACACAGGTTAAATTTCATTAATATTCAGAGCAAGTTACAATCAACAAGTGTCTATCAAGCAATAGATCACGTTATCATAATATAATGACTATCTTGGCACCTGTATACTTTGTCTAGATTCCAAAGAAGCTCAAACCTTAGATGAGGAATACCAAATGGAGAACAAAGACACTTCATAATTACATATGAAAGAGATGAAGTACAGTGATGGTATTTTCAATTTCTTGGTCCAACCCTTTTTGTGACTTCCTTGATCCTTTACATAGACATCATCAATCGCAACTTTGGAGATTCTTATCAGAAGGAAAGAGTAATTCAAAATTATTAGATGCTTTTGCAAAAATCAATATTGTCATACAATCATTCCTATCGATATCATCAGATTTCTTAAAATGGAATCTATTGTGACTGTCACTTTGCTAATTGTCGATTCGCCACCCCGAAAAGCTATCATTACTTTTTTGTAAGTATTTTCTCGTTTTTTCTGCCATGTATTCTTAGCCCGTAAGGGCTATTTCTTATATAGTCAACAGTCATCTGTAAACGAATACCACACCATCATCACTCAAGACTTGATATCAACACGTCCCGATACTCATTATCAATGTGCTCCATATGGCCAGTCTATAGATGCTTTCCAGTAATTGCTTGAATGTAGTAACTTGCGATTGCATATTCAATAACCCTTTTGAGTATGTCAACATACAAAGACTTTTCATGGACACAAGATTGACCTTGGTATCTGCAAGTCACCATGAGCCACTTGTCATTGGACACTTGCTCTCCTCTTGTCACGATCTTTGTCCTAGTCTTCACTAGTCTCATTTTTCATCGGTATCAACGCGATTAAATTTGATCTCAACATCTGTACTTATCATAATAGATACTAATATCAAATAAAGTTTTGGAATCAGCAAGACACCATAAGGATGTCTTCCGAACGTTTTTTAATATTCAAATAAAATTTTATAAGTGTCCTAAATAAGAGTTAGGTAATTTAAGCTCCAAAAATAAATATTGATAAAAATAAAAACATTGTTGATAATTTTCAAAAGAGAACCTAATTTCGTAAAAGACTTCAACATGTTGGTAAGCTCTTCCCATCAGCGCTAGTAAATTATCGAAATAGTTGATATTTCCAAAACAATCAAGTAAACATTAGTAATTAATTCAAGTAAAATTTGACAATTTTAGGTTGGATTTGTTAACCTTTCTGTGTGGTAATTGCTATAAAGATTAGCTAATCAATATTAGTAAATTATTAAAAATCAAATAAGCATTGGTTATATAGCCCCGCAAATAAATATTGATAAATTAGCAATTAGTAATTTTTAACCAGAATAAGTAACCTTAACACGTTGGTAACTTTAAAAAATAGTTCAATACCAAAACGGTTATTAATTTCTAAACATATCTGATAAACGTTGGTAATAAAATAGACTCTTGGTAATTTCTGAAAGCATTAGTAAAATGAACAAACTGGTAGGCGGTATGTTTCAAGCTATCAAACAATAGAAAGCCACTCTCCACAAGATAGAAGCTCTTTCATTAACTTTTAGTAATCCAAATGGCTACCATTGAGGAAAATAAACTATATTACCGTTATTATAAAGTAATATAGATAGAGGAATGAAGTACAACAATGCCATCCACAATGGCAAAAGAATCCAATCTTAAGGAAATAGAATCTTCGATTGACCATAGTCTGGCCAGTATCATTGAGGTCCTAGATCGATTGGGGTCCAGGGCATAGGCATCAGGGTCACAAGGCTGACCTACAGTCTCCAAATCAGGGTGTCGAGGTTACAAGCCCAACCTTGTGGTCCTGGGTATCACAAAGTATAGTACTAATGGCATTTCTCTCGAACGAAGCAGATATACTAAGACCAAGCCAACACTCAGGGTCCTTGGAGATTCATTTATTCCATGATTTTGAAGGTGATGTATATATTGTGATGGTAGTGAAATTTCAGTAACAATTATTACTTAATAATATAATTTCACTTTCTTTTAAGGAAACATATTCCACGAATCAGCCAATTTGAAGTTTAGATTTCTTTCCAAAATGAGAAATCTAGATTTTTGAATGGCCAATTCCTTAGGTAATCTAATTCCACAGCCAACCGAAAAAGACCTAAAAATAGAATTCTATTACTCGCATAATGGGATATCTATGATGCATTTAGTTCTCGATGGTTTTCCTTTGTTTTCGGGCCATATTCTTTTCCTCATCATTGTCGGGCCTAACCTTTTCATCGACGCCAGCCCGCTATTAAATGAATTAACACAACGTTTGCACCGGACCTCATCCTTGTTA
Source organism: Eucalyptus grandis x Eucalyptus urophylla (assembly GCA_028830015.1). Taxonomy (NCBI): domain Eukaryota; kingdom Viridiplantae; phylum Streptophyta; class Magnoliopsida; order Myrtales; family Myrtaceae; genus Eucalyptus; species Eucalyptus grandis x Eucalyptus urophylla. Next base: position 30,497,838 of record CM054193.1, on the reverse strand, counting down.
GTGGGCCGAGCTTTTCTATGTAGGATAATGACCCAATTCTCTAGAAAACCACCACTTCTAGGTGGAACCCTAATTTTATTCTAATTTTTGTCTCATAAAACTTACACATGCAAACTCACTTATTGAAGTGGATTTTAAGGATCTAATATATTAATTTAATGATTTTAAAAATATATATATATTTCCGTGATATAAAATATATACTGGCAACTCATCTTCATCCTCAACTAAACAAACCCCTCATATCGACAAAAAATAAAAATAAAAAGAATAAAATAACCCTTCAGCATGTGTTGCCACCAACTTTCGGACCCCTCGCCAGAGGGTTGGTTCACGGACGACCCTCTCTGCCTTTCGTCCACTCTTTCAATGGAGCCTGTGCTCGTGGCCATGGAAGCTTGAGCTCACAAGAGTGTTGAGGTGGAAGTGTGACTCATATTGTAAAATTGGTGCAATATATAATTAATACATCATAATCGATTCATAATTTATTAGCTTAAGCTTTTCAATGACTGTGAATTTAACTAAATATATTGACAAGCTTGAGCTTGAACTCTTCTTTAATAATCTTTGCTAGTGAAGACATCGAGTTTTTGCAGTATGCTCCCAACAAATAATAGAAGAGTCGGTTGTTGATTAGTGCTCCACCTGCAATTTGTTATGGTGTTTGGTGAATATGCAAGTTAAGATGATTTCATTATAGAAGGATATTTGAATTAAGAGGGAGCAAACTTAATACTGAGCTTATTTGTCAGGAATAATATTTTGAGATACATGTGTGAGTTTTACTAAAAGAAATCTCACATCAAAGAATTGGTGTAGTGCGGAGCAAATTAACCTATAGTTCAATGGATTAAATATTTGAATGAATGTAAATCCTATTAGATATATTAACTTGTTCGAACTTGACGATTTCCTCAGGCGAAGATATCGGGTTTTTGTTGCGTTGTCTAACATAGCAAGCTCCACCTAGAGCTCAAAGTAGCCGTGCAAGCTCTCTAAGAAGAACCTGGAATCATTGAGATCAAAAGTGATTCCACTGTCCTTAAGCCATAGTCCGTATGAAAAAGAAATTATATCTCATTTCCTTGTTTGGTCTTCTCTCGCGATGGCCGAGAAAGAAGAACCAGCATCTCGCACTTTGACGGCACCGCGAGCAACATCCTCGTATCCTCTGATTTTGACTCAAAATCACGAGCAGGCGGCGACGAACGTGGGGGCAAGCCTCTCCATGCTCGCGTCCGTGGCCCTCTTGTCCTCCATCCCTCTCCCGATACGGCGCACCACCACCCGTCGTCTGGGCTGTTTAAGCAACTAGAGCAAGAAGCATTTCCGTCGAGCAAGAGCAAGCCCATATCTGTCGAAGTTCGTTCGAGCCCTAAAACGAAGACGAACTGAGACAAGATCGTTCCTTCGACCGTTCCAGGCCCTTCGAGTAAGCGCAGATCGCTCCTCCAAGGGAAATCAGCAAGAATCGAGCTCTGAATTCCTGAGAAAAGCCCTTGTTTTCTCCCTAAGTTACATGGCGACGAGCACGAACTCCGTGTTGAAAGAGCGCACGCCGACGGAGAGAGGGTCGTCGGCGACGGACTTCGCCGGCAGAATGTCGGCAGCAAGCACATTGGGAGGGGTCAGTTCGGTTGAGGATGAAGATGTGTCGGGATATTTTTTCCTTCAATGAAAATGATTTTCTTTTGATTTTCTTTCAATCCTTAAATTTGAGTCCGCAAGAAATGTCGATTTATTGTACATGTGGAATTGCCACGTCCAACTCTAGGCAACATTACATAGAAAGTTAACCTAAGTAGTCACTGAAAATTGGCGATTTTAATGAAATAAAAAAGATTGGAAGAGAATTGAAATTCAAGTTAAAGTTGGTAGTTTTTTGGGGAATTAAATCATAGGACAAATTTTCCAACCTTGCTCCTTTTTCTTTGAGTTAGTGTCGGCATTAAAAGTTGTGTTCCTATGACAACAACCTAAGTCTATATTATTAAATAAGCAAACTTGAATACTTCTTTTTTATTCAATCAAGTACCTCAACTTTTTAGATTTAGCTCAATTTGATATTTTCATTAAATAAATTGTCGTATTATGTAATTTTGTAGAAATAACCCACTTACTTAGCAAAAGTTTACTCGAATTGCGGACATGACCTACTTCACAAAATTTACACCCTTTACCTAGATGACGGCACCATGTCGAATGTTAAGGTGGATAGGTACTAATTATTTATAGGAACTATTGTCTAATTCAACATTTTTCGCCAATGATTTTAGTAGATGTCAATTAACCCGCATTTGAAATTTTTAAGTATTTCATTGAAAATAACAAATGCTGGGCAATCAATTATGAAGTGGGAAAAATTTTAGATACTTGCAATATCTTTTTTCTAATAAATAAGCACACTAACTTAATCAAATATACCAATATAGGTCACTTTAGTAATTAGGTTGACAAACTCATATAATTTAAAAATGTTGATAGGTAGATTTCAAGTTAGAACAAATTGAATTTAAAGATGATTTGTTTATCGATTTTATCAAGTCAAACAACAAAGTTACGTCACTAACATAGTTAGCATAAATCCAAATTTGCTAATTTTTGGTCATTCATGTGCCATGGAATCATTATCGTGTCGAAAATTGCTACTTTAAAAGTGACTGGTGAAATATAAAAAAAATATAAAAAGAAGTTGCAAAAAAGTTATTTAAAAAATTAGATTTAAATATTTTAATATATTTGCCATATAATTTGCCTTGCCCTAAGGCTTGTTCCTCTCCTTTTCCTCTGCCAAGCCACCACATATAAAAGCCTATATAAATCCCCTTTGCTTCCTTTCGCCTGATGCGGAGAAGAAACCCTAGCCGACAACCCCCGCCGAGATCTCCAGGAGGAAACCGGCAAAGATGGTGAAGTTCCTCAAGCCCGGGAAGGCGGTGGTCGTGCTGCAGGGCCGGTACGCCGGCCGGAAGGCCGTCATCGTCCGGAACTTCGACGACGGCACGCGGGACCGCCCCTACGGCCACTGCCTCGTCGCCGGGATCAAGAAGTACCCGGCCAAGGTCGTCAAGAAGGACTCCGCCAAGAAGACGGCCAAGAAGTCGCGGGTGAAGGCGTTCGTGAAGCTCGTCAACTACCGCCACCTGATGCCCACCCGCTACACCCTCGACGTCGACCTCAAGGACGCCGTCGCCGTCGACTCCCTCCAGAGCAAGGACAAGAAGGTCACCGCCGCCAAGGAGGCCAAGAAGCGGCTCGAGGAGCGGTTCAAGACCGGCAAGAACAGGTGGTTCTTCACCAAGCTCAGGTTCTGAGTCCGGTCCGTTCGTGGGACGGTGTCGGGTTGGGGCAAGATTCGGTTTTTGATCCCTTTTTGTTTTCGATACGTGGATCGAGCGAACGATGAATGAGGCGAGCCTGGATTCGGGCTGTAGTGGGTAATTTGGAGCTTGGACATCTCATTCAATCTTGAAATGTGTTATTACTGCTAATGTTTTAGTGTTGGATCTGTTCCGGGTTGATAATGTTTTTTGCTGTGACAGTTTTCTATATGGGCAATAGTTTGACTCGGTGCAGAAGTGAAATCGATATACTCATTGCGGTCATTTTTCTAATGTTTAGATTGTGTGGAGTCGAGCATGTCGGGGTTAGGAATGGATTTGGGAGTTTCTGGCACTATCATTCATTCGTCGATTCGTTTATCCTTTAGGCTACTCGGTTAGTGGGGACAGAGTAGGGATTATTTTGCATAAGTGTGCTGTTGTTCTAAGCAATGTCTGCTTTCAACCTATGATGCTTGATCAGGTATGGGCAGGGTGATGTGGTACATCTAATCTGTTTATTTGTGATTAAAAGCTGTCTTTTCTAAGGAATTTGAGTTGTTTCCTGGGGAGGCAGTGAATACCAAAGAGGGAACAGAGTTGTTCGTTTCTTGGCCTCGATTCTCTATTTGCATAATGACTTGATCATATGAATTGCAGAGTTAGGAGTTTGATTCTAGAGAGTATGCTCTGAAGCTGTCTTTTGTTTTATCTTATTCCAAATCTTGATTTGTGATTGTGATAGGAATATCAAAGCCAACAACATGATATTAATGCAAGCATTGGTACTTTTGTTATTTGCTGTATGTCAGCGTCAGTCCTTGTTGTCAATATCAGGTCCAATTCTCTGTTGCTAGGATTATGGTTCTAATCAATATAGTAGCACTTCATTGAGTAATGCCATTGATCGCTGAACGTACCTTAAGCCACAATCTCTCTTACGTGCTTATTCGCCCTAGTAATCATCATGATCTAAATGTGATAAGAAAAATCATCAGGATTTATTGTCATTGTGATTTCGTTTCATGTTGGGTTCTAGTGATTGGTCGTCACGATATCACAGTTGTAGATCCTACTCTGGTTTTTTGGAACAGGATTACTGAATCACGAGTGTCTCTTCGAGCGGCTGATCCAATCGCTTGGTTGTTTTCCCATACCTTACTCCTTGTTTCATCTTTCTGGCGTGCTGTCATGCTATCTCAAGGCATGTATACAAAGTTACATATTGATGTCTCTCACATGTAAGTCTTCGGGTCATATCCTCCCTTTCTCTCCCATTGATGGTCTCTCTCTCTCTCTCTCTCTCTCTCTCTCTCTCTCTGTGGGGTCTGCACTCTCTGCTGGTGGTGCACAGAACACTCATACAAGAGTAATAGCAACAATAATCCAAGCATTATCCCACTGGGTGTGTTTGAACTCAGCTGTTGATTATGTTTGTTGAAATTGAACTCCATTACAGGTCCGGCATAAGTTTACCTTATCTCAGAGTAGTAGCTCGGCAATTAGGACAGATTCTCTGTTAAGCTGGGAGTTCTCTCTCCTATCCTCGAGTCTTAACGTCCATTTTTGAAAGGTATCGAATAGATCCTTTGGTGCTCCCTCTGATCTTTGGCAAACTACATCCGGCCTAACTTTTCTTTTCTTACTTTTCTCCGGCATTGTTAGATGATAAAGTGTCAATAGTCCTTCGCCAGTGCGAAAGTTCCTCACATTACTGTTTCAGGATTCATTACTTCAAAAACTTCAAAAGCATTGTCATTCAAGACACTGGGAGTAACTTAGATGGGTACTGAACCATGCACTAGTTTAAGCTGATACGAGACGGTCTATGGAGTCGTGGATAAGTAGAGCAACGGACTTGTCATACCCAGACGGAACTCCATGGTTATGGAGTTGTAGTCTCCCTCGGCCTCTTTTTCGGTACCGAATTTCTATTTCAACACTTGAGCGATGTGTTGCTTCGGTTGCACAACATCTTTCACCATGTCTAACTTTGAGCCAGGCTTGATTCCTAGCGTGATGACCCTTTCGAATGGAAGGTTTCTTCCTCTATGAATGTTGCGTGCAATCGAGATGAAATTCATCGCTTTCTCCCAATCCCGTAGATTGTAATTTGCATCTAGAGGCATGAGGTACAATGCACCGACACAAAGGAAAGAGAAATGTCTCTAGACAATTTTTTTTTTCTTTTAATAAATTAGGAAATTACGAAAAGGATCAAATTTATTATACGAACTTAAATGTAAAAATTAGATCGGGCAAAACGACTCACGAGCTGTTGGAGAGAGCATGAGTGCGAGCCGCGAGAGAGGGAGAGAGCAGGACTGCGAGAGATGAGAGGAATTAGGTTATTTTTATAGAGAGGAGAGGACCAAGGAGCGTGAGAGCTAGAATTAGTAATTACCAAATTAGAGTTTTTAAAACATAAAAACTAATGTACGCACACTAGTCCGGTCTTGGTTGGGGGTTTCACGCCTGGAACCAATTCGTTCCGGTTTGAGCAATTTTCAGTCCAATTTGATACTTTTGCATACCCCTATTTAGAACTTATTAAATAATTTTTTGGCTCTTCTACAAGTCGCCAATTTTAGATTCTTCTAAGATGTCATTTTTTTTCCTGCATGACATGAAAGCTAATTCATTCTTACCACATGTAAAGATATTTACTTTGGTAATTGGAATACGACCCGTCAATTGTAACTGGAATACAACCTGTCAATGTTCACAATTAAGAGAGAGAGAGACCATCAATTGAATTCGGAAAACTAAACCCTTTACACTATGAATGCATACATCAAGAGCAAAATCGAGAGAGAGAGGAGAACGAAAACAAAAGGAGTTTGACTTCAATGTTGAGTCAAAGAAAGTGGGATAGAGAGAGAGAGAGAGAGCAAAACAAACCATCAACTGAATTTGGAAAACTAAACCCTTTACACTATGGATGCATACATCGAGAGCAAAATCGAGAGAGAGGAGAACGAAAACCCAAAAAGGAGTTTGACTTCAATGTGGAGTCAAAGAGAGAGGGGGTTCAAGCGGAGCTCCGGAGGAACGACCCGGTGATTTATCGGATGGGCTTGTCGGTGAACCGGATCAGGTTGTAGACCCATGCCCCGGAAGTTGCCCCGACTATTGGTGCCACGATGTAGATCCACAGCTTGGCGTAATGGTGAGACACTATCGCCGGACCCAAGCTCCTTGCCGGGTTCATTGATGCTCCCGTTATTGGCCTAAGCCACCATCAGATGAAAGAAAAAAATCACAAAATAATCATCACGAAATCCCTAATTTCTGCCCAAATTCGTACTTTGTTTCTTAGCAAAAGAAAAGGTTGACAGCCAATTATTGGGAAAAATGATATCGGTCATTCAAATAACTTTCATTTTAAATTGACGGCCAAGCGTTACTTGAGAAAAGGTTGAGGATGGCCTTTTCGATAAAGATGTATCTTATGTTATTTAAATAATTATTTGGAACATCAACATATTATAAGATGTAGTCAATCGCATACTATTCATCTTACTTGAGAAAGGACGTTACCAATTTTACATTTTTTACATTGTAAATGTTCTTTTATTCTATTTGTTAGAATATCATAGCAAAAGGCTTCTTCTTTTGTGCCCCCCAGAAAATAGTAATTTCAATATTGGGACGGTTTACGTAATATAATAATTTAAATAATCATGGTCAAATAAGAAGAAGAAGTCATTACCCTGCAAACAACACGTTGAGCAAGACGGTTGCACCGACAGCAAGACCGGCGAATTCTCCTCTCTGCATCAATCGCGAAACATTAATTAACTAATATTAGCTTTGATTAATATTTAAAATGAATCTTTTTCCTCATTCAATAATGTCCGATTTGCTTAGGATGATTTTAAGGATGTCTACACTTTCCGAGTATCACCTCTTGCTTCTCAAAATCTTCTCCATATCCCTTGAAGAGCAACTATGTCCGACGCGTTAACATGATTATTCGGTGAACTCCAGAAGCATACACGAATTTAGCATAATAAATTTTATGGCACAATCAACAAAAGTATTACATTTTCCTATGACACGACTTGGTGCGATTATAAAATTCGAATATGGCACATGAACACAACTGACCAGCCCTTGTAAGAACTTAGAAGTGGATCGACCCTTTTTGTCAGGATAGCCTAGCATTGCTGGTAGGGGCCACGGCCCTCTAGCCTCTAGGTACTATGCGCAACATGCATTTATCATTGAAATTTGACGTAATTTCTAACTAATCTTATGCGTTTTTAAAAGATTTTCATATCCCGCCGCTTCTTGAAGGGATTGTGCATAAAATTTTACTTGTCCACGAATGTCCATTGAAATTTCCCCAATAAACAGCAGGTAATTCAAAGAAAGAAGTTAGAACTCACTGCTCTATTGTCGGTGCCAACGCCGGAGACGATGAACATGAGGTAAAAAGTGATGATGAACTCAAAGACGAACGCTTGCACATCCGAACCGGCCGGTTGTGTCCCCACGAAATGATTGAGCTTTCCGGTGAAGAGCAACCGCAGCGTCCCGCACGCCAATGTCGATCCAATAACTTGCGCCGTTATATAGGGAAGCACCTACACGCCAAGAACAAAATGCAGCAGAGAGGAAAGTTTAGCTTAGCAAAAACATAAAAAAGAATCCTCCGTTAATTGCCTAAACTAATGCTTTTGCCGATCAGGAAAAAATGAGATTGCAAACGAATGAACCCCCAAGAGGGCTATTTAAATCTTTGATTGAAAAAAGTTGGATCCGTCAAGCTCTAAACCGGTGGCTGCTTAGCATCACGTGACTCGGATTGATCAAAAGGTCACAGGACGATTTTATTGGAAATCCTATTGGACAGGATGAAAATAAAATAAACTTCGAATGGCGCAAACATTATTTAAGGAAAATATTTAGCAGCTATGCTTTCAGACCAGAACAAACCTTCATTTTTACTTTGTATTCGATAATCGAGAAAATACATACAACAAAATTATATGGAAAACACAGCAAAGAAAGGAAGGAGAGGAGCGAATTTCTTGTTTTGTTTATATATGTTGGATTGTAGTTTGAGGTTTTATATTTAGGCAAATGAAAGAGGGGTTGGTAAAGAACAAATTAAACCAACCGGCTTGATATTTATAAATCGAGCGCTTCCAAAATTGTTGCAATAATCAATGCAAAATAATGTATTTCATGATTGTCATAACAGTTGATATAGCCAATAGATATTGATCCCAAATTGTTTTGCATTATGGTTCACCTATTTTAAAAGGAAGATTGACAAAAATAGTTAGGAGCTTGGACTTCCGAAGAGATATGATCGCACCTGATTCCATGGAAACCTCCTGCAGGTGGCGAAAGCAATGGTGACGGCCGGGTTGAAATGGGCGCCGGAGATGTGCCCGACCGAGTACACCAACACCATCACCGCCAAACCCCACACCATCGATATCCCTGGAAGCGTCACCACCTTTTCGTTGTCCAAGTTCACCGCCACCGACCCGCAACCGGCGAATATCAAGAAGTACGTCCCAAAGACCTCCGCGATCAACTGCAACATTTTGAGAAATTTGGGATCAAAACTTTTCGTACCGAAAGTCCTAAATTCTCTGCATATTATTATAAGTTTGAGGAGTCTAAATGCCATGGCAGTGCAGTACACAATATGTGCACCTCAAAAGATTCTTGATGAACATTTATATTTTAAGTGAACACGCGAAAAAGAAAGTAAAAAACAAAAAAGGAGACGAGAAGGTAGGGTTTGGGGGAAAAAAGAGTCTCCATTAGAACGAAAGTAACCTTTTGAACACATGGAAAAGAGAAGATAATGCCTTTGATCTCTTGCTTGGTTCTGGAATTGTCTTTTATTTCCAAGACAACTTCACTGTCTCCATTGCTCCCACTGGTCTGATCTGCCATTTTCTGCAAATTCAAGGTAAGGAGCAAACGGCAGCTTTTCAGGATTGACCAGAAGGGGAGAGAATTTGCCGGTATGCGTTCGAACCGGAGTGCGGGACACCTGGAGTGCCATAACTTGGCACGCCGGGACACTTAAGTGCCATAACTTTAAAATGGTACACTTAAGTGCCATCATCGGAGTAAAATGGGACACTTAAGTGCCACTCCGGCGAAAATCCGGCCAAATGGCTGACGTGGCGACTTTCCGGCGAGCTCGGTCCCAAACGGCGTCGTTTTGCACGCTGACGTGGCGGAGAAAATGCAAAAACGACGCCATTTCGCGTCTACGTGTAAATAATAGTATATAAATTAATTAAATTAGATTTAAAATATTCAAAAAATTTAAAAAAAATAAGAAAAATTTAAATTTTTTTTAAAAATTAAGAAAAATTTTAAAAATTAAGAAAAAATTTAAAAATTAAGAAAATTTAAAAAATTTAAAAAATTAAGAAAAATTTTAAAAATGTTAAAATTTTTAAAATTTTAAAAAATAAGAAAAATTAAAAAAATTAAAAAAATTAAAAAAATTAAGAAAATTTTAAAAATTTTAAAAAATTTTAAAAAATTAAGAAAATTTAAAAAAATTAAGAAAATTTTAAAAAATTTAAAAAAATTAAGAAAATTTAATTTTTTTTAAATTAAGAAAATTTTAATTTTTTTTAATTTAAGAAAATTTTAAAATTTTTTAAAAATTAAGAAAATTTAAAAAAAAAATTAAAATTAAAAAAAATTATAAAAAAGTGGGGAGTGGGAGGCCGAATGGGGCGGCTCCCTTGCCGCCACCGCCGGCTCCCTCACCGCCGCCACCTCCGCCGCCACCGCCTCCCCCCCCCCCCCCCTTTTTTAATTTTTAAATTTTTTTAAATTTTCTTATTATTATTTTTAAAATTTTTTAAATTTTTTAAAATTAAAATTTTTTAAATTTTATTATTTTCTTAAATTTTTTAAATTTTTTTTTTAAATTTTTAAAATTTTTAAAATTAAAATTTTTAAAATTTTCTTTTTTTTAAATTTTTTAATTTTTTAAAATTTTCTTTTTTTAAAAAAATTTTTAAAATTTTTTAAAATTAAAATTTTTAAAATTTTCTTATTTTTTAAAATTTTTTAATTTTTTAAAATTAAAATTTTTAAAATTTTCTTTTTTTAAAAAAAGTTTTAAAATTTTTTAAAATTAAAACTTTTAATTTTTTTAAATTTTTTTTTAATTTTTATGCTGATTTGGAGCTCCGGCGAGCCACGTAGGCAAAAAATAATAATAAAATATTGCCACGTAGGATTTCCGGCAAGGGTCGCCGGAGGTGGCACTTAAGTGTCCCACTCGAAAAAAAAAGTGGCACTTAAGTGTACCGTTTTGAAGTTATGGCACTTAAGTGTCCCGGCGTGCCAAGTTATGGCACTTGTGGTGTACTTCTGCCGTTCGAACCGTGTGGCATTTGAAAAGAAGCAGGCCCTATTTATACTTGTACCCGAGAGAGATCGATGTGGATTAAGATTGTGTATGACAGCCTGGATTTCTAAAAGTATTTATCGCGCTTCTAAATTTGTTTTTCCTAAGTAGAGACCTCAAAAAAAAGGCAACATTGAAAAGGGATGATGACTTGTGAACAGACGTGGCGCTGGAGGTCGATTTATCCCCCTCAAGCTGAAATAGAGTAAGGCACAAATTAGATCTATAATTTGAGCAAATTCCTGGATCTGATGCCTATTTGTGGTTGGTATTATCGGTTTTGAGATTGGAACTTGATATGTTATTTGACCTATCTTTGAATGTGAGTCAATCTTGCGTTAGGCTATAATTGGCTGGTGTTTTTGAGTATCTAGGAAACTAGATATTTGTTTTGTCCAATTATGGGACTAAGGGGGCAATATAGATTTAGGGTGTGTTTGGCATTAGCTTTGCCAAGTACCTTTGGGTACTCAAAGCCCATTTGCCCAAATATTGGGTGTTTGGGAAAAAATTTTAGACCTGCCTTGAAGAAATGCTGGCCTTCCAAAGGCTGAAAGCCCAAGGCAGCTCCTAGGCTGCCTTGGGCTTTCAGCATTTTCGGATGGCCCGATGCACTGTTCATCTTGCCCTTCGTCGAATTCTGAGATGTCGGCAAGCGAGGTGGCGACTCGGCCGGCGAGGTAGCGATGGGTCGGTGACGAGTTGGAGAGAGGCCGGCGAGGTGGTGATGGGTCGGCAACAGGTTGGAGAGAGGCCGGCAACCGTCGCCGCACCCCGTCGACCGTCACCGACCAGTCGCGTGACCCAGATCTGGGTCGCGTCGGTTGCCTAGGTCACGGCGAGGTTGGTTGCCGCGACCCAGATCTGGGTTGCGGAGGTCGCCTCGGTCGCAGCGAGGTCTGTTGCCACGACCTTCGGTGACCCATTGTGACATCCCGATTTTTCCGATTCTATTTTTTCAATAAATTGAGACGGGCATTTCGTTGGCACGCATATAGTTCTTTTCCTTGAGTTGGCCACTCATATGGAAACTAGTCTATCGGGTGAAGCTGTTAAGAGTTTCTAATGCATTAGACTCGAGAATTTGACCAGGAAGCGACCTTTCGACCGAGTTAATCTGCAAGGGTCATTACGGCACAATTAAAATCGATTAGAGATCGGGGATAGGTCGACTCGACAGAGGCATGTGATCAGGTGTGGGTGATTCCACCAGATTGCACAATTCTTGTCGATCGGCACTGGACCGACCTTTCTATCGATTGCGTGCCCTGTGTTCGTATTTGAAACCTTGAGATTACCCCGACAACCGAAAGTTGCAAATGTTTCAAAGATGTACATTGTGGCTTGAGATGATCAACCACAGGTCAAATGCATGAAAATTTCTAAATGCTACCCGGTAGGTTGGGCCGCGCTAGTATCGTGCTAAAGTGAAATTAACCGTGGAATTGAGATCGAATTCAGAAATTGGAAGTCTGGGTGTGTCACAAATCGTTTTAGGATCATTAATTCATCTTCGGAAGATTTTTCATGCAAGCTGAGTTTTTCGGCAAATTAATCAAGGTATGGCTAATTTGGCTCTAGAAATTAGTAGGCCCGCTTTTGGTCGTACTTTTGGGACTTAAGTTGGTTTTATGGTCAAGGGATTATGTGAATTGAAACGTGGTGACATTGGATTAATTTTATGGACTTCAATTTGATTCAATTGGAAGAGAATCAAGTGGAATTGAAGAAGTTGTTGTTCAAAGAATTGGACCCCGGCGGAAATTGCAAGTGAACCCATTGGAAAAGGTTGTGGGGGATTGGGTGAGTGGAGTGTGATGTCACCCATGAGAACATGTGGTGGGCCAATTTGTTGGATTAAAGAAAAAGGAAAAAGAAAAGGGAATGGTCCCATCCTTCTTCTCTCTCCTCCCTCTCTTCTTCCTCCCTCTCTCGTCGATTTTGCCCCTCCACCTCTGCTGTGCGAAGACCAGAAAATGGAGGAAGGAACCGAGCAGCCATGGCCGTCGCACACCTTCGCCGTTCGCCGTCGCCGCCCGTCCGCATGCGAGCTGCTCCACCCGCTCGCCGTCGCTTAGCCGCGCCACCGTCGCCCTCTCTCTCCATCTTCGTTTGCTGCTCGAGATCCCAGATCTGGGATGGACGCCAAAGCAGCACCGTCGGAGTAGCCGCACGCCTCCACCCGTCGCCGCTCACCGTCTCGCGCTCCGCCGTTGCCCGCGCTCGCCCGCGCTTGGCCAACGTCCAGCTGCGTCTCAGTCTCGGTTCGTGGGTTCCGGGAGCTGCCGGAGCTCGTCCCCGCCGCCGTGAGCCGCCGTGCGCCCCCGCCTCAGCTCGCCAGAAGTCCCTCGGCCCTTGTGCGCCTCAACCGGCGCCGGATCCGCCATTCCTCCGCCGAACCAGCTCCGGATCTGCCCTCCTTCGCCCCAACCAGCAGCAAACAGAGAGTTGGAAAATGGGTATGCAGCGGACGTTTGGCTCGTTTTGGCCGCCTTCCCGAGCCCGGATGCTCGGCCCGCTTTGAGGAAAGTCGATCCTCGCGTCGTCCCCGTCGTTTTGGTTCGCTCGGCTCGCTAATCCGGTGAGTTTAGCTCACTAAACCTCGCTTAGAGGGTTAATTATGCTTAGGGAGGTTTAGTTTATGTTAAGTATTATTAGGTTGTTAGTTTATGTTATTTAAGAGTGGATTAGATTATGGTGTTGTTTTAATTTAAGGTGTGCTTAATTAAGGGTAAGTAGGTTTATTTAAAATAAGCCTTGATTTGACTTAAATGAATTTACTTTTGATTTATTTAAATGTTTCGAAATTATTATATGAATTAATAATATATTTTATTCGAAATTAATAAAATATTATTATTTAATTATTTTCGGAATAAATTTAATTATTTATTAAATTCCGAAAATTTTGTCGGGACCCTAAATTCTCAGAATTTCGTACCGGTCGCTGTCGTGTAGTCAGTTTTTGAAATTGATGATTGGTTATTATAAATTGAGCGTGGATCGTGAAATATATGGATATTATTATTTAATTAATTTTCGGAATAAATTTAATTATTTAATAAATTCTGAAAATTACTTGGGAACCTTATTTCCTTAGAATTTCGTGCTGATCGCTGCTGTGCATTTAGAATTTGAATTTGGTGAATGGATGTGGCAAATTGAGTGTTGATTGTGATAAATATGGATTTTATTCATAAAAACCCAAATGTGGGGCTTTGATGCAAAAATTGGATTTTAATGATTATATTAAATAGTGGGGTTTGAAAAAAAAAATGAGATATTGGCTTTTTGATTCGAAATTAGCGTGTCCCCACACACGTGAGCAATTTCTGGAATATTTTTAATATGAAGAAAAATGGCCGGGATCACTATTTTTAAGCGGAGGCTTTGAGTGAAAAATAAAGTGTCCTGGGGCCGAGTATGCTTTGACTGTGTGATAACTAAGAGGAATCGTCCTGGGCTGCTGAGCCGGACTTGCCCCTATATGGGTTGCCCACGCGGTGGATGCCGATCGCAGTAGAGGCTGGGCCGACTGGATCGATGCTCCTTCGGGAATGCCGTCGACGTAGTGACGAAGCCGTGCTCCAAGGGGGGAGACGATGCTCCTTCGGGAATGCCGTCGACGTACTGACGAAGCCGCGCTCCATGGGGGGAGGCGATGCCTGGCATTAGTGTCAGTAGATAGCCGAACTACGAGTAGGCTATGCCCTTGTGTGGCAGTGAATAACAATTGGAATGCATGTTGAGTGTTATTGATGTGTCGGATTATGGGACGGAATTGTGTGGCATGGAATGGGACGTGTCATAACGATTTAGTCTTATAATCAGGACCCCCGCGGTTGTTGGATATATGAAAGTGAATACGTTCCGATTGTTTAAGTTCCTCTTACTATCTGTGATTGAGTGATTTGAATTGCGCTAACCTGCAGGAAGGAACTGAGGCGAGGTAAGTCTTCTGTGTGATGTGGCTAGGCCACCTTTGGGCGTATTTTCTTTCTAATAGGGGTTTAGGGGGTTGAACTTGCTGAGACGTTGTCTCAGTGGTTATTGAATAACCATTTCAGGTCCCTGGTGGACGGAGCGGCCAGATAGCTTTGGTTGGCATTGAGGAGTCATAAGATTGGAGAACGTGTCCGACTTGTAGGTCGTAGGACAATTCATTTTTAAGAGCCGGTCTTTTGTAGACTTTTGGCCGTAGACCTCTGTTTGTAATTATGTTGAATTATGGAAGTGTTATGTTGTGATTTTGCTTCCTGCTTTTCTATCTCGTATTTTATTGTCAGGGGATTTGTTTCGCTTCCGCATGCGTAAATAAATGAATGGGTCGGTGACATATCCTGGGATGTCGCATTTTTTTATCGACCGCAGTGGGATGTGCGCGCGCTCGGGGTTCGGGGCGTGACATCCCCGTTTAAGTGGTATCAGAGCATGGTTTGAGTATGGAGTGATAAGGTGCGATGAGTCATGGGATAGTTAGTAGGAAAGGCTTTTAATATACTGATGCATGTGGTTGATAGCTGTTTGGTAGCTTGTTTGTGGGGTCGCTCAAATTTCAACCTGATGTTGGAATTGAAAAGCAGGTGTCTATAAAGAGCCTGTAGGATGAGTGACCAGGAGTGGAGGACTCCTTGGAAGAGGTCGATAGGACCTGTACCTCGGGGTAGGATGCTGACAAGAGTTGGTACCCGAGGTAGAGCGCAGGCTTAGTCCAGCGTGTGTGTGAGAGTACCGCCGTAGGCTGGTACTGAGAATGTAGCAGCACTAAGCGATCCTAGGTTTAATGGGATCGTTAAGGTGCTAGTGTTCGTTGGAAGCTTGTTGGGTCAGTAAGTTCAAGACCGAGTCGTTGATGTTGCTGTTGTTTCTACCGCTACCAGTGTTGTGACCGTTGTTGTTGCTGTGCCTGTTAAGGCCTAATCTGGAGTTGTGATCGAGGATCAAGCCGCTGTATCTGAGTCGAGGTTCAGTTTAGACAGAGATGGAAATCGGTTGGGGAGAAAGGCCGATGTCAGAAGAAAGATGCCCTGTTTCACCCAACCGGAAGAGTAGAGTTGGAAGGTCAGTGCTCAACTCGATCGATGCGTGTCGTGTCTGTAAGAAAAGACATGGATCTGTTCCGTGCTGTAAGAGGGAAAGGACTTGTTACAGGTGTCGCCAGTAAAGCCATTTGATCAAAGATGGCTCGTATAGATGGATGGAACCATAGTTGTTTCTGCACCGCCATTGATGAGACAGAACAGAGGAAACATGCTTCGGGACATTTAATGGGGTACTTGGAACAGACCCCAGTGTAAGGAAGGGTGCATGATGTTCCTTGATGGGAAGTAGATGACTCACCGATGGTGTGCTGAGTTTGTGGAAAAGAGGCTTGAATCAGCCTAGTGTCAGAGTAAAAAGGGGAGCGTGCTTTGAATGTGGCCAGCACGGCCATCGAGTTAGGAACTGTCTGCGTAAGTCCATGAGAGTGTAAGTACCGCTGCTGCAGGTAGGACGCCACTAGGATGACTAGAGGAGCATGAAGGGGTCGACCATGCATCAATCAGAAGAAGAATGTTTATGAGATGTTTTATGCAGAGTAATGCAGCAGAATTTTCAGTGAAGGTTGTAGGGTTTTCGTTGTGGTAATAAGATAACATGCGAAAGTTTTGAATCACTGAAAGTTGAAGAGGAACTTCAACCCTTGTTGTTCGTCACTGAAGGTGACCTGGTTATGGTTGTTGGTTACCAAATATGCATGGCAGCTGTAATAGATGCGTCAGTTGAGAAGCAAGATATGAGAAACTTAGCCATGGTACAGAAGTTTTCTGAGTTGTGTCAGGAAGAATTGCTAAGTCTGCTGTCAGAAAGAGACATAGAGTTCGCGATTGAATCAGCAACCGGAACAGAGCCAGTCCCTAAGGCTCTTTACCGGATGGTGTTACCCGAGTTAAAAGAACTGAAGGTGCAGATGCAGGAAGTGTTGAATAGGGGATTCATACTTTCCAGTGCATAACCTTGGGGAGCACCAGTTCGGTACATGAAGGAGAAATGTGGTTCGTTATTGTTGTGTATCGATATTCCTCAAGATCGACTGGAGGTTAGGGTATTATCAATTGAGGATCAGGAAGAAGGACACACCGAAGTTAGCATCTCGTACTTGATATGGCAGTTATGAGTTCGTTGTAATACCGTATGGTTTGATGGACACCATAGCTATTTGTTTGGGTCTTATGAGCAGAATGTGTAAGGGTACTTGAATCAGTTGTGATCATGTTCATTGAAGTTATCCTGGTGTGTTCAAAGAGTTCTGAGGAGCACGAGAGACATTCGGGGATGGTACTTCAGACCTTGAGTGCTTTTGGATTTTACGATAAACTTAGCAAGTGTGAGTTTTGGATGACTCGTATTGCGTTCTTAGGTCACGTGATTTCAGGCGAAGAAATCTCCGTAAACTCCATCCAAGATTGAAGCAGTGAATAGTTGGCCAAGATTGACGACAGTGACAGAGATTAGAAGTTTTTGGGGATTAGCAGGATATTACAGAAGTTTTGAGGAAGGGATTTCAGCGTCAGCGTTGTAGTTGATTCGACTACTAAGGAAGTAAGAAAAGTTTGTGTGGACAGATTAGTGCGAGCGTAGTTTTCAAGAGCTTAAGCAGGAGCTGACTACCGCACTTGTGCTGACCATTCCATCTGGTCCTGAAAGTTTGAGATCTACCGTGATGCGTCATTTAAGGGATTGGGTTATGTGTTGATACAGCATGATAGAGTTGTTGCATATGCGTCCTGTCAGTTGAGGCCTCAGGAGTTGAATATGAGATGTGTCGCTGGATGGAACTCATTAAGGATTATGACTATGATATTTTGTATCACTCTAGTAAGGTGAGCAAAGTCGTAGATGCATTGAGTCGAGAGTCCTTAGCTGCACAGTTGGTACTCAAGAAGTGAATATTATTTGAGAAAGTTTGAAATTCAGTTTTCAAATATAAGGTATGCCACCTTTTGAATCTTATGATTGCCCTCAGAATTGAACCGAGAGTACAGATCAGAATCAAAGCACTTCAGTGGACAGATTTAGAAATTCAAAAGACTCTATAAGAGAATGCAGATGAGAGAGAGGTTAATTTTCAGACTCTGATTTCGATTGGTTAAATTGGGCATTTCATCGACGCGATTACAGTGTTTCTCTCTGAGTTGGCCACTTGCGAGATAACTAGACTAGTTGGGTGAGTTATTAAGGACTTAAGGAAAATAGACTTGACAATTCGACCAAGAATCGACTTCTCGACCGTGCTCATCTTTAGAGATCAATACGGCACAGTTAACGAATTAAGATCAGAGATAGGTTGGTTCGACTGAGATGAATGACCGATCGTGGGTGACTCCACTAAATTGGAAAACTCTCATTGACTGATACTAATTTGATATTACTGTCGTTTTGGTACCCTATGTCCGTATTTGAATCATCGAGGTTTTCACGACCCTCGAGAGTCACCAATGTGTCGAGTGGGTTCATCGTGGCTCGAGAAAATAGGCCACGGGTCATTTGTCCTAAAAAGCTCCGAAAACTACCTAGTAGCCTATGTCACACTAAAAGCGTGTCGGAGTGAAATTAACCGCCAATCTAAATTTGATTTCAGAAATTGGAGATTCTGTTTTGTCACAAAGTGGGTATACCGAAGTGTGTGTATATCATATAATTCATCTGCATGGAGTGCCGGGGATGAATTGTATTTCAAATCTAGATTAGATGTTCCAAGTTGGCAGAACTTTCAGATGGTTCTTTCTTAAGCAGTGTATATCAGAGAATGCAGAATTTAAACTGCTGAGATGAAGTCAAGGAAAGAAAGATCACAGGCCAAGGTCAGTGTAGTAGTTAGTGATTGCAGTTGTCGAGATCAGTGTCAGAATTATATCAGATCTTGACTAGAGGTTCCCAGTTTCAGCAGATCAGTCAGATAGTTTCCTTTTAATCAGTGCAGAGTAGAGTGTACAGGATTTCAGTCGGTTGAGATGAGATCTGAGATCAGAGATCAAAAAAAAAAAAATTGCAGGTCCAGAGTTGGTTCAGAAATCAGTGATTCAGTTGCAATTATCAGAGACAGTTTAGAGACTGCTCAGAATCGCCAGTTTAGCTTTGTAGATCTAGTGTTGAAGACCTTTGGAATTTTAAGTGGGCAAGTGTTTAGTATTTTGCATCCGAAGTGGTTTGGGCAAGATAGCAGTGATCTAACAGCATTGGTACAAAAGGAGCAACCTGAGAAAGAGAAGATTATATGAGACGATTGTAACTCCCCATTTTTGTTTAAGAATTGGTAAATGTTTAAATTTCGAGGACGAAATATTTATAAGAGGGGAAGAGTTGTGACATCCCGATTTTTCCGATTCTATTTTTTCAATAAATTGAGACGGGCATTTCGTTGGCACGCATATAGTTCTTTTCCTTGAGTTGGCCACTCATATGGAAACTAGTCTATCGGGTGAAGCTGTTAAGAGTTTCTAATGCATTAGACTCGAGAATTTGACCAGGAAGCGACCTTTCGACCGAGTTAATCTGCAAGGGTCATTACGGCACAATTAAAATCGATTAGAGATCGGGGATAGGTCGACTCGACAGAGGCATGTGATCAGGTGTGGGTGATTCCACCAGATTGCACAATTCTTGTCGATCGGCATTGGACCGACCTTTCTATCGATTGGGTGCCCTGTGTTCGTATTTGAAACCTTGAGATTACCCCGACAACCGAAAGTCGCAAATGTTTCAAAGATGTACATTGTGGCTTGAGATGATCAACCACAGGTCAAATGCATGAAAATTTCTAAATGCTACCCGGTAGGTTGGGCCGCGCTAGTATCGTGCTAAAGTGAAATTAACCGTGGAATTGAGATCGAATTCAGAAATTGGAAGTCTGGGTGTGTCACAAATCGTTTTAGGATCATTAATTCATCTTCGGAAGATTTTTCATGCAAGCCGAGTTTTTCGGCAAATTAATCAAGGTATGGCTAATTTGGCTCTAGAAATTAGTAGGCCCGCTTTTGGTCGTACTTTTGGGACTTAAGTTGGTTTTATGGTCAAGGGATTATGTGAATTGAAACGTGGTGACATTGGATTAATTTTATGGACTTCAATTTGATTCAATTGGAAGAGAATCAAGTGGAATTGAAGAAGTTGTTGTTCAAAGAATTGGACCCCGGCGGAAATTGCAAGTGAACCCATTGGAAAAGGTTGTGGGGGATTGGGTGAGTGGAGTGTGATGTCACCCATGAGGTCATGTGGTGGGCCAATTTGTTGGATTAAAGAAAAAGGAAAAAGAAAAGGGAATGGTCCCATCCTTCTTCTCTCTCCTCCCTCTCTTCTTCCTCCCTCTCTCGTCGGTTTTGCCCCTCCACCTCTGCTGTGCGAAGACCAGAAAATGGAGGAAGGAACCGAGCAGCCATGGCCGTCGCACACCTTCGCCGTTCGCCGTTGCCGCCCGTCCGCATGCGAGCTGCTCCACCCGCTCGCCGTCGCTTAGCCGCGCCACCGTCGCCCTCTCTCTCCATCTTCGTTTGCTGCTCGAGATCCCAGATCTGGGATGGACGCCGAAGCAGCACCGTCGGAGTAGCCGCACGCCTCCACCCGTCGCCGCTCACCGTCTCGCGCTCCGCCGTTGCCCGCGCTCGCCCGCGCTTGGCCAACGTCCAGCTGCGTCTCAGTCTCGGTTCGTGGGTTCCGGGAGCTGCCGGAGCTCGTCCCCACCGCCGTGAGCCGCCGTGCGCCCCCGCCTCAGCTCGCCGGAAGTCCCTCGGCCCTTGTGCGCCTCAACCGGCGCTGGATCCGCCATTCCTCTGCCGAACCAGCTCCGGATCTGCCCTCCTTCGCCCCCAACCAGCAGCAAACAGAGAGTTGGAAAATGGGTATGCAGCGGACGTTTGGCTCGTTTTGGCCGCCTTCCCGAGCCCGGATGCTCGGCCCGCTTTGAGGAAAGTCGATCCTCGCGTCGTCCCCTAAATTCTCAGAATTTCGTACCGGTCGCTGTCGTGTAGTCAGTTTTTGAAATTGATGATTGGTTATTATAAATTGAGCGTGGATCGTGAAATATATGGATATTATTATTTAATTAATTTTCGGAATAAATTTAATTATTTAATAAATTCTGAAAATTACTTGGGAACCTTATTTCCTTAGAATTTCGTGCTGATCGCTGCTGTGCATTTAGAATTTGAATTTGGTGAATGGATGTGGCAAATTGAGTGTTGATTGTGATAAATATGGATTTTATTCATAAAAACCCAAATGTGGGGCTTTGATGCAAAAATTGGATTTTAATGATTATATTAAATAGTGGGGTTTGAAAAAAAAAATGAGATATTGGCTTTTTGATTCGAAATTAGCGTGTCCCCACACACGTGAGCAATTTCTGGAATGTTTTTAATATGAAGAAAAATGGCCGGGATCACTATTTTTAAGCGGAGGCTTTGAGTGAAAAATAAAGTGTCCTGGGGCCGAGTATGCTTTGACTGTGTGATAACTAAGAGGAATCGTCCTGGGCTGCTGAGCCGGACTTGCCCCTATATGGGTTGCCCACGCGGTGGATGCCGATCGCAGTAGAGGCTGGGCCGACTGGATCGATGCTCCTTCGGGAATGCCGTCGACGTAGTGACGAAGCCGTGCTCCAAGGGGGGAGACGATGCTCCTTCGGGAATGCCGTCGACGTACTGACGAAGCCGCGCTCCATGGGGGGAGGCGATGCCTAGCATTAGTGTCAGTAGATAGCCGAACTGCGAGTAGGCTATGCCCTTGTGTGGCAGTGAATAACAATTGGAATGGATGTTGAGTGTTGTTGATGTGTCGGATTATGGGACGGAATTGTGTGGCATGGAATGGGACGTGTCATAACGATTTAGTCTTATAATCAGGACCCCCGCGGTTGTTGGATATATGAAAGTGAATACGTTCCGATTGTTTAAGTTCCTCTTACTATCTGTGATTGAGTGATTTGAATTGCGCTAACC
Organism: Eucalyptus grandis x Eucalyptus urophylla; assembly: GCA_028830015.1. Classification (NCBI taxonomy): domain Eukaryota; kingdom Viridiplantae; phylum Streptophyta; class Magnoliopsida; order Myrtales; family Myrtaceae; genus Eucalyptus; species Eucalyptus grandis x Eucalyptus urophylla. The sequence goes on along the minus strand of CM054193.1, from coordinate 30,476,134 downwards.
TGCAGGAAGGAACTGAGGCGAGGTAAGTCTTCTGTGTGATGTGGCTAGGCCACCTTTGGGCGTATTTTCTTTCTAATAGGGGTTTATGGGGTTGAACTTGCTGAGACGTTGTCTCAGTGGTTATTGAATAACCATTTCAGGTCCCTGGTGGACGGAGCGGCCAGATAGCTTTGGTTGGCATTGAGGAGTCATAAGATTGGAGAACGTGTCCGACTTGTAGGTCGTAGGACAATTCATTTTTAAGAGCCGGTCTTTTGTAAACTTTTGGCCGTAGACCTCTGTTTGTAATTATGTTGAATTATGGAAGTGTTATGTTGTGATTTTGCTTCCTGCTTTTCTATCCCGTATTTTATTGTCAGGGGATTTGTTTCGCTTCCGCATGCGTAAATAAATGAATGGGTCGGCGACATATCCTGGGATGTCGCATTTTTTTATCGACTGCGGTGGGATGTGCGCGTGCTCGGGGTTCGGGGCGTGACACCCATGGCCTCGCCGCGACCCAGATCTGGGTCGCGGAGGTCGCCGGAGGTCGCAGCCACTCAGGTGACCCAGGACCTCGCCGCGACCCAGATCCTCCGCGACCTCGTGGTGACCTTCGCGGCGCGGTGGGTTGCGCAACGGCGCGGCAAGGGTCACCGCGACCCTTGCTGAATCGCCTACCCTTCGCCGGCGCGAAGCCTTGGCCGGCGGTCACCGGCGAAGCCTTGGCCGGCCAACTTTCCTTTTCTTTAATAATAAAAGTATTTTGTAAATTTAATTTACCCAAACACTATTTTGCACAAGTATACTTCACAATGGAATTTCACAAATAAATTTACCAAACACACTTTGCATTTTGAAAAACACCCTTGACTCAAAGGCCTTTACATTTTCTCAAGAACTTTCCCCAAAAGTCTTTCCAAACGCACCCTTATTTGGAAGACATGCGTTTTGTGAATTGTCTATATTAGACCTAACTCTACCTCTCATGAGCTGTTATTGCATGAGGCCTTCCTAGATTAGCCTTGTTTGCTTCACGTTGGCTTGAAATATCACCAATGTCAGTGATCTGCCAAAGCTGTGGGGTGTAAAATACATTGGTAAGGTAGTGTTTAAGGTCTTGAGTGATTAGTAACTTCTTTTTGCCGTAACATATCAAATGTCTGATTGCATGGACGCTTTATCTTTTGTTAATAAATTGAAAATGATTCTACGATGTAAAATTTTGAAATAGGACTGAAAACTGGCTTATCTAAATTAAAATTACTTCATTAATGAAAACTGAAGTTTTAATGGTATTGACTCTTGATTTCAACTGTAAAAAAACATTTATTTCCACTAGTTCATCCTATAGTTTTAGGAAGATTGAGTTCTATTAAAAAATTCAGTAGTAACTCAATGCGAAGCTTATAATATATATGTTCACTAGTTTAAAAGTATAGATGGTCTCCATAATTATAGTCTCGTTAATTTTTTTTCCCTAAATAATGCTGCTTCTTTTTGTTTTTTGGTTAAATAGTATCCTTAATGCCACTTTTCAAGTAATCAACACATGGAAATTGTCGCAATTTGTTCAATTCACTTTAAACTATACGATAAATATTTTAAATAAAGTAGATCCTTCTAAAAGCTTGACGTTGATATATTATAAAAATCATGACCGGCACTTCTTTTACCTCAAAACCTATATTATCTTTAAAAACTTAAATAGAAATTGAAAAAAAAAATGTTTTAAGGAACATAATCAGTATATCGATAATACCTTTGTTTAAAATATTCAGCGATATGAAATTGAAAATTCTTTTAAAATCTACGTCCATGAAATTAAATTTGATAATTGAAGTCACTAGCTTTTCGCAACGTAGTCGATGAGATGTCGGACGGAAAAGTTATGTCCAATCAAAGTTTGTTCAAATTTGTAAAAACTTTACACAAATATTTTTCCCAATTTGACTATCGCGGGCTTTCCTTAAGTTTAATAATTGAGTTAACGGGACATCAATAAAATACTATACTCAGTCAACATTTAGCCGAATCTGTGTAAAAATCACATGAAAAGTTTTCAAAAGTTTTCTCAATTTAATGAATTGAAACTAATAGACCCATCAAATGAGTAGGCTCGGGGATCAGGTTTTGGACTGGGACGTGGACATAACTGTATGGTGAATGGCGCTGGTTCTTACCCGAGTGACTAGTAATGCCCTCCCTCTTCTTTGCTCTCGTAAATCGATTCGCTTCCAAGTATTGACCGGCCCCGGTGGCCATCTCCTTCAAAACTAACGCTATAGGATCTTTTCCTATCCGACAAACAAACCCACAACCAAAACAGAATGGCCAAGAACAACCCAAAACTCCACCACGCATTCGAGAGGTTTTGCAAGTGATGTAGCTCTCTTGAAGCCCACTGACTCGTCATCGACTCTGGCTCAGTAGGCAAAATGCCGGGACTGGGCGCACTTCTTCCAGACGAGACCGAGTCATCGAGCGAGTTCGTGTGGTGCAAGTCCTGCAATGCGGAGCACGTCATGCACCAGCTCGTTTTTGCAAAGAGTTTTACGAGAAATTCAGCAAGGCTGCGAAAGATCTCAAGCGAGAGAACTTGGAGGCCAACTCCTTCTTGAGGCCCTAGATTGCGACCGAACATGGCCATCTCAGTGGTCACCCCCTCGGCATTGGGTTCGCCAATGTCCTCTTGGTCGCCACCTTAGTACGGTTCGACGGAGTCGTTGAAGTCGGTGCCAACTCACAGGTTCATTTTAGCAAGCATGGATTTTGCTTGGTTCATTGTGGTCCTTACTGATTTTGCTCTGATTTGAACTTATTTGAGAAGAGATGATTATTGAAATTACCCACCTCTCATACTCGCAAGCTTACGGCTTGATTCATCGTAGTCCAATGCAAAGTCAAAAGGTACGTTCTTCGTCCTCCTACAATATCCTCAAAGATCATTGTCTCTTGTCTCGAAACTGTAGACAAGATGTCACGCCCCGATCCTTGGGGACGCGCCCATCCTTCTACTTGGTGGATAATAAAGTGCGATATCTCAGGACTTTGTATCGCCGACCCTTTCATTTATAATACGCATACAGAAGCAATTATAAATCATCAGACAATAAAATGATGGGATAGAAAAGTAATGCCATATTTTTCATATTGAAATCTACAACCATACTTTTATACAGAGCATAGTTCGAAGAGCTTCACAAAACTAATCACAACTTTTTAGTCTCGGTCTATCCACATATATACAGGGTTCACAAAAGAGGATGGGATCTCAGTCCTCATCCAGATCATAGTCAAGATCAAACTGATCCTCCTTTGATTATTCTCCACTAAGCTCGTTTCTTTAAAACTCTTCATCATATTCTTTAAGTTCATCCTCCTTCGAATGCCGGCTCATCCTCACGTGATCTAGGGGCTTGAAATATTATCCCACAACCGGGATGAGACTATGTTTCAGTAAGTTCTATCCTCTAAGACTCGATTAGTAAACTAATACGCTATCCGGACTGTCTATGCACACATGGGTCAGAGGATTTACCTTGGCCTCAGATTCCACCTACATATTAGCATAGTTCAATAGGCACCCAAGCAATCACATCATAGATTGATATCTTGATCAATCGACCTAGTCGATTTCATATTCATAAGACCACTTCCGGTCATTTCTACTATTCCAACTCAACTCCCAAATATGAATCACGATTCTTACGACAGAGCTTATTTATAGGTGGTAATCACAACCCCACCAGGCAACTTTCTTGGATTTAATGGCTTTACGGTCCCATCCAACCCTTTCAAGATTCAATGGCTTTATGATCTCACCCGACCCTTTCAAGATTCAATAACTTTATGGTCCCACCCGACCCTTTCAAGATTCAATTTAAGAATGAATCTTAAAATCGCTCATAAATTACTTTAGCACTAAATAAAGCTCAAATAAATAAACGGATTGCACCACGACAATCATCATGAAATTCTGGTCACCGGCCATCCCAGTTGAATTTATGGAAAAATAAATAATTAAAGAATTAATTTCGAAAATTAAATAAATAATTATTAAAATCCAATTTATGCCTTTAATGCCAAATTGGACGCCGATACGAGCCCGGAAAATTACCAAAACTCGTTCAATAAATAATAACACCTTTCTATTTGCTAATGACTAAATCTAACCATCTAACATGCATCGGTAATTCACTAATTAATTGTTCTAATCTAATCTAACCACCTAAATGCACTTAATTAAATCTAACCAACCCCTAAGCATAATTAGAAAACTAAGAAAGCCTTAGTGAGCAAAACTCACTTGATTAAAAGAGGGAACCAAATCACCACAACGGCGGCCGAAATCGGGCTTTCGACGACACCAGCGGGCTTAGACCGGGCCTTAAACTTAGGCCCAATAAATCTCAGCCCAATTGAGATTTGTTCTTGCACTGGAATGGGCTTGCTCTTGGGCTTGCACCTAGCTGCGATTGGGCTTGAAACAAAGCTGAAATGGGCCTGTCTTTGCTGGGCTTGAAGATTGGTGGGGATGGACCGACTTACCGGGCTCGTTGACTAAACAAGCCTGACTTCAAGGCTGAGCTGGAATTTATGTGGGCTTCAAATGGCCTAACAGCTGGGCCGAACAAGGAAATCAACAAGGGACGCTGGGCTGCTCAAGCGTGGACTGAAGACACGCAAATGGATGGGCTACGGGCTTCATGCGGATGGAAGGCTGGCATCGAATGGAGAAGCGGCTACTAGCGTCATGTTGCCGGGCGGTTGGATTCGAGGGCTTCACAATCACCTGTTGAAACTCCGTTGATGAACTTGCACGCGTGGAGGAGGGGACGTTTGGCCACAACAAAGCAGAAGTTGGTCCGTGGAGTTGCCAACGTGGAGAGAAGATGGCGTTCAATGAACTTGCTCCTTTTTATTGACCGAAGAAGGCAAATAAGTCGGCATGTGGCAACGTAGAGGATCGATGGGGCAGAGATCAGTGGAGCAACAGAGCGAGGGGCAGAGAAAGAGACCTACTGGTGGAGACGTGGGCATGTGCGGGCTGGCGGACGAAGGAAATTTCAAAGGGAAGCAGCTTGGTCTTCTTCAGCTGCTATTGAAGGTGTCACACAAATTTGGAAGGGAAGAGAGAGGCTGCCCGGTTGTGGTGGGAGAAAGAGAGATGGATAGAGATGAGAGGTGAGGGGGCTCCACTTGGCATGGTATTCCACAACAAATATCTCTTTTGTTCCCTAACCTTGGACCAAAGCCATAGCTGTCTTCCACCAACTCCTTGCAGCCCAAAATGCCCCCATCTAGAAGGCTTAAGAGGTCCAAAAGTTAGGTCCTATGGGGTACTACGAATTTCTTAGCAAAGGCTTCAATTGCACAACTAAGAGACTCATCGATCCTCGGGGATGTGCACATCCTTCTACTTGGTTGATTTTAAAGTGCGATATCCCAGGACTATATATCGCCGACCCTTTCATTTATAATACGCATGCGGAAGCTGTTATAAATCCTCAGACAATAAAATGATGGGATAGAAAAGCAAGGCCTTATTTTTCATATTGAAATCCACAACCATACTTTTATACAGAGCATAGTTCGAAGAGCTTCACAAAACTAATCACAACTTTTTAGTCTCGGTCTATCCACATATATACAGGGTTCACAAAAGAGGATGGGATCTCAGTCCTCATCCAGATCATAGTCAAGATCAAACTGATCCTCCTTCGATTCTTCTCCACTCAGCTCGTTTCTTTTAAACTCTTCATCATCTTCTTTAAGCTCATCCTCAACTCCAGATGTCAGCTCATCCTCACGTGATCTAGGGGCCTGAAATATTATCACACAACAGGGATGAGACTATGTGTCAGTAAGTTCTACCCCATAAGACCCGATTAGTAAACTAATACGCTATCCGGGCTGCCTGTGCACACACGGGTTAGAGGATTTACCTTAGCCTCATACTCCACCTACATATTAGCATAGTTCAATAGGCACCAAAACAATCACATCACAGATTGATATCTCGATCGATCGACCTAGTCGATTTCATATTCATAAGACCACTTCCGGTCATTTCTACTATTCCAACTCAACTCCCGAATATGAATCACGGTTCTTACGACAGAGCTTATTTATAGGTGGTAATCACAGCCCCACCAAGCAACTTTCTTGGATTTAATGGCTTTACGGTCCCACCCGACCCTTTCAGGATTCAATGGCTTTATGATCCCACCCGACCCTTTCAAGATTCAATGGCTTTATGGTCCCATCCAACCCTTTCAAGATTCAATGGCTTTACAGTCCCACCGGACTCTTTCAAGATTCAATTTATGAATAAATCTTAAAATCGCTCATAAATTACTTTAGCACCAAATAAAGCTCAAATAAATAAATGGATTGCACCATGACAATCATCATGAAATTCCGGTCACCGGCCATCCCGGTTGAATTTCCGGAAAAATAAATAATTAAAGAATTAATTTCGAAAATTAAATATATAATTATTAAAATCCAATTTAGGCCCGTAATGCCAAATTGGACACCGAAACGAGCCCGGAAAATTACCGAAACTCGTTCGATAAATAATAGCACCTTTCTATTTGCTAATGACCTAATCTAACCACCTAACATACATCGGTAAGTCACTAATTAATTGTTCTAATCTAATCTCACCACCTAAGTGCACTTAATTAAATCTAACCAACCCCTAAGAATAATTAGTAAACTAAGAAAGCATTAGTGAGCAAAACTCAATTGATTAAAAGTGGGAACCGAATCACCGCGATGGCAACACAACGGCGGCCGAAATCGGGCTTTCGACGACACCGGCGGGCTTAGACCTGGCCTTAAACTTAGGCCCAACAAATCTTAGCCCAATTGAGATTTGTTCTTGCACTGGAATGGGCTTGCTCTTGGGCTTGGGCCTGGTTGCGATTGGGCTTGAAACAAAGCTGAAATGGGCCTGTCTTTGCTGGGCTTGAAGACTGCTGGAGATGGACCAGCTTACTGGGCTTGTTGACTGAACAGGCCTGGTTTCAAGCCTGAACTGGAATTTATGTGGGCTTCAAATGGCCCAACAGTTGAGCCGAACAAGAAAATCAGCAAGGGACGCTGGGCTTCTCGAGCGTGGACTAAAGACACGGGACTAGATGGGCTGCGGGCTTCGTGCAGATGGAAGGCTAGCGTTGAATGGAGAAGCAGCTGCTGGCGTCGTGTTGCTGGGCGGTTGGATTCGAGGGCTTCACAGTCACTTGTTGAAGCTCCGCTGATGAACTTGGACGCATGGAGGAGGGGACGTATGGCCACAACAAAGCAGAAGCTGATCCGTGGAGTTGCCGACGTGGAGAGAAGATGTCGTTCAATGAACTTGCTCCTTTTTATTGACCGAAGAAGGCTAATAAGTCGGCAGGTGGCAGCGTCGAGGATCGATTGGGCAAAGATCAGTGGAGTAGCAGAGCGAGGGGCAGAGAAAAAGACCTGCTGGTGGAGACGTGGGTGTGTGCGGGCTGGCGGACGAAGGAAATTTCGGAGGGAAGCAGCTTGGTCTTCTTCAGCTGCTGTTCAAGGTGTCGCCCGAAATGGGAAGGGAAGAGAGAGGCTATTTGGTTGTGGTGGGAGAAAGAGAGATGGATAGATATAAGAGGTGAGGGGGCTCCACTTGGCTTGGTATTCCACAACAAATATCTCTTTTGTTCCCTAACCTTGGACAAAAGCCATAGCTGTCTTCCACCAACTCCTTGCAGCCCAAAATGCCCCCATCTAGAAGGCTTAAGAGGTCCAAAAGTTAGGTCCTATGGGGTACTACGAATTTCTTAGCAAAGGCTTCAATTGCACAACCAAGAGTCTCACTTGGCCTCCATAAAATTTATTAACAATTCAATTATCAAAATGATAATTTTCCTCACCCTATAACTCATCTTGCATCCTAATTTTGCGACCGAAAACCATCTCCGGCATTTTCTGCACTGAAACAACCCGACGACTTTTTCCCAAAAAGTGTCGGGTGTCAAAAAAATCTTCTAGGACTAAGTCGTGGGTCCTAGAATTTATTGTGACATGACAGAATCTTCAATTTCTAAAATTCGGACTCGAATCGACGGTAAATTTCCATTCGACGTGTTTTTAGCGTGACCTAGACTATTGGGTAGTTTTAAAAACTTTTTAAGGCAAATGACTCGTGGTCGATTTTTTTCAAACCATAATGAATCTAGTCCACTCAATGGTGACTCTCGATTGTCATGAAAATCTTACAGACACGGAGTACCAAAAATGACAGTAATATCATATTAGTATCGATTGACGAGAATTTTCTAATTTAGTGGAGTCACCCACGATCGGTCACACATCTTAGTCGAACAAACCTATCTCTGATCTCAAATCGATTTTTAATTGTGCTGTAATGGTTTCTAAAGATAAGCACGGTCGAGAAGCTGATTCCTGATCGAATTTTCAAGTCTGTTGCCTTAAAATTTCTTAATAGCTTACTCTGACAGTCTAGTTATCTCAAGAGTGATTGGCTTTGAGAATAGCCCTATGAACGCGTCAACAAAATGCCCGATAAATTTAGTGGAAAACAAGTTGAAGAAATTCAGGATGTCACACAAGAGATCAGCCACGACATAACAGTCCTCCATTCCACGATAGAAGACGTATGTTTTTATCTTTACGTGTGCATGACATTGCCATGATGAACATTTATGGACTTCTCTTAATATGTTTGTGTAAAGACCTCATAAGATGTTTCCCAAGACTTTATCCGGAGGTCTTTTTCTGAGATTTTATGAAGCAAAATGAAAACATTTGCAAAATTATGTAGTTGTAGTCTCCCTTGGCCTCTTTTTTCGGTATCGAATTTCTATTTCAACACTTAAGCGATATGTTGCTTCAGTTGCACAACATCTTTCTTCATGCCTAACTTTGAGCCTGGCTTGTTTCCTAGCGGAATGACCCCTTAGAATGGAAGGTTTCTTCCTCTATGAAAGTTGCGTGTAATCGAGATGAAATTCATCACTTTCTCCCAATCCCATAGATTGTAATTTGCATCTAGAGGCATGAGGTACAATGCACCAACACAAAGGAAAGAGAAATGTCTCTAGACAATTTTTTTTTTTAATGAATTAGGAAATTGCGAAAAGGGTCAAATTTATTATACGGGCTTAAATGTAAAAATTAGATCGGGCAAAACGACTCACAAGCTGTTGGAGAGAGCATGAGTGCGAGCGGCGAGAGAGGGAGAGAGCAAGACTGCGAGAGTTGAGAGGAATTAGGTTATTTTTATAGAGAGGAGAGTTCAAGGAACGTGAGAGCTAGAATTAGTAATTACCAAATTAGAGTTTTTAAAACATAAAAACTAATATACGCGCACTAGTCCGGTCTTGTTAGGTGGTTTCACACCTGGAACCAATTCGTTCCCGTTTGAGCAATTTTCAGTCCAATTTGGTACTTTTGCATACCCCTATTTAGAATTTATTGAATAATCTTTTGGCTCTTCTACAAGTCGCCAATTTTAGATTCTTCTAAGATGTCATTTTTTTTCCTGCATGACAAGAAAACTAATTCATTCTTACCACATGTAAAGATACTTACTTTCGTAATTGGAATACGACCCGTCAATTGTAACCGGAATACAACCTGTCAACGTTCACAATTAAGAGAGAGAGACCATCAATTGAATTCGGAAAACTAAACCCTTTACACTATGAATGCATACATCAAGAGCAAAATCGAGAGAGAGAGGAGAACGAAAACAAAAGGAGTTTGACTTCAATGTTGAGTCAAAGAAAGTGGGATAGAGAGAGAGAGAGAGAGCAAAACAAACGATCAATTGAATTTGGAAAACTAAACCCTTTACACTATGGATGCATACATCGAGAGCAAAATCGAGAGAGAGGAGAACGAAAACCCAAAAAGGAGTTTGACTTCAATGTGGAGTCAAAGAGAGAGGGGGTTCAAGCGGAGCTCCGGAGGAACGACCCGGTGATTTATCGGATGGGCTTGTCGGTGAACCGGATCAGGTTGTAGACCCATGCCCCGGAAATTGCCCCGACTATTGGTGCCACGATGTAGATCCACAGCTTGGCGTAATGGTGAGACACTATCGCCGGACCCAAGCTCCTTGCCGGGTTCATTGATGCTCCCGTTATTGGCCTAAGCCACCATCAGATGAAAGAAAAAAATCACAAAATAATCATCACGAAATCCCTAATTTCTGCCCAAATTCGTACTTTGTTTCTTAGCAAAAGAAAAGGTTGACAGCCAATTATTGGGAAAAATGATATCGGTCATTCAAATAACTTTCATTTTAAATTGACGGCCAAGCGTTACTTGAGAAAAGGTTGAGGATGGCCTTTTCGATAAAGATGTATCTTATGTTATTTAAATAATTATTTGGAACATCAACATATTATAAGATGTAGTCAATCGCATACTATTCATCTTACTTGAGAAAGGACGTTACCAATTTTACATTTTTTACATTGTAAATGTTCTTTTATTCTATTTGTTAGAATATCATAGCAAAAGGCTTCTTCTTTTGTGCCCCCCAGAAAATAGTAATTTCAATATTGGGACGGTTTACGTAATATAATAATTTAAATAATCATGGTCAAATAAGAAGAAGAAGTCATTACCCTGCAAACAACACGTTGAGCAAGACGGTTGCACCGACAGCAAGACCGGCGAATTCTCCTCTCTGCATCAATCGCGAAACATTAATTAACTAATATTAGCTTTGATTAATATTTAAAATGAATCTTTTTCCTCATTCAATAATGTCCGATTTGCTTAGGATGATTTCAAGGATGTCTAACACTTTCCGAGTATGCATACACGAATTTAGCATAATAAGTTTTACGGCACAATTAACAAAAGTATTACATTTTCCTATGACACGACTCGATGTGATTATAAAATTCGAATATGGCACGTGAACACAACTAACCAGCCCTTGTAAGAACTTAGAAGTGGATCGACCCTTTTTGTTAGGATAGCCTAGCATTGTTGGTACGGGCCTTGGTCCTCTAGCCTCTAGGTACTATGCGCAAAATGCATTAATTATTTTCCATGTCCATGAGAATTTCCCATAATTTCTAACTAATCTTATGTGTTTTTATGAGATTTTCATATCCCGCTGGTTCTTAAAGGGATTGTGCATAAAATTTTACTTGTCCACGAATGTCCATTGAAATTTCCCCAATAAACAGCAGGTAATTCAAAGAAAGAAGTTAGAACTCACGGCTCTATTGTCCGTGCCAACGCCAGAGACGATGAACATGAGGTAAAAAGTGATGATGAACTCAAAGACGAACGCTTGCACATCCGAACCGGCCGGTTGTGTCCCCACGAAATGATTGAGCTTTCCGGTGAAGAGCAACCGCAGCGTCCCGCACGCCAATGTCGATCCAATAACTTGCGCCGTTATATAGGGAAGCACCTACACGCCAAGAACAAAATGCAGCCAAGAGGAAAGTTTAGCTTAGCAAAAACATAAAAAAGAATCCTCCGTTAATTGCCTAAACTAATGCTTTTGCCGATCAAGAAAAAATGAGATTGCAAACGAATGAACCCCCAAGAGGGCTATTTAAATCTTTGATTGAAAAAAGTTGGATCCGTCAAGCTCTAAACCGGTGGCTGCTTAGCATCACGTGACTCGGATTGATCAAAAGGTCACAGGACGATTTTATTGGAAATCCTATTGGACAGGATGAAAATAAAATAAACTTCGAATGGCGCATACATTATTTAAGGAAACTATTTAGCGGCTCTGCTTTCAGAATAGAACAAACCTTCATTTTTACTTTGTATTCGATAATAGAGAAAATACATACAACAAAATTATATGGAAAACACAGCAAAGAAAGGAAGGAGAGGAGCGAATTTCTTGTTTTGTTATATATGTTGGATTGTAGTTTGAGGTTTTATATTTAGGCAAATGAAAGAGGGGTTGGTAAAGAACAAATTAAACCAACCGGCTTGATATTTATAAATCGAGCCCTTACAAAATTGTTGCAATAATCAATGCAAAATAATGTATTTCATGATTGTCATAACAGTTGAAATAGCCAATAGATATTGATCCCAAATTGTTTTGCATTATGGTTCACCTATTTTAAAAGGAAGATTGACAAAAATAGTTAGGAGCTTGGACTTACGAAGAGATATGATCGCACCTCATTCCATGGAAACCTCCTGCAGGTGGCGAAAGCAATGGTGACGGCCGGGTTGAAATGGGCGCCGGAGATGTGCCCGACCGAGTACACCAACACCATCACCGCCAAACCCCACACCATCGATATCCCTGGAAGCGTCACCACCTTTTCGTTGTCCAAGTTCACCGCCACCGACCCGCAACCGGCGAATATCAAGAAGTACGTCCCAAAGACCTCCGCGATCAACTGCAACATTTTGAGAAATTTGGGATCAAAACTTTTCGTACCGAAAGTCCTAAATTCTCTGCATATTATTATAAGTTTGAGGAGTCTAAATGCCATGGCAGTGCAGTACACAATATGTGCACCTCAAAAGATTCTTGATGAACATTTATATTTTAAGTGAACACGCGAAAAAGAAAGTAAAAAACAAAAAAGGAGACGAGAAGGTAGGGTTTGGGGGAAAAAAGAGTCTCCATTAGAACGAAAGTAACCTTTTGAACACATGGAAAAGAGAAGATAATGCCTTTGATCTCTTGCTTGGTTCTGGAATTGTCTTTTATTTCCAAGACAACTTCACTGTCTCCATTGCTCCCACTGGTCTGATCTGCCATTTTCTGCAAATTCAAGGTAAGGAGCAAACGGCAGCTTTTCAGGATTGACCAGAAGGGGAGAGAATTCGCCGGTATGCGTTCGAACCGTGTGACATTTGAATAGAAGCAGGCCCTATTTATACTTGTACCTGAGAGAGATCGATGTGGATTAAGATTGTGTATGACAGCCTGGATTTCTAAAAGTATTTATCGCGCTTCTAAATTTGTTTTTCCTAAGTAGAGACTTAAAAAAAAATGCAACATTGAAAAGGCATGATGACTTGTGAACAGACGTAGCGCTGGAGGTCGATTTATCCCCCTCAAGCTGAAATAGAGTAAGGCACAAATTAGATTTATAATTTGAGCAAATTCCTGGATATGATGCCTATTTGTGGTTGGCATTATCGGGTTTGAGATTGGAACTTGATATGTTATTTGACCTATCTTTGAATGTGAGTCAATCTTGGGTTAGGCTATAATTGGCTGGTGTTTTTGAGTATCTAGGAAACTAGATATTTGCTTTGTCCAATTATGGGACTAAGGGGGCAAAATAGATTTATTTTGAAGACATGTGTTTTGTGAATTGTCTATATTAGACCTAACTCTACCTCTCATGAGCTGTTACTGCATGAGGCCTTCCTAGATTGGCCTTGTTTGCTTCACGTTGGCTTGAAATATCCTCAATGTCAGTGATTTGCCAAAGCTGTGGGATGTAAAAATACATTGGTAAGGGAGTGTTTAAGGTCTTGAGTGATTAGTGACTTCTTTTTGTCGTAACATATCGAATGTCTGATTGCATGGACGCTTTATCTTTTGTTAATAAATTGAAAGATGATACTACGATGTAAAATTTTGAAATAGGACTGAAAGCTGGATTATCTAATTTAAAATTACTCAATAATGAAAAATGAATTTTTGATGGTATTGACTCTTGATTTCAACTGTAAAAAAACATTTATTTCCATTAGTTCATCCTATCGTTTTAGGAAGATTGAGTTCTATTAAAAAATTCAGTAGTAACTCAATGCGAAGCTTATAATATATATGTTCACTAGTTTAAAAGTATAGATGGTCTCCATAATTATAGTCTCGTTAATTTTTTTTCCCTAAATAATGCTGCTTCTTTTTGTTTTTTTGGTCAAATAGTATCCTTAATGCCACTTTTCAAGTAATCAAACGTGGAAATTGTCGCAATTTGTTCAATTCACTTTAAACTATACGATAAATATTTTAAATAAAATAGATCCTTCTAAAAGCTTGACGTTGATATATTATAAAAATCATGACCGGCACTTCTTTTACCTCAAAACCTATATTATCTTAAACAAATTAAATAGAAATTGAAAAAAAAATTATGTTGTAAGGAACATAATCAGTATATCCATAATACCTTTGTTTAAAATATTCAGCGATATGAAATTGAAAATTCTTTTAAAATCTACATCCATGAAATTAAATTTGATAATTGAAGTCACTAGCTTTTCGCAATGTAGTCAATGAGATGTCAGACAAAAAGGTTATGTTCAATCAAAGTTTGGTCAAATTTGTAAAAACTTTACACAAATATTTTTCCCAATTTGACTATCATGGGCTTTCCTTAAGTTTAATAATTGAGTTAACGGGACATCAATGGAAATACTATATTAAGTCAAAATTTGGCCGAATTTGTGTAAAAATCACATGAAAAGTTTTCAAAAGTTTTCTCAATTTAATGAATTGAAACTAATAGACCCATCAAATGAGTAGGCCGGGACGAAAATAGTCCATCCAACTCAAATTGACTTATTTATTTAGTTTTTGTCCTTTTTTTTCGCAATATAAATTTAGTGGTCCTTATCCGATCCTAAACCAAATTTTCTCCTTAATTAGTTGCGGGCAACTCCATAGATCAATTCGTGAAGTACTGAGGCAGCTCGGGGATCGGGTTTTGGACTGGGACGTGGACATAACTGTGAGGTGAATGGCGCTGGTTCTTACCCGAGTGACTAGTAATGCCCTCCCTCTTCTTTGCTCTCGTAAATCGATTCGCTTCCAAGTATTGACCGGCCACGGTGGCCATCTCCTTCGAAACTAACGCTGTAGGATCTTTTCATATCCGACAAACAAACCCACAACCAAAACACAATGGCCAAGAACAACCCAAAACTCCACCACGCATTCGAGAGGTTTTGCAAGTGATGTACCTCTCTTGAACCCCACTGTCTCGTCATCGACTCCGGTTTACTCGGCAAAACACTAGGACTGGACGCACTTCTTCTGGATGAGACCGAATCATCGAGCGAGTTCGTGTGGTGCAAGTCCTGCAATGTGGAGCACATCATATGTTGGGATATAATACGCAGAAACAACAGGATCTTGCAATTTATATCAACGCGAAATCGCTAGAGAAATAAACCTAAAAAATAAGGATACTAGAAATTTACGCGATTCAGTCCGAATATCGGTACTTACGTATAGAAGAGCCAGCAGCAAATAATCCACTATAATCAGGGTATCAGAGTTTACAATCGCTCAATCGCTCAAGTGTTTTCCACACTTAGATTTAACCAAAAATCTAAAGTATTTATAAATAAACAGCTCACTTAGGAATAAAACTCACAGCACAAGAATACCACATTCAAGTCGTACGCCAAAAAGAAAAGATCTCAAGCTTTCACGCGTAGCTCATCTCTCTCTCGGCAGCGTGCGGCTTCTCGCGGATCGTTGTACGTAGGGCTTCGGTGGACGTTGAATGGCTACTTCACATGTAGGGTTTTGTTTTCCTTTTATACGTGTGCCCCAAAAGTCAAATTCTTGACTTGGGCCCACCATCCACGTGCAGGCTTTCTTTCTTTTGTTTCCGTGGCCGAGCAAAGAGAATCCGCTGAAGAATTGCGTGTGTGCCCATTTGGGCCCCACCTGGATAAGAAGAATTCGGCCATCCCAAAAAGGAAACCTCCTGGAGACTTCGGTGTAACGTCCATGTGTATATGTCCAAAGAAGAAATTCTTCTTTTTATCTTTATCCGAGTTGAAATATACTTGGGAAAAACTTTATCGACAAATTTAATTTATCCGAATTCAAACTCGAGACATAATTTAACAATTCTTCACCTTAGCTCAATGTTTGAAACCAAGTTATGGTGCTCATCATCCATGCTACTCTCACAATGCCCCAACAGGCATTTACTCTCCATAGACACCAATAGAGCTCAAGTAGAACTTGAGTTTCACCAAAGGAATAGACTTAGTCATCATGTCTGTTGGATTATCTGTTGTAGCAATCTTTTCAACAGTAACATTACCCCTAACTAAGACATCTTGGATGAAATGATACTTGACGTTGATATGCTTCGTTCGCTCGCGATAAACTGGATTATACGCCAAATATATCGCACCTTGGTTATCACAGTGTAGATCCATACTTTTCTGTTCTAACCCAAAGTCCGAGAGCAAATTTTGTAACAATATCGCCTCTTTCGCTACAAAGGTTAGTCCCATGTACTCTGCCTCAGTCGAAGACAAGGCAATGTGATCCTGTAAAGACGCTTTCCAACTAATTGCACCACCCGCTAGCGTAAACACGTACCCTGCTAAAGATTTGCAATTATCCAAGTCATCAACGTGATCCGAATCCACAAAACCAGTGGTCTCACTGCTATTGTTGTCCCTCCGGTACACTATACCCACGTCTGTTATACATCGCTGCCTCGACACCGGGAATGCTCTATTTCCATTAAACTACCCATTTACTTCCAACAAGCTTTTGGTTCTTGAGTACTTTGACTAGCTCCCATGTCTGATTTCGATGGAGTAATTCCATCTCTTCACTCATAGCCCCTAGCCACTGTGACGACTCCGAACTAGCCATCACCTTAGAGTAAGACGAAGGCTCATCTATCTTCACCTCATCACCTATAGTCAATGCATAAGCAATATCTGTATAACCATAATGTACCAGTGGTTTAGTTGCCTTCTCTATCTATCTACGACTATAGTCTGCTACGGCTTTGCTAGTTGTTCACTATCACCGACTTCAGGAACTGTAGCTTCATCTGCAGTCTCAACTTCTATTACCTTCGAGGTCTTTAGAGTCTTTACCTGAAGCTCCACCTCACTAATGGCACAATGATCTATCTTCTCTACTAATTGTGTCTTAAAACTCCTCTGTTAAAGCATTGTAGTCTCATCGAAGATCACATCTCTGTTGATTAGAAAACTGGGTGATTTGGGATCGGTGCACCATAGTCGGTAGCCTTTCATCCCATGTGCATAACCCAGAAATATGCATTTCTTCGCCCTTGGCTCAAGCTTACCATCACTCGCATGAGCATATGCAAGACATCCGAATATTCGTAATTCGGAATAATCGACAGGTTTCCTCGATCATACTTCCTCAGGAGTCTTCCACTCGATAGCAGATGATGGAGATCGATTAACTAGGTAACATGACGTATTCACTGCTTCGACCCAAAATTCCTTGCCAAGTCTTACATGCGAAAGCATGCATCGAGCTCGCCCAAGCAAAGTTCTATTCTTCCGTTCTGCCACACCATTCTACTGAGGTGTCCTAGGTATTGTACGATGTTTCACAATACTTTCTTTCTCGCAGAACTCGGTAAAATCTTTACCACAGAACTCCAAACCATTATCGGTTCTCAGGCACTTAATTTGTTTATCTGACTGCTTCTCAATCAATGCCTTGAATTTCTTAAACCGATCAAACACATCATATTTGTGCTTTAGAAAGCAAACCCACACCTTCTTCAAATAATCATCGATAAATGTCAACATATATTGGGCACTTCCTTTCAAAGGAACCGAAGACAGGCCCCAGGTGTTTAAATGAATATATTCAACTTATCATGTGACACCCCGAACCCTTCGTAGGTCGCCACCAGCGCCAATGTTACACCTTATTACCTTTCTCCTTAGAAGATGCATCGTAATTTATAAACACGTTTTTTTTTAAAACAAAACGGTCCTAATGCGACTCATTAGCGGAATCAAATTAAAACATCATCATCTCTCCCCCTTCCAACCATGATACAAATACACACCACTAATCACCATAATTTTATAGACAAGCCACGACACTTTATTTACATATATTTTCAAGATGGGACTTCTTTTGGGTCGGTACATCAAAAAGGAAAAGCTAGGACTCAGCCATGTCCAGCCTAAAGCCTCAAAAAGAATCCCTCGACCATCTACATCACATGTGCACAACCCCCATCATAAGTGTCGGCTAACTATTCAAAAAGAAACAGCTCCTACTCGTCACGCACAGGCCTCACACCCAGTCCGGTGCGTCAGGCAGCGGCGGCAGCAGCATCCCTCTCATCACCCCATCGCGGCGAATGTGGACAGAAACAAACTCTTGGACAATCGGGCCCCCAGCCAGGCCTATGTCGTATGAGACAAAACATCGCACACGTATGTAGGTGAGTCTAGGTACGGAAGGACAGCTGAACTCCTTACACTCTACCTCGACGTCGGACGGTAACCCATAAAATGCACCCCGCGTGACGGCAGGAAACGACATATTGCTAATCTGAAATGTTGGTCCCCAAAGGGGTGAGTATAACCACTCAGTAGATAAGGAATCCAATAACAACTCAATGCATCATACAAATCATACATGCATTGCAGGCGTTACTTACCTTGAAGCCATGCGCATACTATCATGCATCATCATATCAATTTATAACACATATATGTGTATCATCATCGTATCATACATGTCATCATCATCATGACATCATCACATTACACATGTCATCATCATCATGGCATCATTATATCATATATGTCATCATCGTCATGGCATCATCACATTACACATGTCATCGTGCCATATCATATATCATCATCATCATCATCGTCGTCGTCAATCATCATGCATATCATCATGCCATATCGTATATCATCATCGTCGTCGTCGTCGTCATGCATGTCATCATGCATATCATATCATGGGTGATCATCATTATTTCACATCACATATCATCATCATGCATATCATCATGCATATCATCATGCATATCATATCATGGGTGATCATCATTATTTCACATCACATATCATCATCATCATCATCATCATGCATATCATCACGCATATCATATCATGAGTGATCATCATTATTTCACATCACATATCATCATTATCATCATCATCATCATGCATATCATCATGCATATCATATCATGGTTTAATTTCCACTTTTAGCTTTCAATTTGATCACCAGATCACCCATTCCTCAAATCATCAATTTCATCATCCCCTCGGGCAAAGACCTCCGAGGCTTCTGGCATTCAGCCTCCCAGGCCACCGGGCATCCGGCCCCCCACATTCCGGGCATCTCGCATCCCAACTGGCATCACGAGGCATTCCCTTCGAGCAAAAACCTCCGACAGGGCTTCCGGCATTTACACTCGCCGGGCATCCCGCACCCCAAATCCTAGCATCGTGAGGCATTCCCTTTGGGCAGAAACCTCCGACAGGGCTTCCGGCCCCCCACATTCCAGGCATCCTGAATCTCCCAGGGAAATCCGGCAATGCATCTCTATACATTCCGGCCTCATCCTCCACCACAACCACTTCCTCACTTATCATTATCCACATTTACCATTATTTTGATCTCAATTTAACATGGCATATGGCGTGACATCAAACAAGTCATACTTGGCATAGGATTCACACATGCATCTCGATTCAATGTCATACATATACCAAGACTTTATCATACATGCAACAAGATGAATTTAATGGAATTTATGGCCAATAAAATAAACTATTTTGTTTTATTTTTCTTTTTATTTATTTATTTAAATTCCAACTTTTGTCATTTCCATAAATTTAATATCAACAAATTCCCAAAATTATGAAAATTACAGAAAATATTAAACAAGCCAATAGGATGATAATTTCATACAAAATACATGGCCAAATAACATTTCACAAAATTTCCAATTTTCACAAAGCATCATATAATTTTCGGATGAAACCAGAATGCATGGTTTCCGAAGAAATTCGATTAAAATATCTATATGGCCTCCAAAAATTACGAAATTTTACAGAGTTATATCCAAGACATTTTCGTACAACTTTCATGAAAAACTCCAAGCCATATTATTTTTAGATTATTTTATACTGTCTCACGAAGCTTCTGGATCCATTACCGCATCGTCCAGTGTACACATCTCCGAAATATTGAGATTTCACCTACCTATTCTTTCGTTTCCTCTGAAATTTGGATATGTTATACATTAAGATGTCCTCTACAAGTTTCGTGAAGAGATCTAAGTCATATAACCAGAGTATAGTCATCATCTATGTCCATGAAGTCTCGGGTATCTCGGAATACATCACCAGAATCATCGTCTTCAAGATCTAGTTGATTTACTAGGATATACTTGTTCATTTCGCTTCAAATTTGAGTATGTTGTATTTAAGATATCTACTACAACGTTCATGAAGAAATCGAAGTGAGATTCTCATCAAAAACCAACATGCAACCACGAATCCAGCAAGAGGTCAGTAAAAACTCTCCAGATCTGAGGTCTCCATAGGATGAGACTTTAACCCTTCAAATCTCCATCATTTTCCACGAAATTTCAGTATATTGTAGTTCAAGATGTTAGCTACAACTCTCATGAATAAATCGAAGCCAAAATCGGACTCTAAACACACATGCAAGCTCAAACAACATTCTGACTCACATGATCCGAGCAAGAACAGTCACACCATTCACATACAACTCATCCATGCTTCGGTATTTCTCATCTAACACCCAAGAATTTAACATGCAAACAACATTCAAGCATGCAAGAGAAGCTAGAGGACTCCCACTTGCCTCTAGATCGGTTGGTAGACAGCGAACACGGCGGCACACAGCGGTTCCTCCTCCTCTCTCTCGGCCGCTCCCCCTCTCTCGCACGATCTCTCTCTCTCTCTCTCTCTCTCTCTCTCTCTCTCTCTCCTTGGGCGAGCAAATGACTGGCCACCCTTCTCTCTCTCTTCCCTCTTATATCCCCCTAAAGCTCATCATTTGTAATGATTGCTTTGCCTTAACCATGGCCAATGCATGCCCTTCTTTGTGCCACTTGTTACAACACTTGCATCCATCATGGACCTTGGAGTTGGGCTTTTATTGGGCCGGTCGACCACTTCTCTTGGGCCTCTATTGGGCCGGCCATTCGGCCCACTAAGCTTAGGCCAATGGGCCTAAGGCCCATCCCAAAAATTAACTTTTTCCTCCTTCCTTTTTTTTTTTGAATTTCTTCTATAAATATTAGTAAATTTCAATTTTCATCTTGGCCAAAGTCTTGTGACATTTTATTTATTGAAATTTACTTTATAAAGTACAGGCCAAGCATAAATTATTAATCCATCAAATTTAAATTTTCACAATCATAAGCACAAATCATCTAATTAAAAGACTAATGGCTAAAGCATAAGCTATGGAAATTTTTATCACCTAATTAGAGACTTTAACACACCTTATGGCTTGTCAATGAATTTTGGGATGCCACAGATCGTTTGGTCGAATGAGTAGCTATAGTAAACTTAACTCAGTTCTGCTTTCCATAGATGCAGTGCTCACATAAGTCCAGCTTACCTGTCTTCTGACTATTCAACAACATCCTTTCACTTAGCATTGTCATACTTGCCTTACTCATGTGCCCTAAATGCATATGCCATAACTGAGTCAAGTTAGAGTCTAACTCACTTGAAGAAACTGCAGCGGTTCCAGTCACAGTCTCTCTTAGTAGATGATAGAGAGTATTCACTTTCTTCCATTTCATCACTGTCATAGCACCTTGAGAGATCTTCATTATGTGGCACCCCAAAGCGCCCAAGGTCACCACATCTTACCGAAGAAGTAGCTTAGTTCCTAGGCATTATTATTATTATTATTATTATTGTTATTTTTAAAACGGTCCCAGCGCGACTCATTAGTGGAAGCAAAACTTATATTGCCATCTCTCCCCCCAACAATCATGATACAATTGCACACCCCTAAACATCATAAGAAAAAATAGAGCCCAGACACTTTTATTTACATATTTTCATGATGGATTTTTCTTGGGTCGGTACATCAAAAGAAAGGCCAAGACTTGTAGCTATACTCGGCCATAACCCCAAAAAGAAACACTCGACTCACTATGTCTATCGTGTAAGATCCCCCATCAACTAGTATTGGCTACTTTCCAAAAAATTGCAGCTCCTACTTCTCACACAGGCCCTCACACCCATCCCGGTGCGTCAGGCGGTGGTGGCGGCAACATCCCTCGCATCGCCCTATCTCGTCGAACGTGAACCGATATGAACTCCTGAATGACAGGGCCCTCAGCCAGGCCTACATCGTACATCACTATCGCACGAACCCGAATAAACGTAAGACCAGGAATGGTAGGACAGTCGATCTCCACGCACTCGACCTCCACATCCGAAGGAAGGCTGTAAAAGATGCCCCGCGTGACAACAGGGAGCGGCATCTTACTAATCTGAAATGTTGGTCCCCGAATGGGTGAGTACAACCACTCAGCAGGTAAATGACCAATAAACCACTCAATGCATCATGCCCCACACTCATCACAAACATAGCATAACACACATCATTAAAGCATCCATGCACAATTTACCTTGATATCATGCACATGTCATCATATCTCATGTACATACATCATCATGTCATACTCTTACCATCATATCGCACGTACCATCATCATTACCATGCATCCATGCACTCATCATCATCATATCACATGTACCATCATGCCATAGGTGCACATACATCCATGCACTTACCATCATCATATATCACATGTGCCATTATCATTATGCATCCATACACATATCATCATCGTGTCATAGGTGCACAAACATCCATGCACTTACCATCATCATATATCACATGTGCCATTATCATTACCATGCATCCATACACATATCATCATTGTGTCATAGGTGCACAAACATCCATGCACTTACCATCATCATATATCACATGTACCATCATTATTACCATGCATCCATTCACATATCATCATTATTTCATGCATATACCATCATGCATAATTCAATTTCAATTTCTCAATTTCATCCTTTCATTTTGGACCGCCACATTTCTCTTTCCCAGGACCAATGTTTGCATCCCACATTCATCACTTGCACCCCACCTGGCATCGTGAGAACCATCTGGCACAATACCTGCTGGGCATCCGACACAATACCTGCTAGGCATCTCATACCCCAACTAGCATCACGAGGCATCCCCCGGCTCAATACTAGCCAGTCTTCCGGCTCCCCCACTCTCTGGGCATCTCAAAACTCCCGAGAACCCTCCGAAATCCGGCCATTCCAGGCCACCGGGCAACCAGCTATACCCTTCTAGCCAGGCATCCTGACACTCCCGGGGCATCGTCGGCTCACACCTCCGACGGCCTTCTCACTTATTTCAATTCACATCTTCAATTATAGTTCAATTTTAACATGGCATGTGATGTGATGGCAATCAAGATCATTTTCATCTTTTGATTCATACATGCATCTCCAATTATCATCATACATGCAGCAAGACACAATCAATCCTAACAATACAATTCATGGAGTCCATACAATTTAGAATAGTCCATTTATCATGCCTTTTTGAAGTTTACTAAATTCCAGCTTGTACCTTTTTAGAAACATTTAAATTAAATATTCCATATGATTCTCAAAAATCATGAAATCAAGACATATGATAGACAAGACAATAAGATAACAATTTCATGAAAAACACATGTCCAAAAGAGTTTCACACAAGAAAATATTATTCACACAAATACAGCATGTAATTTCGGATAGAAACAGATTGCGCAATTTTTGAAATAATTCGATTAAAATACCCGAATGACCTCCGAAAATTATGAAATTTTACCAAGTTATATTTAAGACACTAAAATAGATTTTTTATGCAGACATATATGCCCGATTCGTTCTAGATAATTTTCTATAGGCGTCCGAAGCTCCTGATTCTAGCACCGAAACGTCCAGTATAGTTATCTCTGAAATATCGAGTTTTCACCCACTTATTCTTCTTCGTTTCCTCTGAAACTTGGATATGTTGTGCCTCAAGAGGTCCCCTACAACTTCCATTAAGGGATCTAAGTGAAATTTCCAAAGAAGTCACCATATGGGTCCAAGAAATCTCGGGTGTCCAGTACCGTATTTCCAGATTTACCGTCTTCAAGAGAAAGTCGATTCACTAGGCTAAAATTGCTCATTTTACCTCAAATTTGAGTATGTTAGTCTTTAGGATGTTACCTACAAGTTTCATGAAGAAGTCGAAGGGAGATCCTCGATAAAAAGTGACATGCAGCATACAAAACCATCAAGAGGTCGACGAAACCGTTCCAGATCTAGCCTTTTCGTAGAGGATGCGTTTCGCCCCTTAAAACTCAGCCTTTTTGTCTGAAATTTTAGTATGTTATACTTTGAGATGTTGTATACAACGTTTATGAAGGAGGCGAAGTCAAAATCGAACTCGAAACATGCATGAAAGCCTCCACAAGTTTCTGGGTCAGGCGGTTTACACGAAATCAGCAAGCTTTTTCAAGAACAAGTCACACTCTAGCTTCGGTTTTGCCTACCCCTACCACCAACCAATCACACATGCAAGACACACATGCAAGAGTAGAAATCGATCCTAACTTGCCTCTAAGATCAAGCGGATGGCGGCACATGAATGGCACACCGGCGACGGACGGACGGACGGCGTGCAGGCGGACGAACGGCGAGCTCCTTCCTCTCCTCCCTCTCTGTTCCTCTCTCTCTCACAACTCACTCTCTCTCTCTCACTTGGACGGTAGCCCTCAACCGGCCACTCTCTCTCCCCCTTTTATTTCCCTTAAGCCACAATCATTAGTAATGATTAGTAGCCACCCTTGATAGCCAATGCATGAAGCCTCCCTCTTGCCACTTGGCATGGCTCATGCAAGATGGGCTTGGGCTTGGGCTTGGAAGAAGTGGGCCGGCCACTCTTCCCCTCATTGGTCGACGACAGCCTCCCCATGGGCCGGCCATCTTGGCCCACCAAGATCCATACTCTTGGGCCTAAGGCCCAACCTAATTAAACCCACAATTTCACTTTCAATTATTCATCTTTAATTCTTTCTTTTATAGATTTCAAATTTTAAATTTCACATGACCAAAATCTTGTAATATTTTATCCATAGGAATTTAGTCTATGAGGTGCATGACCAAGAATAAATCATTCTCATTAATTTATCCTATAATACTAATTTAAAAACTCATGAACACAAGCCTATATCAATTAGTCTTAAGAGGAGACTAATGGCTAAAGCATAAACCATAGGTAATTCCATTACCTAATTATGGGCTTTAATACACCTTAGAACTTGTCTTGAATTTTTGGGATGCCACACATTACTCCACTTTCAACTATATACCGACACCCGATGTCATCAAGTGTCCCCAGAGAAATAAGGTTCTGCTTGAGCTCCGGTACATGCCTCACATTTATTAATGTGTGAACCACCCCATCGTGCATCCAAATCCGTATTGTCCCTATCCCCACAACCTTACAAACTATATTTTTCCCCAGAAGAACCCTACCACTATTTGCAGCTTGGTAAGTAGTAAATCAATTCTTATGAGGCGTCATGTAATAAGAATACCCCGAATTTAGCACCCATTCATCTCCTGATAAAGTAGCAATCACACATAAGACAGCTTCTACATCAATAGTGCTCCCCTTAGCAACGTTTGCCACACTGCTTATGGCATTCTGCTTATCAACTTTATTTCTCCGCTTTGGACAATCTCTCCTGATGTGCCCCTCCCCGTGACACTCAAAGCACTTCACGTGTCCTTTGGACTTTCTATGGCGTGATTTTGATATGCTTTTACCTATGCTGCTACGAGGCTCTCAATGTTGTTCTCTATCCCGAATCGTCAGTGCTTGCGCTGCTCCTTTAGCCAAACCGTCATCTCGCAACTTTCTCTACCACTCCTTAAAGAATAAGACGGACTTTACCTCTTCTAAGGTAATAATAGTACGCCCATGCAACATCAAATTAGTAAAGTGCTCACATGACTCTAGTAAATAGGCTAACAACATCATGCCATGTTCTTCATTATCAAGTATCTTACCGACATTCTTCAGATCAAACATGAGTTTATTAAATTCATCTAGGTTGGTTCTGATAGACGTACCTTCAGAATATCTAAACTAAAACATCTTCTTCAGCATATACAAGCGATTGTTCAAACCTTTCTTCACATAGAGTGCTTGAAGTTTTGCCCATAACGCTGGGGCATCCTTCTCCTCAGCAACCTCTATTAAGAGCTCATCCGTCAAATTTAATAAGATTATGCTCTTTGCTTTTTCAATCAATTATACCCTCTCAGAGGCTTTCATTATAATCGGCAACTCATCTTCACCATCCAGTGCATTGACCAAACCTTGTGTTGTCAATAATGCCTGCATCTTGATGCTCAATAACACAAAGTTGTTGCTCCCATCAAACTTCTCAATCTCAGATTTCCTCTAAGACATAATTGCAATAACATAATTTCCAGATAATAATTAGACAAACAAAAGCTCCAAATCATAATCAAGAAATCCTTCCCCAAGCTCTTATACCAATTGTTGGGATATAATACGCGGAAACGACAGAATCTTGCAATTTATAGCAACACCAAATCGCTAGAAAAATAAACCTAAAAAATAAGGACACTAGAAATTTACGTGATTTGGTCCGAATATCGGTACCTACGTCTACTGGGAGAGCCATCAGCAAATAATCCACTATAATCAAGGTATCATGGTTTACAATCGCGCAATCGCTCAAGTGTTTTCCACACCTAGATTTAACCCCAAACCCAAAGTGTTTATAAATAAACAGCTCACTTGGGAATAAACTCATAGCACAAGAATACTACACTGAAGTCGTACGTCAAAAAGAAAAGATCTCAAGCTTTCACGTGCAGCTCCTCTCTCTCTCTCTCTCAGCAGCGTGCGGCTTCTCGCAGATCGTTGTACGTAGGGCTTCGGTGGACGTTGAACGGCTACTTCACATGTAGGGTTTTGTTTTCCTTTTATATGTGTGCCCCAAAAGTCAAATTCTTGACTTTGGCCCACCATCCACGTGCAGGCTTTCTTTCTTTTGTTTCCATGGCCGAGCAAAGAGAATCCGCTGAAGAATTGTGTGTGTGCCCATTTGGGCCCCACCTGCATAAGAAGAATTCGGCCATCCCAAAAACGAAACCTCCTGGAGACTTCGGCGTAACGTCCATGTGTATATGTCCAAAGAAGATATTATTCTTTTTATCTTTATCCGAGTTGAAATATACTTGGGAAAAACTTTATCGACAAATTCGATTTATTTGAATTCAAACTCGAGACATAATTTAACAATTCTCCACATTGGCTCAATATTTGAAACCAAGTTATAGTGCTCATCATCCATGCTGCTCTCCCAACGTCCCGACGGGCGTTTACTCTCCACAGACACCAATGGAACCCAAGTAGAACTTAAGCTTCGCCAAAGGAACAGACTTAGTCATCATGTCTTCTGGGTTATCTGCTATAGCAATCTTTTTAACAGTAACATTACCCCTAACTAAGACATCTCGGATGAAATGGTACCTGACGTTGATATGCTTGGGGTTATCTGGTGAAGAGTGTGAGGCAGAAGGGTAGAACATAACTGGTCCGTGAGAGTGGTGTCGGGACGGTTGGTGCTAGGAGTTCTAGGATAGAATGATTATATCACTTAGGAGCTCTGAAGACAGGGTAGGCCTCCCGTGCACAAACTGGTCGGAAGCTTATGCCACTCTCCTGATAAGGCCATGGTAGGCCGAAACCAGTTGTTGTGCCTAAATGGATCTGCTATCTCATTCAATGGACTAGACGCCTAAGCGAAGCTGGGCGTGGTGGAATCTTACACGAAGAATTATTTACCGTATCGTTCGTGAAACAGCTAAAGAATGAAGGCTATCCTGGCGAATTCCGCTCCCTAGGCACCCGCGGGTCGTTCCGAGGCCAAGGAAACTCTCGGCCCGTGACACACACACCAGTCCAGTCTAGGTGGGCGGTTTCATGCCTGGAACCAATTGGTTCTGGGTCTGGCGATTTTCGGTCCAATTTGGTATATTTGCATTTCCTTATGTAGAACTGATTGAATAATTTTTTCGGTCTTCTACAAGTCACCGATTTTAGATTCTTCTGAGATCTTATTTTTTTACCACATGACATGAAAGTTAATTCATTCTTACCATGTGTAAAGATATTTATTTTAGTAAACCGGAAAACTACCCGTCAACGTTCACAATCAAAGAAGCTCTCTTCCAAGTATAAAAAACAAGAGAGACAGAGAGAGAAAGAGAGACCGGGAGAGGGAACAAAATAAACCATCAATTGAATTTGGAAAACTAAACCCTTTACACTATGGATGCGTACATCAAGAGCAAAATCAAGAGAGAGAAAAGGAGAACGAAAACAAAAAAAGGAGTTTGACTTCAATGTTGAGTCAAAGAGAGAGGGGGGTTCAAGCGGAGCTCCGGAGGAACGACCCGGTGATTTCTCGGATGGGCTTGTCGGTGAACCGCATCAGGTTGTAGACCCAGGCCCCGGAAATTGCCCCGACTATTGGTGCCACTATGTAGATCCACAGCTTGGCGTAATGGTGAGACACTATCGCCGGACCCAAGCTTCTTGCTGGGTTCATTGATGCTCCCGTTATTGGTCTAACCACCATCAGATGAAAGAAAAAAATCATAAAATAATCATCTCCGAATCCCTAATTTCTGCCCAAATTCATACTTTGTGTCGTAGAAAAAGAAAGGTTGACAGCCAATTATTTGGAAAAGTGATATCGGTTATTCAGATAACTTTCTTTTTAAATTGACGGCGGAAGAGTTACTTGAGAAAAGGTTGAGGATGGCATTTTCGTTAAAGACGTACCTTTAATACTTAAATAATTATTTGGAACAGCAACATATTATAAGATAAAAGCCATATGTTATGAAATTGTTTATTTAAAAGATGTAGTCAATCACATACTATTCATCTTACTTGATTAAGGACGTTGCAAATTTTACATTTTTTACATTCTAAGTATTCTTTTATTATATTTGTTAGAATATCATAGCAAAAAGCTTCTTATTTTGTGCCGCCCAAAAATAGTAATTTTAATATCGAGACGGTTTACGCAATATAATAATTTAAATAATCATGGTCAAATAAGAAGAAGAAGTCATTACCCTGCAAACAACACGTTGAGCAAGACGGTTGCACCGACAGCAAGACCGGCGAATTCTCCTATCTGCACCAATCGCAAAACATTAATTAACTAATATTAGCTTCGATTAATATTTAAAATGAATCTTTTTCCTCATTCAATAATGTCCCATTTGCTTAGGATGATGTTAAGGATGTCTATACTTTCCGAGTATCACCTCTTGCTCGTCAAAATCTTCTCCATATCCCTTGAAGAGCAACTATGTCCGACACGTTAACATGATTATTCGCGAACTCCAGAAGCATACACGAATTTAGCATAATAAGTTTTACAGCACAATTAACAAAAGTATTACGTCTTCCTATGACACGAATCTCTATTCGATTATAAAATTCAAATATGACACGTGAACACAACTGACTAGCCTTGTAAAAACTTAGAAGTGGGTCGACCCTTTTTGTTAGGATAGCCTGGCATTGCTGGTAGGGGCCGCTGTCTTCTGGCCTTAGGTACTATGTGCAAAATGCATTAATTATTTTCCATGTCGACGAGAATTTCACGTAATTTCTAACTAAGCTTATGCGTTTTTATAAGATTTTCATATCCGGCCGCTTCTTGAAGGGATTGTGCATAAAATTTTCCACGAATGTCCATTGGAATTTCCCCAATAAACGGCGGGTAATTCAAAGAAAGAAGTTAGAACTCACTGCTCTATTGTCCGTGCCAACGCCGGAGACGATGAACATGAGGTAAAAAGTGATGATGAACTCAAAGACGAACGCTTGCACATCCGAACCGGCCGGTTGTGTCCCCAAGAAATGATTGAGCTTTCCGGTGAAGAGCAACCGCAGCGTCCCGCACGCCAATGTCGATCCAATAACTTGCGCCGTTATATAGGGAAGCACCTACACGCCAAGAACAAAATGTAGCCAAGAGGAAAGTTTAGCTTAGCAAAAACATAAAAGAGAATCCTCCGTTAATTGCTTAAATTAATGCTTTTGCCGATCAAGATTTAGATAGGAAAAATAAGATTGCAAACGAATGAACCCACAAGAGATCTATATAAATCTTTGATTGAAAAAGTTGGATCCGTAAAGGTCTAAAATCGGTGGCTGCTTAGCATCATGTGATCACAGCCAAGTTTTCCGGATAGGCCTATATCCGACAAGTGGAAATTGGATATATTTACTTTTATATATATAGAGATCTATATATATTTACTTTTAGCATCATGCGTTTTATATTCTACACATGTGACTCAGATTGATTAAAATAAATTAAACTGTCCGAATTGTGCAAACATTATTCAAGGAACTATTTAGCGGCTATCCTTTAAGAAAGACCTTCCTTTTACTTTGTACTTGCTAATAGAGGAAATACATACAACAAAATTATATGGAAAACACAGCAAAGAAAGGAAGGAGGGGAGCGAATGTCTTGTTTCGGTATATATGTTGAATTGTAGTTTGAGGTTTTATATTTAGGCAAATGAAAGAGAGGTTGGTATAAAACAAACTAAACCAACCGGCTTGATATTTATAAATTAAGCCCTTACAAACTTAGAGCAAAAATCAATGTCTTTCATGATTGTCATAACAGTTGAAATATCGAATAGCTATTGATCTCAAATTGTCTTGCATTATGGTTCACCTATTTTAAAAGGAAGATAGACAAAAATAGTTAGGAACTTGGACTTCCGAAGAGATATGGTCGCACCTGATTCCATGGAAACCTCCTGCAGGTGGCGAAAGCAATGGTGACGGCCGGGTTGAAATGGGCGCCGGAGATGTGCCCGACCGAGTACACCAACACCATCACTGCCAAACCCCACACCATCGATATCCCTGGAAGCGTCACCACCTTTTCGTTGCCCAAGTTCACCGCCACCGACCCGCAACCGGCGAATATCAAGAAGTACGTCCCAAAGACCTCCGCAATCAACTGCAACAATTTGAGCAATTTGGGATCGAACCTTTTCGTACCGAAAGTCCTAAATTATTTGCATATTATCATAAGTTTGAGGAGTCTACATGCCATGGCAGTGCAGTACACAATATGTGCACCTCAAAAGATTCTTGATGAACATTTATATTTTAAGTGAACACGCGAAAAAGAAAGTAAAAAAAAAAAAAAAAGGAGACGAGAAGGTAGGGTTTGGGGGGAAAAAAGAGTCTCCATTAGAACGAAAGTAACCTTTTGAACACAGGGAAAAGAGAACATAATGCCTTTGATCTCTTGCTTGGTTCTGGAATTGTCTTTTATTTCCAAGACAACTTCACTGTCTCCATTGCTCCCACTGGTCTGATCTGCCATTTTCTGCAAATTCAAGGTAAGGAGCGAACGGCAGCTTTTCAGGATTGACCAGAAGGGGAGAGAATTCGCTGGTATGTGTTCGAACCGTGTGGCATTTGGAAAGAAGCAGGCCCTATTTATACTTGTACCTGAGAGACATCGATGTGGATTAAGATTGTGTATGACAGCTTGGATTTCTAAAAGGATTTATCGCGCTTCTAAATTTGTTTTTCCTAAGTAGAGACCTCAAAACAAAAAAAAAATGCAACATTGAAAAGGGATGATGACTTGTGAACAGACGTAGCACTGTAGGTCGATTTATCCCCCTCAAGCTGAAATAGAGTAAGGCACAAAGTAGATTTATAATTTGAGCAAATTCCTGGACCTGATGCCTATTTGTGGTTGGCATTATCGGTTTTGAGATTGGAACTTGATATGTTATTTGACCTATCTTTGAATGTGAGTCAATCTTGGGTTAGGCTATAATTGGCTGGTGTTTTTTTTTTTTTTTTTGGTAAATGATAAGAAAAATATTAACTAAGCCAAAGAGAAGCAAGAAGCTATACAACAAGAACTCAGCACCAAGAACTTACACTCATGAAGACAAGAATAGTCAAAGTGAGTGGAAGGGAGCCAAGGTAAAACAAGACCACTTGCACAGGAGTAGAAGAAAGCCAAAACAGCAGCAAAAGCAAACCAAACGGCCTAAACATGGAGCAAAAAGAACAAAGACCCCAACAACAACACAAGTAAAGCAAGGAACCCGATGGTAGGATTGGTAGGTGAGTAAAAAAACCACGCCGAAGAGGCTCCTCAATTCAAAACAGCATCTTCAGGGCTCGGCTACAAGGACCAATAGAACCACCGAATCGAAGAGGGTGTGATAGAACTGTTGGAGAAATCTTCTTGAAGTGTTTTGAAGTTGACAAAACGTTTCTATCAGTCTAGTCTGAAGGCTTGCAGACTCTGCTATTTAAAGTCTGAAGACCTCCGGACAGCCAGACTCAAGACTCAAAGTCTATCCTCACTGACAGTATCTAATCCGTTGAAGAAAGGTTATCCAGAACTGGATGTTTCGTTAAGGATTTAACCTTATCAACTGGAGAAGATCTCGTGGCTGGAGAAGTCATAACGGAGTCCTTTGATTGATTGAAGATTGACTCGATAATTGAAGATCCGGTGATTGCCTAAATATTATTGGAAGGTTCTGCTTATGGAAACCGAGATCCTGATTGTATGGGCGGACAGGATTGATGGGCTATCAACACGTTCCTTTAATAGCTTGAACAATCTTCCTAATTGATTCTGTCCAAGGGGTAGATTGGAGGAATTCCTTTGGTAAGTGCCAACGGGTATGATGGCATAAAGGAGTATATAAGGAAGATGGTCTTAGTTGTTCAAGGTGTGCGCGATAGAAGAATTCCAAAGTCTGAAGCTCCTTTTTGTTTAGACAATTCCTTTGAGCGAATACTTGTATACAAAAGAGAGTCTATATTTGTGAGAAATCTTGAGGAGGTGTGGTAGAACATCTACACTGTGGAATCAAGGCAAAGCTGTGCTGTAACTTCTCTTTTGTTCATAGTGGAATCCAGCCAATAGGCTGTCAGTGAAGAAGAGTGGACGTAGGCTTGATATAAGCCGAACCACTATAAACCGCGTGTTCAATTTTCTCTTCTCTCAGTCTTACTTTGATTATCGTTTCCTTCAACTGTCTAGTATTGTGCAATTGTTAAAGAAAAATCTTTTATATACCTATTCACCCCCCTCTAGGTACTCATACTAGCAATATCAAGAACCCCTTACTCCAAAGGTCTATCGGTCGACAGATAGATAAGTCCGCCAAAATGGAAGGGTTTATAGACCAGCAATGCAGTAATCTACAATTTATGGTGTTGGAAGGGACTTGGTTAAAAGACAATGCTTTGTCTCTGATAATCTTCTCCAATTGCAACTTCATAACTGGGAGGGATGGTGGCCTCCCCCTGAAGAGAATATTATTTCGCTCCTTCCAAATGATGTAGCATATGGCTACAAAATCAAACCGGCCAAGGGTGGAACGGAAAGAATTCCCAGACAAATACTTGATCGCCTAGTGCAGGTTATCCACCCAAGATTTGTTCATCCAAGCAAAATTGAATCTAGAAACCCAAAAGGTGGCTAGAGCAGTAGGAATGGAACACCCAAAAAACAGACGGTCGACCGAGTCCGGATGACAAGAACAAAAGGCACAATTCACAGCTAGGATACGGCCATAGGTAAGAAGCAAAACCCATGTGGGTAGCTTGTTTATGGTGATCAATCAAAGTAGGAATTGATATCAGGGAATCGGCGCTTTGTTCCAAATGAAAGGAGCCCGTTGTGATTTCTGGCCTCTTGGCCAAATAGCCTCCCATGCTGAAGTAGCAGAGAAGGTGCCAGACAGGTTACCCAACCAAAGGAAACAATCGGGTTTCATAATTGAGCTCCAGGAAGGGGTCATCCCAAGCGGCACTAACATTCAACACCCCAAAAGTATGCTTTAGGAATGTTAAAAAGTCAGCCATGGATGCTCCTTTAGGGAGTCACGAACGGTAGATCTCAGTATTGGAGAACAACAAGTTAAGCAGCCCTTTAGGATGCCAATTATCAAACCAAAAGGAAACCGAGGTACCATCTCCCACACGCCAGCAAAAAGACCTACGAAAGTCACCTCTAAGATCAAGGATTTTCTTTCAAGACCAAGAACAAAAAGTGGGCTTGGTTGCCAACCAGAAGTTGACATTCTTTAGGAACACAGAGTGTATCCACCTGCACCAAAGATATTTCTTGTCTGTAAATAGTAACCATATGTGCTTAAGCATTGCTGCAATGTTGCTTTCCTGAAGTTTACTAATTCCTAGGCCTCCTTCAGATTTCGGAAGGCAAACATTGCTCCAGGCTACCTTTGCACCACCCGCACCAAGGCCTGGGCCTTTCCACAAAAATTGTCGCAATATTTGTTCAATTTTGTCCAGGACCACTCTTGGAAGGATGAAAACATTTGCCCAATTGACCTAAACAGAATGTAACACTGACCTTATAAGTTGTAGACAACCCGCAAAGGAAAGAAAATGCTGTGTCCATGTTTGCACCCTCGAAGTAATGATGTTGACTAGAGTAATGCAGTCATTTTTTCGAAGTCTGGAGGAAATAATGGGAATTCCCAAGTATTGAAAAGGCAAGGAACCTTCTCAAAAGCCAAAAAGAGATGTGAATGTGCTTCGGGAATCAGGGGGAACCCTTGAAAAATATATCTCACTCTTGTGGAGGTCGGATGAAGGCTTGACTACCGAGACAATGTGTCAATGCCCGCCTTTAATAAAGTGAGAGAAGGTGTAGTTGCTTCCGCAAAAAGTAAGACATCGTCGGCAAAGAATAAGTGGGAAAGTCTAGTCGACTTGCACCTCCAGAAATATTGGAACGAGGGATGGCTAGTTTGCATATTAAGAATGCCTATAAATACCTTCATAACAAAGGTAAATAGGTAGGGTGACATGGGATCTCCTTGTCTAATATCCCTACCACATGGGAAAAAACCATGGAGTTCTCCATTCAGCGCAACAGAGAAGTGTGGCAAGCGAACACAACTCATAATAAGTTAAGAGAAATGAAGTGGAAACCAGAAAACTCGAAGAGTTACCTCAAGGAAGACTCAATTAAGGGTGTCATAGGCCTTCCTGAAATCAACCTTTATGGCGTATTTGGGTTTATGCGGCTTATGGTGGAACCCAGCAAAGAACTCTTGGGCTAGCAGAATATTGTCACTAATATGTCTCCCCTTAACAAAGGCATTTTGAGCAGGGCTAATAACATTAGGCATAACAGTAGCCAAACGGTTTGCAATAATCTTCGTGATACACTTGTACACCATATTGCAACAAGCAATAGGTCTGAAGTCATTGACCATAGTTGCATTAGGGCACTTCGGCAGAAGAGTAAGGATGGTGTTGTTAAACTCCTTAAGGAGCTCGCATGTATCGAAGAAATCCAAAACTACCGAGGTAACCATTAGGCCTACAATGTCCCAGCAATGTTGAAAGAATTCCTCTCCAAAGCCATCAGGGCCCAATGCTTTTCTAGTTGCTAAGGAGAATAAGGAATCTCGAATCTCCACTTTCGACACAGATTTAGAAAGAAGTAGAATCTAACTATCGTCTAGTGCACAAGGGATTACCGACCGAACATCCTGAATAGAAGGTAGGGTATTATGATTAGTAGCAACCAAGAGATCTCGAAAGTGAGAAACAACCAACTGCTGGATTAGGGGGGTTCCTGCATCGTATTTCCAGCATCATCCCGAAGTGAAAGGATTCGATTTAGGAGGTCCCTCTTATTCACCAAGTGGTGGAAAAATTTGGTACTAAGGTCTCCTTCTTCCAGCCATTTAATTCTTGATTTCTGCTTATAAAAGCTTTCTTCCTATAGGCGTAAGTCCGAGAAGGTCTTGATGCACTCTCACTCTTTGGCCGCTAGATCCAAATTGAAAGGATCCAAGTGAAAAGCTTCCCGCATAGCATTTAGAGCCTCACGAGCTGATGCGGTTCTTGCGGAAATATCTGAATAAGACTCCTTGTTAAGGCTCTTGAGCTTAGCTTTAACAAGCTTCAATTTAACATAGAGGATAAACATGGTCGTACCTCTGACCAGAGTGTCCCAAGCTTGGCAAATTATCTAGTTAAAGGTCGGATGTTCGATCCAAAAGTTAAAGAACTTGAAAGGCTTCTTTGTCTTTGGAGTTGGGAAAATCTTTACAACCATAGGGGAATGGTCTGAAATTTCAGCCAGGAGAAACAAGGCCTCAGAGAATGAGAATACATTACTCCAACAAGGATTGATGAGGACTCTATCAATTTTTCTCTGCTTTCGATTTTCCCTGGAGGATGTAGCCCCCTAGAATCTAGAACCAGTATACCACAAGTCGTCAAGCTCAGCTTGTTGAAGGTAGTTTCCAAACTCATCGTATGACGGAAGCTAGGTGGAAAGGCTGCCAATCCTATCCGAAGGGAACCTTATGGCATTGAAATCGCCTGCAACTAGCCAAGGAGCATTGATCTGAGAAGAGCTAGTGCAAATAAGATCTTGCCACAAAGGGCGCCGATGCATGAAGATGTGCTCAGCATAAACCACGGAGAGATAAAAGGAATCACTAGTGGAAAGACATCTCAGATGTCCATGTATAACTTGGGGAGAGGAGGAAAGGGAGGTAAAATCAGCCAACATGGGATTCCAACCAATTCAAATCCTCCCTTTATCAGAGTGCTCATAGTTAGCAATCCAAATCCAACCCGGCACAAGGCCACTTGAAATAGAAGGGAATAGAGAAGGAGAAACCTTCGATTCCAAAATGCCAACACAACATAGTCTATTAACTCTAACGAGGTTCCTTATCTCCGCCTATCTAACAGGACCAACTAGTCCTCTTATATTCCATATAGCTATATACATATATACAAGGAGGCAGAGGTACCTACTTTTTACCACGTTTTTTCTTCTTTGCCGTGGTCTTAGGTTTGGGACTCCCTATGGAGCTTTCACCTGGAGACGAAGGCAAAGGAATGCTTGGTTGCTGGACAGGGGATGTATGCATCGCCTGTACTGGTGGAGGATCAAGATCCTGGGGGGCAGAGGAAGTACCCAACAAGCTGTCTTCTTCAATAGAGTCAGTGACAAAAGCGTCAATATCTAATTCGTCCTCAGAAACTAAAGAAATAGCCACCCGCATTCTAGGGGCATTTAGGTTCACTGTTAAGGAAGTACCAGCAGCATGAAGAATGGGTAGACCGCCTTTAATAGGACTAGCCAAGTTCCAGGGAGGATCTTAACCAACTAAAGGGATTGGATTGTCCCTAGTTGGCTCAATATGGTCATTAGGAGTAGGAGTAGAAGAACCAGCACGAGTGCCTTGCTTACCCCGAACCACCTGCCAACCTTCGTCCAGCCGAGTACACTGTTCATTAAAAACAAACCTAGCACCATCACTAGTAGAGGCCACTGGGAGAGAGGTACAAGGAGAGGAATTACGAGGAGGAGTAGACTTCAGGGGATTGCAGACGTGTCCAAAAGAACAACATGAGGAGCATACTGAAGGTTTCCACTCATAAAGAACATCCACTCGGTGCGTGGATCCCTCAATACCAATAGGAATCGAGTAAGGTAATTTATGCTCAGCATTGATTTCCACACATACCAGCACATAAGAGAAGGTTCTAACATGTTCCGTGTGCAAGTCTACATACAAAGGGCAACCAATAGCACTAGCAATGGTGCTAATGCCCATGGATGACCATAGAGCAAAAGGAACATTCCTAAGACGAATCCAAACTGGGACAGTTTTATGGCTGTTCCTCTTTAGTTCTAAGAATGGGTGCCATTGTTGAAGAACGAGAGGCACCTTAGCCACTGTGAAAGGCCCACCATCTAGGATTTTCCTTCGAAATTCTTGGTTTGGCACATGGAAGAAATAAAAACCATCATCATTATTCCAGCAGTTGGGCACCCCAAGCGTGCTTCATTGCGATTTTAGTCATCTTGAATGGCAGTCTTTTACCAACATAGTAGCCCACTAAGCACTCTTTCCATTTAGGATCGCAGTCTTCAAGAACTTCAGTCAGAATACAAACAAATGGCTCGCCATCAACCATGTCCAGAGGCACATAAGTAAGGTCATAGCCTTTGGTAGCTGCCTTAGCTACATTGGCCCACGAATGGGCTTGCGCCTTAATGGCCTTAGGGTCTAACGGAGTAGTATGACCACAAGAGGGCTTCCATGACCTAAGAGGCTCAGTCACGATTTTTCCAGAAGGACCAGCAACAGTATTTCCAACAGGCAAGCAAGTTCGTGCGGTCAAAGGTTGGGCTAAAGAGGCAACAGCCTTACCCCTATCCAAAGAAGGACGTGAACTCCTCCCACGACTGCGGCCCCTGTCACAAGTTTGCTGGGCCTTACTTGAAGTAGCAAGCTCAGGATTGGACGAATCCATCCGCTCTTCAGCAAAGCCCAGAACAACAGAATAGGGAGACCAGAAAACTCTAATAAATAGAGAGTATTAATACTGGTAGGAGTCGAGCTTGCCAAAAGGCTTTAGAGGATTGAATGGGAGGAGGGAAGAGAGGAAAACCACCAAAACCTAGCTCTAGCACACAATCGAGCTACTCGCACTAGCAAAAACACAATTGTGAAATAGGGCGAAACAGGGGCTCCAAACAAACGGGCATCACAAATCAAAGAGACAGAGATATCCAAATTCCTTCGATGGAGGTAGAGAGGGTGGATGATAGAGAAGGACCGCTAAAACTCAGCTCCAATGAACTAGCCAAATGCCCGGAATCAATAGTAGCAACTATACGTGAACAGTGAGTCAGTCGACCAGCTTGGGAGCATTTTGTGAACAGTGTATTGTCCGTGTGCTTCTCTACTAATGTATTGGCTAGTGTTTTTTAGTATCTAGGAAACTAGATATTTGCTTAGTCTTATTATGGGACTAAGGGTGCAAAATAGATCCATTTGGAAGACATGCATCTTGTGAATTGTCAATATTAGACCTAACTCTACTTCTCATGAGCTGTTACTTCAAGAGGCCTTCCCAGATATGCCTTGTTCGTTTCACGTTGGCTTGAAATATCATCAATGTCAGTGATTTGTTAAAGCTGTGGGATGTAAAATACATTGGTAAGGGAGTGTGGGAGTGTTTAAGGTCTTGAGTGATTAGTGACTTCATTTTGCCATAACATATCGACTGTCTGATTGCATGGATGCTTTAGCTTTTGTTAATAAATGGAAGATGATACTACGATGTAAAATTTTAAATTAGGACTGAAAATTGGATTATCCAAATTGAAATTACTTTAATAATGAAAACTGAGTTTTTAATGGTATTGACTCTTGATTTCAACTGTAAAAAAAAAAACATTTATTTCCATTAGTTCATCCTATAATATTAGGAAGATTGAGTTCTATTAAAAAATTCAATAGTCCCTCAATGCGAAGCTTATATATGTTCACTAGTTTAAAAGTATAGATGGTCTCCATAATTATATTCTCGTTAATTTTTTTCCTAGATAATGCTTCTTGTTTTTGGTCAAATAGTATCCTTATTGCCACTTAAGTAATCAAACATGGAAATTGTCGCAATTTGTTCAA
Organism: Eucalyptus grandis x Eucalyptus urophylla; assembly: GCA_028830015.1. Taxonomy (NCBI): domain Eukaryota; kingdom Viridiplantae; phylum Streptophyta; class Magnoliopsida; order Myrtales; family Myrtaceae; genus Eucalyptus; species Eucalyptus grandis x Eucalyptus urophylla. Next base: position 30,436,735 of record CM054193.1, on the reverse strand, counting down.
TTCACTTTAAACTATGCGACAAATATTCTAAATAACGCAGCTCCTTCTCAAAGCTTCACGTTGATATATTATAAAAATCATGACCGGCACTTCTTTTACCTCAAAATCTATATTTTCTCAAACAAATTAAATAAAAATTGAAAAAATATATATGTTTTAAGGAACATAGTCATTATATCAATAAAAAAAATTGGTACAAATACCTTTGTTTAAAATATTCAGCAATATGAAATTCAAAATTCTTCTAAAATCTACGTCCATGAAATTAAATTTGATAATTGAAGTCACTGGCTTTTGTAAACGTAGTCAATGGCACATCAGACGGAAAAGTTATGTCCAGTCAAACCTTGGTCAAATTTGTAAAACAATTCACACGAAATTTTTTCCCAATTTGACTATCCGGGGCTTTCCACAAGTGTAATAATTGAGTCAACGGTACATCAGATGGAAATATCATACTCAATCAAAATTTGGCCAAATTTGTGTAAAAATCACATGAAAAGTTTTCAAAAGTTTTTTCAATTTAATGAACGAAAACTGATAAACCCACCAAAGTAGGTCGGGTCGAAAATAGTCCATCCAACTCAAATTGACTTATTTATTTAGTTTTTATCCATTTTTTCGCAATATAAATTTAGCGGTCTTTATCCGATCCAAAACCAATTTTTATGCTTAAATTGTTGCAGGCAACTCCATAAATCAATTCCTCAAGTACTGGGGCAGCTCAGGGAACGGGTTTTGGACTGGGACATGGACATAAATTGTTGCAGGCAACTCCATAGGATCTTTTCCTATCCGATAAACAAACCCACAACCAAAACACAATGGCCAAGAACAACCCAAAACTCCACCACGCATTCGAGAGGTTTTGCAAGTGATGTACCTCTCTTGAACCCCAGTCTCGTCATCGACTCTGGCTCACTAGGCAAAATGCCGGGACTGGGCGCACTTCTTCTGGATGAGACCGAATCATCGAGCGAGTTCGTGTGGTGCAAGTCCCTGCAATGTGGAGCACGTCATGCACCAGCTTGTTTTTGCAAAGAGTTTTACGAGAAATTCAGCAAGGCTGCGAAAGAGCTCAAGCGAGAGAACTTGGAGGCCAACTCCTTCTTGAGGCCCTAGATTGTGACCGAACATGGCCATCTCAGTGGTCACCCCCTCGGCTTTGGGTTCGCCAATGTCCTCTTGCTCGCCACCTGAGTACGGTTCGACGGAGGCGTTGAAGTCGGTGCCAACTCACAGGTTCATTTTGGTCCTTACTGATTTTGCTCTGATTTGAACTTATTTGAGAAGAGATGATTATTGAAATTACCCCTTCTCTCATACTCGCAAGCATACGGCTTGATTCATCGTAGTCCAATGCAAAGTCAAAAGGTACGTTCTTCGTCCTCCTACGATTTCCTCAAAGATCATTGTCTCTTGTCTCGAAACTGTAGACAAGAGATCAGCCATGACATAACAGTCCTCCATTCCACGACAGAAGACGTATGTTTTTATCTTTACGTGTGCATCACATTGCCATGATGAACATTTATGGACTTCTCTTAATATGTTTGTGTAAAGACCTCATAAGATGTTTCCCAAGACTTTATCCGGAGGTCTTTTTCTGAGATTTTATGAAGCAAAATGAAAACATTTGCAAAATTATGTAGTTGTAGTCTCCCTCGGCCTCTTTTTCGGTACCGAATTTCTATTTCAACACTTGAGCGATGTGTTGCTTCAGTTGCACAACATCTTTCTGCATGCCTAACTTTGAGCCTGGCTTGTTTCCTAGCGGAATGACCCCTTATAATGGAAGGTTTCTTCCTCTATGAAAGTTGCGTGCAATCGAGATGAAATTCCTCGCTTTCTCCCAGTCCCGTAGATTGTAATTTGCATCTAGAGGCATGAGGTACAATGCACCAACACAAAGGAAAGAGAAATGTCTCTAGACAATTTTTTTTCTTCTTTTTAGTGAAATAGGAGATTGTGGAAAGGATCAAATGTATTATACGGGCTTGAATGAGAAGATTAGATCGGGCAAAACGACTCACGAGCTGCGGGAGAAAGCATGAGTGCAAGCCGCGCGGGAGAGGGAGAGAGCGAGACTGCGAGAGAGATGAAAGGAATTAGGGTTCTTTATTAGAGGCAAGGGCTAAGGAGCATGAGAGCTAGAATTAGTAATTACAGAATTAGAGTTTTTAAAACATAAAAATTAATATGCACACACCAGTCCAGTCTAGGTGGGTGGTTTCATGTCTGGAACCAATTTGTTCTGGGTCTGGCGATCTTCAGTCCAATTTGGTATATTTGCATATCCTTATTTAGAACTGATTGAATAATTTTTTCGGTCTTCTACAAGTCACCGATTTTAGATTCTTCTAAGATCTTATTTTTTTACCACATGACATGAAAGTTAATTCATTCTTACCATGTGTAAAGATATTTATTTTCGTAACCTACCCATCAACGTTCACAATCAAAGAAGCTCTCTTCCAAGTATAAAAAAACAAGAGAGACAGAGAGAGAAAGAGAGACAGGGAGAGGGAACAAAAAAAATCATCAATTGAATTTGGAAAACTAAACCCTTTACACTATGGATGCGTACATCAAGAGCAAAATCAAGAGAGAGAAAAGGAGAACAAAAACAAGAGTTTGACTTCAATGTTGAGTCAAAGAGAGAGGAGGTTCAAGCGGAGCTCCGGAGGAACGACCCGGTGATTTCTCGGATGGGCTTGTCGGTGAACCGCATCAGGTTGTAGACCCAGGCCCCGGAAATTGCCCCGACTATTGGTGCCACGATGTAGATCCACAGCTTGTCGTAATGGTGAGACACTATCGCTGGACCCAAGCTCCTTGCCGGGTTCATTGATGCTCCCGTTATTGGTCTAACCACCATCAGATGAAAGAAAAAAAAATCACAAAATAATCATCACGAAATCCCTAATTTCTGCCAAATTCATACTTTGTGTCGTAGCAAAAGAAAGGTTGACAGCCAATTATTTGGAAAAATGATATCGGTTATTCAGATAACTTTCTTTTTAAATTGACGGTGGAAGAGTTACTTGAGAAAAGGTTGAGGATGGCGTTTTCGTTAAAGACGTACCTTTGATACTTAAATAATTATTTGGAACAGCAACATATTATAAGATAAAAGCCATAGTTATGATTTTCTTTATTTAAAAGATGTAGTCAATCACACACTATTCATCTTACTTTATAAAGGACGTTGCAAATTTTACATTTTTTACATTGTAAATGTTCTTTTATTCTATTTGTTAGAATATCATAGGAAAAAGCTTCTTCTTTTGTGCCCCCCAAATAGTAATTTTAATATTGAGACGGTTTACGCAATATAATATTTTAAATAATCATGGTCGAATAAGAAGAAGTCATTACCCTGCAAACAGCACGTTGAGCAAGACGGTTGCACCGACAGCAAGACCGGCGAATTCTCCTATCTGGACCAATCACAAAACGTTAATTAACTAATATTAAATTTGATTAATATTTAAAATGAGTCTTTTTCATCATTCAATAATGTCCGATTTGCTTAGGATGATTTTAAGGATGTCTACACTTTCCGAGTATCACCTCTTGCTTCTCTAAATCTTCTCCATATCCCTTGAAAAGCAACTATGTCCGACATGTTAACATGATTATTCGGCGAACTCCAGAAGCATACACGAATTTAGCATAATAAGTTTTACAGCACAATTAACAAAAGTATTACATCATCCTATGACACGACTCGATGTGATTATAAAATTCGAATATGGCACGTGAACACAATTGACCAGCCCTTGTAAGAACTTAGAAGTGGATCGACCCTTTTTCTCAGGATGGCCTAGCATTGCTGACAGGGGCCACAGTCCTCTAGCCTCTAGGTACTATGCGCAAAATGCATTAATTATTTTCCATGTCCATGAGAATTTCCCATAATTTCTAACTAATCTTATGCATTTTTTTATAAGATTTTCATATCCCGCCGCTTCTTGAAGGTAATTCAAAGAAAGAAGTTAGAACTCACTGCTCTATTATCAGTGCCAACGCCGGAGACGATGAACATGAGGTAAAAAGTGATGATGAACTCAAAGACGAACGCTTGCACATCCGAACCGGCCGGTTGTGTCCCCAGGAAATGATTGAGCTTTCCGGTGAAGAGCAACCGCAGCGTCCCGCACGCCAATGTCGATCCAATAACTTGTGCAGATATATAGGGAAGCACCTACACGCCAAGAACAAAATGCAGCCAAGAGGAAAGTTGAGCTTAGCAAAAACATAAAAAAGAATCCTCCATTAATTGCTTAAACTAATGCTTTTGCCGATCAAGATTTACATAGAAAAAATGAGATTGCAAACGAATGAACCCACAAGCGTCTATTCGACCAAAAAAAAAAAAACCCACAAGCGATCTATGTAAATCTTTGATTGAAAAATTTGGATCCGTCAAGCTCTAAAACCGGTGGCTGCTTAGCATCATGTGATCAAAGCCAAGTTTTCCAGATAGGCCTATATCCGACAAGTGGAATTTGGATATATATATATATTCTTTTTTTAGTTAAAAAGAGCGTTTTATATTCTACACATATGATTCAGTTGATTAAAAGGTCACCGGACGGTATTATTGGAAAATTTGTTGGACAAGATGAACAAAAATTGAACTGTCCGAATCGCGCAAACACTATTTAAGGAACTATTTAGCGGCTCTCCTTTTAGAAAGACCTTCCTTTTTTACTTTGTACTGGATAATAGAGAAAATACATAGAACAAAATTATATGGAAAACACAGCAAAGAAAGGAAGGAGGGGAGAGAATGTCTTGTTTCGGTATATATGTTGGATTGTACTTTGAGGTTTTATATTTAGGCAAATGAAAGAGGGGTTGGTATAAAACAAACTAACCAACCGGCTTGATATTTATACATCAAGCCCTTACAAAATTGTTGCACAAATCAATGCAAAATAATGTCTTTCATGATTGTCATAACAGTTGAAATAGCCAATAGATATTGATCCCAAATTGTTTTGCATTATGGTTCACCTATTTTCAAAGGAAGATAGACAAAAATAGTTAGGAGCTTGGACTTCCGAAGAGATATAGTCGCACCTGATTCCATGGAAACCTCCTGCAGGTGGCGAAAGCAATGGTGACGGCCGGGTTGAAATGGGCGCCGGAGATGTGCCCGACCGAGTACACCAACACCATCACCGCCATACCCCACACCATCGATATCCCTGGAAGCGTCACCACCTTTTCGTTGTCCAAGTTCACCGCCACCGACCCGCAACCGGCGAATATCAAGAAGTACGTCCCAAAGACCTCCGCGATCAACTGCAACATTTTGAGAAATTTGGGATCAAAACTTTTCGTACCGAAAGTCCTAAATTCTCTGCATATTATTATAAGTTTGAGGAGTCTAAATGCCATGGCAGTGCAGTACACAATATGTGCACCTCAAAAGATTCTTGATGAACATTTATATTTTAAGTGAACACGCGAAAAAGAAAGTAAAAAACAAAAAAGGAGACGAGAAGGTAGGGTTTGGGGGAAAAAAGAGTCTCCATTAGAACGAAAGTAACCTTTTGAACACATGGAAAAGAGAAGATAATGCCTTTGATCTCTTGCTTGGTTCTGGAATTGTCTTTTATTTCCAAGACAACTTCACTGTCTCCATTGCTCCCACTGGTGTGATCTGCCATTTTCTGCAAATTCAAGGTAAGGAGCAAACGGCAGCTTTTCAGGATTGACCAGAAGGGGAGAGAATTTGCCGGTATGCGTTCGAACCGTGTGGCATTTGAAAAGAAGCAGGCCCTATTTATACTTGTACCCGAGAGAGATCGATGTGGATTAAGATTGTGTATGACAGCCTGGATTTCTAAAAGTATTTATCGCGCTTCTAAATTTGTTTTTCCTAAGTAGAGACCTCAAAAAAAAGGCAACATTGAAAAGGGATGATGACTTGTGAACAGACGTGGCGCTGGAGGTCGATTTATCCCCCTCAAGCTGAAATAGAGTAAGGCACAAATTAGATCTATAATTTGAGCAAATTCCTGGATCTGATGCCTATTTGTGGTTGGTATTATCGGTTTTGAGATTGGAACTTGATATGTTATTTGACCTATCTTTGAATGTGAGTCAATCTTGCGTTAGGCTATAATTGGCTGGTGTTTTTGAGTATCTAGGAAACTAGATATTTGTTTTGTCCAATTATGGGACTAAGGGGGCAATATAGATTTAGGGTGTGTTTGGCATTAGCTTTGCCAAGTACCTTTGGGTACTCAAAGCCCATTTGCCCAAATATTGGGTGTTTGGGAAAAAATTTTAGACCTGCCTTGAAGAAATGCTGGCATTCCAAAGGCTGAAAGCCCAAGGCAGCTCCTAGGCTGCCTTGGGCTTTCAGCATTTTCGGATGGCCCGATGCACTGTTCATCTTCCCCTTCGTCGAATTCTGAGATGTCGGCAAGCGAGGTGGCGACTCGGCCGGTGAGGTAGCGATGGGTCGGTGACGAGTTGGAGAGAGGCCGGCGAGGTGGCGATGGGTCGGCAACAGGTTGGAGAGAGGCCGGCAACCGTCGTAGCACCCCGTCGACCGTCACCGACCAGTCGCGTGACCCAGATCTGGGTTGCGTCGGTTGCCTAGGTCACGGCGAGGTTGGTTGCCACGACCTTCGGCAACCTCCGCGACCCAGATCTGGGTCGCGGAGGTCGCCTCGGTCGCAGCGAGGTCTGTTGCCACGACCTTCGGTGACCCATGGCCTCGCCGCGACCCAGATCTGGGTCGCGGAGGTCGCCGGAGGTCGCAGCGACTCAGGCGACCCAGGACCTCGCCGCGACCAAGATCCTCCGCGACCTCGTGGTGATCTTCGCGGCGCGGTGGGTTGCGCAACAGCGCGGCAAGGGTCGCCGCGACCCTTGCTGAATCGCCTACCCTTCGCCGGCGCGAAGCCTTGGCCGGCGGTCACCGACGAAGCCTTGGCCGGCCAACTTTCCTTTTCTTTAATAATAAAAGTATTTTGTAAATTTAATTTACCCAAACACTATTTTGCACAAGTATACTTCACAATGGAATTTCACAAATAAATTTACCAAACACACTTTGCATTTTGAAAAACACCCTTGACTCAAAGGCCTTTACATTTTCTCAAGCACTTTCCCCAAAAGTCTTTCCAAACGCACCCTTATTTGGAAGACATGCATTTTGTGAATTGTCTATATTAGACCTAACTCTACCTCTCATGAGCTGTTATTGCATGAGGCCTTCCTAGATTAGCCTTGTTTGCTTCACGGTGGCTTGAAATATCACCAATGTCAGTGATCTGCCAAAGCTGTGGGGTGTAAAATACATTGGTAAGGTAGTGTTTAAGGTCTTGAGTGATTAGTAACTTCTTTTTGCTGTAACATATCAAATGTCTGATTGCATGGACGCTTTATCTTTTGTTAATAAATCGAAAATGATTCTACGATGTAAAATTTTGAAATAGGACTAAAAACTGGATTATCTAAATTAAAATTACTTCATTAATGAAAACTGAAGTTTTAATGGTATTGACTCTTGATTTCAACTGTAAAAAAACATTTATTTCCACTAGTTCATCCTATAGTTTTAGGAAGATTGAGTTCTATTAAAAAATTCAGTAGTAACTCAATGCGAAGCTTATAATATATATGTTCACTAGTTTAAAAGTATAGATTGTGACATCCTGAAATTCGACCCCGTTTCGATAAAGTGAAATGTGCATATCGTCGGCATGCCTATGGTCCTTTTTCTCTGAGCTGATCACTCACGAGTTAGCTAACCTATTGGGTGAAGCCGTTAAGGGATATAACCGCGGTAAAATCCCTAAAAGCTACCTAATTGGTTGGATTGGACTAAAATCGCGTCCGGTCGATTTTAATCATGAAATTTAAGTCGGTTTTGGGAATCGAATATTCGGACGTGTCACAATTCATTTTTAGGACCGTCTCATCGTCTATCAATTTATTGCCGAGTCCGAAATTTCAAGAAAGAAATTATCGGAGGAAAAATCGAAGACCGGAAGAAAATAAAGAGGGAATGAGAAAAGGAAAATACTAGAAATAAGAAAATTGGGTTTTCTTATTAAAGTATTATTTTCTTTCCTTTTTTCTTTTCTCTTTTTCTCTCTCTCTCCTCTCCCCTCTCCTTCGTGCGTAGCCAGCCCTCACCGACCGAATGCCCCCTTGCCAATTTAAAATTGGCTTCTCTCTCTTTTGTTTCTACTTTTGACTAGTCAAAAGAAAACCCTCATTCTTATCTCTTCTCTCTTTCTTTTCCTCTTTGACCAGTCAATGCTTATCTCTCTCTTCTCTCTCCTCTCTCTTCTTCCTTCCCGCACACGACAGAACTAGCTTCTTCTTCTTCTCCTTTCTTCGCGAGCGAACCAGAACCAGAAGCTGCAGCTCCGTCGCCGCCTGTCCCGCCGCCGCACCGCACCGCCGCTCGCACGCCCGCACCCGCGCTCGCGCTCGTGCGCGCGCCGCTCGCCGCCCGTGCGCCGCTTGCGCTTGCCGTCCCTGCCGCGTGACCCAGCTCCCGTTTGGTTTCTGTTCAGCCACCGTGAGCGGCTGAGCAGGCCGCCGGAGCTGCCGTTCGGCCCTCCCCGGAGCACCGCTCGCTCTCCCGACCTCTTACCGCCCCCAACCCTCTCTCTTTCTCTCTGTTTTGCAGCCGATCCATCAAACCCGCGAGTGGGTTTCAGCCGGTTCGTGGGCCCGTTTTGGGCCATTTCTCGGCCCCGAATCCGCGAGTCGCTTTGGGGAGTTTTGTTCCTCGCGTCGCCGCCGTCGGATTGATCCGACTTGCGCGTGATTTGGTGAGTAATCTCACTAATCTTGGATTAGTTGGCTAATTATGCTTAAGGTTGGTTTAGATTTAATTAATGATGTTTAGGTTGTTAGATTAGAATAAATTAGAAATTATTAGTCAATTGTGATGTGATTTAGATAAATTGATTGTGCAATTAGCAAGTAGACGTGGTCTACTAATTATTGGAAGTGCCTCGGGATTTTTCCCGACCCTTAGTGGGCTCCAATTAGGCTTTTTCGGGCCTAAGTGGATTTTTAGTATTTAATTATTAAATTTCGGAATTTCATTAAATAATTATTTATTTTCTGAAAATTCAACTGAGATGGCTCAGGACCGGAATATTGTGCTGATGACCGTGGTGAAGTCCCTTTATTTAATCGGGCTTTATTTTGAGCTAAATTGAATTTTTAATATTAATTATTTAATTTTCGAAATTAATTATTTAATTAATTATTTTTCAGAAATTAAGATTTTGATGGCCGACGACCGAAATCTCGTGCTGATTGTCGTGGCGCAGTCCGTTTATTTATTTGAGCTCTACGTTGTATGGAATTGAATGAATTGTGATATTTTAGGGATTTACCCTAAATTGATTGGAATCGATTGAGATTGAATTATCGATTGGTGAATGGCCAAGTATGTTTATTCAGCATTTATAATGCTTTGTTGAGTTAATTTAATTATTTGATTGAGTATTGATTGGTGAATGGCCAAGTATGTTATTCAGCATTTATAATGCTTTGTTGAGTTGATTTAATTATTTGATTGAGAAATCGTTGGCCATTGGTTGCCGGTGTTGAAAGTAGATTTGGTGACCACTTGAAAGAGGACACGTGTGCCCAGTGAATTGGAATGTCACCTGGAGAATGCACGTGAGTTCAGTGGTTGAATATGTCACCTTGGCGAAGAGGTCGCCTGAGAGAATGCACGTGGCTCGGAGACTCGGTATGTCGTCCTGGAGAATGCACGTGGCTCGGTGACAGAGTTTGGCATCTAAAAGGGCACGTGGCTCGGTGATCTGATGCGTCACTTTGGTAAGCGAGTACCTTAGAGAATGCACGTGAGCCCAGGCATCTAAAAGGACACGTGGCTCGGTGATCTGATGCGTCACTTTGGTAAGCGAGTACCTTAGAGAATGCACGTGGGTCCAGTATTCGGAATGGCATCTAAAAGGGCACGTGGCTCGGTGATCTGATGCGTCACTTTGGTAAGCGAGTACCTTAGAGAATGCACGTGGGCCCGGGCATCGTAAAAAGGACACGTGGCTCGGTGGCTTGATGTACCACCTTGGCGAAGAGGTCGCCTTAGAGAATGCACGTGGGTCCGAGGTTTGAGGCACGTGGCTCGGAGACTTGGAAGGTCGTCCTGGAGAATGCACGTGGCCTAGCTTTTAGATACTCCTCAGTGGAGAGTGATTTGTTTGGCATGTAATCGACTAGGTCGATGCTTTGATTCAATGTGAATTGATTGACTGAATGGGAATGACCGTGAGTGGTCTTGTTGGAATATAATCGACTAGGTCGATTTGATCGATGCTTCGATCGGTGATATGATTGTTTGGGTGCCTATTATGAATTGTACTGACTTGCAGGTGGGATCAGAGGCCAAGGTAAGTCCTCTGCCCTGTGCGTGTTTAGGCAGCCTGTAGTATAATAGTTTATCTAATCGGGCTTAGTGGGGTAGAACTCGCTGAGACGTAGTCTCATCCCAGTTTGGGGAAAACCATTTCAGGACCTCGCTGAAGAGCTGAGAAGGAGGAGTCCGAGAAGGAGGACTCGGAGGGGAATCTTAAGGAGAAAGATTTTTTGGAGGATGAAGGCAATCCTGAGAGGGGCCTTGAGTACGGCCCGGATGGCTGAGAGTTTATCTTCTTTTGAGATCTCCTTTTTGATGTGAATAGTTATGAAGTGATTTATGGTTTGTATAAAAGTTTGGTTATAAATTTCAATATGAAAAATATGGCCCTGCTTTTCTATCCCATCGTTTTATTGTCTGGGGATTTTAACTGCTTCCGCATGTGCTTAATAAATGAAAGGGTCGGCGATACTAGTCCTGGGATATCGCATTATAAAATCGACCAAGTGAGAAGGATGTGTGCGTGCTCGAGGATCGGGGCGTGACATAGATGGTCTCCATAATTATAGTCTCGTTAATTTTTTTCCCTAAATAATGCTGCTTCTTTTTGTTTTTTGGTTAAATAGTATCCTTAATGCCACTTTTCAAGTAATCAACACATGGAAATTGTCGCAATTTGTTCAATTCACTTTAAACTATACGATAAATATTTTAAATAAAGTAGATCCTTCTAAAAGCTTGACGTTGATATATTATAAAAATCATGACCGGCACTTCTTTTACCTCAAAACCTATATTATCTTTAAAAACTTAAATAGAAATTGAAAAAAAAATGTTTTAAGGAACATAATCAGTATATCGATAATACCTTTGTTTAAAATATTCAGCGATATGAAATTGAAAATTCTTTTAAAATCTACGTCCATGAAATTAAATTTGATAATTGAAGTCACTAGCTTTTCGCAACGTAGTCGATGAGATGTCGGACGGAAAAGTTATGTCCAATCAAAGTTTGTTCAAATTTGTAAAAACTTTACACAAATATTTTTCCCAATTTGACTATCACGGGCTTTCCTTAAGTTTAATAATTGAGTTAACGGGACATCAATAAAATACTATACTCAGTCAAAATTTAGCCGAATCTGTGTAAAAATCACATGAAAAGTTTTCAAAAGTTTTCTCAATTTAATGAATTGAAACTAATAGACCCATCAAATGAGTAGGCTCGGGGATCAGGTTTTGGACTGGGACGTGGACATAACTGTATGGTGAATGGCGCTGGTTCTTACCCGAGTGACTAGTAATGCCCTCCCTCTTCTTTGCTCTCGTAAATCGATTCGCTTCCAAGTATTGACCGGCCCCGGTGGCCATCTCCTTCAAAACTAACGCTATAGGATCTTTTCCTATCCGACAAACAAACCCACAACCAAAACAGAATGGCCAAGAACAACCCAAAACTCCACCACGCATTCGAGAGGTTTTGCAAGTGATGTAGCTCTCTTGAAGCCCACTGACTCGTCATCGACTCTGGCTCAGTAGGCAAAATGCCGGGACTAGGCGCACTTCTTCCAGACGAGACCGAGTCATCGAGCGAGTTCGTGTGGTGCAAGTCCTGCAATGTGGAGCACGTCATGCACCAGCTCGTTTTTGCAAAGAGTTTTACGAGAAATTCAGCAAGGCTGCGAAAGATCTAAAGCGAGAGAACTTGGAGGCCAACTCCTTCTTGAGGCCCTAGATTGCGACCGAACATGGCCATCTCAGTGGTCACCCCCTCGGCATTGGGTTCGCCAATGTCCTCTTGGTCGCCACCTTAGTACGGTTCGACGGAGTCGTTGAAGTCGGTGCCAACTCACAGGTTCATTTTAGCAAGCATGGATTTTGCTTGGTTCATTGTGGTCCTTACTGATTTTGCTCTGATTTGAACTTATTTGAGAAGAGATGATTATCGAAATTACCCACCTCTCATACTCGCAAGCTTACGGCTTGATTCATCGTAGTCCAATGCAAAGTCAAAAGGTACGTTCTTCGTCCTCCTACAATATCCTCAAAGATCATTGTCTCTTGTCTCAAAACTGTAGACAAGATGTCACGCCCCGATCCTCGGGGACGCGCCCATCCTTTTACTTGGTGGATAATAAAGTGCAATATCTCAGGACTTTGTATAGCCGACCCTTTCATTTATAATACGCATACATAAGCAATTATAAATCATCAGACAATAAAATGATGGGATAGAAAAGTAATGCCATATTTTTCATATTGAAATCTACAACCATACTTTTATACAGAGCATAGTTCGAAGAGCTTCACAAAACTAATCACAACTTTTTAGTCTTGGTCTATCCACATATATACAGGGTTCACAAAAGAGGATGGGATCTCAATCCTCATCCAGATGATAGTCAAGATCAAACTGATCCTCCTTTGATTATTCTCCACTGAGCTCGTTTCTTTAAAACTCTTCATCATATTCTTTAAGTTCATCCTCCTTCGAATGCCGGCTCATCCTCACGTGATCTAGGGGCCTGAAATATTATCCCACAACCGGGATGAGACTATGTTTCAATAAGTTCTATCCTCTAATACTCGATTAGTAAACTAATACGCTATCCGGACTGTCTATGCACACATGGGTCAGAGGATTTACCTTGGCCTCAGATTCCACCTACATATTAGCATAGTTCAATAGGCACCCAAGCAATCACATCATAGATTGATATCTTGATCAATGGACCTAGTCGATTTCATATTCACAAGACCACTTCCGGTCATTTCTACTATTCCAACTCAACTCCCAAATATGAATCACGATTCTTACGACAGAGCTTATTTATAGGTGGTAATCACAACCCCACCAGGCAACTTTCTTGGATTTAATGGCTTTACGGTCCCATCCAACCCTTTCAAGATTCAATGGCTTTATAATCTCACCCGACCCTTTCAAGATTCAATAACTTTATGGTCCCACCCGACCCTTTCAAGATTCAATGCCTTTACGATCCCACCCGACCCTTTCAAGATTCAATTTAAGAATGAATCTTAAAATCGCTCATAAATTACTTTAGCACTAAATAAAGCTCAAATAAATAAACGGATTGCACCACGACAATCATCATGAAATTCTGGTCACCGGCCATCCCAGTTGAATATCTGGAAAAATAAATAATTAAAGAATTAATTTCGAAAATTAAATAAATAATTATTAAAATCCAATATATGCCTTTAATGCCAAATTGGACGCCGAAACGAGCCCGGAAAATTACCAAAACTCGTTCAATAAATAATAACACATTTCTATTTGCTAATGACTAAATCTAACCATCTAACATGCATCGGTAATTCACTAATTAATTGTTCTAATCTAATCTAACCACCTAAATGCACTTAATTAAATCTAACCAACCCCTAAGCATAATTAGAAAACTAAGAAAGCCTTAGTGAGCAAAACTCACTTGATTAAAAGAGGGAACCAAATCACTACAACGGCGGCCGAAATCGGGCTTTCGACAACACCAGCGGGCTTAGACCGGGCCTTAAACTTAGGCCCAATAAATCTCAGCCCAATTGAGATTTGTTCTTGCACTGGAATGGGCTTGCTCTTGGGCTTGCACCTAGCTGCGATTGGGCTTGAAACAAAGCTGAAATGGGCCTGTCTTTGCTGGGCTTGAAGATTGGTGGGGATGGACTGACTTACTGGGCTCGTTGACTAAACAAGCCTGACTTCAAGGCTGAGCTGGAATTTATGTGGGCTTCAAATGGCCTAACAGCTGGGCCAAACAAGGAAATCAACAAGGGACGCTGGGCTGCTCAAGCGTGGACTGAAGACACGCAAATGGATGGGCTATGGGCTTCATGCGGATGGAAGGCTGGCATCGAATGGAGAAGCGGCTACTAGTGTCATGTTGCCGGGCGGTTGGATTCGAGGGCTTCACAATCACCTGTTGAAACTCCGTTGATGAACTTGCACGCGTGGAGGAGGGGACGTTTGGCCACAACAAAGCAGAAGTTGGTCCGTGGAGTTGCCAACGTGGAGAGAAGATGGCGTTCAATGGACTTTCTCCTTTTTATTGACCGAAGAAGGCAAATAAGTCGGCATGTGGCAACGTAGAGGATCGATGGGGCAGAGATTAGTGGAGCAACAGAGCGAGGGGCAGAGAAAGAGACCTACTGGTGGAGACGTGGGCATGTGCGGGCTGGCGGACGAAGGAAATTTCAAAGGGAAGCAGCTTGGTCTTCTTCAGCTGCTATTGAAGGTGTCACACAAATTTGGAAGGGAAGAGAGAGGCTGCCCGGTTGTGGTGGGAGAAAGAGAGATGGATAGAGATGAGAGGTGAGGGGGCTCCACTTGGCTTGGTATTCCACAACAAATATCTCTTTTGTTCCCTAACCTTGGACCAAAGCCATAGCTGTCTTCCACCAACTCCTTGCAGCCTAAAATGCCCCCATCTAGAAGGCTTAAGAGGTCCAAAAGTTAGGTCCTATGGGGTACTACGAATTTCTTAGCAAAGGCTTCAATTGCACAACTAAGAGACTCATCGATCCTCGGGGATGTGCACATCCTTCTACTTGGTTGATTTTAAAGTGCGATATCCCAGGACTATATATCGCCGACCCTTTCATTTATAATACGCATGCGGAAGCTGTTATAAATCCTCAGACAATAAAATGATGGGATAGAAAAGCAAGGCCTTATTTTTCATATTGAAATCCACAACCATACTTTTATACAGAGCATAGTTCGAAGAGCTTCACAAAACTAATCACAACTTTTTAGTCTCGGTCTATCCACATATATACAGGGTTCACAAAAGAGGATGGGATCTCAGTCCTCATCCAGATCATAGTCAAGATCAAACTGATCCTCCTTCGATTCTTCTCCACTCAGCTCGTTTCTTTTAAACTCTTCATCATCTTCTTTAAGCTCATCCTCAACTCCAGATGTCAGCTAATCCTCACGTGATCTAGGGGCCTGAAATATTATCACACAACAGGGATGAGACTATGTGTTAGTAAGTTCTACCCCATAAGACCCGATTAGTAAACTAATACGCTATCCGGGCTGCCTGTGCACACACGGGTTAGAGGATTTACCTTAGCCTCATATTCCACCTACATATTAGCATAGTTCAATAGGCACCAAAACAATCACATCACAGATTGATATCTCGATCGATCGACCTAGTCCATTTCATATTCATAAGACCACTTCCGGTCATTTCTACTATTCCAACTCAACTCCCGAATATGAATCGCGGTTCTTACGACAGAGCTTATTTATAGGTGGTAATCACAGCCCCACCAAGCAACTTTCTTGGATTTAATGGCTTTACGGTCCCACTCGACCCTTTCAGGATTCAATGGCTTTATGATCCCACTCGACCCTTTCAAGATTCAATGGCTTTATGGTCCCACCCAACCGTTTCAAGATTCAATGGCTTTACGGTCCCACCGGACTCTTTCAAGATTCAATTTATGAATAAATCTTAAAATCGCTCATAAATTACTTTAGCACCAAATAAAGCTCAAATAAATAAATGGATTGCACCATGACAATCATCATGAAATTCCGGTCACCGGCCATCCCGGTTGAATTTCCGGAAAAATAAATAATTAAAGAATTAATTTCGAAAATTAAATATATAATTATTAAAATCCAATTTAGGCCCGTAATGCCAAATTGGACACCGAAACGAGCCCGGAAAATTACCGAAACTCGTTCGATAAATAATAGCACCTTTCTATTTGCTAATGACCTAATCTAACCACCTAACATACATCGGTAAGTCACTAATTAATTGTTCTAATCTAATCTCACCACCTAAGTGCACTTAATTAAATCTAACCAACCCCTAAGCATAATTAGTAAACTAAGAAAGCATTAGTGAGCAAAACTCAATTGATTAAAAGTGGGAACCGAATCACCGAGATGGCAACACAACGGCGGCCGAAATCGGGCTTTCGACGACACCGGCGGGCTTAGACCTGGCCTTAAACTTAGGCCCAACAAATCTTAGCCCAATTGAGATTTGTTCTTGCATTGGAATGGGCTTGCTCTTGGGCTTGGGCCTGGTTGCGATTGGGCTTGAAACAAAGCTGAAATGGGCCTGTCTTTGCTGGGCTTGAAGACTGGTGGAGATGGACCAGCTTACTGGGCTTGTTGACTGAACAGGCCTGGTTTCAAGCCTGAACTGGAATTTATGTGGGCTTCAAATGGCCCAACAGTTGAGCCGAACAAGAAAATCAGCAAGGGACACTAGGCTTCTCGAGCGTGGACTAAAGACACGGGACTAGATAGGCTGCGGGCTTCGTGCGGATGGAAGGCTAGCGTTGAATGGAGAAGCAGCTGTTGGCGTCGTGTTGCTGGGCGATTGGATTCGAGGGCTTCACAGTCACTTGTTGAAGCTCCGCTGATGAACTTGGACGCATGGAGGAGGGGACGTATGGCCACAACAAAGCAGAAGCTGATCCGTGGAGTTGCCGACGTGGAGAGAAGATGCCGTTCAGTGAACTTGCTCCTTTTTATTGACCGAAGAAGGCTAATAAGTCGGCAGGTGGTAGCGTGGAGGATCGATTGGGCAAAGATCAGTGGAGTAGCAGAGCGAGGGGCAGAGAAAGAGACCTGCTGGTGGAGACGTGGGTGTGTGCGGGCTGGCGGACAAAGGAAATTTCGGAGGGAAGCAGCTTGGTCTTCTTCAGCTGCTGTTCAAGGTGTCGCCCGAAATGGGAAGGGAAGAGAGAGGCTATTTGGTTGTGGTGGGAGAAAGAGAGATGGATAGTTATAAGAGGTGAGGGGGCTCCACTTGGCTTGGTATTCCACAACAAATATCTCTTTTGTTCCCTAACCTTGGACAAAAGCCATAGCTGTCTTCCACCAACTCCTTGCAGCCCAAAATGCCCCCATCTAGAAGGCTTAAAAGGTCCAAAAGTTAGGTCCTATGGGGTACTACGAATTTCTTAGCAAAGCCTTCAATTGCACAACCAAGAGTCTCACTTGGCCTCCATAAAATTTATTAACAATTCAATTATCAAAATGATAATTTTCCTCACCCTATAACTCATCTTGCATCCTAATTTTGCGACCGAAAACCATCTCCGGCATTTTCTGCACTAAAACAACCCGACGACTTTTTCCCAAAAAGTGTCGGGTGTCAAAAAAATCTTCTAGGACTAAGTCGTGGGTCCTAGAATTTATTGTGACATGACAGAATCTTCAATTTCTAAAATCGGACTCGAATCGACGGTAAATTTCCATTCGACGCGTTTTTAGCGTGACCTAAACTATTGGGTAGTTTTAAAAACTTTTTAAGGCAAATGACTCGTGGTCGATTTTTTTCAAACCATAATGAATCTAGTCCACTCAATGGTGACTCTCGATTGTCATGAAAATCTTACAGACACAGAGTACCAAAAACGACAGTAATATCATATTAGTATCGATTGACGAGAATTTTCTAATTTAGTGGAGTCACCCACGATCGGTCACACATCTTAGTCGAACAAACCTATCTCTGATCTCAAATCGATTTTTAATTGTGTTGTAATGGTTTCTAAAGATAAGCACGGTCGAGAAGCTGATTCCTGATCGAATTTTCAAGTCTGTTGCCTTAAAATTTCTTAATAGCTTACTCTGACAGTCTAGTTATCTTAAGAGTGATTGGCTTTGAGAATAGCCCTATGAACGCGTCAACAAAATGCCCGATAAATTCAGTAGAAAACAAGTTGAAGAAATTCAGGATGTCACACAAGAGATCAGCCACGACATAACAGTCCTCCATTCCACGACAGAAGACGTATGTTTTTATCTTTACGTGTGCATGACATTGCCATGATGAACATTTATGGACTTCTCTTAATATGTTTGTGTAAAGACCTCATAAGATGTTTCCCAAGACTTTATCCGGAGGTCTTTTTCTGAGATTTTATGAAGCAAAATGAAAACATTTGCAAAATTATGTAGTTGTAGTCTCCCTCGGCCTCTTTTTCGGTATCGAATTTCTATTTCAACACTTGAGCAATGTGTTGCTTTAATTGCACAACATTTTTCTGCATGCCTAACTTTGAGCCTGGCTTGTTTCCTAGCGGAATGACCCCTTAGAATGGAAGGTTTCTTCCTTTATGAAAGTTGCGTGCAATCGAGATGAAATTCATCACTTTCTCCCAATCCCGTAGATTGTAATTTGCATCTAGAGGCATGAGGTACAATGCACCAACACAAAGGAAAGAGAAATGTCTTTAGACAATTTTTTTTTTTAATGAATTAGGAAATTGCGAAAAGGATCAAATTTATTATACGGGCTTAAATGTAAAAATTAGATCGGGCAAAACGACTCACAAGCTGTTGGAGAGAGCATGAGTGCGAGCGGCGAGAGAGGGAGAGAGCAAGACTGCGAGAGATGAGAGGAATTAGGTTATTTTTATAGAGAGGAGAGTTCAAGGAACGTGAGAGCTAGAATTAGTAATTACCAAATTAGAGTTTTTAAAACATAAAAACTAATATACGCGCACTAGTCCGGTCTTGTTAGGTGGTTTCACACCTGGAACCAATTCGTTCCCGTTTGAGCAATTTTCAGTCCAATTTGGTACTTTTGCATACCCCTATTTAGAATTTATTGAATAATCTTTTGGCTCTTCTACAAGTCGCCAATTTAGATTCTTCTAAGATGTCATTTTTTTTCCTGCATGACAAGAAAACTAATTCATTCTTACCACATGTAAAGATACTTTCGTAATTGGAATACGACCCGTCAATTGTAACCGGAATACAACCTGTCAACGTTCACAATTAAGAGAGAGAGACCATCAATTGAATTCGGAAAACTAAACCCTTTACACTATGAATGCATACATCAAGAGCAAAATCGAGAGAGAGAGGAGAACGAAAACAAAAGGAGTTTGACTTCAATGTTGAGTCAAAGAAAGTGGGATAGAGAGAGAGAGAGAGAGAGAGCAAAACAAACCATCAATTGAATTTGGAAAACTAAACCCTTTACACTATGGATGCATACATCGAGAGCAAAATCGAGAGAGAGGAGAACGAAAACCCAAAAAGGAGTTTGACTTCAATGTGGAGTCAAAGAGAGAGGGGGTTCAAGCGGAGCTCCGGAGGAACGACCCGGTGATTTATCGGATGGGCTTGTCGGTGAACCGGATCAGGTTGTAGACCCATGCCCCGGAAATTGCCCCGACTATTGGTGCCACGATGTAGATCCACAGCTTGGCGTAATGGTGAGACACTATCGCCGGACCCAAGCTCCTTGCCGGGTTCATTGATGCTCCCGTTATTGGCCTAAACCACCATCAGATGAAAGAAAAAAAATCACAAAATAATCATCACAAAATCCCTAATTTCTGCCCAAATTCGTACTTTGTTTCTTAGCAAAAGAAAAGGTTGACAGCCAATTATTGGGAAAAATGATATCGGTCATTCAAATAACTTTCATTTTAAATTGACCGCCAAGCGTTACTTGAGAAAAGGTTGAGGATGGCCTTTTCGATAAAGATGTATCTTATGTTATTTAAATAATTATTTGGAAAATCAACATATTATAAGATGTAGTCAATCGCATACTATTCATCTTACTTGCGAAAGGACGTTACCAATTTTACATTTTTTACATTGTAAATGTTCTTTTATTCTATTTGTTAGAATATCATAGCAAAAGGCTTCTTCTTTTGTGCCCCCCAGAAAATAGTAATTTCAATATTGGGACGGTTTACGTAATATAATAATTTAAATAATCATGGTCAAATAAGAAGAAGAAGTCATTACCCTGCAAACAACACGTTGAGCAAGACGGTTGCACCGACAACAAGACCGGCGAATTCTCCTCTCTGCATCAATCGCGAAACATTAATTAACTAATATTAGCTTTGATTAATATTTAAAATGAATCTTTTTCCTCATTCAATAATGTCCGATTTGCTTAGGATGATTTTAAGGATGTCTACACTTTCCGAGTATCACCTCTTGCTTCTCAAAATCTTCTCCATATCCCTTGAAGAGCAACTATGTCCGACGCGTTAACATGATTATTCGGTGAACTCCAGAAGCATACACGAATTTCGCATAATAAATTTTATGGCACAATCAACAAAAGTATTACATTTTCCTATGACACGACTTGGTGCGATTATAAAATTCGAATATGGCACATGAACACAACTGACCAGCCCTTGTAAGAACTTAGAAGTGGATCGACCCTTTTTGTTAGGATAGCCTAGCATTGTTGGTACGGGCCTTGGTCCTCTAGCCTCTAGGTACTATGCGCAAAATGCATTAATTATTTTCCATGTCCATGAGAATTTCCCATAATTTCTAACTAATCTTATGTGTTTTTATGAGATTTTCATATCCCGCTGGTTCTTAAAGGGATTGTGCATAAAATTTTACTTGTCCACGAATGTCCATTGAAATTTCCCCAATAAACAGCAGGTAATTCAAAGAAAGAAGTTAGAACTCACGGCTCTATTGTCCGTGCCAACGCCAGAGACGATGAACATGAGGTAAAAAGTGATGATGAACTCAAAGACGAACGCTTGCACATCCGAACCGGCCGGTTGTGTCCCCACGAAATGATTGAGCTTTCCGGTGAAGAGCAACCGCAGCGTCCCGCACGCCAATGTCGATCCAATAACTTGCGCCGTTATATAGGGAAGCACCTACACGCCAAGAACAAAATGCAGCCAAGAGGAAAGTTTAGCTTAGCAAAAACATAAAAAAGAATCCTCCGTTAATTGCCTAAACTAATGCTTTTGCCGATCAAGAAAAAATGAGATTGCAAACGAATGAACCCCCAAGAGGGCTATTTAAATCTTTGATTGAAAAAAGTTGATCCGTCAAGCTCTAAAACCGGTGGCTGCTTAGCATCACGTGACTCGGATTGATCAAAAGGTCACAGGACGATTTTATTGGAAATCCTATTGGACAGGATGAAAATAAAATAAACTTCGAATGGCGCAAACATTATTTAAGGAAAATATTTAGCAGCTATGCTTTCAGACCAGAACAAACCTTCATTTTTACTTTGTATTCGATAATCGAGAAAATACATACAACAAAATTATATGGAAAACACAGCAAAGAAAGGAAGGAGAGGAGCGAATTTCTTGTTTTGTTTATATATGTTGGATTGTAGTTTGAGGTTTTATATTTAGGCAAATGAAAGAGGGGTTGGTAAAGAACAAATTAAACCAACCGGCTTGATATTTATAAATCGAGCGCTTCCAAAATTGTTGCAATAATCAATGCAAAATAATGTATTTCATGATTGTCATAACAGTTGATATAGCCAATAGATATTGATCCCAAATTGTTTTGCATTATGGTTCACCTATTTTAAAAGGAAGATTGACAAAAATAGTTAGGAGCTTGGACTTCCGAAGAGATATGATCGCACCTGATTCCATGGAAACCTCCTGCAGGTGGCGAAAGCAATGGTGACGGCCGGGTTGAAATGGGCGCCGGAGATGTGCCCGACCGAGTACACCAACACCATCACCGCCAAACCCCACACCATCGATATCCCTGGAAGCGTCACCACCTTTTCGTTGTCCAAGTTCACCGCCACCGACCCGCAACCGGCGAATATCAAGAAGTACGTCCCAAAGACCTCCGCGATCAACTGCAACATTTTGAGAAATTTGGGATCAAAACTTTTCGTACCGAAAGTCCTAAATTCTCTGCATATTATTATAAGTTTGAGGAGTCTAAATGCCATGGCAGTGCAGTACACAATATGTGCACCTCAAAAGATTCTTGATGAACATTTATATTTTAAGTGAACACGCGAAAAAGAAAGTAAAAAACAAAAAAGGAGACGAGAAGGTAGGGTTTGGGGGAAAAAAGAGTCTCCATTAGAACGAAAGTAACCTTTTGAACACATGGAAAAGAGAAGATAATGCCTTTGATCTCTTGCTTGGTTCTGGAATTGTCTTTTATTTCCAAGACAACTTCACTGTCTCCATTGCTCCCACTGGTCTGATCTGCCATTTTCTGCAAATTCAAGGTAAGGAGCAAACGGCAGCTTTTCAGGATTGACCAGAAGGGGAGAGAATTTGCCGGTATGCGTTCGAACCGTGTGGCATTTGAAAAGAAGCAGGCCCTATTTATACTTGTACCCGAGAGAGATCGATGTGGATTAAGATTGTGTATGACAGCCTGGATTTCTAAAAGTATTTATCGCGGTTCTAAATTTGTTTTTCCTAAGTAGAGACCTAAAAAAAAATGCAACATTGAAAAGGCATGATGACTTGTGAACAGACGTGGCGCTGGAGGTCGATTTATCCCCCTCAAGCTGAAATAGAGTAAGGCACAAATTAGATTTATAATTTGAGCAAATTCCTGGATATGATGCCTATTTGTGGTTGGCATTATCGGGTTTGAGATTGGAACTTGATATGTTATTTGACCTATCTTTGAATGTGAGTCAATCTTGGGTTAGGCTATAATTGGCTGGTGTTTTTGAGTATCTAGGAAACTAGATATTTGCTTTGTCCAATTATGGGACTAAGGGGGCAAAATAGATTTATTTTGAAGACATGTGTTTTGTGAATTGTCTATATTAGACCTAACTCTACCTCTCATGAGCTGTTACTGCATGAGGCCTTCCTAGATTGGCCTTGTTTGCTTCACGTTGGCTTGAAATATCCTCAATGTCAGTGATTTGCCAAAGGGGATGTAAAATACATTGGTAAGGGAGTGTTTAAGGTCTTGAGTGATTAGTGACTTCTTTTTGTCGTAACATATCGAATGTCTGATTGCATGGACGCTTTATCTTTTGTTAATAAATTGAAAGATGATACTACGATGTAAAATTTTGAAATAGGACTGAAAGCTGGATTATCTAATTTAAAATTACTCAATAATGAAAAATGAATTTTTGATGGTATTGACTCTTGATTTCAACTGTAAAAAAACATTTATTTCCATTAGTTCATCCTATCGTTTTAGAAAGATTGAGTTCTATTAAAAAATTCAGTAGTAACTCAATGCGAAGCTTATAATATATATGTTCACTAGTTTAAAAGTATAGATGGTCTCCATAATTATAGTCTCGTTAATTTTTTTTTCCTAAATAATGCTGCTTCTTTTTGTTTTTTTGGTCAAATAGTATCCTTAATGCCACTTTTCAAGTAATCAAACGTGGAAATTGTCGCAATTTGTTCAATTCACTTTAAACTATACGATAAATATTTTAAATAAAGTAGATCCTTCTAAAAGCTTGACGTTGATATATTATAAAAATCATGACCGGCACTTCTTTTACCTCAAAACCTATATTATCTTAAACAAATTAAATAGAAATTGAAAAAAAAATTATGTTTTAAGGAACATAATCAGTATATCCATAATACCTTTGTTTAAAATATTCAGCGATATGAAATTGAAAATTCTTTTAAAATCTACGTCCATGAAATTAAATTTGATAATTGAAGTCACTAGCTTTTCGCAATGTAGTCAATGAGATGTGAGACAAAAAAGTTATGTTCAATCAAAGTTTGGTCAAATTTGTAAAAACTTTACACAAATATTTTTCCCAATTTGACTATCACGGGCTTTCCTTAAGTTTAATAATTGAGTTAACGGGACATCAATGGAAATACTATATTAAGTCAAAATTTGGCCGAATTTGTGTAAAAATCACATGAAAAGTTTTCAAAAGTTTTCTCAATTTAATGAATTGAAACTAATAGACCCATCAAATGAGTAGGCCGGGACGAAAATAGTCCATCCAACTCAAATTGACTTATTTATTTAGTTTTTGTCCTTCTTTTTTTTCGCAATATAAATTTAGTGGTCCTTATCCGATCCTAAACCAAATTTTCTCCTTAATTAGTTGCGGGCAACTCCATAGATCAATTCGTCAAGTACTGAGGCAGCTCGGGGATCGGGTTTTGGACTGGGACGTGGACATAACTGTGAGGTGAATGGCGCTGGTTCTTACCCGAGTGACTAGTAATGCCCTCCCTCTTCTTTGCTCTCGTAAATCGATTCGCTTCCAAGTATTGACCGGCCACGGTGGCCATCTCCTTCGAAACTAACGCTATAGGATCTTTTCCTATCCGACAAACAAACCCACAACCAAAACACAATGGCCAAGAACAACCCAAAACTCCACCACGCATTCGAGAGGTTTTGCAAGTGATGTACCTCTCTTGAACCCCACTGTCTCGTCATCGACTCCGGTTTACTCGGCAAAACACTAGGACTGGACGCACTTCTTCTGGATGAGACCGAATCATCGAGCGAGTTCGTGTGGTGCAAGTCCTGCAATGTGGAGCACATCATATGTTGGGATATAATACGCAGAAACAACAGGATCTTGCAATTTATATCAACGCGAAATCGCTAGAAAAATAAACCTAAAAAATAAGGATACTAGAAATTTATGCGATTCAGTCCGAATATCGGTACTTACGTATAAAAGAGCCAGCAGCAAATAATCCACTATAATCAGGGTATCAGAGTTTACAATCGCTCAATCGCTTAAGTGTTTTCCACACTTAGATTTAACCAAAAACCCAAAGTATTTATAAATAAACAGCTCACTTAGGAATAAAACTCACAGCACAAGAATACCACATTCAAGTCGTACGCCAAAAAGAAAATATCTCAATCTTTCACGTGTAGCTCATCTCTCTCTCGGCAGCGTGCGGCTTCTCGCGGATCGTTGTACGTAGGGCTTCGGTGGACGTTGAATGGCTACTTCACATGTAGGGTTTTGTTTTCCTTTTATACGTGTGCCCCAAAAGTCAAATTCTTGACTTGGGCCCACCATCCACGTGCAGGCTTTCTTTCTTTTGTTTCCGTGGCCGAGCAAAGAGAATCCGCTGAAGAATTGCGTGTGTGCCCATTTGGGCCCCACCTGCATAAGAAGAATTCGGCCATCCCAAAAAGGAAACCTCCTGGAGACTTCGGTGTAACGTCCATGTGTATATGTCCAAAGAAGAAATTCTTCTTTTTATCTTTATCCGAGTTGAAATATACTTGGGAAAAACTTTATCGACAAATTTAATTTATCCGAATTCAAACTCGAGACATAATTTAACAATTCTCCACCTTAGCTCAATGTTTGAAACCAAGTTATGGTGCTCATCATCCATGCTACTCTCACAATGCCCCGACAGGCATTTACTCTCCATAGACACCAATAGAGCTCAAGTAGAACTTGAGTTTCGCCAAAGGAATAGACTTAGTCATCATGTCTGTTGGATTATCTGTTGTAGCAATCTTTTCAACAGTAACATTACCCCTAACTAAGACATCTTGGATGAAATGATACTTGACGTTGATATGCTTCGTTCGCTCATGATAAACTGGATTATACGCCAAATATATCGCACCTTGGTTATCACAGTGTAGATCCATACTTTTCTGTTCTAACCCAAAGTCCGAGAGCAAATTTTGTAACAATATCGCCTCTTTCGCTACAAAGGTTAGTCCCATGTACTCTGCCTCAGTCGAAGACAAGGCAATGTGATCCTGTAAAGACGCTTTCCAACTAATTGCACCACCCGCTAGCGTAAACACGTACCCTGCTAAAGATTTGCAATTATCCAAGTCATCGACGTGATCCGAATCCACAAAACCAGTGGTCTCACTGCTATTGTTGTCCCTCCGGTACACTATACCCACGTCTGTTATACATCGCTGCCTCGACACCGGGAATGCTCTATTTCCATTAAACTACCCATTTACTTCCAACAATCTTTTGGTTCTTGAGTACTTTGACTAGCTCCCATGTCTGATTTCGATGGAGTAATTCCATCTCTTCACTCATAGCCCCTAGCCACTGTGACGACTCCGAACTAGCCATCACCTTAGAGTAAGACGGAGGCTCATCTATCTTCACCTCATCACCTATAGTCAATGCATAAGCAATATATGTATAACCATAATGTACCAGTGGTTTAGTTGCCTTCTCTATCTATCTACGGCTATAGTCTGCTACGGCTTTGCTAGTTGTTCACTATCACCGACTTCAGGAACTGTAGCTTCATCTGCAGTCTCAACTTCTATTACCTTCGAGGTCTTTAGAGTCTTTACCTGAAGCTCCACCTCACTAATGGCACAATGATCTATCTTCTCT
This sequence comes from Eucalyptus grandis x Eucalyptus urophylla, assembly GCA_028830015.1. NCBI lineage: Eukaryota > Viridiplantae > Streptophyta > Magnoliopsida > Myrtales > Myrtaceae > Eucalyptus > Eucalyptus grandis x Eucalyptus urophylla. Next base: position 30,410,266 of record CM054193.1, on the reverse strand, counting down.
ACTAATTGTGTCTTAGAACTCCTCCGTTAAAGCATTGTAGTCTCATCGAAGATCACATCTCTGTTGATTAGAAAACTGGGTGATTTGGGATCGATGCACCATAGTCAGTAGCCTTTCATCCCATGTGCATAACCCAGAAATATGCACTTCTTCGCCCTCGGCTCAAGCTTACCATCACTCGCATGAGCATATGCAAGACATCCGAATATTCGTAATTCGGAATAATCAACAGGTTTCCTCGATCATACTTCCTCAGGAGTCTTCCACTCGATAGCAGATGATGGAGATCGATTAACTAGGTAACATGACGTATTCACTGCTTCGACCCAAAATTCCTTGCCAAGTCTTACATGCGAAAGCATGCATCGAGCTCGCCCAAGCAAAGTTCTATTCTTCCGTTCTGCCACACCATTCTGCTAAGGTGTCCTAGGTACTGTACGATGTTTCACAATACTTTCTTTCTCGCAGAACTCGGTAAAATCTTTACCACAGAACTCCAAACCATTATCGGTTCTCAGGCACTTAATTTGTTTATCTGACTGCTTCTCAATCAATGCCTTGAATTTCTTAAACCGATCAAACACATCATATTTGTGCTTTAGAAAGCAAACCCACACCTTCTTCAAATAATCATTGATAAATGTCAACATATATTGGGCACTTCCTTTCAAAGGAACCGAAGACAGGCCCCAGGCGTTTAAATGAATATATTCAACTTATCGTGTGACACCCCGAACCCTTCGTAGGTCGCCACCAGCGCCAATGTTACACCTTATTACCTTTCTCCTTAGAAGATGCATCGTAATTTATAAACACATTTTTTTTAAAAACAAAACGGTCCTAACGCTACTCATTAGCGGAAGCAAATTAAAACATCACCATCTCTCCCCCTTCCAACCATGATACAAATACACACCACTAATCACCATAATTTTATAGACAAGCCACAACACTTTATTTACATATATTTTCAAGATGGGACTTCTTTTGGGTCGGTACATCAAAAAGGAAAAGCTAGGACTTAGCCATGTCCAGCCTAAAACCTCAAAAAGAATCCCTCGACCCTCTACATCACATGTGCACAACCCCCATCATAAGTGTCGGCTAACTATTCAAAAAGAAACAGCTCCTACTCGTCACGCACAGGCCTCACACCCAGTCCGGTGCGTCAGGCAGCGGCGGCGGCATCATCCCTCTCATCACCCCATCACGGCGAATGTGGACAGAAACAAACTCTTGGACAATCGGGCCCCCAGCCAGGCCTATGTCGTATGAGACAAAACAGCGCACACGTATGTAGGTGAGTCTAGGTACGGAAGGACAGTTGAACTCCTCACACTCTACCTCGACGTCGGACGGTAACCCATAAAATGCACCCCGCGTGACGGCAGGAAACGGCATATTGCTAATCTGAAATGTTGGTCCCCAAAGGGGTGAGTATAACCACTCAGTAGATAAGGAATCCAATAACAACTCAATGCATCATGCAAATCATACATGCATTGCAGGTGTTACTTACCTTGAAGCCATGCGCATACTATCATGCATCATCATATCAATTTATAACACATACATGTGTATCATCATCGTATCATACATGTCATCATCATCATGACATCATCACATTACACATGTCATCATCATCATGGCATCATTATATCATATATGTCATCATCGTCATGGCATCATCACATTACACATGTCATCGTGCCATATCATATATCATCATCGTCGTCGTCGTCGTCGCCAATCATCATGCATATCATCATGCCATATCGTATATCATCATCGTCGTCGTCGTCGTCATGCATGTCATCATGCATATCATATCATGGGTGATCATCATTATTTCACATCACATATCATCATCATGCATATCATCATGCATATCATCATGCATATCATATCATGGGTGATCATCATTATTTCACATCACATATCATCATCATCATCATCATCATGCATATCATCACGCATATCATATCATGAGTGATCATCATTATTTCACATCACATATCATGCATATCATCATCATCATCATCATCATCATCATGCATATCATCATGCATATCATATCATGGTTTAATTTCCACTTTTAGCTTTCAATTTGATCACCACATCACCCATTCCTCAAATCATCAATTTCATCATCCCCTCGGGCAAAGACCTCCGAGGCTTCTAGCATTCAGCCTCCCAGGCCACCGGGCATCCGGCCCCTCACATTCCGGGCATCTCGCATCCCAACTGGCATCACGAGGCATTCCCTTCGGGCAAAAACCTCCGACAGGGCTTCCGGCATTTACACTCGCCGGGCATCCCGCACCCCAAATCCTAGCATCGTGAGGCATTCCCTTTGGGCAGAAACCTCCGACAAGGCTTCCGGCCCCCCACATTCCAGGCATCCTGAATCTCCTAGGGAAATCCGACAATGCATCTCTATACATTCCAGCCTCATCCTCCACCACAACCACTTCCTCACTTATCATTATCCACATTTACCATTATTTTGATCTCAATTTAACATGGCATATGGCGTGACATCAAACAAGTCATACTTGGCATAGGATTCACACATGCATCTCGATTCAATGTCATACATATACCGAGACTTTATCATACACGCAACAAGATGAATTTAATGGAATTTATGGCCAATAAAATAAACTATTTTATTTTATTTTTCTTTTTATTTATTTATTTAAATTCCAACTTTTGTCATTTCCATAAATTTAATATCAACAAATTCCCAAAATTATGAAAATTACAGAAAATATTAAACAAGCCAATAGGATGATAATTTCATACAAAATACATGGCCAAATAACATTTCACAAAATTTCCAATTTCCACAAAGCATCATATAATTTTCGGATGAAACCAGAATGCATGGTTTCCGAAGAAATTCGATTAAAATATCTATATGGCCTCCAAAAATTACGAAATTTTACAGAGTTATATCCAAGACATTTTCCTACAACTTTCATGAAAAACTCCAAGCCATATTATTTTTAGATTATTTTATACTGTCTCACGAAGCTTCTGGATCCATTACCGCATCGTCCAGTGTACACATCTCCGAAATATTGAGATTTCACCTACCTATTCTCTTTCGTTTCCTCTGAAATTTGGATATGTTATACATTAAGATGTCCTCTACAAGTTTCGTGAAGAGATGTAAGTCATATAACCAGAGTATAGTCATCATCTATGTCCATGAAGTCTCGGGTATCTCGGAATACATCACCAAAATCATCGTCTTCAAGATCTAGTTGATTTACTAGGATATACTTGTTCATTTCACTTCAAATTTGAGTATGTTGTATTTAAGATATCTACTACAACGTTCATGAAGAAATCGAAGTGAGATTCTCATCAAAAACCAACATGCAACCACGAATCCAGCAAGAGGTCAGTAAAAACTCTCCAGATCTGAGGTCTCCATAGGATGAGACTTTAACCCTTCAAATCTCCATCATTTTCCACGAAATTTCAGTATATTGTAGTTCAAGATGTTAGCTACAACTCTCATGAAGAAATCGAAGCCAAAATCGGACTCTAAACACACATGCAAGCTCAAACAACATTCTGACTCACATGATCCGAGCAAGAACAGTCACACCATTCACATACAACTCATCCATGCTTCGGTATTTCTCATCTAACACCCAAGAATTTAACATGCAAACAACATTCAAGCATGCAATAGAAGCTAGATGACTCCCACTTGCCTCTAGATCGGTTGGTCGACAGCGAACACGGCGGTGAACACGGCGGCACACGGCGGTTCCTCCTCCTCTCTCTCGGCCGCTCCCCCTCTCTCGCACGATCTCTCTCTCTCTCTCTCTCTCTCTCTCTCTCTCTCTCTCTCTCTCTCTCTCTCTCTCCTTGGGCGAGCAAATGACCGGCCACCCTTCTCTCTCTCTTCCCTCTTATATCCCCCCTAAAGCTCATCATTTGTAATGATTGCTTTGCCTTAACCATGGCCAATGCATGCCCTTCTTTGTGCCACTTGTTACAACACTTGCATCCATCATGGACCTTGGAGTTGGACTTTTATTGGGCCGGTCGACCACTTCTCTTGGGCCTCTATTGGGCCGGCCATTCGGCCCACTAAGCTTAGGCCAATGGGCCTAAGGCCCATCCCAAAAATTAACTTTTTCCTCCTTCCTTTTTTTTTGAATTTCTTCTATAAATATTAGTAAATTTCAATTTTCATCTTGGCCAAAGTCTTGTGACATTTTATTTATTGAAATTTACTTTATAAAGTACATGGCCAAGCATAAATTATTAATCCATCAAATTTAAATTTTCACAATCATAAGCACAAATCATCTAATTAAAAGACTAATGGCTAAAGCATAAGCTATGGAAATTTTTATCACCTAATTAGAGACTTTAACACACCTTATGGCTTGTCAATGAATTTTGGGATGCCACAGATCGTTTGGTCGAATGAGTAGCTATAGTAAACTTAACTCAGTTCTGCTTTCCATAGATGCAGTGCTCACATAAGTCCAGCTTACCTGTCTTCTAACCCTTCAACAACATCCTTTCACTTAGAATTGTCATACTTGCCTTACTCATGTGCCCTAAATGCATATGCCATAACTGAGTCAAGTTAGAGTCTAACTCACTTGAAAAAACTGCAGCGGTTCCAGTCACAGTCTCTCTTAGTAGATGATAGAGAGTATTCAAATTCTTCCATTTCATCACTGTCATAGCACCTTGAGAGATCTTCATTATGTGGCAGGCACCCCGAAGCGCCCAAGGTCACCACATCTTACCGAAGAAGTACCTTAGTTCCGAGGCATTATTATTATTATTATTATTGTTGTTGTTGTTGTTGTTGTTATTTTTAAAACGGTCCCAGCGCGACTCATTAGTGGAAGCAAAACTTATATTGCCATCTCTCCCCCCAACAATCATGATACAATTGCACACCCCTAAACATCATAAGAAAAAATAGAGCCCAGACACTTTTATTTACATATTTTCATGATGGATTTTTCTTGGGTCGGTACATCAAAAGAAAGGCCAAGACTTGTAGCTATACTCGGCCATAACCCCAAAAAGAAACACTCGACTCACTATGTCTATCGTGTAAGATCCCCCATCAACTAGTATCGGCTACTTTCCAAAAAATTGCAGCTCCTACTTCTCACACAGGCCCTCACACCCATCCCGGTGCGTCAGGCGGTGGTGGCGGCAACATCCCTCGCATCGCCCTATCTCGTCGAACGTGAACCGATATGAACTCCTGAATGACAGGGTTCTCAGCCAGGCCTACATCGTACATCACTATCGCACGAACCCGAATAAACGTAAGACCAGGAATGGTAGGACAGTCGATCTCCACGCACTCGACCTCCACATCCGAAGGAAGGCCGTAAAAGATGCCCCGCGTGACAACAGGGAGCGGCATCTTACTAATCTGAAATGTTGGTCCCCGAATGGATGAGTACAACCACTCAGCAGGTAAATGACTAATAAACCACTCAATGCATCATGCCCCACACTCATCACAAACATAGCATAACACACATCATTAAAGCATCCATGCACAATTTACCTTGATATCATGCACATGTCATCATATCTCATGTACATACATCATCATGTCATACTCTTACCATCATATCGCATGTACCATCATCATTACCATGCATCCATGCACTCATCATCATCATATCACATGTACCATCATGCCATAGGTGCACATACATCCATGCACTTACCATCATCATATATCACATGTGCCATTATCATTATGCATCCATACACATATCATCATCATGTCATAGGTGCACAAACATCCATGCACTTACCATCATCATATATCACATGTGCCATTATCATTACCATGCATCCATACACATATCATCATTGTGTCATAGGTGCACAAACATCCATGCACTTACCATCATCATATATCACATGTACCATCATTATTACCATGCATCCATTCACATATCATCATTATTTCATGCATATACCATCATGCATAATTCAATTTCAATTTCTCAATTTCATCCTTTCATTTTGGACCGCCACATTTCTCTTTCCCAGGACCAATGTTTGCATCCCACATTCATCACTTGCACCCCACCTGGCATCGCGAGAACAATCTGGCACAATACCTGCTGGGCATCCGACACAATACCTGCCAGGCATCTCATACCCCAACTGGCATCACGAGGCATCCCCCGGCTCAATACCAGCCAGGCTTCCGGCTCCCCCACTCTCCGGGCATCTCAAAACTCCCGAGAACCCTCCGAAATCCGGCCATTCCAGGCCACCGGGCAACCAGCTATACCCTTCTAGCCAGGCATCCTGACACTCCCGGGGCATCGTCGGCTCACACCTCCGACGACCTTCTCACTTATTTCAATTCACATCTTCAATTATAGTTCAATTTTAACATGGCATGTGATGTGATGGCAATCAAGATCATTTTCATCTTTTGATTCATACATGCATCTCCAATTATCATCATACATCCAGCAAGACACAATCAATCCTAACAATACAATTCATGGAGTCCATACAATTTAGAATAGTCCATTTATCATGCCTTTTTGAAGTTTACTAAATTCCAGCTTGTACCTTTTTAGAAACATTTAAATTAAATATTCCATATGATTCTCAAAAATCATGAAATCAAGACATATGATAGACAAGACAATAAGATAACAATTTCATGAAAAACACATGTCCAAAAGAGTTTCACACAAGAAAATATTATTCACACAAATACAGCATGTAATTTCGGATAGAAACAGATTGCGCAATTTTTGAAATAATTCGATTAAAATACCCGAATGACCTCCGAAAATTATGAAATTTTACCAAGTTATATTTAAGACACTAAAATAGATTTTTTATTCAGACATATATGCCCGATTCGTTCTAGATAATTTTCTATAGGCGTCCGAAGCTCCTGATTCTAGCACCGAAACGTCCAGTATAGTTATCTCTGAAATATCGAGTTTTCACCCACTTATTCTTCTTCGTTTCCTCTGAAACTTGGATATGTTGTGCCTCAAGAGGTCCCCTACAACTTCCATTAAGGGATCTAAGTGAAATTTCCAAAGAAGTCACCATATGGGTCCAAGAAATCTCGGGTGTCCAGTACCGTATTTCCAGATTTACTGTCTTCAAGAGAAAGTCGATTCACTAGGCTAAACTTGCTCATTTTACCTCAAATTTGAGTATGTTAGTCTTTAGGATGTTACCTACAAGTTTCATGAAGAATTCAAAGGGAGATCCTCGATAAAAAGTGACATGCAGCACACAAAACCATCAAGAGGTCGACGAAACCGTTCCAGATCTAGCCTTTTCGTAGAGGATGCGTTTCGCCCCTTAAAACTCAGCCTTTTTGTCTGAAATTTTAGTATGTTATACTTTGAGATGTTGTATACAACTTTTATGAAGGAGGCGAAGTCAAAATCGAACTCGAAACATGCATGAAAGCCTCCACAAGTTTCTGGGTCAGGCGGTTTACACGAAATCAGCAAGCTTTTTCAAGAACAAGTCACACTCTAGCTTCGGTTTTGCCTACCCCTACCACCAACCAATCACACATGCAAGACACACATGCAAGAGTAGAAATCGATCCTAACTTGCCTCTAAGATCAAGCGGATGGCGGCACATGAATGGCACACCGGCGATGGATGGACGGACGGACGGCGTGCGGGCGGACGAACGGCGAGCTCCTTCCTCTCCTCCCTCTCTGCTCCTCTCTCTCTCACAACTCACTCTCTCTCTCTCTCTCTCTCTCTCTCACTTGGACGGTAGCCCTCAACCGGCCACTCTCTCTCCCCCTTTTATTTCCCTTAAGCCACAATCATTAGTAATGATTAGTAGCCACCCTTGATAGCCAATGCATGAAGCCTCCCTCTTGCCACTTGGCATGGCTCATGCAAGATGGGCTTGGGCTTGGGCTTGGAAGAAGTGGGCCGGCCACTCTTCCCCTCCTTGGTCGACGACAGCCTCCCCATGGGCCGGCCATCTTGACCCACCAAGATCCATACTCTTGGGCCTAAGGCCCAACCTAATTAAACCCACAATTTCACTTTCAATTATTCATCTTTAATTCTTTCTTTTATAGATTTCAAATTTTAAATTTCACATGACCAAAATCTTGTAATATTTTATCCATAGGAATTTAGTCTATGAGGTGCATGACCAAGAATAAATCATTCTCATTAATTTATCCTATAATACTAATTTAAAAACTCATGAACACAAGCCTATATCAATTAGTCTTAAGAGGAGACTAATGGCTAAAGCATAAACCATAGGTAATTCCATTACCTAATTATGGGCTTTAATACACCTTAGAACTTGTCTTGAATTTTTGGGATGCCACACATTACTCCACTTTCAACTATATACCGACACCCGATGTCATCAACTGTCCCCAGAGAAATAAGGTTCTGCTTGAGCTCCGGTACATGCCTCACATCTATTAATGTGTGAACCACCCCATCGTGCATCCAAATCCGTATTGTCCCTATCCCCACAACCTTACAAACTGTATTTTTCCCCAGAAGAACCCTACCACTATTTGCAGCTTGGTAAGTAGTAAACCAATTCTTATGAGGCGTCATGTAATAAGAATACCCCGAATTTAGCACCCATTCATCTCCTGATAAAGTAGCAATCACACATAAGACGGCTTCTACATCAATAGTGCTCCCCTTAGCAATGTTTGCCACACTGCTTATGGCATTCTGCTTATCAACTTTATTTCTCCGCTTTAGACAATCTCTCCTGATGTGCCCCTCCCCGTGACACTCAAAGCACTTCACGTGTCCTTTGGACTTTCTATGGCGTGATTTTGATATGCTTTTACCTATGCTGCTACGAGGCTCTCAATGTTGTTCTCTATCCCGAATCGTCAGTGCTTGCACTGCTCCTTTCGCCAAACCGTCATCTCGCAACTTTCTCTACCACTCCTTAAAGAATAAGACGGACTTTACCTCTTCTAAGGTAATAATAGTACGCCCATGCAACAGCAAATTAGTAAAGTGCTCACATGACTCTAGTAAATAGGCTAACAACATCATGCCATGTTCTTCATCATCAAGTATCTTGCCGACATTCTTCAGATCAAACATGAGTTTATTAAATTCATCTAGGTTGGTTCTGATAGACGTACCTTCAGAATATCTAAACTAAAACATCTTCTTCAGCATATACAAGCGATTGTTCAAACCTTTCTTCACATAGAGTGCTTGAAGTTTTGCCCATAACGCTGGGGCATCCTTCTCCTCAGCAACCTCTATTAAGAGCTCATCCGTCAAATTTAATAGGATTATGCTCTTTGCTTTTTCAATCAATTATACCCTCTCAGAGGCTTTCATTATAATCGGCAACTCATCTTCACCATCCAGTGCATTGACCAAACCTTGTGTTGTCAATAATGTCTGCATCTTGATGCTCAATAACACAAAGTTATTGCTCCCATCAAACTTCTCAATCTCAGATTTCCTCTAAGACATAATTGCAATAACATAATTTCCAGATAATAATTAGACAAACAAAAGCTCCAAATCATAATCAAGAAATCCTTCCCCAAGCTCTGATACCAATTGTTGGGATATAATACGCGGAAACGACAGAATCTTGCAATTTATAGCAACACCAAATCGCTAGAAAAATAAACCTAAAAAATAAGGACACTAGAAATTTACGTGATTTGGTCCGAATATCGGTACCTACGTCTACTGGGAGAGCCAGCAGCAAATAATCCACTATAATCAGGGTATCATGGTTTACAATCGCGCAATCGCTCAAGTGTTTTCCACACCTAGATTTAACCCCAAACCCAAAGTGTTTATAAATAAACAGCACACTTGGGAATAAACTCATAGCACAAGAATACTACACAGAAGTCGTACGTCAAAAAGAAAAGATCTCAAGCTTTCACGTGCAGCTCCTCTCTCTCTCTCTCTCTCAGCAGCGTGCGGCTTCTCGCGGATCGTTGTACGTAGGGCTTCGGTGGACGTTGAACGGCTACTTTTTTTTTTTTTTGGTCAGTCCTACTCTATGCCTACTCTACACTCACTCGCAGACTTGTACCCTACCTCTTGCAGGGCGTGGGAGTCGCAACCCACTCTCGAAACTTACGCGTCCCTACCCCCCATCCCCCCCTGAGAAGGTGGGGATTTGAACCCCTCACCTCCCCCTTCCAAGTTGGAAGGGTGGCCACTGTAGGGTTTTGTTTTCCTTTTATATGTGTGCCCCAAAAGTCAAATTCTTGACTTCGGCCCACCATCCACGTGCAGGCTTTCTTTCTTTTGTTTCCATGGCTGAGCAAAGAGAATCCGCTGAAGAATTGTGTGTGTGCCCATTTGGGCCCCACCTGCATAAGAAGAATTCGGCCATCCCAAAAACGAAACCTCCTGGAGACTTCGGCGTAACGTCCATGTGTATATGTCCAAAGAAGATATTATTCTTTTTATCTTTATCCGAGTTGAAATATACTTGGGAAAAACTTTATCGACAAATTCGATTTATTTGAATTCAAACTCGAGACATAATTTAACAATTCTCCACATTGGCTCAATATTTGAAACCAAGTTATAGTGCTCATCATCCATGCCGCTCTCCCAACGTCCCGACGGGCGTTTACTCTCCACAGACACCAATAGAACCCAAGTAGAACTTAAGCTTCGCCAAAGGAACAGACTTAGTCATCATGTCTTCTGGGTTATCTGCTATAGCAATCTTTTTAACAGTAACATTACCCCTAACTAAGACATCTCGGATGAAATGGTACCTGACGTTGATATGCTTGGGGTTATCTGGTGAAGAGTGTGAGGCAGAAGGGTAGAACATAACTGGTCCGTGAGAGTGGTGTCGGGACGGTTGGTGCTAGGAGTTCTAGGATAGAATGATTATATCACTTAGGAGCTCTGAAGACAGGGTAGGCCTCCCGTGCACAAACTGGTCGGAAGCTTATGCCACTCTCCTGATAAGGCCATGGTAGACCGAAACCAGTTGTTGTGCCTAAATGGATCTGCTGTCTCATTCAATGGACTAGACACCTAAGCGAAGCTGGGCGTGGTGGAATCTTACACGAAGAATTATTTACCGTATCGTTCGTGAAACAGCTAAAGAATGAAGGCTATCCTGGCGAATTCCGCTCCCTAGGCACCTGCGGGTCGTTCCAAGGCCAAGGAAACTCTCGGCCCGTGACACACACACCAGTCCAGTCTAGGTGGGTGGTTTCATGCCTGGAACCAATTGGTTCTGGGTCTGGCGATTTTCGGTCCAATTTCGTATATTTGCATATCCTTATGTAGAACTGATTGAATAATTTTTTCGGTCTTCTACAAGTCACCGATTTTAGATTCTTCTGAGATCTTATTTTTTTGCCACATGACATGAAAGTTAATTCATTCTTACCATGTGTAAAGATATTTATTTTAGTAAACCGGAAAACTACCCGTCAACGTTCACAATCAAAGAAGCTCTCTTCCAAGTATAAAAAACAAGAGAGACAGAGAGAGAAAGAGAGACCGGGAGAGGGAACAAAATAAACCATCAATTGAATTTAGAAAACTAAACCCTTTACACTATGGATGCGTACATCAAGAGCAAAATCAAGAGAGAGAAAAGGAGAACGAAAACAAAAAAAGGAGTTTGACTTCAATGTTGAGTCAAAGAGAGAGGGGGGTTCAAGCGGAGCTCCGGAGGAACGACCCGGTGATTTCTCGGATGGGCTTGTCGGTGAACCGCATCAAGTCTGGAGGAAATAATGGGAATTCCCAAGTATTGAAAAGGCAAGGAACCTTCTCGAAAGCCAAAAAGAGATGTGAATGTGCTTCGGGAATCAGGGGGAACCCTTGAAAAATATATCTCACTCTTGTGGAGGTCGGATGAAGGCTTGACTACCGAGACAATGTGTCAATGCCCGCCTTTAATAAAGTGAGAGAAGGAGTAGTTGCTTCCGCAAAAAGTAAGACATCGTCGGCAAAGAATAAGTGGGAAAGTCTAGTCGACTTGCACCTCCAGAAATATTGGAACGAGGGATGGCTAGTTTGCATATTAAGAATGCCTATAAATACCTTCATAACAAAGGTAAATAGGTAGGGTGACATGGGATCTCCTTGTCTAATATCCCTACCACATGGGAAAAAACCATGGAGTTCTCCATTCAGCGCAACAGAGAAGTGTGGCAAGCGAACACAACTCATAATAAGTTAAGAGAAATGAAGTGGAAACCAGAAAACTCGAAGAGTTACCTCAAGGAAGACTCAATTAAGGGTGTCATAGGCCTTCTTGAAATCAACCTTTATGGCGTATTTGGGTTTATGCGGCTTATGGTGGAACCCAACAAAGAACTCTTGGGCTAGCAGAATATTGTCACTAATATGTCTCCCCTTAACAAAGGCATTTTGAGCAGGGCTAATAACATTAGGCATAACAGTAGCCAAACGGTTTGCAATAATCTTCATGATACACTTGTACACCATATTGCAACAAGCAATAGGTCTAAAGTCATTGACCATAGTTGCATTAGGGCACTTCGGCAGAAGAGTAAGGATGGTGTTGTTAAACTCCTTAAGGAGCTCGATCGAAGAAATCCAAAACTACCGAGGTAACCATTTGGCCTACAATGTCCCAGCAATGTTGAAAGAATTCCTCTCCAAAGCCATCAGGGCCCAATGCTTTTCTAGTTGCTAAGGAGAATAAGGAATCTCGAATCTCCACTTTCGACACAGATTTAGAAAGAAGTAGAATCTAACTATCATCTAGTGCACAAGGGATTACCGACCGAACATCCTGAATAGAAGGTAGGGTATTATGATTAGCAGCAACCAAGAGATCTCGAAAGTGAGAAACAACCAACTGCTGGATTAGGGGGGTTCCTACATCGTATTTCCAGCATCATCCCGAAGTGAAAGGATTCGATTTAGGAGGTCCCTCTTATTCACCAAGTGGTGGAAAAATTTGGTACTAAGGTCTCCTTCTTCCAGCCATTTAATTCTTGATTTCTGCTTATAAAAGCTTTCTTCCTATAGGCGTAAGTCCGAGAAGGTCTTGATGCACTCTCACTCTTTGGCCGCTAGATCCAAATTGAAAGGATCCAAGTGAAAAGCTTCCCGCATAGCATTTAGAGCCTCACGAGCTGATGCGGTTCTTGCGGAAATATCTGAATAAGACTCCTTGTTAAGGCTCTTGAGCTTAGCTTTAACAAGCTTCAATTTAACATAGAGGATAAACATGGTCGTACCTCTGACCAGAGTGTCCCAAGCTTGGCAAATTATCTAGTTAAAGGTCGGATGTTCGATCCAAAAGTTAAAGAACTTGAAAGGCTTCTTTGTCTTTGGAGTTGGGAAAATCTTTACAACCATAGGGGAATGGTCTGAAATTTCAGCCAGGAGGAACAAGGCCTCAGAGAATGAGAATACATTACTCCAACAAGGATTGATGAGGACTCTATCAATTTTTCTCTGCTTTCGATTTTCCTTGGAGGATGTAGCCCCCTAGAATCTAGAACCAGTATACCACAAGTCGTCAAGCTCAGCTTGTTGAAGGCAGTTTCCAAACTCATCGTATGACGGAAGCTAGGTGGAAAGGCTGCCAATCCTATCCGAAGGGAACCTTATGGCATTGAAATCGTCTGCAACTAGCCAAGGAGCATTGATCTGAGAAGAGCTAGTGCAAATAAGATCTTGCCACAAAGGGCGCCGATGCATGAAGATGTGCTCAGCATAAACCACGGAGAGATAAAAGGAATCACTAGTGGAAAGACATCTCAGATGTCCATGTATAACTTGGGGAGAGGAGGAAAGGGAGGTAAAATCAGCCAACATGGGATTCCAACCAATTCAAATCCTCCCTTTATCAGAGTGCTCATAGTTAGCAATCCAAATCCAACCCGGCACAAGGCCACTTGAAATAGAAGGGAATAGAGAAGGAGAAACCTTCGATTCCAAAATGCCAACACAACATAGTCTATTAACTCTAACGAGGTTCCTTATCTCCACCTATCTAACAGGACCAACTAGTCCTCTTATATTCCATATAGCTATATACATATATACAAGGAGGCAGAGGTACCTACTTTTTACCACGTTTTTTCTTCTTTGCCGTGGTCTTAGGTTTGGGACTCCCTATGGAGCTTTCACCTGGAGACGAAGGCAAAGGAACGCTTGGTTGCTGGACAGGGGATGTATGCATCGCCTGTACTGGTGGAGGATCAAGATCCTGGGGGGCAGAGGAAGTACCCAACAAGCTGTCTTCTTCAATAGAGTCAGTGACAAAAGCGTCAATATCTAATTCGTCCTCAGAAACTAAAGAAATAGCCACCCGCATTCTAGGGGCATTTAGGTTCACTGTTAAGGAAGTACCAGCAGCATGAAGAATGGGTAGACCGCCTTTAATAGGACTAGCCAAATTCCAAGGAGGATCTTAACCAACTAAAGGGATTGGATTGTCCCTAGTTGGCTCAATATGGTCATTAGGAGTAGGAGTAGAAGAACTAGCACGAGTGCCTTGCTTACCCCGAACCACCTGCCAACCTTCGTCCAGCCGAGTACACTGTTCATTAAAAACAAACCTAGCACCATCACTAGTAGAGGCCACTGGGAGAGAGGTACAAGGAGAGGAATTACGAGGAGGAGAAGTAGACTTCAGGGGATTGCAGACGTGTCCAAAAGAACAACATGAGGAGCATATTGAAGGTTTCCACTCATAAAGAACATCCACTCGGTGCGTGGTTCCCTCAATACCAATAGGAATCGAGTAAGGTAATTTATTCTCAGCATTGATTTCCACACATACCAGCACATAAGATAAGGTTCTAACATGTTCCGTGTGCAAGTCTACATACAAAGGGCAACCAATAGCACTAGCAATGGTGCTAATGCCCATGGATGACCATAGAGCAAAAGGAACATTCCTAAGACGAATCCAAACTGGGACAGTTTTATGGTTGTTCCTCTTTAGTTCTAACAATGGGTGCCATTGTTGAAGAACGAGAGGCACCTTAGCCACTGTGAAAGGCCCGCCATCTAGGATTTTCCTTCGAAATTCTTGGTTTGGCACATGGAAGAAATAAAAACCATCATCATTATTCCAGCAGTTGGGCACCCCAAGCGTGCTTCATTGCGATTTTAGTCATCTTGAATGGCAGTCTTTTACCAACATAGTAGCCCATTAGGCACTCTTTCCATTTAGGATCGCAGTCTTCAAGAACTTCAGTCAGAATACAAACAAATGGCTCGCCATCAACCATGTCCAGAGGCACATAAGTAAGGTCATAGCCTTTGGTAGCTGCCTTAGCTACATTGGCCCACGAATGGGCTTGCGCCTTAATGGCCTTAGGGTCTAACGGAGTAGTATGACCACAAGAGGGCTTCCATGACCTAGGAGGCTCAATCACGATTTTTCCAGAAGGACCAGCAACAGTATTTCCAACAGGCAAGCAAGTTCGTGCGGTCAAAGGTTGGGCTAAAGAGGCAACAGCCTTACCCCTATCCAAAGAAGGACGTGAACTCCTCCCACGACTGCGGCCCCTGTCACAAGTTTGATGGGCCTTACTTGAAGTAGCAAGCTTAGGATTGGACGAATCCATCCGCTCTTCAGCAAAGCCCAGAACAACAGAATAGGGAGACCAGAAAACTCTAATAAATAGAGAGTATTAATACTAGTAGGAGTCGAGCTTGCCAAAAGGCTTTAGAGGATTGAATGGGAGGAGGGAAGAGAGGAAAACCACCAAAACCTAGCTCTAGCACACAATTGAGCTACTCGCACTAGCAAAAACACAATTGTGAAATAGGGCGAAACAGGGGCTCCAAACAAATGGGCATCACAAATCAAAGAGATAGAGATATCCAAATTCCTTCGATGGAGGTAGAGAGGGTGGATGATAGAGAAGGACCGCTAAAACTCAGCTCCAACGAACTAGCCAAACGCCCGGAATCAACAGTAGCAACTGTACGTGAACAGTGAGTCAGTCGACCAGCTTGGGAGCATTTTGTGAACAGTGTTTTGTCCGTGTGCTTCTCTACTGATGTATTGGCTAGTGTTTTTTAGTATCTGGGAAACTAGATATTTGCTTAGTCTTATTATGGGACTAAGGGTGCAAAATAGATCCATTTGGAAGACATGCATTTTGTGAATTGTCAATATTAGACCTAACTCTACTTCTCATGAGCTGTTACTTCAAGAGGCCTTCCCAGATATGCCTTGTTCGTTTCACGTTGGCTTGAAATATCATCAATGTCAGTGATTTGTTAAAGCTGTGGGATGTAAAATACACTGGTAAGGGAGTGTGGGTGTGTTTAAGGTCTTGAGTGATTAGTGACTTCATTTTGCCATAACATATCGACTGTCTGATTGCATGGATGCTTTAGCTTTTGTTAATAAATGGAAGATGATACTACGATGTAAAATTTTAAATTAGGACTGAAAATTGGATTATCCAAATTGAAATTACTTTAATAATGAAAACTGAGTTTTTAATGGTATTGACTCTTGATTTCAACTGTAAAAAAAAACATTTATTTCCATTAGTTCATCCTATAATATTAGGAAGATTGAGTTCTATTAAAAAATTCAATAGTCCCTCAATGCGAAGCTTATATATGTTCACTAGTTTAAAAGTATAGATGGTCTCCATAATTATATTCTCGTTAATTTTTTTCCTAGATAATGCTTCTTGTTTTTGGTCAAATAGTATCCTTATTGCCACTTAAGTAATCAAACATGGAAATTGTCGCAATTTGTTCAATTCACTTTAAACTATGCGACAAATATTCTAAATAACGCAGCTCCTTCTCAAAGCTTCACGTTGATATATTATAAAAATCATGACCGGCACTTCTTTTACCTCAAAATCTATATTTTCTCAAACAAATTAAATAAAAATTGAAAAAATATATATGTTTTAAGGAACATAGTCATTATATCAATAAAAAAAATTGGTACAAATACCTTTGTTTAAAATATTCAGCAATATGAAATTCAAAATTCTTCTAAAATCTACGTCCATGAAATTAAATTTGATAATTGAAGTCACTGGCTTTTGTAAACGTAGTCAATGGCACATCAGACGGAAAAGTTATGTCCAGTCAAACCTTGGTCAAATTTGTAAAACAATTCACACGAAATTTTTTCCCAATTTGACTATCCGGGGCTTTCCACAAGTGTAATAATTGAGTCAACGGGACATCAGATGGAAATATCATACTCAGTCAAAATTTGGCCAAATTTGTGTAAAAATCACATGAAAAGTTTTCAAAAGTTTTTTCAATTTAATGAACGAAAACTGATAAACCCATCAAATGAGTAGGTCGGGTCGAAAATAGTCCATCCAACTCAAATTGACTTATTTATTTAGTTTTTATCCATTTTTTCGCAATATAAATTTAGCGGTCTTTATCCGATCCAAAACCAATTTTTATGCTTAAATTGTTGCAGGCAACTCCATAAATCAATTCCTCAAGTACTGGGGCAGCTCAGGGAACGGGTTTTGGACTGGGACATGGACATAAATTGTTGCAGGCAACTCCATAGGATCTTTTCCTATCCGATAAACAAACCCACAACCAAAACACAATGGCCAAGACCAACCCAAAACTCCACCACGCATTCGAGAGGTTTTGCAAGTGATGTACCTCTCTTGAACCCCAGTCTCGTCATCGACTCTGGCTCACTAGGCAAAATGCCGGGACTGGGCGCACTTCTTCTGGATGAGACCGAATCATCGAGCGAGTTCGTGTGGTGCAAGTCCCTGCAATGTGGAGCACGTCATGCACCAGCTTGTTTTTGCAAAGAGTTTTACGAGAAATTCAGCAAGGCTGCGAAAGAGCTCAAGCGAGAGAACTTGGAGGCCAACTCCTTCTTGAGGCCCTAGATTGTGACCGAACATGGCCATCTCAGTGGTCACCCCCTCGGCTTTGGGTTCGCCAATGTCCTCTTGCTCGCCACCTGAGTACGGTTCGACGGAGGCGTTGAAGTCGGTGCCAACTCACAGGTTCATTTTGGTCCTTACTGATTTTGCTCTGATTTGAACTTATTTGAGAAGAGATGATTATTGAAATTACCCCTTCTCTCATACTCGCAAGCATACGGCTTGATTCATCGTAGTCCAATGCAAAGTCAAAAGGTACGTTCTTCGTCCTCCTACGATTTCCTCAAAGATCATTGTCTCTTGTCTCGAAACTGTAGACAAGAGATCAGCCATGACATAACAGTCCTCCATTCCACGACAGAAGACGTATGTTTTTATCTTTACGTGTGCATCACATTGCCATGATGAACATTTATGGACTTCTCTTAATATGTTTGTGTAAAGACCTCATAAGATGTTTCCCAAGACTTTATCCGGAGGTCTTTTTCTGAGATTTTATGAAGCAAAATGAAAACATTTGCAAAATTATGTAGTTATAGTCTCCCTCGGCCTCTTTTTCGGTACCGAATTTCTATTTCAACACTTGAGCGATGTGTTGCTTCAGTTGCACAACATCTTTCTGCATGCCTAACTTTGAGCCTGGCTTGTTTCCTAGCGGAATGACCCCTTATAATGGAAGGTTTCTTCCTCTATGAAAGTTGCGTGCAATCGAGATGAAATTCCTCGCTTTCTCCCAGTCCCGTAGATTGTAATTTGCATCTAGAGGCATGAGGTACAATGCACCAACACAAAGGAAAGAGAAATGTCTCTAGACAATTTTTTTTCTTCTTTTTAGTGAAATAGGAGATTGTGGAAAGGATCAAATGTATTATACGGGCTTGAATGAGAAGATTAGATCGGGCAAAACGACTCACGAGCTGCGGGAGAAAGCATGAGTGCAAGCCGCGCGGGAGAGGGAGAGAGCGAGACTGCGAGAGAGATGAAAGGAATTAGGGTTCTTTATTAGAGGCAAGGGCTAAGGAGCATGAGAGCTAGAATTAGTAATTACAGAATTAGAGTTTTTAAAACATAAAAATTAATATGCACACACCAGTCCAGTCTAGGTGGGTGGTTTCATGTCTGGAACCAATTTGTTCTGGGTCTGGCGATCTTCAGTCCAATTTGGTATATTTGCATATCCTTATTTAGAACTGATTGAATAATTTTTTCGGTCTTCTACAAGTCACCGATTTTAGATTTTTCTAAGATCTTATTTTTTTACCACATGACATGAAAGTTAATTCATTCTTACCATGTGTAAAGATATTTATTTTCGTAACCTACCCATCAACGTTCACAATCAAAGAAGCTCTCTTCCAAGTATAAAAAAACAAAGAGAGACAGAGAGAGAAAGAGAGACAGGGAGAGGGAACAAAAAAAATCATCAATTGAATTTGGAAAACTAAACCCTTTACACTATGGATGCGTACATCAAGAGCAAAATCAAGAGAGAGAAAAGGAGAACAAAAAAAGGAGTTTGACTTCAATGTTGAGTCAAAGAGAGAGGAGGTTCAAGCGGAGCTCCGGAGGAACGACCCGGTGATTTCTCGGATGGGCTTGTCTGTGAACCGCATCAGGTTGTAGACCCAGGCCCCGGAAATTGCCCCGACTATTGGTGCCACGATGTAGATCCACAGCTTGTCGTAATGGTGAGACACTATCGCTGGACCCAAGCTCCTTGCCGGGTTCATTGATGCTCCCGTTATTGGTCTAACCACCATCAGATGAAAGAAAAAAAAATCACAAAATAATCATCACGAAATCCCTAATTTCTGCCAAATTCATACTTTGTGTCGTAGCAAAAGAAAGGTTGACAGCCAATTATTTGGAAAAATGATATCGGTTATTCAGATAACTTTCTTTTTAAATTGACGGTGGAAGAGTTACTTGAGAAAAGGTTGAGGATGGCGTTTTCGTTAAAGACGTACCTTTGATACTTAAATAATTATTTGGAACAGCAACATATTATAAGATAAAAGCCATATGTTATGAAATTGTTTATTTAAAAGATGTAGTCAATCACATACTATTCATCTTACTTGATTAAGGACGTAGCAAATTTTACATTTTTTACATTGTAAATATTCTTTTATTCTATTTGTTAGAATATCATAGCAAAAAGCTTCTTATTTTGTGCCCCCCAAAAATAGTAATTTTAATATCGAGACGGTTTACGCAATATAATAATTTAAATAATCATGGTCAAATAAGAAGAAGAAATCATTACCCTGCAAACAACACGTTGAGCAAGACGGTTGCACCGACAGCAAGACCGGCGAATTCTCCTATCTGCACCAATCGCAAAACATTAATTAACTAATATTAGCTTCGATTAATATTTAAAATGAATCTTTTTCCTCATTCAATAATGTCCCATTTGCTTAGGATGATGTTAAGGATGTCTATACTTTCCGAGTATCACCTCTTGCTCGTCAAAATCTTCTTCATATCCCTTGAAGAGCAACTATGTCCGACACGTTAACATGATTATTCGGCGAACTCCAGAAGCATACACGAATTTAGCATAATAAGTTTTACAGCACAATTAACAAAAGTATTACATCATCCTATGACACGACTCGATGTGATTATAAAATTCGAATATGGCACGTGAACACAATTGACCAGCCCTTGTAAGAACTTAGAAGTGGATCGACCCTTTTTCTCAGGATGGCCTAGCATTGCTGACAGGGGCCACAGTCCTCTAGCCTCTAGGTACTATGCGCAAAATGCATTAATTATTTTCCATGTCCATGAGAATTTCCCATAATTTCTAACTAATCTTATGCATTTTTTTATAAGATTTTCATATCCCGCCGCTTCTTGAAGGTAATTCAAAGAAAGAAGTTAGAACTCACTGCTCTATTATCAGTGCCAACGCCGGAGACGATGAACATGAGGTAAAAAGTGATGATGAACTCAAAGACGAACGCTTGCACATCCGAACCGGCCGGTTGTGTCCCCAGGAAATGATTGAGCTTTCCGGTGAAGAGCAACCGCAGCGTCCCGCACGCCAATGTCGATCCAATAACTTGTGCAGATATATAGGGAAGCACCTACACGCCAAGAACAAAATGCAGCCAAGAGGAAAGTTGAGCTTAGCAAAAACATAAAAAAGAATCCTCCATTAATTGCTTAAACTAATGCTTTTGCCGATCAAGATTTACATAGAAAAAATGAGATTGCAAACGAATGAACCCACAAGCGTCTATTCGACCAAAAAAAAAACCCACAAGCGATCTATGTAAATCTTTGATTGAAAAATTTGGATCCGTCAAGCTCTAAAACCGGTGGCTGCTTAGCATCATGTGATCAAAGCCAAGTTTTCCAGATAGGCCTATATCCGACAAGTGGAATTTGGATATATATATATATATATATTCTTTTTTTAGTTAAAAAGAGCGTTTTATATTCTACACATATGATTCAGTTGATTAAAAGGTCACCGGACGGTATTATTGGAAAATTTGTTGGACAAGATGAACAAAAATTGAACTGTCCGAATCGCGCAAACACTATTTAAGGAACTATTTAGCGGCTCTCCTTTTAGAAAGACCTTCCTTTTTTACTTTGTACTGGATAATAGAGAAAATACATAGAACAAAATTATATGGAAAACACAGCAAAGAAAGGAAGGAGGGGAGAGAATGTCTTGTTTCGGTATATATGTTGGATTGTACTTTGAGGTTTTATATTTAGGCAAATGAAAGAGGGGTTGGTATAAAACAAACTAACCAACCGGCTTGATATTTATACATCAAGCCCTTACAAAATTGTTGCACAAATCAATGCAAAATAATGTCTTTCATGATTGTCATAACAGTTGAAATAGCCAATAGATATTGATCCCAAATTGTTTTGCATTATGGTTCACCTATTTTAAAAGGAAGATAGACAAAAATAGTTAGGAGCTTGGACTTCCGAAGAGATATAGTCGCACCTGATTCCATGGAAACCTCCTGCAGGTGGCGAAAGCAATGGTGACGGCCGGGTTGAAATGGGCGCCGGAGATGTGCCCGACCGAGTACACCAACACCATCACCGCCAAACCCCACACCATCGATATCCCTGGAAGTGTCACCACCTTTTCGTTGTTCAAGTTCACCGCCACCGACCCGCAACCGGCGAATATCAAGAAGTACGTCCCAAAGACCTCCGCGATCAACTGCAACATTTTGAGAAATTTGGGATCAAACCTTTTCGTACCGAAAGTCCTAAATTCTCTGCATATTATTATAAGTTTGAGGAGTCTAACTGCCATGGCAGTGCAGTACACAATATTTGCACCTCAAAAGATTCTTGATGAGCATTTATATTTTAAGTGAACACGCGAAAAAGAAAGTAAAAAAAAAAAGGAGACGAGAAGGTAGGGTTTGGGGGGAAAAAAGAGTCTCCATTAGAACGAAAGTAACCTTTTGAATAAAGGGAAAAGAGAACATAGTGCATTTGATCTCTTGCTTGGTTCTGGAATTGTCTCTTATATCCAAGACAACTTCACTGTCTCCATTGCTCCCACTGGTCTGATCTGCCATTTTCTGCAAATTCACGGTAAGGAGGAAACGACTGCTCTTCAAGATTGACAAGAAGGGCAGAGAAATCGCTGGTATGTGTTCGAACCTTCTGGCCTTTGGAAAAAAGCAGGCCCTATTTATACTTGTACCTGAGAGAGATCGATGTGGATTAAGATTGTGTATGACAGCTTGGATTTCTAAAAGGATTTATCGCGCTTCTAAATTTGTTTTTCCTAACTAGAGATCTCAAGGAGATGCGACGTTGAAAATGGATGATGACCTGTGAATAGACGTGGCGCTGGAGGCTGATTCATCCCCCTCAAGCTGAAATAGAGTAAGGCACAAATTAGATTTATAATTTGGACAAATTCCTTGATCCGATGCCTATTTGTGGTTGGCATTATCGGTTTTGAGATTGGAACTTGATATGTTATTTGACCTATTTGGGTTAGACTATAATTGGCTGGTGTTTTTTAGTATCTAGGAAACTAGATATTTGCTTTGTCCTATACAATGTAAAATTTTAAAATAGGACTGAAAATTGGATTATCCAAATTGAAATTACTTCAATAATGAAAACTGAATTTTTAATGGTATTGACTCTTGATTTCAACTGTAAAAAAACATTTATTTCCATTAGTTCATCCTATAATATTAGGAAGATGGAGTTCTATTAAAAAATTCAATAGTCACTCAATGCGAAGCTTATAATATATATGTTCACTAGTTTAAAAGTATAGATGGTCTCCATAATTATAGTCTCGTTAATTTTTTTCCTAAATAATGCTTCTTTCTTTTGGTCAAATAGTATCCTTAATGCCACTTTTCAAGTAATCAAACATGGAAATTGTCGGTAGGGAAAAAAGCTGGTCGAGTAAGCTGGTGTCGGAAAATCCTCTCGATATGTAGAGCTCTATCTACCTCTAATGGTAGTTTCCATCAACCCTAACCCAATCCCTCTTAACAACCATCATCATCTCTATACACTACCTATCCCCAATTTCTTCCCCACCTCGTACCTTTGTTCCACCATTTCTTGTTTTCTTTCTCGTAGCGCAACACTGTCGCTTCTCCTTGACTTCAGTTTTATCGGACGACGATCAACCCCAAATCCGCAATTCCGGCCATCTCGTTCTCTTCCATTCTCGTATTTGGAGGGATTGCATGGCTTGATGTCTCCTTCATTTGGTTCAAAGGTGACTTCTCTCCAACTTTTATCGAGCTGGGTTTGTTCCATTCCTTGAATTGCCCTTGGGTGTGTGCCTACATGCATCTCGTTTTCGGTTCTGACATCAACGTACTTCAGAATAATTTTGGTTTGGCACAACTTGTATTTCGCCTATCAAATGGCTTCAAACGACCCGGATGGCTCGTTGCGATTGGCTGCTCTGTGTCAAAGACTAGGTCGACTCTGTTCCGAGCAGGAGATAGACATCTGGGAAGAGGAACCCCCACCTGAAAAATTGGAAGAATGCAGGTTAATGTTAATAGGGAAATTTCTCTCAAACCCCGCTATAAACTTGCAGGCTTTCCAAAGCACCTTAAAGCGAGCTTGGTGAACAGACCAAGTCGAGATTTCCCAGCGAGATATTGGCTTATACGTTGCAAATTCCAATCAGAGTCAGACAAACAGCGCGTTTTACAAGGTGGCCCCTGGCAGTTTTCAAGCCATCTAGTCATTTTTAAGTCTTGGATTCCAAATACGCCATTACAATGCTATGATTTCTCAAGTTGTGCTTTCCGGGTTCAAGTGTTTGGATTGCCATTGGAATGGAGAATTGAGCAAATGATTAGAAAGGCAGTCAATCACATCGGTAAGGTTTTAGAAGTTAAAGTTGATTCTAAAGAGGGCTCAGCCTTAAGGGCTGGCAGAGCAAGAATGGAATTAAATCTCCAAGAACCTTTAAAGACAGGGAAACTTATACGCATCAATGGCAAAACTCTGTGGCTAGATTTTCGATATGAACGTTTAAGTCACTTTTGTTATTCCTGTGGAAGACTAGGACACTACGCTACGTATTGTAAAGACTATCCATTTGAAGAAGCGAAGATAGACGGAAAAGACAAGATGGCCTATGGTCAATGGTTGCGTGCGGAGGTACAAGAGTATAGTCCCTACTGGCAGACTTTTTATAATCCGCCATCAACCACTGAGGATTTACAAGAGACAGTACCTAAAACCCCTCCTACTTTGCTACCGATTGTTCCTTTCAAGCCCCCACTAGTTGATGGTAACGCAAACCCCATGCCGAGACCAAGAAATTTGCACCTCCCTTCAGAACCTGAGAATCAGCGGCATTTCCATCAGAATGCTATGAAACAGGGGACTTCTCTATCATCTGATTTGATACCTGCATCAGCAAAAATGAAGGGAACTCAGCCTTAATAGATGGAAATACAACAGCAAAAAAAAACTGAAGAATACATGATTTGCTCCAAAATTTTTGGCAGCCAAAAAATAGAAATGGTATGCTCCCTATGAGATGCGGAACTTAACTTCAAAGGACTTTGATGGCACCTTTCTCATGGACACACCAGTTTTAACAGTGGAAGAAACGGGACATTGGGCTTTGGCAGCTGGCCCTCAACAGCCACCAAAAGACAAATGAAGCTGATTTGTTGGAACTGTCAAAGTTTGGGCAATCCCCTGACAGTTCAAGCCCTCAATGCCATTTTGGCCAAAGAAAAGCCCGATCTAGTCTTCTTACTAGAGACAAGAAATGATGAGTCAGTGATTTATCGATTACAACATCGTTTACATTTTCATAGTTCCTTCGTTCGAAACCTAGTGGGACTGGCAGGAGGACTAGTAGTTTTTTGGAATGAAAACTTGACTTTAAATATTATGAGATCCTCGGAGGACTACTTTGATATGGTTTGCCGTGATTTGATGGAGGACAGAACAATGCGAATTACCTGTCTTCATGCTCCCTCAAACTACCAATCTAGACAGCCACTATGGGACAAGCTTCGGGAAATCAGCATCCCAAACACATTACCCTGGTTATGTGCCGGCGATTTTAATGAGATTATCTACCCATGAGAAAAAGGTTGGGAAGCGACCAGCAGACTCATAACATCTATTCTCATTTCGTGCCGTCATAAATGATTGTTCTCTAATGGAGTTAGAAAGCAAAGGGTGCACATTTACCTGGATGAATAACCGAGAAGGGGACGAGTTAGTGAAGGAAAGGTCAGATCGGATTATGTGTTCCATGGATTGGCGTCTTATATATCCTGCGGATGAAGTATTGGCACTCCCGGCACTAGGGTCTGACCATTGTCCTATTCTTTTGAATACAATAGTAGAGTTTCGAAAACGAAAAAAGACTTTCATTTATGAAGCTTTTTGGAATCAAGATCAGCAATGCAAAGAGATCATCTATAACTCATGGAATTCAGCCCGGGTAAGCAATCCTAATCTTTTACATAAACTAAAGGCTGTCTCTACTGATTTAGCAAATTGGAGTAGATCAAAATTTCAAAACGGCCACCTTAGAGTGCCTCATTTACAAAATCAGCTTCAGCTTATCATAAACAGCCCACATAACAACAGCAACGATAGAGTGGTAGCATCTACTTTGCGTGATGAAATTAGGCGAATATGGCAACAAGAAGAACAGTTCTTGGCTATGCATTCTAGAATAAATTGGCTACGATGGGGCGACAAGAATACAAAGTTTTTTCACGACAGCACATTACAAAGAAGGCAAAGAAACAAAATCTGTATGTTATAAGACAATGATTAGAATTGGGTGAGGGACCCTGCAACCTTAAGGGAGATGACGTCTAGTTTCTTTTCCACTTTATATACTACAGCTGGTTATCGTGACTATGGCCCAATTTTAGATCAATGCCCTCAAGTCGTTTCTTCAAAAAATGAATGATAAGTTGATGACTTTAGTTACTGATGAGGAGGTCCGCCGGGCAACTTTCCAATTGAGGACAACAAAGGCCCCAAGTCCTGATGGTTTGAATCGGTTATTCTTTCAGATACACTGGGATATTATTAAGGATGATGTTGTTAAATCAGTGCGAGATTATTTTAGCTCATGTGTGATGCCTCACAATCTAAACAGGAACATCATTGCTTTGATCCCCAAAGTCAATCACCCAGAAAGACTTGATCAATATCGGCCAATAAGCCTTTGCACCTATGCCTATAAAATTATTTCAAAGGTCATCGCCAATCGACTAAAACCTTGGCTACCTAATCTGATCTCCATAGAACAGGCTGCATTTGTGAGTGACAGACAGCAGACAGATTCAAGACAATATAATGATTGTCCAGGAGGTGCTCCACCAATTTAAAGTAAGAAAGAGAAAGAGAAAGTTCAATGTACTTCTCAAGATCGACATGCAAAAGGCGTATGATAAATTTGAATGGGATTTCCTTCAAGATTATTTGCTTAAAATGGGGTTCCATCAAAGATGGGTTCAGTTGGTGATGCAATGCATCACAACAACTTCTTTTAGTGTTCGATTCAATGGCAATCAACTTGATTATTTTCAGCCATCAAAAGGTCTTCGACAAGGTGATCCACTCTCTCCATATATTTTTATCTTGATGGCAAATGTGTTATCAACCCTTATTAACCAAGCAGTGGACATGGGACATCTTAAAGGTATTAAATTTAATAGGTGGTGTCCAACTCTATCCCACTTTTTTTTTCGCTGATGATTCTGTTTTCTTCCTAGAAGCTATCATTAAGGAATGCCAAAACCTCGCTAATATCTTGAATCAGTATTGTGTGGCTACGAGACAGGTCATAAATAGAAAAAAATATGGATTGTTTTTCAGTAAACACTGCCCTTTGAGCCTTCAGGAAAACTTGGCTAGCGAATTCAGAATACCAATGTTACAGCGATACAATAAATATTTGGGAATTCCTTCAAACTGGGGTCGATCAAAGTGAGAGATGTTTTCTTGGATATTGGGGAGAGTTAATGCTAAGTTAGAGGGTTGGAAAGAAAAATTACTTTCAAAGAGTGAAAAGGAAATCCTACTTAAATCTGTTGTACAAGCTTTATCACAATATGTCATGTCGATCTTCAAGCTTCCCCTATCTCTTTGTAGATTAATAGAACAGAGAATTTCAGCATTTTGGTGGAGCAATGACAAGACTAAGGCAAGCATTCACTGGCAAAAATGGGCAATTCTAAAATCAAGCAAAGATAATGGAGGTATGGGATTTCGAGACCTTATTAATTTTAACAGGGCAATGCTTGGTAAGCAAGCTTGGCGTTTACTTCATAAACCTCAATCTATGTGGAGTCAACTATTTAAAGGGCTGTATTTCAAATCAAGCGATTTTCAGTCAGCTGAAAAAGGGACTCGTCGATCCTAGGGATGGCAGAGCCTTTTGATTGGGAGAGAAGCCATTCTTCCGAATGTCAGGTGGTTACCTATGGGAATAATAGGAGGACCAGCAGCACGAGAAGAACCAGTTTTGGTGGCCGATCTTATTGATCATATCTACCACACCTGGAACTCCCCTCTTATTAAACAACTTTTTGATGAACACGTCAGTGCAGAAATTCTTACAATTCCTGTTTGTCCTTTACATGCTACTGATCAGCTCGTCTGGACGGCCACTACTACTGGTCGTTATACAATTAAAAGTAATTACCATCGACTCACCAAAACAGTAACCACACCAACCAATCCACCTGCCTCGACTTCTCACCAAAACCCCAGAATTTTATGGCGAATAATATGGAATATGAAAACAGCACCCAAGGTTCGCACATTTCTATGGACAGCATGCCAAAATGCACTTGCAACCAAGGCCAACCTATTTCACAGACATATTACCCTTGATCCTATATGTAGTCTATGCAATCAAGACATGCCGAAAACTATAGAGCACCTGTTTTTCTTTTGTACATGGACCAGAGAAGTTTGGCGCCATCCTCATATCAATGTCCAGATCTCACCTCACTCGCTGCAGCGTCTTGATGCATGGGTAAAAGAAAGGGTAACAATTTCGAATCCCTTACCTGGATTGGAAACGATAGCCAATGTGTTATGGCAGATATGGTGTATGCGCAATAGCTACATATTCCGCCGTCAGTGACCAAATTCAAGCCTTGCTGTGGAGGACGCCATCACATAGACCCGGATCCATCAAATCTCCGACCCCAATCTTCACCGATCAGATCTAATTGTCCTCAGCCCTGCTCAGTTGTGGAGACCTCCTGATTATGGCATATTAAAATGCAACATTGACGAAGCTTTTCAACTTGGAAGTAATGAAGGCACCATGGCATGTGTTTGTTGAAATCATCAAGGAATACTTACCGATATTTTTACACGAAGATTCCTAGCTACTTCAGCTTTTCAAGCAGAGATTCAAGCGCTTATCTTGACACTTCATCATCTACTGCACCAAGGGCTTCACAAAGAGCATATGCTGATCGAATCAGATTGCCTCCGAATGATTGAAATCGTCACAGAATGGAGATCGCCACCGTGGGAAGAAAGAGCCCTGTTCGCTAAAGTCGACGGTTTATTGTCCCTTTACCCTAATCTCCACCTTCAACTGTAGACGGGAGGCTAATGGTGTAGCAGATTGGGTTGCGAAAGCCGACGGCAAATCTGAACCGGTCCACAATTGGAATGTATTTCCTCCTTTTATTTTGTAGGATCTCGTGTATGCAGATGCTATAGCATCTGGTTGTACTCTTTTCACTATATAAATACAACCTTTTATCGACCAAAAAAAAAAAAACATTGAAATTGTCGCAATTTGTTCAATTCACTTTAAACTATGGGACAAATATTCTAAATAACGCAGCTCCTTCTCAGAGCTTGACGTTGATATATTATAAAAATCATGACCGGCACTTCTTTTACCTCAAAATCTATATTATCTTAAACAAATTAAATAGAAATTGAAAAAAAAATTATGTTTTAAGGAACATAGTCATTATATCAATAAAAAAATTGGTACAAATACCTTTGTTTAAAATATTTAGTAAAATGAAATTCAAAATTCTTCTAAAATCTACGTCCATGAAATTAAATTTGATAATTGAAGTCACTGGCTTTTGTAAGCGAAGTCAAAGGCACATCAGACGGAAAAGTTATGTCCAGTCAAACCTTGGTCAAATTTGTAAAAAAATTCACACGAATATTTTTCCCAATTTGATTATCTGGGGCTTTCCACAAGTGTAATAATTGAGTCAACGGGACATCAAATGGAAATATCATACTCAGTCAAAATTTGGCCAAATTTGTGTAAAAATCACATGAAAAGTTTTCAAAACTTTTTTTAATTTAATGAACTGAAAATGATAGATAGACCCATCAAATGAGTAAGTCAGGTCAAAAATAATCCATCATACTCAAATTGACTTATTTATGTAGTTTTTATCCATTTTTCACAATATAAATTTAGTGGTGCATATCTGATCCGAAACCAATTTCTCTCCTTAAATTGTTGCGGGCAACTCCGTAGATCAATTCGTCAAGTACTGGGGTAGCTCGGGGAACGGGTTTTGGACTGGGACATGGACATAACTGTGAGGTGAATGGCGCTGGATTTTTCCCGAGTGACTAGTAATGCCCCTCCCTCTTCTTTGCTCTCGTAAATCGATTTGCTTCCAAGTATTGACCGGCCACGGTGATCATCCCCTTCAAAACTAACGCTAGAGGATCATTCCAGATCCGAGAAACAAACCCACAACCAAAACACAATGGCCAAAAACAACCCAAAACTCCACCACGCATTCGAGAGGTTTTGCAAGTGATGTAGCTCTCTTGAACCCCACTGACTAGTCATCGACTCTGGTTCACTAGGCAAAATGCCGGGACTGGGCGCACTTCTTCCAGATGAGACCGAGTCATCGAGCGAGTTCATGTGGTGCAAGTCCTGCAATCTGGAGCACGTCATGCACCAGCTTGTTTTTTGCAAAGAGTGCCTCGAGAAATTCAGCAAGGCTGCGAAAGAGCTCAAGCGAGAGAACTTGGAGGCCAACTCCTTCTTGAGGCCCTAGATTGTGACCGAACATGGCCATCTCAGTGGTCACCCCTTCGGCTTTGGGTTCACCAATGTCCTCTTGGTCGCCACCTGAGTACGGTTCGACGGAGTCGTTGAAGTCGATGCCAACTCACAGGTTCATTTTGGCAAGCATTGATTTTGCTTGGCTCATTGTGGTCCTTACTGATTTTGCTCTGATTTGAACTTATTTGAGAAGAGATGATTATTGAAATTACCCATCTCTCATACTCGCAAGCATACGGCTTGATTCATCGTAGTCCAATGCAAAGTCAAAAGGTACGTTCTTCGTCCTCCTACGATGTCCTCAAAGATCATTGTCTCTTGTCTCGAAACTGTAGACAAGAGATCAGCCACGACATAACAGTCCTCCATTCCACGACAGAAGATGTATGTTTTTATCTTTACGTGTGCATCACATTGCCAAGATGAACATTTATGGACTTCTCTTAATATGTTTGTGTAAAGACCTCATAAGATGTTTCCCAAGACTTTATCCGGAGGTCTTTTTCTGAGATTTTATGAAGCAAAATGAAAACATTTGCAAAATTATGTAGTTGTATTCTCCCTCGGCCTCTTTTTTAGTACCGAATTTCTATTTCTCTTTTTCGGTACCGAATTTCTATTTCAACACTTGAGCGATGTGTTGCTTCAGTTGCACAACATATTTCTGCATGCCTAACTTTGAGCCTAGCTTGTTTCCTAGCGGAATGACCCCTTAGAATGGAAGGTTTCTTCCTCTATGAAAGTTGCGTGCAATCGAGATGAAATTCCTCGCTTTCTCCCAATCCCGTAGATTGTAATTTGCATCTAGAGGCATGAGGTACAATGCACCAACACAAAGGAAAGAGAAATGTATCTAGACATTTTTTTTCTTCTTTTTAGTGAAATAGGAGATTGCGGAAAGGATGAAATGTATTATACGGGCTTGAATGAGAAAATTAGATCGGGCAAAACGACTCACGAGCTGCGGGAGAAAGCATGAGTGCAAGCCGCGAGAGAGAGGGAGAGAGCAAGACTGCGAGAGAGATGAAAGGAATTAGGGTTCTTTTAGAGAGGCAAGGGCTAAGGAGCGTGAGAGCTAGAATTAGTAATTACAGAATTAGAGTTTTTAAAACATAAAAATTAATATGCACACACCAGTCCAGTCTAGGTGGGTGATTTCATACCCGGAACCAATTTGTTCTGTTTCTAGCGATTTTCGGTCCAATTTGGTATATTTTCATATCCTTATTTAGAACTGATTGAATAATTTTTTCGGTCTTCTACAAGTCACCGATTTTAGATTCTTCTAAGATCTTATTTTTTTACCACATGACATGAAAGTTAATTCATTCTTACCATGTGCAAAGATATTTATTTTTGTAACCTACCCATCAACGTTCACAATCAAAGAAGCTCTCTTCCAAGTATAAAAAACAAGAGAGACAGAGAGAGAAAGAGAGACAGGGAGAGGGAACAAAACAAACCATCAATTGAATTTGGAAAACTAAACCCTTTACACTATGGATGCGTACATCAAGAACAAAATCAAGAGAGAGAAAAGGAGAACGAAAACAAAAAAAGGAGTTTGACTTCAATGTTGAGTCAAAGAGAGAAGGGGTTCAAGCGGAGCTCCGGAGGAACGACCCGGTGATTTCTCGGATGGGCTTGTCGGTGAACCGCATCAGGTTGTAGACCCATGCCCCGGAAATTGCCCCGACTATTGGTGCCACTATGTAGATCCACAGCTTGGCGTAATGATGAGACACTATCGCCGGACCCAAGCTCCTTGCCGGATTCATTGATGCTCCCGTTATTGGCCTAAACCACCATCAGATGAAAGAAAAATAATCATAAAATAATCATCACGGAATCCCTAATTTCTGCCCAAATTCATACTTTGTGTCGTAGAAAAAGAAAGGTTGACAGCCAATTATTCGGAAAAATGATACCCGTTATTCAGATAACTTTCTTTTTAAATTGACGGCGGAAGAGTTACTTGAGAAAAGGTTGAGGATGGCATTTTCGTTAAAGATGTACCTTTAATACTTAAATAATTATTTGGAACAGCAACATATTATAAGATAAAAGCCATATGTTATGAAATTGTTTATTTAAAAGATGTAGTCAATCACATACTATTCATCTTACTTGATTAAGGACGTAGCAAATTTTACATTTTTTACATTGTAAATATTCTTTTATTCTATTTGTTAGAATATCATAGCAAAAAGCTTCTTATTTTGTGCCCCCCAAAAATAGTAATTTTAATATCGAGACGGTTTACGCAATATAATAATTTAAATAATCATGGTCAAATAAGAAGAAGAAATCATTACCCTGCAAACAACACGTTGAGCAAGACGGTTGCACCGACAGCAAGACCGGCGAATTCTCCTATCTGCACCAATCGCAAAACATTAATTAACTAATATTAGCTTCGATTAATATTTAAAATGAATCTTTTTCCTCATTCAATAATGTCCCATTTGCTTAGGATGATGTTAAGGATGTCTATACTTTCCGAGTATCACCTCTTGCTCGTCAAAATCTTCTTCATATCCCTTGAAGAGCAACTATGTCCGACACGTTAACATGATTATTCGGCGAACTCCAGAAGCATACACGAATTTAGCATAATAAGTTTTACAGCACAACTAACAAAAGTATTACGTCTTCCTATGACACGAATCTCTATTGGATTATAAAATTCAAATGACACATGAACACAACTGACTAGCCTTGTAAGAACTTAGAAGTGGGTCGACCCTTTTTGTTAGGATAGCCTGGCATTGCTGGTAGGGGCCGCTGTCTTCTGGCCTCTAGGTACTATGTGCAAAATGCATTTATTATTTTCCATGTCGATGAGAATTTCACGTAATTTCTAACTAATCTTATCTGTTTTTATAAGATTTTCATATCTGGCCACTTCTTGAAGGGATTGTGCATTAAATTTTACTTGTCCAGGAATGTCCATTGAAATTTCCCCAATAAACAGCAGGTAATTCAAAGAAAGAAGTTAGAACTCACTGCTCTATTGTCCGTGCCAACGCCGGAGACGATGAACATGAGGTAAAAAGTGATGATGAACTCAAAGACGAACGCTTGCACATCCGAACCGGCCGGTTGTGTCCCCACGAAATGATTGAGCTTTCCGGTGAAGAGCAACCGCAGCGTCCCGCACGCCAATGTCGATCCAATAACTTGCGCCGTTATATAGGGAAGCACCTACACGCCAAGAACAAAATGCAGCCAAGAGGAAAGTTTAGCTTAGCAAAAAAAATTTAAAAAAAAATTCTCCGTTAATTGCTTAAACTAATGCTTTTGCCGATCAAGATTTAGAAAGGAAAAATGAGATTGCAAACGAATGAACCCACAAGAGATCTATATAAATCTTTGATTGAAAAAGTTGGATCCGTAAAGGTCTAAAATCGGTGGCTGCTTAGCATCATGTGATCAAACCCAAGTTTTCCATATAGGCCTATATCCGACAAGTGGAATTTGGATATATTACTTTTATATTTTTTTTTCTTTTTTTTTTAAGTTAAAAAGATGTTTTATATTCTACACATGTGACTCAGATTGATTAAAATAAATCAAACTGTCCGAATTGCGCAAACATTATTCAAGGAACTATTTAGCGGCTATCCTTTAAGAAAGACCTTCCTTTTACTTTGTACTTGATAATAGAGGAAATACATACAACAAAATTATATGGAAAACACAGCAAAGAAAGGAAGGAGGGGAGCGAATGTCTTGTTTCGGAATATATGTTGGATTGTAGTTTGAGGTTTTATATTTAGGCAAATGAAAGAGGGGTTGGTATAAAACAAACTAAACCAACCGGCTTGATATTTATAAATTAAGCCCTTACAAAATTGTAGCAAAAATCAATGCAAAATAATGTCTTTCATGATTGTCATAACAGTTGAAATATCCAATAGCTATTGATCTCAAATTGTTTTGCATTATGGTTCACCTATTTTAAAAGGAAGATAGACAAAAATAGTTAGGAGCTTGGACTTCCGAAGAGATATGGTCGCACCTGATTCCATGGAAACCTCCTGCAGGTTGCGAAAGCAATGGTGACGGCCGGGTTGAAATGGGCGCCGGAGATGTGCCCGACCGAGTACACCAACACCATCACCGCCAAACCCCACACCATCGATATCCCTGGAAGCGTCACCACCTTTTCGTTGTCCAAGTTCACCGCCACCGACCCGCAACCGGCGAATATCAAGAAGTACGTCCCAAAGACCTCCGCTATCAACTGCAACATTTTGAGAAATTTGGGATCAAACCTTTTCGTACCGAAAGTCCTAAATTCTCTGCATATTATTATAAGTTTGAGGAGTCTAAATGCCATGGCAGTGCAGTACACAATATGTGCACCTCAAAAAATTCTTGATGAACATTTATATTTTAAGTGAACACGCGAAAAAGAAAGTAAAAAATAAAAAAAGGAGACGAGAAGGTAAGGTTTGGGGGGGAAAAAGAGTCTCCATTAGAACGAAAGTAACCTTTTGAATAAAGGGAAAAGAGAACATCATGCATTTGATCTCTTGCTTGATTCTGGAATTGTCTCTTATTTCCAAGACAACTTCACCGTCTCCATTGCTCCCACTGGTCTGATCTGCCATTTTCTGCAAATTCAAGGTAAGGAGCAAACGGCAGCTTTTCAGGATTGACCAGAAGGGGAGAGAATTCGCCGGTATGCGTTCGAACCGTGTGGCATTTGAAAAGAAGCAGGCCCTATTTATACTTGTACCTGAGAGAGATCGATGTGGATTAAGATTGTGTATGACAGCTTGGATTTCTAAAAGGATTTATCGCGCTTCTAAATTTGTTTTTCCTAAGTAGAGACCTCAAAAAAATGCGACGTGGAAAAAGGATGATGACTTGTGAACAGACGTGGCACTGGAGATCGATTTATCCCCCTCAAGCTGAAATAGAGTAAGGCACAAATTAGATTTATAATTTGGGCAAATTCCTGGATCTGATGCTATTTGTGGTTGGCATTATCGGTTTTGAGATTGGAACTTGATATGTTATTTGACCTATCTTTGAATGTGAGTCAATCTTGGGTTAGACTATAATTGGCGGGTGTTTTTGAGTATCTAGGAAACTAGATATTTGCTTTGTCCTATTATGGGACTAAGGGGGCAAAATAGATTTATTTGTGTCACGCCCCAATTCTCAAACACGTGCCCATCCTTCACCTGGTCGATTAATAGCGATGTCCCAAGACGCATTACTGACCCTCTCATTACATATGTGCATGGGGAAGCATAAAATAGAATCCCTAGACAATAAAACAATGGGATATAATAGTAGAATTAAAAACTTGAAACCGGAAACACCCACACACTTATATACATTGCAATTCATTATGCAAATATATACAAGATCAACTACTAAGTCCGGTCTTACTCAAGCTTGTTTAACAACGAAATCTAAAGACAGGGGTGGGGTTTTAGTATTTCGCTGAGTCCTCATCTGGGTTCTCTTCCTGCTCGACAAACTCTCCTCCTTCCACGTTCCCGTTGGAGCCTATTGCAGCATACTCAGGTGATATTGGGCCTTCAAGATCGGGAGTCACAAGGTCAATCACCTCTCCACCTCTGGGTTCTGCAATGCCCTCTCCATACACTACTTCCAAAGCATACCTAGGCACCTCAATCCGACCATTTCTCGGTCATTTTAATTGAATCAATTCACGACATCAGATCAAAGTATTGATCAATCGACTTAATTGATTACATGTCAGTCGGACCATCTCTTGGTCATTCCCATCCATACTATATAATATTCCAAATAATATATAAATAGTCACCAAGCCATGTGCATTCCCTCAGGTGCTATTTTCGCCAAGACAACATACCAATCACCGATCCCGTACATTTGCTAAGGTGCCGTTTTCGCCAAGATGACGTACCAATCATTGACCCCATGTATTCACTAAGGCACCATTTTCGCCAAGACGACATATCGTTCACCGAGCCACGTGCATTCTCTAAAGTGCTATTTTTGCCAAGATGATATACTTAATCACTGAGCCAGGTAAGTCCATAAGTCACGTGCATTCTCTCTCTAGTGCCGTTTTCGCCAAGGTGATGTACTTAATCACCTAGCCACTTACTACCTAATTCTTCCTTAACTTTAACATACTCGATAACATCGTACCCGATTGGTCTTAGTCAAGAGTATATTCAGTTCACTCTCACAATTTTCTCCACTTTATAACCCATCAAAATATTACTGGCACTATATAATCATACTTGGCCATCTACCAATCAATTATTCAAATTTAACTCAAGTTAGGATTAATTCCTCAAATTGAATAACCAATTCAATTCAACACAACGTAGAACTTGTGACATCCCGATTTTTCTAACTCTATTTTCAGCTGATTGAGTCGGGCATTTCATCTGTGCATATAGTTCGTCTCTCTAAATTGGCCATTCATGAGAGAACTAGCCTATTGGACGAAGCAATTAAGGGATTTTAACGCGTCAAACTTGGGGACTGATCACCCTTAGGTCGGATGCAAGAAAATTTCCCTGAAAGCTACCCGGTAGGTTAGGCGTGCTGAAATCGCACCAGATTGAATTCAACCGTAAAAATTGGAATTGGATTTAGAAGTTGGAAGCATGGTTATGTCACACATCTTATTAGGATCATAGGATAATTTTTGTGGATTTTAATTGGATTTAGTTAGAAGAGAATTGAAAGGAAAATTGAAGAAATTGGACATACAAGGATTTGGACCCCGGCGGAAATGATATTGCACCCATTGAAGAATGTTGTGGGAGAGGAGATAGTGGAAGATGACATGGGATGATGTCATGGTGGGCCATTTAGTTGGATTAAAGAAAGAGGAAAAAGAAAAAAGAAAAAGGCCCCTCCTTCTCTCTCCTCCCTCTCTTCTTCCTCTCTCCCGTGCGACTCCTCCATGGGCACCTTCTTCTTCTTCTTCTTCTTCTTCTTCGGACGTTGCCAAAGTAGCAGCAACCGTCGCAGCCACCGCTGGAGTGAGATCCGCCGCCGCTCGTCGCCGCCGCCGGAGTCGTCGCCGTCCACACCCGCTCGCCCGCGCGACCGACTAGCTCACCGCTTCGCCTCAGCCCATTTCCCCAGCAGATCTGAGATCTCGTGCAGCAGCTGACCGGGACCAGCCGAGCTCGACGCCGCACGCCTGTCGCCGGAGCTCGCCGTCGCCGTGTGTCGTCCCGCACCCGCGCGCCCGTGCGTCGCCCCGCACGTGCCTCGCCTGGACCGCCGCCTCCGTCTGCCCCTGCTCGCGTATTTCAGGAGCTGCCGGAGCTCCCTCCGGCCACCGTGAGGCCTCGCCTGGCC
The DNA here is from genome assembly GCA_028830015.1 of Eucalyptus grandis x Eucalyptus urophylla. NCBI lineage: Eukaryota > Viridiplantae > Streptophyta > Magnoliopsida > Myrtales > Myrtaceae > Eucalyptus > Eucalyptus grandis x Eucalyptus urophylla. The sequence continues at coordinate 30,372,508 of CM054193.1, read as the reverse complement.
GCCGCCTCGCCCGTCCAAGCCCCGCCGGTCCTCCTCCGCCATTCCTCCGCCCGATCCGCCGCCGTGCAGCCCTTCTCGGCCCCAAATCAGAAGCGGAAAAAAATGGGTATTACAGCCCTTCGTGGGCCGTTTTGGCCGCCTTCCCGAGCCCGGATGCTCGGCCCGCTTTGAGGAAAGTCGATCCTCGCGTCGCCCTCGTCGTTTTGGTTCGCTCGGCTCGTTAATCCGATGAGTTTAACTCACTAAATCTTGATTAGACACTTAATGATGCCCTAAGTGTGCTTAGCCTAAATTAAGTAAGCTTAGTTGGTTAAATTAGTTTATTTGGTTGATGATTAGATTATGGTGTTTAATTAAGTTAAAGTGTGTTTAGTTTAAAGTTAAGTATGTTTATTTTTAATATAAAGCATTGATGTGACATAATAGGGTTTTAATTTTGAATTATTTAATTGCTTCGAAATTCTGGAAATTTATAATATTATATTAATTCCGAAATTATTAAATATTATTATTTTTTTTTTTTTAAAAATCAGAAAAATTATTTTTGACCCTGGTTGCTCAGAATTTCGTGCCGGTCGCTACGGTACATTCGGATTCTGAAATTGATGATTGGTTTTTATAAATCAAGTGTGGATGGTGAAAGATCGGGATATTATTATTTAATTAATTTTCGGAATAAATTTAATTATTAAATAAATTCCGAAAATTATTTTGGGACCCTAAATTCTCAGAATTTTGTGCCGATCGCTGCTGTGTATTCAGATTATAAATTTGATGGTTAGATATTACAAATTGAGTGATGATTTGTGCAATTGATTATTGAATTGTTGTGTGCTGGTTGAAAGACTTGGGTCGCAGTAGTGGCTAGGCCGACTGGATCCTTATTCTGCTAGAAATGCCATCAAGAGAATGACGTGGCTTGGTCGCAGTAGTGGCGAGACCGACTGAACCTTTATTTTTCTAGAAATGCTGTCGATAGAACGATGTGGCATGGTCGCAGTAGTGGCGAGACCGACTGGACCTTTATTTTTCTAGAAATGCTGTCGATAGAACGACGTGGCATGGTCGCAGTAGTGGCGAGACCGATTGGACCTTTATTTTTCTAGAAATGCTGTCGATAGAACGACGTGGCATGGTCGCAATAGTGGCGAGACCGACTGGACCTTTATTTTTCTAGAAATGCTGTCGATAGAACGACGTGGCATGGTCGCAGTAGTGGCGAGACCAACTGGACCTTTATTTTTCTAGAAATGCTGTCGATAGAACGACGTGGCATGGTCGCAGTAGTGGCGAGACCGACTGGACCTTTATTTTTCTAGAAAATGTTGTCGATAGAACGACGTGGCATGGTTGCAGTAGTGGCGAGACCGACTGGACCTTTATTCTTCTAGAAATGTTGTAATATTAGTAGATAGCCGATCGGCGAATAAGTTGTACTCTTGTGTGGCAGTGGATAATGATGACATGGAATGCTTGCTGTGATTGTGAAATTAAGTGAAATTGATTGTGTTCTGATGGCTTACATTCTTATCATTACTGGTGTTTGAGTGATATGAATTGTACTAAACTGCAGGAAGGCAAGAAGGCGAGGTAAGTCTTATGTGCTGTGTGGCTAGACCACTCTGGGGCGTATTTTCTTTCTAATAGGAGTTTAGGGGGTTGAACTTGCTGAGACGTTGTCTCAGTGGTTATTGAATAACCATTTCAGGTCCCTGGTGGACGGAGCGGCCAGATAGCTTTGGTTGGCCTTGAGGAGTTGCAGAGGTGAAGCCATAAGGATTGGAGAGCGTGTCCGATTTGTAGGTTGTAGGACAGTTCCTTTTTAAGAGCCGGTCTTTTGTAGACTTTTGGCTGTAGGCCTTCGTCTGTAACTCCGTTGGTTTGTGTAAGTGATTGGTTGTGAAATTGTTTCCTGCTTTTCTATCCCGTATTTTATAGTCGGGGGTTTTATAATACGTTTCGCTTGCGTAATAATAAATGAATGGGGTTGGCGACATTACCTGGGAATGTCCCATTTGCATGACCATAGTGGGATGTTGGCGTGCTCGATGAGTCATGGGATAGTTAGTAGGAAAGGCTTTTAATATGCTGATGCATGTGGTTGATAGTTGATTGGTAGTATGTTTGTGGGGTCACTTAAATTCTAACCTGGTGTTGGAATCGGAAAACAGGTGTCTATAAAGAGCCTGTAGGATGAGTGACCAGGAGTGGAGGACTCTTTGGAGAAGGTCGGTAGGACCTATACCTCGGGGTAGGATGCTGACAAGAGTTGGTACCCGAGGTAGAGCGCAGGCTTAGTCCAGCGTGTGCGTGAGAGTACCGCCATAGGCTGGTACTGAGAGTGTAGTAGTACCGAATGATCCTAGGTTTGTCGGGATTGTTCAGGTGCTAGTGTTCCTTGGAAGCTTGTTGGGCCAGTAAGTTCAGGACCGAGGCGTTGCTGTTGCCATTGTGTGTACCGCTGCCAGTGTTGTGACTGTTGTTGTTGCCGTGCCTGTTGAGGCCCAATCTAGAGTTGTGATCGAGGATCAAGCCTCCGTATCTAAGTGAGAGTTCAATTTTGACAAAGGCGGAAATCAATTGGGGAGAAAGGCCGATGTCAGAAGAAAGGTACCCTATTTCACCCAACTGGAAGAGTAGAATTGGAAAGTCAGTGCTCAACTCAATCGAGGTGTGTCGTGTCTGTAAGAAAAGACAGGGATCTGTTCCGTGCTGTAAGAGAGACATGACTTGTTACAAGGGTCGCCAGTACAGTTATTTGATCAAAGATTGTCCGTATAAGTAGATGGGATCATAGCTGTTCCTGTCACCGCCGTTGATAAGACAGAATAGAAGAAGCATGCTTCGGGACATTTAGTGGGATACTTGGAATGGACCTCAGTGCAATGATGGGTGCATGATGTCACTTGATGGGAGGTAGAGGACTCTCTGATTGTGTGCCGAGCTTGTGGAAATGAGGCTCAAGTCAGCCTAGTGTCAGAGTAAAAAGGGAGCATGATTTGAATATGGCCAGCACAGCTGTCATGTTGAGAGCTGTCTGCGAAAGTTCAGGTGAGCGTAAGCACTGTTACTGCAAATAGAACGCCACTAGGATGGCGAAAGGAATAATAAGGGATTGACTATGCATTAATCAAGGGAAGAATGTTTTGAGGTGTTTTATCAGAGTAGCGCAATAGGATTTTGAGTGAAGGTTTTTGGAGTTTCCATTGTTGTAATAAAGTAATAGGAAGATGAGTATTTGACTGTAGTTGTACCTAATGGGTTTGCTTATGTATGAATTGGAATTCATTTGTGAAAAGGTTTGGCTCGAGGAGCTTTATGCTATTTTGAATCATGGTAGTGAGGTAATTCAGCTTGTTGAGTTAGCGTGCGAAAGTTTTGAATCACTGAAGGTTGGAGAGGAACTTCAATCCTTGTTATTCGTCATTGAAGATGACCTAGTTATGGTTGTTGGTTACCGAATCTACATGGCAACTGAAGTGGATGCGTCAGTTGAGGGGCCGAATATGGAGAGCATAATCATGGTACAAAAGTTTTCTAAAGTATTTTCTGCAGAATTGCCAGGTTTGTTGTTGGAAAGAGAAATAGAGTTTGTGATTGAATTAACACCCGGAACAGAGCTAGTCCCTAAGGCTCCTTACCGGATGGTGTTACCCGAGTTAAAAGAACTGAAGGTGTAGATGCAGGAAGTGTTGGATAGGGGATTCATACTTCCCAGTGTATCACCTTAGGGAGCATTAGTTCTGTTCATGAAGAAGAAAGTTGGTTCGTTGTGTTTGTGTATCGATATTCCTCAAGATCGACTGGAGGTCAGGGTATCATCAATTGAGGATCAGGAAGAAAGACATACCGAAGTTAGCATCTTGCGCTCGATACAGTAGTTATGAGTTCACTGTAATGCTATGTGGTTTAATGGACACCCCAGCTGTTTGTTTGGGTCTGATGAGCAGAATGCTTAAGGACACTTGAATCAGTTGTGATCGTGTTCATTGAAGTTATCCTGGTGGGTTCGAAGAGTGCAGAGGAGCATGAGAGACATTTAGGGATGGTACTTTAGACCTTGAGGACTCTTCAATTCTATGCCAACTTTAGCAAGTGTGAGTTTTGGATGACTCGTGTTGCGCTCTTAGGTCACGTGATTTCAGGCAAAGAAATCTCCGTAGACCCCGTCCAAGATTGAAGCAGTGATCAGTTGGCCGATATTGACTGTAGTGATAGAGATCATAAGTTTCCTGGGTTTAGCAAAGTATTACAGACAGTTCGTATACGGGTTTTTCAGTGTTAGTATCGCCGTTGACAAGACTACCGAGGAAGTAAGAAAATTTCGTGTGGACAGGTAAGTGCGAGTGTAGTTTTCAAGAGCTCAAGCAAGAGCTAACTACCGCACCTGTGCTAACTATTCCATCTGGTCCAAGAGAGTTGAGATCTACAGTGACGCGTCGTTTGAAGGATTGGGTTGTGTGTTGATGCGGCATGATAGGGTTGTTGCATACGCGTCCCGTTAGTGGAGACCTTAGGAGTTGAATATGAGATGGCGTCGCTGGATGGAATTCATTAAGGATTACGATTATGATATTTTGTATCACTCTGGAAATGTGAGCAAAGTTACAGATGCGCTGAGTTGAGAGTCCTTAGTTGCACAGTTGGTACTCAAGGATTGGGTCTTATTTGAGAAAGTTCGAAATTCAGTTTTCAAATCTAATGTGACATCCAGATTTTCGGATCCTAATTTCGACTGGATAATAGGGCCGCTTTTGTTCGGTTGAAGCCAAGGATTGTGAAATTGGGATGCAAGTGAGGCTACATTGGTAAGGAAAAATACCAATTGGAATGACGAGGTATTGAATGAAATTATGGGAGTCAATTTGATTTAATTCAAGAGAAATTAAGGCCCAATTGGAAAGAAAACCTAGCAAAATTCGAATGCCTAATGGACTATGTATTTTGAACTACCTAAAGGCTTCTAGAAGGGGCAATTTTGTCTAGAAAAGGTGGGTAGTGGACAGCTGGTGGTGGGCCATGAGAGAGAGTGAGAGAACCGGTTCCTTCTCCCCTTCTCTTCTCCTCTCTCGTGACCGACTCTCTCTCCCCCATCTCTCCTTGCTGCACGAAGAACCAGCAAACCGAAGAAGACCTCAACAACTGCTGAAGATCTACTGAAGTCAGAATCGTCGCCGCCGTCGCAGCGAGCAGCTGGAGTCGGAGTCATCACCGCTGCACGCCGCCGTTGCTCCGCCTCCCTCTTTCCCTTCTGCTGCCGGTCGACCAGCCCCTTTCTCCCTCTTGTTTATGCTTTTCAAACCCAGAAACCGTAGAGGAGAAACAGCACGTCTCCTGGAGCCGTCGCACGCCGCCGTTCACTGCCGAGCTGCCGTCCTCCCGCGCCGCTGCTGGCCGTGTGCCGTTGGCCTCTGCTCGTGCGCCCGGGGAGCTGTTCGACCAGCTCAGGCTGCGGATCGGCCACCTACGGCCGCCGCTCGACCACCTCCGGCCACCGTCAACCTCGCCGAAGCTCCGCCTCGCCCTCAGCCGCCCTTGGCCGCCTCAACCAGCCCTGAATCAGCCCCGACCAACAGTGATCAGAGAAGTCAGAAAATGGGTTTGCAGTGAGGTTTTGGCCCGTTTTGGCCGCCTTCCCGAGCCCGGATGCTCGGCCCGCTTTGAGGAAAGTCGATCCTCGCGTGGAGCCCGTCGTTTTGAGTGAGTTTTACTCACTAATGCCTTCTTAGTGCGCTAATTATACTTAAAGGTTGATTAGTGTTAATTAAGTGTAATTAGGTTGTTAGATTATAATTGATTAGTGATTATTAGTTAATTACATTGCATGTTAGTTGTTTGGTTAGTGTAATTAGATAGAGAATTGCATGTAGTATTTATTGGATGCTTCTTGGGATTTTTCCCGTCCCTTATCGGGTGTTAATTAGGCGATTCGGGCCTAAGTGGAATTTTTATGAATTAAATATTAATTTTCGAAATTAATTATTTAATTATTTATTTCCCGGAAATTCAACTGGGATGGCCAGTGACCGGGATTTTATGCTGATGATCATGGCGCAGTCCGTTTATTTAATTGAGCTTTATATTGTGCTAAATTGAATTTATTGTATTTATTTATTTAATATTCGAAATTAATTATTTAATTAATTATTTTCCGGAAATTCAACCGGGATGGCCGGTGACCGGAATTTTGTGCTGATTGTCGTGGTGCAGTCCGTTTATTTATTTGAACTCCACGTTGTGCTTAATTAAATTGATTGTGCAATTTATGGAGTTAATTCCTTAATTGATTGAATTTGAGTGGAATTGAATTAATTGTGAACTTTGAGGATTTGTCCTTAATTGTTTGTTATTGAGCATTTGATTGGTAATGGCCGAGCATGGGTATATAGCGCCAGTACGTCGATGGGCTATATAGTAGGAAGAATGGTGAGAGCTAACTGAGAATATTATTGGCTGAGACCAATCAGGCACGATGTTATTGGACACACGTGGTTCGGTGATTGGAAGTATCACTGGTGAAAACGGCGCCTTAAAGAACGCACGTGAATCAGGCACGATATTATTGGATATACGTGGTTCGGTGATTAGAAGTATCACTGGCGAAAACGGCGCCTTAAAGAACGCACGTAAATGACTTATAGACAAACGTGGTTCGGTGGTTATGGGAATATCACTGGTGAAAACGGCGCCTTAAAGAACGCACGATGTTGTCTATAGCCGATGTCACCTTGGCGAAAACGGCGCCCTTGAAAGGACACGTGGTTCGGTGATCAAGGTTATCACTGGTGAAAACGGCGCCTTAAAGAACGCACGGTGTCGGTGATCGGTATGTCATTGGCGAAAACGACGCCCGAGAAACACATGTGATTTGGTGAAGGAGTCTACCATTAGGGAATTATGGTATGAGTGGGGATGACCTAGAAATGATCCGAATGACATGTAATCGACTAGGTCGATTGATCATTGTTTTGATATGATGTTGTGAATTGATTGATTGAATGGGAATGACCGTGAGTGGTCTTATTGACGTGTGATCGACTAGGTCGATTGATCGATGATTCGATCTAAGCGTGATTTGATGTGATTCATTGCCTTGATCTGCTGTTGTGAATTGATTGATTGAATAGAAATGACCATGAGTGGTCTTGTTGACATGGAATCGACTAGGTCGATTTGATCGATGCTTCGATCTGTGCTGTTATTGCTTGGGTGCCTATTGAATTGTGCTAATATGCAGGTGGAATCTGAGGCCAAGGTAAGTCCTCTGACTCATGTTGTGCATAGGCAGCCCTAAGGTGTATTAGTTTACTAATCGGGTCTTAGGAAGTAGAACTTGCTAAGACGTGGTCTCAGTGGTTATTGAATAACCATTTCAGGACCTGGATGAGGAGCCTAAGGAGCATGAATCTGACGAGGAGATCCTTGTTGAGGAACCCGAAGAGGAGTACGTGGAGGAGGACCCCGAGTATGACATCGAGTACGACCCGGATGAGGACCGAAATCCTATCCTGTCTTGTCAGACCTTGTTTGCATGTAAAAAGTTGTAGTTGTGAATTTCAGTGAGAAAAATGTATGGCCTGCTTTTCTATCCCATTGCTTTATTGTCTGGGGATTTATAACTGCTTCCGCATGTGCTATTAAAAATGAAAGGGTCGGCGATACATAGTCCTGGGATATCGCATTTTTTTAAATCGACCAAAAGTAAGGGATGTGTGCGTGCCTGAGGGTCGGGGCGTGACATCTAAGGTATGCCACCTTTTGAATCTTATAACTACCCTCAGAATTGAGCGGAGAGTACAGATCAGAATCAAATCGCTTCAATGGACAGATTCAGAAATTCAGAAGATTCTATAAGAGAATGCAAATGAGAGAGAGGTTGATTTTCAGACTTCTTAAGACAGAACGCTAAGGTTCTGAGGACGATTGTGTGTAATTGACGATTCAGAAATTAAAGAAGAAATATTATGGGAAACTCATCATAGCAACTTCAGTGTTGTCCAGACAGTACGAAGATGAGTCAGAATCTACATCATCGGGATTGGTAGATCGGTATGAAGATAGATATCGTCGAATAAGTTGTAAATGTTGGATGTATCAATAAGTGAGAATTTGGTGATGTAAGCTAAGGAAGCTTTTGCAAGCACTTGAGAGAGTCATGTGTGAGAATGGAAGTATAGCATAATGGAATGTTATGACGGGCTTATTAAGGAGTCGGGAAGAGTATTGATTCCTTTTGGGGTTGTGGTCGACAGATGAACAGAGTCGACTCACCTTAATGCAGCATGAAAAGATCTCGATTAGAATAGGTATATCGAAGTGTGGGTATATCATATAAATCATTTGCATGAAGTGCCGGGGATGAATTGTATTTCAAATCTAGATAAGATGTTCCAAGTTGGCAAAGCTTTCAGATAGTTCTTTCTTAAGCAGTGCATAGTAGAGAGTGCGGAATTTCGATTGCTGAGATGAAGTCAGGGAAAGAAAGATCAGGCCAAGGTCAGTACAGTAGTCAGTGATTGCAGTTGCCGAGATCAATGTCAGAGTTATATCAGATATTGACCAGAGGTTCCCAGTTTCAGTAGATTAGTCAGATAGTTTCTTTTTAATCAGTGCAGAGTAGAGTGTACAAGACTTTAGTCAGTTGAGATGAGATCAGAGATTAGAAAATCGCAAGTTCGGAGTTGGTTCAGAAATCAGTGATTCAATTGCAATTATCAAAGACGGTTTAGAGACTGCTCAGAATCGCTAGTTAGCTTCGCAGATTTTGTGTTGAAGGTCTTTAAAATTTTAAGTGAGCAAGTGTTTAGTATTTTAGAGTCCGAAGTGGTTTGGGCAAGATAGCAGTGATCTAGCAGCATTGATACAAAAGGAGCGACCAGAGAAATAGAAGATTATATGAGACGGCTATACCCCCACCTTTTGGTTTCAGGATTGATAAAGGTTTAAATTTCGAGGACGAAATTTTTATAAGAGGGGAAGAGTTGTGACATCCCGATTTTTCTAACTCTATTTTCAGCTGATTGAGTCGGGCATTTCATCTGTGCATATAGTTCGTCTCTCTAAATTGGCCATTCATGAGAGAACTAGCCTATTGGACGAAGCAATTAAGGGATTTTAACGCGTCAAACTTGGGGACTGATCACCCTTAGGTCGGATGCAAGAAAATTTCCCTGAAAGCTACCCGGTAGGTTAGGCGTGCTGAAATCGCACCAGATTGAATTCAACCGTAAAAATTGGGATTGGATTTAGAAGTTGGAAGCATGGTTATGTCACACATCTTATTAGGATCATAGGATAATTTTTGTGGATTTTAATTGGATTTAGTTAGAAGAGAATTGAAAGGAAAATTGAAGAAATTGGACATACAAGGATTTGGACCCCGGCGGAAATGATATTGCACCCATTGAAGAATGTTGTGGGAGAGGAGATAGTGGAAGATGACATGGGATGATGTCATGGTGGGCCATTTAGTTGGATTAAAGAAAGAGGAAAAAGAAAAAAGAAAAGGGCCCCCTCCTTCTCTCTCCTCCCTCTCTTCTTCCTCTCTCCCGTGCGACTCCTCCATGGGCACCTTCTTCTTCTTCTTCTTCTTCTTCTTCTTCTTCGGACGTTGCCAGAGTAGCAGCAACCGTCGCAGCCACCGCTGGAGCGAGATCCGCCGCCGCTCGTCGCCGCCGCCGGAGTCGTCGCCGTCCACGCCCGCTCGCCCGCGCGACCGACTAGCTCACCGCTTCGCCTCAACCCATTTCCCCAGCAGATCTGAGATCTCGTGCAGCAGCTAACCGGGACCAGCCAAGCTCGACGCCGCACGCCTGTCGCCGGAGCTCGCCGTCGCCGTGTGTCGTCCCGCACCCGCGCGCCCGTGCGTCGCCCCGCACGCGCCTCGCCTGGACCGCCGCCTCCGTCTGCCCCTGCTCGCGTATTTCAGGAGCTGCCGGAGCTCCCTCCGGCCACCGTGAGGCCTCGCCTGGCCGCCGCCTCGCCCGTCCAAGCCCCGCCGGTCCTCCTCCGCCATTCCTCCGCCCGATCCGCCGCCGTGCAGCCCTTCTCGGCCCCAAATCAGAAGCGGAAAAAAATGGGTATTACAGCCCTTCGTGGGCCGTTTTGGCCGCCTTCCCGAGCCCGGATGCTCGGCCCGCTTTGAGGAAAGTCGATCCTCGCGTCGCCCTCGTCGTTTTGGTTCGCTCGGCTCGTTAATCTGGTGAGTTTAACTCACTAAATCTTGATTAGACGGTTAATGATGCCCTAAGTGTGCTTAGCCTAAATTAAGTAAGCTTAGTTGGTTAAATTAGTTTATTTGGTTGATGATTAGATTATGGTGTTTAATTAAGTTAAAGTGTGTTTAGTTTAAAGTTAAGTATGTTTATTTTTAATATAAAGCATTGATGTGACATAATAGGGTTTTAATTTTGAATTATTTAATTGCTTCGAAATTCTGGAAATTTATAATATTATATTAATTCCGAAATTATTAAATATTATTTTTTTTAAAAAAAAAATCAGAAAAATTATTTTTGACCCCGGTTGCTCAGAATTTCGTGCCGGTCGCTATGGTACATTCGGATTCTGAAATTGATGATTGGCTTTTATAAATCAAGTGTGGATGGTGAAAGATAGGGATATTATTATTTAATTAATTTTCGGAATAAATTTAATTATTAAATAAATTCACACAACAATTCATAATCAATTGCACAAATCATCACTCAATTTGTAATATCTAACCATCAAATTCATAATCTGAATACACAGCAGCGATCGGCACAAAATTCTGAGAATTTAGGGTCCCAAAATAATTTTCGGAATTTATTTTATTGATTATTGAATTGTTGTGTGCTGGTTGAAAGACTCGGGTAGCAGTAGTGGCTAGGCCGACTGGATCCTTATTCTGCTAGAAATGCCGTCAAGAGAATGACGTGGCTTGGTCGCAGTAGTGGCGAGACCGACTGGACCTTTATTTTTCTAGAAATGCTGTCGATAGAACGACGTGGCATGGTCGCAGTAGTGGCGAGACCGACTGGACCTTTATTTTTCTAGAAATGATGTCGATACAACGACGTGGCATGGTCGCAGTAGTGGCGAGACCGACTGGACCTTTATTTTTCTAGAAATGCTGTCGATAGAACGACGTGGCATGGTCGCAGTAGTGGCGAGACCGACTGGACCTTTATTTTTCTAGAAATGCTGTCGATAGAACAACGTGGCATGGTCGCAGTAGTGGCAAGACCGACTGGACCTTTATTTTTCTAGAAATGCTGTCGATAGAACGACGTGGCATGGTCGCAGTAGTGGCGAGACCGACTGGACCTTTATTTTTCTAGAAAATGCTGTCGATAGAACGACGTGGCATGGTTGCAGTAGTGGCGAGACCGACTGGACCTTTATTCTTCTAGAAATGTTGTAATATTAGTAGATAGCCGGCCGGCGAATAAGCTGTACTCTTGTGTGGAAGTGGATAATGATGACATGGAATGCTTGCTGTGATTGTGAAATTAAGTGAAATTGATTGTGTTCTGATGGCTTACATTCTTATCATTACTGGTGTTTGAGTGATATGAATTGTACTAACCTGCAGGAAGGCAAGAAGGCGAGGTAAGTCTTATGTGCTATGTGGCTAGACCACTCTGGGGCGTATTTTCTTTCTAATAGGGGTTTAGGGGGTTGAACTTGCTGAGACGTTGTCTCAGTGGTTATTGAATAACCATTTCAGGTCCCTGGTGGACGGAGCGGCCAGATAGCTTTGGTTGGCCTTGAGGAGTTGCAGAGGTGAAGCCATAAGGATTGGGGAGCGTGTCCGATTTGTAGGTTGTAGGACAGTTCCTTTTTAAGAGCCGGTCTTTTGTAGACTTTTGGCTGTAGGCCTTCGTCTGTAACTCCGTTGGTTTGTGTAAGTGATTGGTTGTGAAATTGTTTCCTGCTTTTCTATCTCGTATTTTATAGTCGGGGGTTTTATAATACGTTCCGCTTGCGTAATAATAAATGAATGGGGTTGGCGACATTACCTGGGAATGTCCCATTTGCATGACCATAGTGGGATGTTGTCGCGCTCGAGGTTCGGGGCGTGACAGAACTCAAATTAATAAATGGACTGCACCATGACAATCAGCATAAAATTTCGGTTGTCGGCTATCCTAGCCTAATTTCCGAAAAATAATTAATTAATTAATTAATTAATTATAAAGATTAATCAATAATTACAATAAATCTAATTTAGGCTCGTATGCCTAATTGGAGCCCGAGACAGGTCAGGAAAAATCCCGAGAGACATTCAATAAAGACTATAGCACTTCTACTCCTTAATGACTATGTCTAACCACCTAACATGCATTATGATTCACTAGTAATCACTAATCTACTATAATCTAACCACCTAATCCTACTTAATTAACACTAATCAACCCTTAAGCATCATTAGCAAACTAAGCGAGGATTAGTGAACTAAACTCACCCATTTTACAATCCGCTCAGATTGAAACGTTGGGAATGCCGCGGGGGACGTTTAACTCCAAAGCGGGCCTAGGATTCAGGGCCTGGAACACTCACAAAATGGGCCTAGAAGCTTGCTGAAAACCCACAAGAAAAGTTGCCGATCCTGGCTGCAAATGGAAGGAAATCAGCTTAGCTTGGTGCGGTGAGGCTCGGGAATGAGAGAATAGGCCAAACCGAGCCTAGAGGGAGGTTTACCAATGAAGAAACGGCCAAGAACGAACTCTAAATGGGCCTGTTGGACAGTGGGATGGTTGGATGGCGCGGCTAAAGGTGGAGAGGGCAGGCAATGCTCACGGACAGCGCGCGTGAGGTGGCGGCATTAAGGTGGTTGCTCCAATTGCTGACCTCCTCCTCTGCTGCTACTAGTCGCACAAATGAAGGGAAGGAGGAAGTGTGGCCGGCCAAAAAGAATAAAGGAAGAGAAGATAAGAGAGAGGGGAGACAAGGGCCCCATTGGCCTTGTTTTTCCAATGGTTTGTCCCCCTCCAAGCTTGCCCAAGAAGCTAGCAATTCATGGTTGAGATTGAGCTACACAAACACTCCATACAACCTCTCAAATGGTCCATTTGACTAGGGAAAAAGGGAGAGCTACGAATTTAGCTTCCATTGGCTTCAATTGACCACTTATTTCTCTTCAATTCAACTTCAATTGATCCTCATAATTTCAATTGGTACTTCAATTATCAAATTGATAATTTTCCTCATCTAATAAACCATTTTGCATCTCAAATGTGCGACTAAAACCAATCCCAAGCCTTTTTTGCACAAAACGGTCATAAACCAACTTTTTCCCAAAAAGTCTCAATTATCAAAAAAATCTTCTGAGACTGAGTCGTGGGTCATAGAATTTATTGTGACATGAAAGAATCTTCAATTTCTAAAATCGGACTCAAATCGGCGGTTAATATTCAATCGACATGTTTTTAGCGTGACTTAGGTTACCGAGTAGTTTTCAAAACTTTTTAGGGCAAATGACATGTGGTCGATTTTCTTCGAATCACAATGAACCCACTAGATACATTGGCGACTCTTGGTTGTCGTGAAAATCTCGAGAATTCAAATACGGACACGAGGTATCAAAACGATAGAGAAATCAGTCTAGTGTCGGTTGTTGAGAATTTTCCAATTTAGTGGTGTCACCCACGATTAGCCACACATCTCTGTCGAACCGACCTATCTCTGATCTCTAAACAAATTTACATCTGTGCCGTAATGATCTCAGCAGATGAACACGATTGAGCAGCCAATTCCTGGTCAAATTCTCAAGTCTATTTGCCTTAAAATCCTTAATGGCTTCTCCAAATAGTCTAGTTATCTCGAGAGTGATCAGCTTTGAGAACAGCCCTGTAGACACGTCAATGAAAAGCCCAATTTATTTAGTAGAAAACAGGGTTGAAAATCTAGGATGTCACAACTCTTCCCCTCTTATAAAAATTTCGTCCTTGAAATTTAAACCTTTACCAATCCTTAAACAAAAAGATGAGGGTATCGTCGGCTCATCTAGTCTCACTTTCCTCGGTTACTTCTTCAATCCTGTGGCGTTGTCAGACCACTTTGAACAAGGGGACTCTCTTGGTTCACCGAATTCGATCTTTCCAAGTCACGATCTGAATCGGGCTTTCTAAGTACGACACTTTGTCATCCACGTCTAATTCTTCAAAATTTAGCACGTGGGTCGGGTTAGGTTCATATGTCCTCAACCTTGACACATGAAAGACGTCATCGACTTGTGCCTACCTCGGCGACAACGCAAGACGATAGGTTAGGATTTTGATTCTTTTCAGAATTTCAAAGGAACCTACGTACCTCGGTTTTAATTTTTCTCCTCCTTGCTGAGGCGCAAGATATCCCTCATTGGCGACACCTTTAGAAAGATATAATAACCATTTTGGAACTCTAAGGGCCTTCAATGCCTAACGATACAACTCTTCTGGCGGCTTTAAGCAGTCCTTAATCTGATTCTGATCACGGCAACTGCAATAATTGACTGCTGAACTGACTCTAGGCCTATGATCTTTCTTTCTCTGGCTTTATCTCCGTAACTGAAGTTTTGCACACTCTATTATGCAAGTTTCAATAGGAACCATCTTATCTAGATTTGATATAGATCCGTCACTAACATTCCATGTAGACAAACTATCTGGCGCACATACAACTTTGCATGTCTGCCTAAGCCCAGATCCTTTCGTACTATCAAGAAGTGAACCAACTTCGTCAATTTATCGACCACGACCCCAAATGGAATTATTACCCTTCTGACTCATCGGTAAGCCTGTCACAAAATCTAATGTGACGTACATCCATTCCCAATCGGAAATCTCGAGAGGTTGTAAAAGTCTTCTCGGTTTGCATTAATAAACTTCCACTTACTGACACATCTAACACTCGTAACCTGTCCGATGACATCATTCTTTATAGCGGCCTACTAACCGGGTTGACACCGATTCCAACCTACTTTGTACAGTCGAGTCAAATACTGCAATACTATAGTGAAATTCCTAACAGGGTCTTCTCCTCAAGTTCTGTACTCTTTGACATCTATCATCACCCACGATACTTCGACATTCCATCTTCCGAAATTTAAAAGTCAATCTTTCCCTTACCGGTATTCTCTTGTAGGATTTTTGAACATTTCGATCTGTCAACCGAAACGTCTTAATCCTAAACTAGACTTCCGGTTCAATTATGAAGGTGGCCATAAAATTCGAAAGGTGGCCTATTTCAAATTTGAAAATCGAATCTCGAGCTCTCTTGAGTACATTCCACTTTTTGTTCGCCATCTGTGCAACTGAAGATCTCTAACTCAGTGCACTTGCGATTTAATTCGTCTTTCCAGGGCGATACAAAACATCACAATCACAATTCTTCCAAAATTCTAACTCATAACACTGTCTCATATTCAACTCTTTCTGAGAAAATAAAAACTTTGAGACTTTAGCGTTCAACAAAGATCTGGAGTCTTTCTCCACACAAGTAACATCTTCAAATTTTTTAGAGCAAAAATTATTGCTGCGAGTTCCAAGTTACGTGCCAAGTAATTGAACTCATGGAGTATCAACTGATGGGACGCGTATGTAACACTCTACCACTATAAATTCCACATCCTCCAAAACATAAGAAATGGTCAACACAAGTGTGGTAGTCAACTTCTACTTAAGCTCTTAGGAATTATCCTCACACTTGTCTGTTCATATGAACTTCTCTCCTTTCTTCAAGAGTCGAGTTAATGGTGACACCGATGTTGAGATTCCTTCCACGAATCTCCTGTAGTGACTTGTCCAACTCAAACGGTTTCTGATCTCTAATACTGTTATCGGTCTTGGTCCACTGATAACCGATTTGATCTTGACTGGGTTCATGGAGATTCCTTCACCATTCTCAGACATCTCTCATGCTCCTTAGCATTCCTCGAATACACCGGAATATCATTACACGACACGATCGCAACTGATCTAAATTCTTTGGAACACTCAATTTGTTAAATCCATAACAGCAGTTGGAACATTCGTCAAACCCAATGGCATTACATTGCACTAACAAGGACCAAATCGAGTACAAAACACTATCTTTGGTATAACCTCCTTCATGGGGACAAGGACCCATGGAGTGCCAAAAGTTGGCACAAAGGGACACTTAAGTGCCAAAAGCTACGAAAAGTACACTTAAGTGCCAAAATCGGAGAAAAATGGATCACTTGAGTGCCAATCCGGCCAAAATCCGGCCAAAATGCCAATGTGGCATTTTTCCGGCGAACCGAGCCCAAAACGACGCCGTTTTCCACGCTGACATGGCAAAATAATGCAAAAACGACGTCGTTTTTCACTCATGTGATAAAAAAATAATATAAAAATTAAATAAATTAAATTTAAAAATAGATTTAGTTAAAATATTAAAAAATAATAACTTTAATAGTTAAAATATTAAAAAATTAATAAATTTAAAATTACATTTAATTAAAATATTAAAAAATAATAATTTTAAAATTAAAATTAATTAAAATATTAAAAACTAATAATTTTAAAATTAAAAAATTTTAATTTTTTTTTAAAATAAAAATTTAAAAATTAGATTTAGTTAAAATATTAAAAAATAATTTTAAAAATAGATTTAGTTAAAATATTAAAAAAATAATTTTAAAAATAAATTTAGTTAAAATATTTTAAAATAAAAATTTTAAAATTAGATTTAGTTAAAAATTAAAAAAAATTAAATATAAATTTAGTTAAAATATTTAAAAATAATTTTAAATTTAAAAAAATTAAAAAAAATTAAAAAAATTATCAAAAGTTTATATATTAATAAAAAGGAGGGGCGGTGGCTGCCACCGCCCCCCTTCTTTTAATTTCTTTAATTTTAAAATTATTATTTTTTAATATTTTAATTAAATTTAATTTTTAAATTATTAATTTTTAATATTTTAACTAAATCTAATTTTAAAATTATTATTATTTTAATTTGTTTAAATTTTTTTATTTTTTAAAGTTATTATTTTTTAGTATTTTAATAAATTTTTTTAAAATTTTTTTTTAAAATTTTTTTAACTAAATCTAATTTTAATTTTTTTTGAAATTTTTAAATAAATCTAATTTTAAATTTTTAAATTTTTTTCTATTTTTTTAATTATTAATTTTTAATATTTTAACTAAACTTAATTTTAAAATTATTTTTTAAATTTTTTAACTAAATTTATTTTTAAATTTTTAAAATTTATTTTAATTTTTAATTTTTAAATTATTAATTTTTAATATGTTAACTAAATTTTATTTTAAAATTATTATTTTTAAATTTTTAACTAAATCTAATTTTAAAATTATTATTTTTAATTTTTAGTTTTTAAAATTATTATTTTTAATATGTTAACTAAATTTTATTTGAAAATTATTTTTTTAAATATTTTAACTAAATGTAATTTTAATTTTTTTTTATATTTTAACTAAATTTATTTTTAAAATTATTTTTTTAATATTTTAACTAAATGTAATTTTAAATTTATTATTATTATTTATATTTAAACTATTAATTTTTTTAAAATATTTTAACTAAATTGAATTTTAAATTTAATTTATTTGCCATGTCAACCCAAAGCGACGCCGTTTTCGCATTATTTGCCATGTCAGCATGCAAAACGGCGTCGTTTTGGGTTCACTTCGCCGGAAATTCATCGGAAAAATGCCACGTCAGCCTTTTGGCCGGACTTTGGCCGGAGTGGCACTTAAGTGATCCATTTTTCTTCGAATGTGACACTCAAGTGTACCTTTCGTAACTTTTGGCACTTAAGTATCCATTTGTGCCAACTTTTGGCACTTAAAGCGTTCTTATCCCCTCCTTCATGGTTCTCCACTGATGATAACCTAACCTCAAGTCAATATTTGAAAGTATCGACACTTTTTGAACTTGGTCACATAATTCGTCGATCTTCAGCAATGAACACTTGTCCTTGCTCGTCACCTAATTGAGTTGATGATGGTCGATGCGTAATTGCAACAAACCATCTTTCTTTCTCTCACCACAAAACCGATGTTCCTTAAAGTGATGCACTGATATGCATGAATTCTTCATTCATCAATCCTCACATCTACCATCTTTGGTTCTATCAATTTAGGCAACAACAACCAGTAAGAAGCCTTAGAGAGTGGCTCCGTCCCATTTGTTAACTCGATCATAAGTTCTATCTCCTGTTTCTGACAATAGGCCTGACAATTCCTTTTTGACAATAGATCTAGAAATTCTTAGACTACTACGATGTCCTCAACCTTCAGTTCTCCAATCTGTCCTACCTATACAATCACCAAGCAACCTTGGCAACCTCCATCTAATAAACGGGTTGTCTTCAACCAATGAGATTAATGAAATCGAAGAATCTTTTCGACTCCCAATAACCTCAACACTTTCACATGCTACTGGACTAAACTGGATTACTCTATGACCATAATTCATTACCACAAGACGCTCTATGAGCCCATTCTATTCATGTGGCATCCAAATTATATCTCGGTAACTAGTCAAACCCGACTATAGCTAGTGTTTCCCCTTTCTTCCACTTTATTTCAACTAATCAAAATTCTACAAATGCAATCCAAGGCTTTGTTGTGCTACTCTGATAAAATCTCCCTATGAACATTCTTCTTCTGATTGGGGTAGGGTTGGTTCCATTCATGTCTGTCGCGACCTACCCTCGGGGGGAGGGAACAGGTTTAGGGGTATTGCCCAAAGGACGGGCCTAAGGCTTATGATTGGGTGCGGGCTCTCCCAAGCCCATACCTCGCGTGACGTAGGGATATTTTTCATGAATTTTGCACAAAATGAAGCCATGAGATCACAGGACTGAACCAACAAGCTCGTGGCTAGGTCGTGTTACCCATGACTCCGGCTTTGTCAAAGGACCGACCCGTGTCGCATGCTCGCAGACCAGGGTGGGGACCTCTGACATCAAGAAAGAAATTTTGAGGTTGAGATGAGCGACTCGTACTACATGCTTGTAGTCGGAGTGGCATCCACCTCAACACCATCCTAAGTGATCCTATGCGGCCCAGGTCCGGCAGCAAGTTGTGTGTGCTAGGGTGTAATGCAATGCAAAAGATACATGCACAACAATTTATAGGCAAACAACACTTTGTACATAAAAAATAAACCATACATTCTTACACTTCCCTGCAAGACAAAGGTGAGCAAACACTTCCCTTTATACCTCCCATTCTGCAAAAAATATTTAACACCTTTAATGTTAGGGGTGTACCTGGAATCCTTGCTGCCAAACAAAAATATTTTTGAACAAGATTAATTTTGGCCTAAGTCCTCTAAGGTTTAAAACCAAGTTCCTAGCGGAGTCGCCAAGCTGTCACGACCTACCCTTGGGGGGAGGGAACAGGTTTAGAGGTATTTCCCAAAGGACAGGCCTAAGGCCTATGATTGGGCACGGGCTCTCCCAAGCCCATACCTCGCGTGACATAGGGATACTTTTCATGAATTTTGCACAAAATGAGTCGCCACTAGCCTATTGGGGTCGGCTAGAAACCAAGTGAGGCATGGGGCATGGGAGCATGCCTCACTTCCTACGCAACCAGAGAATCTAAGTTCAGGGACTTAATTACACTAATTAACCAATTAGTGCCCTTTCGGTACCTAATCTTGTTCATTTTAACAAAATGATTTTTGGTAGGCAGTTTGAATTGATTTTATACTTATCCACTAACATATGAGGTGATCATGTGGGTGCGCAATCATTAAAGTAATAATCATAACTATCAAGATCCTAATTGCCATAAACTTAAACACATGCGATCAAACATAATTAGATATGCAAATAAAACATGCAACACGATCAATATACGAGCACATAAAGGTCTAATTACGCTAAAATGGCAATACATGGCAAGTCCTAATCAAACCCCATCATTTTTGGATTTTCAAAATTTTTAATTTTTAATTTTTCAAAATTTTTTAAAAGAAAAATAACTAATTTCTAATTTTAAAAAAATTTATTTTCGAAATTGTTTTAATTTTTTAAAAATTTTTAATTTTTAATTTTTTAAAGAAAATATTTTAAAATAAATTTTGATTTAAAAAGGTGAACCGGGTCGAGTTCAGTTTGACCCGACCCGGTCAACGCGGATCGGGTTCGGTCGAAGACCGGACCTGGATTCGGTCCAAATGGGAGCCGGCCGAACTGGCCCGCTTGGAAGCAAGGCCTGACTTGGTAGGGCCTTGCCTTGGCTCGGATTGGGCCTAACCAGCGGGCCCAATCTGATCTAATACTTTTCTATTTAAAAAAAAAAAAAAAGCTCACTACCTAAGTTAGCCCAAACTCATAAATCCAAAAATCCTTAAAAGCCCAAAAGCCTAAAAACCGACCCAAATAGCTCAGAAACCCTACCCGGTTCACGACCCGTGTCCGACCCGTTCCTTTTGGCCGAAACCTAGGGTTTCTTGGCGGCGAAGGTGATTCGGACGGAAACAGCGGCGGTACGACAGGCGGCGGTGATTGGCGGAGACGCGGCTAGGAGCGACAGCGCGTGGCGAGGGCCAGTGCGGGGCTCGTTCGGCGGTGACTGGCAAGGCAGCTCGGACGGCGTCAGATTAAGGGCGATGATGGGTGAGCGACGGCGCCGGCTGCAGCGGGGGGTGGGGAAGGGTTCGAACGGCGACTAGAGCGGGACGGCGGCGGCGGCGGCGGCGGCCGGCCTGGTGGTGCAGTAGAGTTCGATCTACTCCCAGATCTGGTTCATCTCCGACTGGTTCGGCGTCGGGAGCAGCAACGGCGGGTACTGTTGATTCGCGAGCAGAGCGCGGCAGGTCGTCGCGGGCGGAGGCGTCAGGTTGTCGCGGCTGCAACGAGCGTAGGAGCAACGGCTTCTGGCGTTGAGGCGGGGCGCGTCGGTGGCGCGAGTGCGACGACTCGATGGAGAGGCGAGTGCGGTCGTTGGGCATTGGGCGCATTCTGAGGGCTACACGAGGAGGCGTCGCTCAGAGAGGGGGCAGGGTCAATGTCGGTCGAGCGCCGCTACCGCCGGCACCGACGGTGGTGGCAATGCCGCCGCTTCACCTCGAACTCTCTCTCTCTCTCTCTCTCTCTCTCTCTCCTCCCTTTCGTTCCTGTTTTCTCTTCTCCCCCAGGGTTTTCCTCCTCCTTTTTCATCTCCTCTCTGTTGTTGTGTTCTCTCTATGTTCCTCTCCCCCTCTCTCTTTTTTTTGCCCCCCCTTGTCTTACTCCTTCCCTCTACTGTTGCTAGAGTTTCATTGAAGATGGAGGCGGGAGAAAGCAGCATGGGCCGGGCCAAGGCCAGATCTGGCTCGGCCCCTTCCATGTCTTCCTTTTTTCTAATTTTTTTGTTGTTTTTTTGTTTGTTTATGTTTTCGTTTTTTTTAACGACTAATTCCTAATTCTATAGACAATTAAATCATAAATGAAAAATGGGAAAATTTAGGTGTCAACAATGTCCCTTTGCCATTATGGTGGCGTCCTAGTCGGGGTAGCGGTGTCTATACTAACTTAGATTTTCACTAACAGTCCCTCACCTGATGGCCATGTTGGTCATCACCATAGCACATTTTAGCTATACCCAGACACTGAATTTATCTACGCTTCCTTCCATACTTTTGGCACTCATCTGGTGAGTCTTCTATCTCTTGTCAAGTGACAACATGCACTCCTTCTGGTTGTCCCCTCGGTCTGCTAGGACCACTTCTGACCATATATCCATGTTGGCTACACTCCAAACAATTTATTGTCCTAGGAAGAACATAAGACCGATCTCCGTCATCACGCTAAAAAACAACATGATCCATTTGACTAGGTACTGACCTAACTGTCCCACCCTTCCTATTAAGTGGAATAGAATATTTTTCTCTCGACCTCAGTCTTCTCCCTGACTGATTTCCCTTTCCACCTGTACTGAATCTTGACTCGGATACTAAAGTATGATCCCTGACCACCAATTCAGGTTGGACCTCAATAGATGAAGCGGCAATAACGGCTCGATCTAGAGCTAGCTGACTCAACCAGTTCCCAAGGAGCACTAGTGCCTGAACGATCCTAACGAACCTAGGATCGCTTAGTACTGCTACACTAGTACCGGCCTACGGTGGTACTCTTACACTCGCGTTGGCCTAAGTCAGCGCTTAAGCTCAGCCACCTCGAGCACCGATCCTCGTCGATGTTCTACCCCAAGTCACAGAGGCTACTGCCCTCTTACTAGGATTCCTCAGCTCCTAACCACTCATGGTTCAGCCTTTATACCGAAACTTGTCTTCCAAATCCACACGGGATTAGAAGATAAACGATCCACACACAACAAACAATTCTACCAATCAATTACCAACGACATGCACCAACATGAATTTAAAGGCCTTTCCCACTACTATCCCAAGACCCATCGCTCTTTATCACTCCAATCTTAAACTTCGCTTTGATACCATAAAAAGGGGAAGTCACGCCCCGATCCTTGAACGCGTGCCCATCCCTTACCTAGTCGATTAATAACGACGTCCCAAGATGCATTGCTAACCCTCTCATTACATATGCGCATGCAGAAGCATAAAATAAAATCCCTAGATAATAAAATAATAGGATAGAATGGTAGGATTAAAAACTTAAAACTGGAAACACCCACACACTTATATACATTGCAATTCATTATGCAAATATATACAACATCAACTACTAAGTTCAGTCCTACTCAAGCTTGTTCAACAACGAAGTCTAAAGACAAAGGTGGGGTTTCAGTCCTTCACTGAGTCCTCATCTAGGTTCTCTTCTTGCTCGACAAACTCTCCTCCTTCCACGTTCCCATTAGAGCCTATCGCAGCATACTCAGGTGATACTGGGCCTTCAAGATCGGGAGTCACCGGGTCAATCACCTCTCCACCTCTAGGTTCTGCAATGCCCTCTCCATACACTACTTGTCACGCCCCGAACCCCGAGACACATGAACAACCCGCCATGGTCATGCAAATGCGACATTCCCAGGTAGTGTCACCGACCCCAATATACTTTTTAATGCGCAAGCGAAACGTACTAAGAAACCCCTTACAAGAGCATATGGGATAGGACAGCAGGAACATCAACTCAAAATCAAACAACATACTTTCATATATTATCAACAATCCAGGGCTTACATACATCAACCGGATCCAGGGCCTATACACCAAAAATGGGTCAGAGTCTATGCACATCAAAAGAGGGTTAGCCTACACAACAAGGATCAGCCCACCAAAAAGAAGAAC
The DNA here is from genome assembly GCA_028830015.1 of Eucalyptus grandis x Eucalyptus urophylla. Classification (NCBI taxonomy): domain Eukaryota; kingdom Viridiplantae; phylum Streptophyta; class Magnoliopsida; order Myrtales; family Myrtaceae; genus Eucalyptus; species Eucalyptus grandis x Eucalyptus urophylla. The sequence goes on along the minus strand of CM054193.1, from coordinate 30,349,297 downwards.
GGTCCTGTAACTACTAATTGGACTCGTTCGACGATCCCATCAATTTCTACACTTAGGATTTCATAAAGAATCCCTATAAATCGCAATCACACTCAATTCATCACAACCAATCATCAATTTCAAATTCTACTAGCACAGCAACGATCGGCACGAAATTCTGAGCAACTAGGGTCAAAATAAATTTTTCGAGTTTTTTTTTTTAATAATATTTTAATGAATTTCGGAATAAGATATATTATTAATTAATCCAACAATTTCGAAGCATTTATTTAAATCATAAATAAACTCCTTTAAGTCACATCAAGGTTTATTTTAAAAATAAACATACTTAACCATTAAACTAAACACACTTTACCTTAATTAATCACCTTAATATAATCCACAACTAATTAAGCCAATCTATCCACCTAATCTCAATCAACTTAAGCTAAACATACTTAGGGCATCATTATCTCGCTAATCGCGGATTAGTGAGGTAAACTCACCGGAAGCGCTTTCCGACGGGTCTCCGGCGAAGAGCACGACGACGCCGACGATAAACCTATACGGATCAACACAAAATGAGGACTAATAGGGGACCAAAATGAGCTCGAAAGGAACTAGATCTTGCTGGTTTTTCCAGCACTAACCGAGCTTCAAAGTGCGGCGGACGGCGGCTGGACGGGCGGAGAGACGGCGAAGAATGACCGGCGAAGGAAGCTAGGGCTTGGCGCAGTGGCTTACGGCGACGGACGGCGGCGACGGAGCTTCGGCGACGACGAGCAGTGGACGGCTTGGAGCTGCGACGGTGCGGGACTCGCGGCGGAGACGGAGGCGAGTGGCTCGGCACGGGAGGGCGTGCGGTCGCGCGCGGGTGAGCGGCGACGGCGACGCGAGCTCCGGCGAACGGCGGGCGAGGCGGCGGCGACGGTCGAGCGGCGAAGGAGCGGACGGAGAGCTTCGGTTCCCGCTGGCTTCTCACGCACACTTTCTCTCTCTCTCCTCCAAATTCAAAGGTTGAAGATGATGGGGACAAGAGGGAAGTGACATCCCCACTTTTGGTGAGCCAATTGGCTTGTGACACTTGTCAAGCTCTCATTGAATTTGGCCTCCACCATGACATCACCTGCTGATGTCATTCTCCACTAACTCAAACCCTCCATAACATTTTCCAATAGGTTCACTTTCATTTCCGCCGGGGTCCAAGTTCTTGTACATTCAATTACTTCAATTTCCATCAATTCTCTTCTAATTGAGTCCAAATTAAAGTCCATAAATTAATCCAAGGTTCCTAATAGGGTATGTGACATGACCGGCTTCCAACTTCTAAGTTCAATCCCAATTTTTACGGTTGAATTCAATCCGGTGCGATTTCAGCTCGCCTAATCCATTGAGTAGCTTTTGGGGAAATTTTCTTGCATCCAACCCGAGGGTGATCAGTCCCCAAGTCTGACGCGGTAAAATTCCTTAATTACTTCACTCAATAAACTAGTTCCCTCGTTAGTGGCCAACTCTAAGAGACGAACTATATGCACGGATGAATTGCCCGACTCAATTGACTGAAAATAAAATTGAGAAAAATCAAGATGTCACACTACTTCCAGAGCATACCTAGGCACCTCAAATTTCGGTATCGGGCCCACCCTTCGCCCATCACTATTGTATCGATACCATGCCTAGTATTGATAGGGCACCTTCTGGGGTTACCCACATCAACCAAGATAATGGATTTCACCATTACGTACTCCAATCCTTCAACGTGCCCCAGCATCGGCGCGTGGAACTTATGTTCGATGATTTCCTTCGGTAAACCAAAACACATGGGAGGAGGTAGAGGTACCACCATATACGTGCCTGAAATGATTATATAATAACCAGTGAGAAACGTCTCAACGAGTTCTACCCACTAAGACCCGATTAGTAAACCAATACACTATGGGCTACCTATGCACACACAAGTCGGAGGACTTACCTCGGCCTTAGATTCCACCTGCAAGTCAGTACAATTCAAATAGGCACCCAAACAATCACAACAGATCGAAATATCGATCAAATCGACCTAGTCGATTACATGTCAATCCGACCATTTTCTGGTCATTTCAATTCAATTAATTCACGACATCAGATAAAAGCATTTATCAATCGACTTAGTCAATTACATATCAGTCGGACCATCTTTTGGTCATTCCCATCCATACTATATAGTATTCCAAATAGTATATAACTAGTCACCAAGCCACGTGTATTCCCTCAGGCGCTGTTTTCGCCAAGACAACATACCAATCACCGATCTCACACATTTTCTAAGGCACCATTTTCGCCAAGGTGACATACTGATCACCGATCCCGTACATTCTCTAATGCGCCATTTTCGCCAAGACGATGTATCGTTCACCGAGCCACGTACATTCTCTAAAGCGCCGTTTTTGCCAAGATGATGTACTTAATCACCGAGCCATGTATGTTCATAAGTCACGTGCATTCTCTCTCTGGCACCACTTTCGCCAAGGTGATGTACTTAATCACCGAGCCACGTGCTATCTAATTCTTCCTTAACTTTAACATACCCGATAACATCATACCCGATTGGTCTTAGCCAAGAGTATATTTAGTTCACTCTCACAATTTTCTCCACTTTATAGCCCATCAAAATAATACTGGCACTATATAATCATATTCGGCCATCTACCAATCAATTATTCAAATTTAACTCAATTTAGGATTAATTCCTCAAATTGCATAATCAATTCAATTCAACACAATGTAGAGCTCAAATAAATATATGGACTGCACCACGACAATCAGCATAAAATTTCGGTCGTTGACTATCCCAGCCTAATTTTCGAAAAATAAATAAATAAATAATTAATTAATTATAAAAATTAATTAATAATTACAATAAATCCAATGTAGGCCCATAATGCCTAATTGGAGCCCGAGACAGGTCAGGAAAAATCCCGAGAGACATTCAATAAATATTATAGCACTTCTACTCCCTAATGACTATGTCTAACCACCTAACATGCACTGCGATTAACTAATAATCACTAATCTACTCTAATCTAACCACATAATCCTGCTTAATTAACACTAATCAATCCTTAAGCATCATTAGCAAACTAAGCGATGATTAGTGAGCTAAACTCACCTGTTTTACAATCCGCTCGGATTGAAACGTTGGGAACGACGCGGGGGACGTTTTACTCCAAAGCGGGCCTAGGGTTCGGGGCTTGGAACACCCACAAAGCGGGCCTAGAAGCCTACTAAAAACCCACAAGAAAATTTGCTGGTTTTGGCTGCAAATGGAAGGAAATCAACTCGGCTTGGTGCGGTGAGGCTCGAGAATGAGAGAATAGGCCAAACCGAGCCTAGAGAGAGGTTTACCAACGAAGAAACGGCCAAGAACAAACTCCAAATGGGCCCACTGGACAACAAGATGGCTGGACGGCACGGCTGAAGGCGGAGAGGGCAGGCGATGCGCACGAACGGCGAGCGTGAGGCGGCAGCATCCAGCCAGCTGCTTCGATTGCTGATCTCCTCCTCTATTTCTATTGGTTGTACAAATAAAGGGAAGGAGGAAGTGTGGCCAGCCAAAAAGAATAGAGGAAGAGAAGATAAGAGAGGGGAGACAAGGGCCCCATTGGCCTTGTTTTTCCAATGGTTTGTCCCCCTCCAAGCTTGCCCAAGAAGCTAGTAATCTATGGTTGAGATTGAGCCACACAAACACTCCATACAACCTCTCAAATGGTCCATTTAGCTAGGGAAAAGGTGGAGCTACGAATTTGACTTCCATTAAATTCAATTGGCGACTCATTTCTCTTCAATTCAACCTTAATTGATCATGATAATTTCAATTGGTACTTTAATGATCAAATTGATAATTTTCCACACCCAATAAACCATTTTGCATCTCAAATTTGCGACTAAAACCAATTCCCGGCCTTTTCTGCACAAAACGGTCCTAAACTGACTTTTTCCCAAAAAGTGTTAGTTGTCAAAAAAATCTTCTGAGACTGAATCGTGCGTCTTAGAATTTATTGTGACATGAAGGAATTTTCAATTTCTAAAATCGAACTCAAATTGGCGGTTAATTTCCAATCGGTGCGTTTTTAGTGTGACCTAGGCTATCGGATAGTTTTCAGAACTTTATAGGGTAAATGACCCACGATCGATTTTCTTCGAGCCACAATAAACCTATTCGATACATTGGCAACTCTCGGTTGTCGTGAAAATCTTGAGAATTCAAATATGAACACATGGTACCAAAACGATAGAGAAATCAGTCTAGTGTTGATCGATGAGAATTTTCCAATTTAGTGGTGTCACCCACGATTAGCCACACATCTCTGTCGAACCGACCTATCTCTGATCTCTAATCAATTTACATATGTGTCGTAATGATCTCAGCAGATGAACACGGTCGAGCAGCCAATTTCTAGTCAAATTCTCAAATCCATTTGCCTTAAAATCCTTAATGACTTCTCCATATAGTCTAGTTATCTCGAGAGTGATCAGCTCTAAGAACTGCCCTATAGACGCGTCAATGAAAAGCCCGATTTATTCAATAGAAAACGGGATTGAAAATCTAGGATGTCACAATTTGGAAGACATGCGTTTTGTGAATCATCTATATTAGACCTAACTCTACCTCTCATAAGCTGTTATTGCATGAGGCCTTCCTAGATTAGCCTTGTTCGTTTCACGTTGGCTTGAAATATCATCAATGTCAGTGATTTGCCAAAGTTATGGGATGTAAAATACATTGGTAAGAGAGTGTTTAAGGTCTTGAGTAATTAGTTCTTTTAGCCGTAACATATCGAATGTTTGATTGCATGAATGCTTTATCTTTTGTTAATAAATTGAAGATGATACTACATGTAAAATTTTGAAATAGGACTGAAAACTGGATTATCTAAATTAAAATTACTTCAATAAAGAAAACTGAATTTTTAATGGTATTGACTCTTGATTTCAACTGTAAAAAAACATTTATTTCCATTAGTTCATCCTATATTATTAGGAAGATCGAGTTCTAAGAATTCAATAGTAACTCAATGCGAAGCTTACAATATATATGTTCGCTAGTTTAAAAGTACAGATGGTCTCCATAATTATAGTCTCGTTAATTATTTTTTCCTAAATAATGCTTCGTCTTTTCTTTTTTTTGTCAAATAGTATCCTAATGCCACTTTTCAAGTAATCAAACATGGAAATTGTCGTAATTTGTTTAATTCACTTTAAACTATACGAAAAATATTTTAAATAAAGTAGATCCTTCTAAAAGCTTGACGTTGAAATATTATAAAAATCATGACCGGCACTTCTTTTACCTGAAAACCTATATTATCTTAAACAAATTAAATAGAAATTGAAAAAAAAAATCATGTTTTTAAGGAACATAATCATTATATCGATAAAAAAAATTGGTACAAATACCTTTGTTTAAAATATTCAGCTATATAAAATTCAAAATTCTTCTAAAATCTACGTCCATGAAATTAAATTTGATAATTGAAGTCACTAGCTTTTCACAACGTAGTCAGTAAGGGTGTGTTTGTTTGCGTTTCTGTTTAAAAATTGTTCCAGGGAACAGAAATAGAAAAAAGTGTTTATGTTCCGGGGAACAATTTTTGAACAAAACAACGCGTTTGGTAAACTTGTTCCGGGAATAAAAAATAAACAGAAACATGTTTGGTAAATTTGGATAATTTTTTTATTTCTTTTATTTTTTCTATTTTTTTCTTATTTTTCCTTTTTTTCTTTTTCATTTTTTTTTCTTCTTTTGGCCGGTCGCCGGCCAAGGCCTTGGCCGGCGACCGGCCGGCGAGGGTCCGCCTCGCCTTGATCCGGCGAGGCCGAGCTCGCCCAGCGGCGGGCGAGGCGCGGCCTCGCCGGGCCACCGCCAGGCGACGCCGACTCGCCTAGATCCGGCGAGGCCGAGGCTTGCCGGCCGCTGGGCGAGCTCGGCCTCGCTGGATCTGGGCGAGATCGAGCTCGCCCAGGCCGGCGCGAGGTCGGCCTCGCCGGATCTAGGCGAGATCGAGGTCGCCTAGGCCAGCGCGAGGTCGGCCTCGCCATGGCTGGGCGAGCTCGAGCTCGCCCAGATCCGGCGAGGCCGAGGCTCACCGGCCGCTGGGCGAGGCCGTCGGCCCTCGTCGGCCGGTCGCCGGCCATGGCCGAGGCTGGCGACCGGCCAAAAGAAAAAAGAACAAGAAAATAAGAGAAAAAAGAAAAAAAATAAGTGTTTCTCAAAAGTGTTTCAGAAACAAGAAACACAAAATTTGTGTTTCTTGTTTCTGTTTCTTTTTTGTTCCTGGGGACAAAAGAACAAAAAAACAGAAAAAGTGTTTAAAAACAAAAAAAAAGAATACAAACAAACGGCCCTAAGACATCGGATAGAAAAGTTATGTCCAGTCAAAGTCTGGTCAAATTCATAAAAAATTCACGCAAAATTTTTTCCCAATTTGACTATCAGGGGCTTTCCTTAAGTGTAATAATTGAGTCAACGGGACATCAAATGGAAATATTATACTCAATCAAATTTGGCCGAATTTGTGTAAAAATCACATGAAAACTTTTCAAAACTTTTCTCAATTTAATGAATTGAAACTGATAGACCCATCAAATGAATAGGTCAGGTCGAAAATAGTCCATCCAACTCAAATTGACTTATTTATTTAGTTTTTATTCATTTTTTCGTAATATAAATTTAGTGGTCCTTATCCGATCCGAAACCAACTTTTATGCTTAAATTGTTGCAGGCAACTCCATAGATCAATTCGTCAAGTACTGGGGCAGCTCAGGGAACGGGTTTTGGACTGGGACATGGACATACCTGTGAGGTAAATGGCGCTGGATCTTACCCGAGTGACTAGGAATGCCCTCTCTCTTGTTTGCTCTCGCAAATCGATTCGCTTCCAAGTATTGACCGGCCACGGTGGCCATCCCCTTCAAAACTAACGCTATAAGATCTTTTCCTATCCGACAAACAAACCCACGACCAAAACACAATGGCCAAGAACAACCCAAAACTCCGCCACGCATTCGAGAGGTTTTGCAAGTGATGTAGCTCTCTTGAACCCCACTGTCTCGTCATCGACTCCGGTTCACTCGGCAAAATGCCAGGACTGGGCGCACTTCTTCTGGATGAGACCGAATCATCGAGCGAGTTCGTGTGGTGCAAGTCCTGCAATGTGGAGCACATCATGCACCAGCCTGGTTTTCCAAGTAGTGCTGCGAGAAATTCAGCAAGGCTGCGAAAGAGCTCAAGCGAGAGATCAAGGACTTGGAGGCCAACTGCTCCTTGAGGCCCTGGATCGTGACCAAATATGGCCATCTCGGTGGTCGCCCCTTGGCTCTGGGTGTGCCAATGTCCTCTTGGTCGCCACCAAGTATGGTCCGACGGAGTCGTTGACGTCGGTGCCAACTCACGAGTTCATTTTGGTAGACACTGCATTTTGCTCGGTTCATTGGGTCATTACTGATTTTGCTCTGATTTGAACTCTGGGTTTTTCTCTACTTTTGCTGTGATCTCCTTTGAATTTGGGAATTTGAGAAGAGACGATCATTGAAATTACCGGTCACTCATATTCGCAAGCATACGGCTTGATTCATCCTAGTCCAATGCAAAGTCAAAGATACGTTCTTCGTCCTCCTACTATGTCCTCAAAGATCATTGTCTCTTGTCTCGAAACTGTAGACAACAGATCACTCACGACATAACAATCCAACCCACCCCATTTCGACGCCACTTGGTTTGGTGACAAATTGTCTCATTAGACCAAATAAAACCACTTGCATTTTGCATTTTCTCGTTAAAGTTTGTGGAATACATTTGATCTTTTATGCAATCTCATGCTTCACTAAAAGAAATGATTCTAAATACAAATTGCAATACGTCGGATCGTGGTGGCAACATATGGTTTGGTTCAGTTCTATAGTTTGACTCGGTTCCCAACCTAATTACGGTTTAAGAGCCACGAAGATGGCACAACTGCATGGAGTCGTAAAGAGAAGACCTTATGAGAATAAGAGCACGTGAGGAACTAGATTCACGAATTAGACTTGAAACTGAAGAAGACGATTAGAGAATGCGATGAGTTTTATCTCGACGCATGCGAACTTTCATAGATGAAGAGACCTTCCTATTGAGAGGTCCATCAACGATGCTAGGAAACAAGCCTGGCTCGAAGCTAGAGATATTTAGAAGATGTCCCGTGATCAAATTCCACACCGCTCGAGTGTAGAAATATAAATGTCGGTACCAAGAGAAGGGCTGAGGATGACCGTCGCTTCATAGACATATATAGTCCCATCTAAGTACGACAAGTCCGTTACTCATCTATAACTCTATAGACCGTCTCGTATCAGCTTAAACGAGTGCATGGTTCTGCATGATATCCTACCCATCTGAATTATAGCTGCAAGGGCTTGAATGATGAGACATTTTGAAGTTTTTGAACTTCAAGGATTGAAATCCTGGAACACTAAAAGGATGAACTTTCATACTGGTAAAGGAGTATTGACACCTTATCTCACAATGCCAGAGCAAATAAAAAGAGAAGTTGGGACAAATGTAGTTTACCCAGCACCAGAGGAGCAGGACAGGATCGATCGAAATTGCCAGAGTTATCTGATACATTGAAAAAATGGAAGTTGCACTCTAGGGTAAAAGAGACATCTCCTAACTTAGCAGTGCACCTGTCCTACTTGCCAAACTACTCCATGATGAAGCAAACTCATGCCGGACCTTTAATGGGGTTCATTCCAACTTACATAATCAACAGCTGAGTGTTACCCACTTAGTGGGATATAATGGTTGGATTGTTGTTGTTGTTGTTGTTGTTGTTACTGTTGTATTGAGTGTTCTGTGCACCACCAGCAGAGAGCACACACCCCACAGAGGAAGAGAGTTCCTTGATGAGAGGGAAAGAAAGACGGTATGACCCGAAAACTTATGTGTGAGGGACATCAATATGGAACTTTGTACAGATGCCTTGAGACAGCATGATAGCAAGCCTAAAGACAAAAAAAAGGATGAAGGGTATGGATAAACAACCAAGAAATGGATCAGCCACTCGATGAGATACTCGTGGTTCAGTTTTCAAGTTCCAGAAAAGCAGAGTAGGATTTAAACCATTATATCATGACGACCAAACACTAAGGCCCAACATGAAATCACAAAGGCGATAAATCCTGATGATTTCTCTTATCAAATTTAAATCATGATGATTACTAGTGTAAATAAGCACAGGAGGGAGACACAGCTATGTTAAATTCAGTGATCAATCACATTACTCAGTGAAGCACTAGTATACTGATTAGAACGACGATGCTAGCAAAGAAGAACTTGACCTGATATTAACAAGAAGGACTGACGAGACAGACATAATTTTGCTGCAATTAACAAAACTACCAATGACTTAATCAATTTCATGTCAGGTGTCTTTGGTATTCCTATTGCAAGCACAAATCAAGATTCAGAATAAGATAGCAAATAAGACAGCTTAAGAGCACACTCTCTAGATTCAAACTTCAAACTCTGCAAATGTTTATATGGGCACCTAGTTATCCAAATACAGAATCAAAGCAAAGAAATGAACACCTCTCCCCCCTATTTGGTATTCACCACCTGCCCATAAACAACTCAGATTCCTAAAAATGCAGCTCAATCTCGAATTAACAAATTAGCTGTACCGTATAGCCCTGCTCATACCTGATCAAACATTATAGGGTGAAAGCAGACAGCTTCTAGAACAGCATACTTATACCAAAAAGAAAAACAAAAAGAAAAAAACTACTAGACACCATTAACCCGCCTATTGCCTAAATGATAAACAAATTGAAGGCTGAATGATAATGCCAGAAACTTCAAACTCCACTCATAACCCCAACAAGCTCGATTCCACGCAATCTAAACACAAGAAAATACCGGCATCGCATACATCGATTCGACCAGTTTAGTCGAAGCACCACCGCATAGGGGGAAAATGCTCAAAGCAAAAGACGTTATCAATGCAAAACAGATCCAACACTGAAACATTAGCAGTAAAAACACATTTCAAAATTGAATGAGATGTCCAAGCTCCAAATTACCCACTACAGCCCGAACCCAGGCTCGCCTCATTCATCGTTCGCTCGATCCACGTATCGAAAACAAAAAGGGATCAAAAATCGAATCTTGCCCCAACCCAACACCATCCCACGAGCGGACTGGACTCAGAACCTGAGCTTGGTGAAGAACCACCTGTTCTTGCCGGTCTTGAACCGCTCCTCGAGCCGCTTCTTGGCCTCCTTGGCGGCGGTGACCTTCTGGTCCTTGCTCTGGAGGGAGTCGACGGCGACGGCGTCCTTGAGGTCGACGTCGAGGGTGTAGCGGGTGGGCATCAGGTGGCGGTAGTTGACGAGCTTCACGAACGCCTTGACACGCGACTTCTTGGCCGTCTTCTTGGCGGAGTCCTTCTTGACGACCTTGGCCGGGTACTTCTTGATCCCGGCGACGAGGCAGTGGCCGTAGGGGCGGTCCCGCGTGCCGTCGTCGAAGTTCCGGACGATGACGGCCTTCCGGCCGGCGTACCGGCCCTGCAGCACGACCACCGCCTTCCCGGGCTTGAGGAACTTCACCATCTTTGCAGGGTTTTTTCCTCTGCTTCGGCTAGGGTTTTCTGTGGCGGCCGGCGAGAGGGAAGAGGAGGGAGGAAAACCTAGTAAATTTGAAAGGCAGATATAGTACCCAAAAAAAAAAAAAAGTGGAAATAATTCGTATTCAAGTTCACGTTTGTCATGTGTCTGTCGGAATTTTGTCGAATTAATTCAATTGATAAATAATCCGTATTCAAGTTCGATTTGTTCTGACATGAATTGATTTTATTCGATGGGTCTATTGACCTAATTACAAATGTGATTTATATTGGTATATCTGATTTAAGTTAATAATACTTATCTTTAAGTGTATGACACCAAAACTGAAAGACACCTAATTTTTTTGACTTAATTCTTTAACTTTTTAAATTTTGACCAATGTGAGACTGCCAAAATCGTGGACGGAAATGCCGAATTGGACACTAATGATGGTAAATAATTAATAACCATCCACGTTTACATTTGATGGAGATTTTTGAAATGATAGCACATCGAAGGAGGCATATTAGAGGGTACAGATTGTCTGTGTCAATACTTTGTCTCTCTTCTAATGTCACAACACCTAAATAAGAGTGACATTTTTTTTTGCTTAGTAAGCGAGTTATGTTAGCAATCGGGCTAAGCTTCTATTAAATAAGTTATATTAATAAAATCACAAGACATGATAATTTATTCAATGAAAGCCTCTTAGGGATAAGTATGAATACCGGGTAGTATTGGGAATCGGACCAAACTGACTTTAAAGTTCCGTTCGTTTCACAGAAAACAATTTTCAGGGAAACATTTTCCGGATTTTCCGATGTTCATTTTATGGAAATTGAACTCCTTGAGGAAAATATTTTCCATTAAAAGAAAAAAAGATCTTTTAAGGTAGGGGAAAATGTTTTTCATTGAATTCCTTAAAGAAAATGTTTTCCACTTTTGAAAAGTGAAAAACATTTTCCTCACTTAATTTCTTTTATCTCACACTTCTACAAATCCTCACTTCTTCCTCCTCTTTCTTCTTCTTCTTTTCTTTTTTTATTTGAATTATTTTTCTTTTTCTTTTTCTTTTTTAATTTGAATTATTTTTAATTTCCTTTTTATTTTTCTTTTCTTTGTTTCTTAACTTCTTCTTTCTTGGCTAGTCGTTGAACCAGGTGAACCTCAAGCTCATCGATCTCAAATTCGCGCTCGTCGATCTAGAGAGTCTCGAGTTTGACGCTCGCCAATTTGGAGAGCATAAAATATTTTTCTTATCAAACATCGGAAAATATTTTGCGAAATAATTTCAAGTTTTAACTGAACACAAGAAAATATTTTTCAAAAATGATCCATTTTTCGTGAAATGAACGGATCCTAAAAATTGGTCCATTTCCCACTTCATGGTCGCTTAGGTCCAGTTCCCAAGTAGGAGCCAGACTCAACAGAGAATGGAAAAACTAAAAAGCCGGGCCGGGAAGCAGAGAATCGAGGAACCAGTAACCCTATATTCTCTCCTTTAACTCTTAGTTGTAGCCGCCTCTCCCTCTTGGCCTTTGGTATATACTCCTCTGACTTTTCTCTCTTCAAGCCAAAAACGACCTCATCTAAGAAAAAAATTGGAGAATCTCTCTCAAAACGTGAACTCTAGAAGTTCCTGACCATTGATCGATTCCGAAAATTCACCATCTCCGGTCATTAGAATCCACCGCGACTTCCTTTCGAGTGATGACACCTTTTGGAACCTTCTATTGCTAATTTGATCAAGGTTCGCGACTTTTACTTGTGTCTCCCGGTGAGATCCAAATGCTCTGTCTTGGTTCACTTTGATTAAGAAGTTAGGCTTGATGATCTAGATATTAATCTCTCACTTGCTTTAAATATAAATACCTTCATGAAATTGCGCACTACTTATTTGACAAAATGAACAAAGCAAATGTATATGAGTTTGTCTCTAGTCAGTTTCTAATAATCGATCTTATTTAGGTTTCAAGTTCTAAAAATGGAGAATTAATCTCGACAAGTCAAGTTTTAGATGAAATTTAAATGAACTCTAAAATTGCCCACTCCTAAAAGCCTCACATTAAACTGAATTTAAATTCAACAAAAAAAAAACTAAACTAAATTTTAAGAGTTGTAGTTCTTGATGGAACAAAAAGGAAGTTTACCTTAATTGATTATGAAATGAACATATTTAGATACTTGTAATGTCATTATTTCTTATCTATTTATTCCCTTTATTACTAACAAAAAATAATTATTCGATTTGGAATATAAACCATTAGATATCATCATTTTCCTTTAAAATAAGTCAAAAAAAAAAAACTTTTGCATTACTACATTAAAATCGTAGAATTATCTTTTCATGATTTTACCCCAATTGTTATGAATAAAAAAAGCTTACATATTATAAAGGGCCAAATGATTATAACTCAATTTTGTTACAAGCATGCTATTTGACGAGGAATCACAAGAAAATTGGTTATATTCATTCATGTTAATATGAAATAAAAGAATTATATTTCTGGCATAAATAATCCGTGACTTATTACATCACTAATTTGACCAAACAAATATATTAAATTAAATTCACCCTAAATATACGATTATTAGTAAGGAAATATATTAAACTAAACGCATGATCTTTTAATTAATTTATTTTCTTTTAAAGGACCATTTCGAATACTGCCCTAAAGCTTCCAGCGCCGCCGTTCGCGACAACCACGCCGGAGAACGGGACGATGAGCAGCAACTCGCCGGCCTTCCACCGCGATTCCGACGACGACGACGACCAGGGCGAGGTCTTCCTCGACGACTCCGACATCATCCACGAGGTCGCCGTCGACGACGAAGGTTCATCTTCTTCATCATCATCATCATCATCATCGTCATCTCTCTCGCTTCTAATTGTATCAGAAGGTTTCGAAACACGCGCAGCTCCTGTTGGAGCGTCCCTACATATGGAAGGGCGTCGAGGATGTCTTTAATTTCTTTGCTTTGGTTCCATTCTCGTCTGGTTTTGTATATGGGTCGGGTAGAAGTTCTGGGTCCTTCGTATCTCTGACTCCTCCGTTGTGTTTGCAGATCTTCCTGACGCCGACGATGAGGCAGATGAGGCAGGTGGGACTAATTCAATGGTTTTCTTCGTTTTCGTTTATCTGGGTTTCCTGAATTCATTAGGTTTAGGGGTTATTACGAGCGGGCGAATTCAGCGACCTTTGTGCAGTATAAATTGGGGGTTTATGTTGTTTTTACCGTCGGATTTTAATGGCTGATCGGCTCTGTTTTCAAATTTCAGAGGAAGCGGATGACTCTTTGCACATATTCACTGGCCACAATGGTAAGTTTTTCGTTCTTGTTCGATTGTGAGCACAATTTTCTATGCTTAAAATCCTGCTGTACACGGTTGTCATGCTAGTCGAGGTTGTAGCAGGAGTGTTAGATTCTATCTTTGGGGCCATTGTTTGTCTTTCAGTTGATTATGCCATTATGGCTATTTATGAATCGGTTTAAGAACGCAACCAGCAGTCTAGATAATGAATATCTGCTCTTTATGTGAAAAAGAAGCTGCAGTTTTTGTTCCACCAACATACAGACTGATCAGGGTTGCAGAATAGGACAATCAATTAAGAGGAGGGAATAAAGTACCAGTGCTTCTTGTGTTTCCTAAAGGTGTTCATGAGCGAGAGTGCAACCTCTCAGTGAAACAATTGATCCATCTGTTGTTCATGAGCGAGAGAAACTCTCAGTGAAACAATTGATCCCTCTGTTAAGTAGTCATGCACCGTGATCACGATTGAGAGTTTTATTGTAATTATAATGACAATGATGCAGGTTCAAGTCAACATTGGTCTGGAGTCTTCATTGGGTGTGCCATAACTAAATCAGAATTTAAGTGTGTGGTTATTCAAAGTCTTTGGGTAAAGCTTTTTGCTTCGGAGAGTTGACATAGAGACTGGTGTGATAAAACTGTCCTGCTGTGTAGGTGTGAAACTCTTGATTGATCAATTGGGTTTCAAATAGTGTCCAGTTGTTTATTAACTGCTAAAGGGGTGCTGAAGCCTCTGCAGTGAGTTGTTCTTTGACCGTTTAGTTCTTACTGGAATCACAGAATAACTTGGAAAATTGGAATGACAACTGTTTAGTCTTTGTTATTGTGGTTGTGATGGATATTAGTTGGACCTTTTGACTGATGTGTAATCTGGAATTTCAGCTTTTTGTGAAAATATGTTTGCATTTTATTGAGCAATGTTCATGGGAATACTCGGATCAAGAAGTATGCCATGCCTTATAGAAGTATTTTTTGACTTATCTATTCTCTTCCTTGTATGCAGGGGAAGTGTACAGCCTTGCATGCAGTCCCACAGATGCAACACTAGTGGCAACTGGGGCTGGAGATGATAAAGGGTTTCTGTGGAGGATAGGTCATGGAGATTGGGCTGTTGAGCTCCAAGGCATGTGCATGTAGCCACTAGTTACTTCCTATTGCATATTGTTGATATTTTACTAGTTATTTGCACTCATGCAGGCACAAATATGTTTGCTAGAAGACCCTAATTTTCTAGAGTTCCTGCAGGTCATAAGGATTCCATCTCTAGTTTAGCGTTTAGTCTGGATGGGCAGCTGCTTGCATCTGGAAGCCTTGACGGAGTCATACAGATTTGGGATGTTCCATCTGGAAATCTTAAAGGCACCCTTGATGGACCTGGAGGGGGCATAGAGGTGAAAATTTGAATTGATGAGATTTTGCTGCCTTGACACTTCATTTTCCCAAAAATGTTGGTTATGAGCTGTGTGATTACTCAGTGGATCAGGTGGCATCCCAAGGGACACATAATATTAGCAGGTTCGGAGGATTCCACTGTTTGGATGTGGAATGCTGACAAGATGGCCTACTTGAATATGTTTTCAGGGCATGGTAACAGCGTAACGTGTGGAGATTTTACTCCTGATGGTACTTATCTAGTCTATTTGCTGCCGTCTGCTACTAAAGACATTTTTTTTATCATTATCAACACTATAGCCCTCTTTGCCTAGGTAAAACAATTTGTACCGGCTCAGATGATGCAACATTGAGAATTTGGAATCCCAAGAGTGGGGAAAACATTCATGTTGTAAAAGGTATCTTCAACCCTTGGCAAATCTTGTTTGTTGAAGTATTATTTACAGAGGGTATGGCAGTTGATTCACGAGCTTGGAAGTAGCGTCCTAAGAAAGTAGTTGGTGAGGTCATATCTTAGAGTTCCAGGAGATGATAAATGACTTTTCTTGATTATGCGTCCTAACATTTGATCAAAGCACGTTTTGAAGAATGTGTTCATTGTGAAGAAAAGTTGATGAGTTATAGTGTCTCGACTACATAACCAGAAAGGCCTTGCGTTTTTCTAGAAGACATGCATCACATGTGCCAGTATTTTTCTAGATGTAGCAAAAATTCAACTTAATGAGATGTTGTAAAGATTGTATTCTTACTTCTTGCCACACTAGAATTGCTTGGATTTTTAGGATCCTTAGAATTCTATTTTGAGACATATAGTTCTTTCTGCTTCGATAGTAATTTTATTAGCTTTATGGCACTGTGTTGGATTGGCAGACTATAGCCTAGCATGAGATCTTAGCGAAAGAAGCTTGATCTAAGATTTTCACTGATAAAATGTCCAATCCAAAAGCTGAAATTATTAGGTGGAGAAACATAACATGAATATTAGGGCCATATAAACCACATTGACAAGCAATATCAGATACTTTAAAATCCCTTCTCGCATGGAAACCAGTCTGAGAATGGCAAGTGAAATGGATGAACAGGGTGGGGTGCCCACACTTGTGACATTAATTGAGGTGGGACCTGGCTCCCGCACTAGGTTGGAAAGTCCGATTTAAAAACTTTTAGTAATAGGTGGAGGGAGATTACATCAATATCATGCCCATATAAACTCCATAGATAAACAAAATGGGATACTTTAACAATCACATTTAGGCTATTTATTTCTCTTTGTTTGTTCGTCTAAAATCTGGGCACCCACCCTGTGGGAAAAAGCTCCTTGTTTTTTTTTTTTTTTTTTTGTCCTTTTTTGTTCAATTGGGATGACTTTCAGTGGTCTTGATGTGCTTGAAACTTGAATTTGTTTTTGTTCCTCGTATCTGAATGTCGGTAGTTGGAAAGTTCAACCAATTAGGTGTGATTTAGGTCCATTACTAGTCTAAGAAATAATTTACACTCACCATTAGATTATTGACATGTGGAAGAATTTCGTTCATAAAACTAGCTCTAAACACACTTGTCACTTATCCAATGGTGAGTGTGTACCGACCCAAAAAAAAAAAAAAATGGTGAGTGTGTAAAAATCTTTTTTACATTGATGGTGGACTAACAATTATCCCAATCTATATGGTTTCCCTTCCTCCCTGTTCTCATAGAATCATTATATTCTTCCTTACATGATGAAAATAATTTTCTATTTCAACAAAAAAGCACTTACAGTGGAAACAAGTAAATCTATATTTTGAAGATATTGTATCTGAGGTCAGAGGGGAGTGTGTAGCCTTTACAATTCCATCCAAAATACTTGACATCTAATCTGTTCTCTTTAGGTCATCCATATCATGCTGAAGGACTAACAAGCATGGCAATAAGCTCTGATTCAAGTCTTGCTATTACTGGTGCCAAAGATGGATCTGTTCGCATTGTCAATATATCAAGTGGAAGGGTTCGGTCTTGCTTCTCTTCTTCTTTTTCTCCTTCTTCTATTATTCTTTTCCTAATTTTGTGCTTTCCATTTATGTCATTCTATCTTGAAGCATACATTGGTGTCAATGAAAAAGTAGGAGAAAAATTAAGTATCTCAGGAACTACTTCCGGTAGAATTACGGGGAGGAATTAGAGGGGTTCTGTAAGGATAATTCATTATGTTTTAATACAATCAGGATGGAATGTGATGGCAGGATGGATGAAGTTTTGAATTTAAATTAGATATTGCGGTTTTAAATTTGTTAACTCAGTTTGTTGGAGAATTTTACTTATAATGGCCCATCTCAGAAAACTTATCTGTTCTTGTGATGAAATAGCTTCTTACTCAGTAGTATCCATCCATCATGCCTTCTCCCTTGTGGATGCGCATGGTTAGGTTCTCTTGCTACTTACTCTGTGGCTGAATTTTAGTGCATTTTTTGTCTGATGACATTTATGCTGCTGATTTCAACAGGTTGTTAGTTCTCTGGATGCTCATGCAGATTCTGTCGAATTTGTGGGACTGGCTCTAAGGTATCACCTGGTTTACAAATTATTTGACATAAATATAGATTAGGAGAATAGATCTATACCTGCTAGTCATGGTCTTCACAATAATATCTAGAGCTCAATGGTGTCAGTGAAACACTATGATAAGAGAAATGATAAATTTGCAAAGTGGACTATGATAACGACTTTAAGCAAAACACTATAAAGGCATGATCAGAGAAATGTAAAATGGAAGATTTAAGTGAAGGCTGGAAATAAATTCTGAGAGGTATTGTTGTAATACTCAATCCCATTCGATTCGCTAATAATTGAAAATGCTTTTTAGGCAATAAAAGATAAGCACAGACTAGAAGCATGAGATTATAGGATAGATATAAAATAATGCAGGGAGTTTGCCTTTGAAGAAGGTAGTGAAAGTAGGTGGAATGTGATTGAGGATGGTAAATTAATTGGAGCCATTTTATGTTGTATCTTATGGTGAAAATGGACGACCAATTTCATTGATGGGCACACATGCACATATTCTTCCTCATGAATGACAATATATAAAAGTGGGTAGATTCATGCATGAGGAGCGTATAAAGAAGGAAGATGCAGTGGTTTTTAAACCAAAATGAGTAGTAATTAGTTGCTTAAAGCATTGATCTATTGTTGTGGCGGTCAAAATAATGTGGGAAGGCAAGTGAGAAGCGAGGTCTTGGTTCTACCAAAATCTCGCACATTCCACATGGAGACACTGCTGATGGGGTATATTAAGCATTCAAGCATTAACAAGTGAATGCTCAACTTTTTTTTTCATCAGAGAAAAGTATTTGCTTATATTCCTCCCACTGGAATGCATGTTTGAATCTAAATCACTTCAAACAATAAAATGTTCACAAGATTATTAGAAATTGATCTGTATGAAATTCATCAACTTTTTTTTTAAATGCTTTCCAAACTCCTATGACAGCTCCCCGTGGGCTGCAACTGGAAGCTTGGATCAGAAGCTCATTATATGGGATCTCCAGCATTCTTCTCCCCGCGCCACCTGTGATCATGAGGTGTTTGCTTATGTTTCCCTTTGCCTCAACTTTACTGATTGAATCTGTTCATCCAAATTGGATTTTCATAGCTGTCTTCTGCGCTTAAAATTGGTGTTGCTTCATTTGTGATGGACCTGGGGCTTGTTTGGCATCTATTATTATATGCAGGATGGAGTTACTTGCTTGAGTTGGGTCGGTGCATCAAGATTTTTGGCCTCGGGTTGTGTTGATGGCAAAGTACGAGTGTGGGATAGCCTTTCTGGTGATTGCGTAAGAACATTTCATGGGCATTCCGATGCTATTCAGTCCCTGTCGGTGTCTGCGAATGAGGAGTTCCTTGTTTCTGTTTCAATTGATGGAACTGCTAGGGTTTTTGAGATTGCAGAGTTTCACTAGGGATAACACCGGATGCACGATATTGTTTTTGTCTGTACATTTTCTGTACTCTAAAACTATGATCTTTTCTTTTTGTAGCAGAAACACCCCACCCCCCCCCCCCCCCCCCCCCCCCCCCCCCCACAAACCCCCCACAAAAAAGAAAAGCATATTATCTTTTTGGAGCGGAAATATATATTTATGCTACTACATAAGTAATGTACTACTTGACAAGATGAGGAAAGTATTTGTTTCGCGGTGTGATTTAGTTGATCAATTTACATTTTATTGGAGCTTTGGTTCAATTATGACTTGATTGAAAACATTCAAAGGCTCTGGTGGAGTGTAGTGGCTTTCAAGTCCATCCATATTATGCCCTTTGTTATCTTCCCAACCTACGAAAAAGTTTAAAATGATGGAAGTTTAGCAATGACTCTAGACTACGCGTGGCAGTCCAAATAAAATAGGATAGGATATAGTGTTTGGTTTCTATCATGATAAAGTTAAATATAAGAGGAATATAACTTGGATAAAAATATATGTTGAGGAAGGTGAAAAGTTGAAATAATGACTAAATGTATACATGATAAAGGATAATATCGAGATAAATTTTATATTAGTACATATGTGATAAATTTATCATTCGATAGTTTCTTTTAAATTTGATTAATATTATAAAAAACTACAAATTAGAACACTTATAACAAATGAAAGTTAAATTTTAAAATTACGAGTCATCTAATTTAGCAATTTGATTGTAAAATTTAACAGAAATTATCGGAGAGTAAATTTATTGTAGGTGTATCAATTTGGATATTTTTGTGGTCAAAAAAATAATTCGAGGTAAACTTGTATTTGTATTTATTGCATATTCTAGGCTTTTTAGTGTTTGAGTTATTTTTTAGTATATTTTATTATTTAATAATATTTTATGAAGGAATGATGGAAGCGAATGAAAGAGAAAAGAAATAAAATAAAGAGAAGGACAAATAATAAAAAAATAAGTAAATAAAAAGGAATTAGGTGAGAGAGCTGAAGGTAAATGATTATGTTTTCTCTCCTAATAAATTCAGCATTCGCCAGCTAGTCTATTTGTCGATGTTGTTTTGGCTTATTTACATTTCTTGCCGTAGTCGAACCTATGGCTTTGGAATGCCGCAATAAACTCCTTTACCATTTAAGATTTAGATTGTAGGTTGTTTTTGTTTGTCCATTTTTGATTGTTTAGCAATGGATCATGAGAAATTCTTAGTTTGTTGAATTTTAAGGTTATTTATTTTGATAGAAATCCTTAGTTTGCTCATACCATACAGTGGGTAGGATATGGCTATCCAGCTTTATTAATACAATTTACCAAACAATGAAACCTAGAAGGCTCGATTATTGAAAATATAAGCCTTTCGATTTTTTTCTCTCTTTATATCTCTATGGAGTGTCCGAGAGTTTTTTTACCAATTAATTACTTGAAAATGGCCGGTCTATGCTCAATAGGGCGGTCTCCAGGTACTGCACAAATTTGATGACTCAATCATACCGTGCGTATCATAATAACGAGTGAGATTGGAAGAACCGAAATGTCCTAAATACTTTTTACATAAGACACTTGAGAAACCATCTGTCCTACATCTTAGCTGAAAGGGCTTTGAATGAATCCAACTGGAAAATTGCATCTTTTAATTCTTACTCAGAGACATCAACAACCATCTCTTGATTTATGTCCTGTGTGACAGATTGCTCCGCTGTTTCCAGAGTTCTTTCCATGTCTCTTTCCCTTTTGAACAAATTCTTTTTAAATATTCCACGGAAGCTCCTTTAATATCATTCATTTCCTCCATAACTCCAACTTCCTCGGCTCCATGATGTCCTTCCTCTTTCTGTTGCTGTATCTCATCTAACTCCCTCAACAAGTCTTCCATTCTCACTCCATTATACTCATGGTTTGATTCAAATCATCAAAATTATGTGTCGTCTAGGGACCACCCCAACAAATGTTTTCCACTAAGGCGATTGAATGTTTTCTACTAAAGTCAGTATTCAGTAAAAGCTCTGCTAAAATGTAGATTGATCACAATATCGCTCCATGGAAGTAATACACTACATATGCATTTTCATACTTTATTTTCCGATTCAAAAGTAAGATAAAACGTTTCAAAAGATATCAAAGTCAAAACTTTTATGGGTTCCTCGATTTTTAAATGCCGAACATATATGTAGTCAAAACCAAAAAACAGAAAAAAAAAAAAAAAAAGGACCATCATTTTTAGAGTTCAGTAATTGGACAAACACAATACTGTTGTACATCATCGGAATTCTTCTTAGCGAACTCTCTTATTTTGAAAAACCCTAGCAATTCCATCTGTTGAAATAGAAAAGTGGAACTCCTCATAAGCAAACACTAACAGGGATTGAACCGCTTTGGATTGCGCGTTAAACATTCTTACAAAAAAAATTTCTTGCTAATATAAATTATCGAATTTCAAACCAAGAGAGATAAAACTTTTAAATCAAATAGATAATCTTACTATCATGAGTTTTGTTCAAACTAACGTATATTTTATAAAATGCATTTCAAGATATTTGATCTAAATTTATCAAGAGAAAAATTGGCAAATGAAAAATCAAAGTCTTGCTTAAATATGATACATGCGACAAAATAATGCCGAGTGTCCTGTCACATGACAATTAGATATAGATAGAAACTATAGGGTCACGTGGAGAGTATAAAATCCATTCGCTCAGTTCCAACTTTAATTATATGCTAGTTTTTTTTTTTTTTGGTTGAAGTTTTCTAGCTACAAAGCTTACGCTTTGTTTGGGCATATTTGAATATATGACTTCGTATAGGTATCGTGCATTTACTGATACTTTACATGTAATCTATAAATGTATTAGGCATATATATATGTGTGTGTGTGTGTGTGTGTGTGTGTGCACAAACACCAAAAAGGAAAAGTTTTGTAAAGCTAAACATACTAAAAACCTGCATAAAAACGAAAATTTAGTTAAAATGGACATATGATAGAAAATCAGAGAAAAGAGAAGTTGGAGAACCAATAGCATATTTGCAAAAAAAAAAAAAATTGTAGGAGTCGGACGGCCCTACGCATCATATTCTTTTAGTGTTACCTTCATTCAATTCTTCAATTGCTGAGTTAACACTTCAGACTATCTTTCTGTATCCATAGTTTAAGATGAATTGCAAATTAATAATAAATAGACCAGTTATTTAAAGAAAAAGATTTCAATTGTATTTAATGTCAAGGTTAAGAAATGTGATAAGTTGTATTTTAAATAGCTACAATTTATTAATCTTTACATTGTAATTCAAACTAGGTGGATTTCTTTGTTCCTTTCAAAAAATTAATGCACTAAATTTTTATAACTAATTTATCGATTATCTTTTTACATACCATATATCTTCATTTTTTTATCATTTTAATTTCTTTGTCAGATAATTTGACTTTCTACATTTGATTAGTTTTCTCCATGATAAAACTAAATTAAATTATACACGTGAAATAAGAGTAAAGAGCTTCTCTATTATGATGAATTTGGTTCAACGATTTTGGACCTAAAAGGTCTTTCTATTATTCTATCAAAATTGAGCCATTTCGAAATAGAACTTTAAAGGATTTGGAGTCAAAGTCAACATTTCTAAAGTCCGATCCAATGTAAGCTCTACCCGACATTAATTCAGAGTGCCTTTATTTTGCAAAAAATGGCCGATGTAAATTTTTTTTCCTAAAAAATGATCGCTTATATCGTTAACAAAAATAAATAAATAAATATTGTTTTTATCATTCACGAAAATATTAAAACGTAAAAATTGTTGCCAAGTTAAATTCAAAATAATATAGCTGAATTTTTTTTTCAAGATATTTTCTCTTTATGTATCTTTTTCAAATTTCAAATAAAAAACAAAAGCTTTTGAACTATACTATTTAATTTATTGTGATGAGCTTTATTTAACATGTACTTTATAATAAATTTTTATATATTTTATCTTTGATTTAAAATCAAAATAGATAAAATAATTGGTGAACAACAAATCAATTAAGTAAAGTTTTATTAGTTAAATTTGGACGACATGCAAAGCAATGCTTATTTTAACTATATATAATAAATAATAGATAATACATATAATAATCGGTTATTACCACACTTATTTTAAAATAGTGTGGGTGAATTTCCAACCCCATACGAATAAATTTGTTTATTTTCTCTAAAGAGACATAACTGCCCTTAATCATTCAATTAAATTTGAAGTATTGGTCCCCAAATATAATCACTTTCTTTCTTTTCTTAGTATTTTCCATTTCAATATACTAGTTGTCATAATTGAGAATATCATATGATTTGTTGTTTCTTCTTTCAATTTACAAGTGGATATTACCATGCATATCTTTTTTTCTATTTTTGATTATACCTTTGTATATATTGGCTTTCTCATAAAGAATTTTTTTTCACAAAAACGTAGTTCTTTTTTATGTTGTCGGCTGATTTATGGATTCATTGTCGAGTAGAATCTAGAAAAGTTGGAATATAAACAACATTTCAACATAGTGCAACATGTTTAAAATTTTTATTTTTGTTGTGCATATCGCTACAAAAATTTTCCAATCAAATGCCTTTCATATGAACATAATAAAATGACCAGATAAAACAGAAAAAAAAAAAGCACTCTTTCAAGATTTAAAAAAAAAATTGCAATTAGTACCTAAGGCAAAGTTTTAAAAGATATAATTTGATTAAGTCACATAAAAAAGAAAGAAAATTTGAAATGATAGTTGGATTTCATTATTCACGGAGTGTTGACAAAAAAAATAAAATAAATAAAATTAAAGTGCCTCAATATCCATCACCGTTTTACGTTATTGTTGTTTGTGTATTTTAGATACTCTTATAACTACATATTTTCATGCTATGTGTAGAAGTGTCTCAATGATGGTGTAAAGGAACCGTTAATTCTTTGATGTAATGAATAAAGAGACTCAATATTTTTTTAGACTAATCAAATAAAAATTCACTACAAAAAGTGAGCCTCTGAGGTAGGAGTGACGAATGATGTATGAGTTATGGTAAGAATAATGAGAAAGTCGAGAATAAATTTTATGTTGCAAATAGAAGTACGTTCAAATTCAAAGAAAACCCAATATAGGAAAATAACTTAACTGAAGGAAAAACAGGAAAATCATTAAGTGTGGATCTTGTGAAAACGCAATGGTTTAAGTCACAAAAGATATGGGAATATCCCCATTCTCAAAATATATTATGTACAATATACAATAGATACAACTTGCGCAGAGTCTGATTGGTTGATTGAACCATGTTATATTTGTATTATATGCTTAAGATATATTTCCCTTTTTTGGGGGATTTGAAAGGACAAAGGAATTTATGAGTCAAGCATTAGTGGGGAACCTCGAACTTCTTCCTGCGTCCTGCCGCTAGCCTAAGCCATCGCTGGAGGAAGCAATCTCAACACAAGTCCACGCTTCACCAAAGAGAGAAAGAAAAGAAACGCTAGAAGCCATGGCAGGTACTTCGAAGCAGACCATAGGCCGAAAAGATGATGAGGATTACATCAGTGGATTGCCCGATTGCCTCATCCACGACATCTTCTCTTTTTTGCCCACGAGGGACGTCGTCAAAACTTGTGTTTTGTCGAAAAGATGGCAGTCTGTTTGGACCACTGTCTCGGATCTCAGATTCTCCGTCTCTTCTTATGATGATTCGTTTGTGGACAGGATTTTGACGCTATATGGGTGGGGTAAGGTAAGGAAGTTCCACCTTGACATCATTCCATATCACTTCTGCCCCTCTAAGATTGATTCATGGATTAGCTTTGCGATTGATCATCAAGTGAAAGAACTTCTTCTCGAATCAAATATTTGGGTGGCGGATTGCCCGTTTTCTCCATTGCTTTGTAGTTGCTCTTCATTGACTAATCTATGCTTGCACGGCTGTCGTTTCTCATTCAGTGGAAGTATCAGTTGGAGTTCACTTAAGTCCTTGTCCATTCGTGACACGGACGTGAGTAATGATGTGCTTAAGAAAATTTTGATAGGCAGCCCTGTTCTTGAATACTTGAAATTGGAAAGGTGCTCGGTTGTAGAGGGAATTCGTTCGACAAGTTTGAAAGACTTGGTGATTAATAATATTACTGTGAAATTCCCTTTACACATTTTGATTCCTCGATTATTGTCATTGCGTGTGAGAAGTTATTATTCTGATGAGATAATAAGAAGTGTTGAAGCGCCATCCTTGCTTGAAGTGGAATTTGATTTCGATGGTCCAACCGCATCAGATTTCTGCTGGCTGAGGAAAATGCTTTCCCACCCGCAGAATGCTACTCGAGTTCTTTTCGGTCCGTCGTGCGTTGAGGTGAGCATAATCATCTTGCTTCATAATGGACATTATCTTTTCCATGTACGTTTTCACTTAGGATAGGGGACATTAATCTGCCAACGCTAGTGGACGTATATGGGTTATATTGATGAATATTCTATGAGGAAAAAAGTACCCGATTATGATGTACTTGAGAGGCGTATAATCTATGTTCTATCATTCCGAGCTATACTTTGCTAGCATAACAAATACAAGAATGTGACCCGGAACTTTTTTTTCTTGGTGATCTGACTTCACCTTTTTATGTGGGTAGGCTATGCGGAGTCAGATAGAAAACGTGCAGGTTTCGCTGCTGAATTGCAAGTCTCTGACCCTGCACTTAGCCATTTCCAAATTCGGCATTCCTCCTATAGCTAACATACTAGCAACTGCACCAAATTTGGAGAAGCTGGTTATAATTTTTAAGCCATATGCTTGGTACGAGGTATCTTCCCTAAATTCAAATTCGCAAGTTGAGATATTTCAAAGGATTCACTGGAATGTACCATCCAAAGTCTCTCCCTTCTTTTGTCCCCTTGAGTCCATCAGTTAGTGAAACTAGTATAAAGCTCTGCAAGTTTCAAGACTGTATAATGATCCAATTTCGCGACAGTCTCGTGGATTCCTCTCTCTCTCTCTCTCTCTCTGAATGCCACTATGATGGTGACGATTAGAAGATTGTGCTTGCATTTAATGAGTTTGGGTGCCCGAATTTTGGTTTCCCTTGTTTATGACTTCCTCGAAAATCTGATTACTATAAGCTACATATCTGATTTGACAAGAGATGATTGTTCTTTCCGGTGATCAAGATATTAAAGTGTGGAAATTAAATCGTGTTTTATTTGGAACGTTCACTCTGTCTTTGATCCATGTGCAGTATGATTCAAACTTAGACTCCAGCAATTTTGATCACACCAGCTATAGGTCTATAAAGAAGAAGTTCAAGCGCTGGGCTTGGCATCTCAAGAATGTTGAGATTTTTGGATTTTATGATTGTTTAAGATACAGATATAAGGAAGTGCTCACGCTGGTAAAGTTTCTTCTTGGACATGCATATATGCTGGAAGTATGGTCATTGAAGTTATGAAGAGATCACAACATCTTGAGGTAGTCGATTCACGCGAATTGCATGAAGTGGCCCGACAACTTAAATGTTACCATAGAGCTTCTAAGCATTCTGCAGTTATACTCAATTTTCTGGAAAAAGAGCATGGAAGGCGGCGGAAGAAAGGAGTTAGAGTAACAACAAAATGTATGCGCATTTGACCATAAGGAAGCCTGATTGGAATAGGAATATTGCAAGCTACAATATCAACTAGCTTTGGCCTGTCGTCAGTATTGTCTCATGGAAGTTTTTCAGCGTTTTAAAGCAAGTCATAGGATAGTATTTTGTTTTGGAATTGTTTTACAAGGTTGAGCAACGTACTGTTGTAGCTTCTCCTTCTGTAGTCCTTGATTCAGTAAGGAAGTCCCTATTGAAATTATTTTTCTATATTAAAATTTGAATTTATTATTATAAAATAATTATTTTGTCCTATTGAAATAGTGTGACTGCTCACAAAGGAATTACGGTTATTTTTTAATTAATTTTGAATTTTATTACTTTGCTTAACTATTATTAGGTTCTCTAACAACCTTAGGAATATTATGTTTCTTTGAATATAATCTCTTAACATTTGAAGAGTTGTGTCTATTCGAACATAACTTCTTCTTGAAAGGTTGTAATTTTTCATAAATTATGAAATTCGGAATTAAAATAAATATTAAGAATATATTATTATTATTATTATTATTATTATTATTATTATTATTATTATTATTATTATTATTATTATTTATTCCGAATTTTCGATATGTTTTTTAAGAACATAACTTGTTCAGAAATGTTGCATTTGCTTGTAAAAAGACTATATAATTTTACATCTCAAATTTCACTTTTTTGATTATTCTTTCTAAAACCATACAACCATCTTTTTCAATTGTTTTCCCTTTGAGAGTTCTTAGAGAAATACCATAATTGCTATTTGGTATTCTCATCGAGATTTTGTTATATTTCGGAGGATTTTTGTAAGTAACCATTATCAATGTTGTGGGGTAAAAAATTCCTTAAAAAGAATATAAAAGAAGAGTGTGCTTGAAACATTATAAATTTAACGAAATCTTGATTTCAATGATTAGTCATGCCGATGCACTTTCAAGCTTCAAAATTTTAAAAAAAATATATTGCTATTTTTTGTTCTGAATTTTCAAGATAATTTTTAAGAGCATTTCTGTTTGGACATAACTTCTCCGGAAATGTTGCATTTGGTTCTAAAAAGATTTACACACACACACACACACACACATATATATATATATATATATATATATTCATAATTTTCCATCTCAATTTTTCACATTTTCAATTCTTCTTTCTAAAATTGTACAAGCATATTTTTCAATTATTTTCCCTTTTAGAGTTTTTGGAAAAATACTAGAGTTGCTATTTGATATTCTCATCGAGATTTTATTATATCTTCGAGGATATTTGTTGGTAATCATTAACAACGTTATGGGGTAAATAATTCCTTAAAGAGAAGATACAAGAAGAATGTGCTTGAAACATTATAAACTCAACGAAATCTTAATTTCAATGATTGGTTACGCTGATGCATTTTTAAGCTTAAAAAATATATGGTTGAAGAGAGATAGAAGTCGCAAGCTATTGCGAAGGTTCAGTAAAAGGAGTATGTGATCGTTCTATTATCTTCTTCGAAAGGCTAATAAATTTAGCCGAAATACATGATATAGGCAATTCTTGTATTAGATCTTTTGGATCCAGGTATTGACAGACATGACCCGTAATTAAAATTGTTGGGTTGATATCCAGTACCGATTTGCATCGATGGCAAGGTAGGTATGTATGTATTTATGTATGTATATATGTGCTTGTATCTGTTAACGATCATAGCAGTGTAATGCTTGATGCTAAGTTCAACCCAGTAATTAACCATTTTGTTGGTAATATTATAAATAGTTTTGCAATTACTTTACCGGACACTACATCAATAGTCATATAATATAATTCCACAGTTAAGGTCCTGCACTTTGTTGAGTGTATGACTAGGCTCAAGCATGTTGCGATTGTTAGTGTTGGTATCTTAGTCCAAAAACTATAGTTGCCGTTCTAACATTTCTCCTTGGAAATTCATTCGAGTTTTGGATAGAATGGCGATCCTCGCCAATGGACCAAAGTCTGTTGGAAAAACTAGATCCTTGGAAACTGTTTGAAGCAGCCCGAGTTGTTCTAAACCTCCGTAGAGCTTCTCAAAATGCTTAAGTTGTTTTTGACCATCCTTTACAGGGAAATCATCATGTGTTGTTATCCTTTCCAGGGAAATCCTTCTGAAATACTACTGCGATATATATATACAGATTAGTGTGCCAACCTCGCTTTGAATCCCCCAATTACAACCAAATGGAACTGCAAGAAACAATAGCAGCAGCAGTTTTTTTCTCTTTGTACAGTCTACATCTTACGTCACTTTTGATCTCAAATAATACCTGCACACTAGATACACTTTGCACAGAACGAATTTTGTGGTTTGTGGCTCCCAAACATGACTTGCTTTTGAAGTGCATAGGAGCACATTCCAGCTCAACATTCTAAGTATCGATTGTCCTATTGATGAAGAATCCTCAGCCAAATACCCCTGGAAAAGGGGCACTCAACAAAGAGATGACCCCTTGACTCATCAGTGCCTCTACACGAGAACCATTATGGATCAACTGAAGCATTCCATGAAGAGTGCTTAGGCATATTGAAGGGAAACCAAAGTGACTCCATTTTACTCGATCTCTTTTAATTCTCAGCTCATTCCATGCACTATTAACAAAGAATGCCCTATCTATAGCTGGAATCCAAACAACTCGATCAGTAGCATCATTAGGAAACAGGACACCACGGACAGCAGATGGGACAATCACCAAATCCTCAAATCTAGCCCTCGGCCAAGCCCAGTCTATGTTTCTGATGACAGCAGAGGCTGCTTTTATTTAGGCTACCCACACAGAGGTAGCTTTTATCATCATCGGTTAGGTATCTAAAAGATGCAAGCCATATTCAAGTGTTCAAGCCTCTACAAACCCAAGCCTCCTCCTTTCTTAGGAATACAAACTGTCTCCCAGCTAAATCTGGCCCCTCAAGTGTGAGTGACCCTTTCCAAAGTAAGGAAGTACATTTATGCTCAACTTTCATGGTCATTTTCTTGAAAAAAAAAAAAATTACATTGGTAATTGGATATGCTTACCAATACTGAAGAATTGCGTTAAGCTTTCTTTAAACAAGAGGGACCCCAACATATCTCCCGGGCGAAGAACCTTGCTCAAATCCAGAGACAGCCAAAATATTTGCCATCTGCAGATGAACCTCCTGGGTAGCTCAGTCTTCATGGGATCAATTTTCAGCCCCGACAACTGATATTTCCAATATCTGCAAAACCACTCAAAGATACTCAACCTTCCTGCCCAAATATATAACAAGGTCATCTACAAAACATATATGAGTGAGCTTGATCTCGCTACACAGAGGATAATAATGGATTTCCCCTGCAGCATCATTAAACAAGCATGAGAATACTTGCATGGTCATGACAAAATGATAAAAACATGGGATCTTCTTGTCTAAGCCCTTTCTTTTTAGGAAAATTACTTGCAAAGAACCATTCACAGCTATCGAAAGCATGGGATTTGTTTCACAAGCCTGCATTTAACTAACGAAAGTTGCAAGGATCCTAATGACCTCTAAAACATTAAGAGTAAAATCCTAATTCGGAGAGTCGAAAGCCTTCTTTATATCACAGCTTTAATAAAGCATCGGAAAATCCGATTCAATGATAGTGCTTCACAATTTCATGGGTTAGAAGAATATTATCTGCAACATTTCTCCGTCAATGAAAGCACTTTTGGCACTAATGTAATTCTTGCTGCATTAATAGCACCAATAAGCCTAGAAGAGGAGGAAAAAAATCAAGCAAAGCCCCGTTAAAGTCAGCACCAACAACATTGCAGGCTCTTTAAAGCAAGAAGTGTATCCATCAGGTCCAGGACTCTTGTCCACTTTAATTGACCAAATTGCTCCTTTGACATAACCAGCTCTAACAGGGGAATGTAAGAGTATCAAAGTGCTTCTGGGATAAAACAGTAGTTCAAGATGGATCTCGAGTCTTCCTCTCCATTACACTGAGTATCACTCCTACCTAGAAGACCCTCATAGAAAGAAATTGCTTCCTCTTTTTTATGATCATACTCTTTCAAGTCTCTCACCATTGGATTTGTATAGCAGTCTAGCAATATTCTTAGCGTTTTCCACTTTAACAACTATGAAGCGCTGTGTGGTGTCTTAAGTGGGATGCTGGGAGTAGTGGGTTCTCCCGCTTACGTGTCCCCCCAGGTTTGCTCACCGGCTGTCGGCTGTCCAGGGTTCCTGGGTTATCAAAAAAACAAGAAAACTATGAAATAGGAGCCAGACTTCGGATCACCCAATTTAATACGGATGTCCTGGAATTTTTCTTCGAAAGTCCTTCAGAAGCTTTAAGATAAGCTAGTAGTGGTGTAACAAAAGAGAAAAATATCAAAAATTCCTAAACCTATTGCATTGGTATTAATTTAATCATAGACTTTTTTTTAATTGGATCAATTTAGTCTTAAACATTTTCACATTAGTACCAATTCAATCCCTTTTCTTTTCTTTTCTTTTTTCTCTTTTTCCTCCTTTGATTCCTTGCAGCCGCCAAGCCCTCGCTGGCCAGTAGCAACATTAAGCTGTTGACACTGCACATGCCTCGATGAGATTTCTGTGACATTCTTTTTCACTACCACTGTCAACTAAATTCTTTGGTGGAAAAAATTCTACGCTATATATACATGTGTTAAATTGCAAATTATTCCTCATTGATTGCTTAGTGTAGCAGATTTTTCTACACTCAAGAATTTTCATGTCTCCCCCTATTTTAATATACAAAGCATCTTCTCCAATAGGAGCGTAATTGAAATCTCAAAAGACCGCTTAGCTTTTCTCCGATTTCAGTTTGCTCCATAAACTTTTAGCTATCACTTGACATCAATAGTCTACAGCCGGTTATAGCTTCTTCTGGCTATTTTCCTCAAATATTCTCGGCATGGTATTAGGACGTCGGATTTTGATTTTCTTTTCTAACATTTTATTTATGTTTTTCTTCCGTAAGTAGAAAATTTCCGTTTGTCAATCTGTTTATCTTTTACCATATGAACTATTTTGTCTTTTCTCGTCCGGTCAGGCCTAGCAGTTTGCAATACTGAAGAACTTGAATGGAGCCTTTGCGGTGAATTTTTCTTTAATGAAAATTTTCTTTTTCTTCTAACTCTACTACCCACATTATTATTTTCGTTTTCCTGTTTTGCCTTCAGTAGATCATCTAATATCGGTTATACCCTCGTCTCCCACGCGCACTCTCTCCTCCCCTCTCTTCTCTGTAGGGGTGTGCAACCAGACGGGGTAAACCTGGTTCCCGGACCGGCCCACCCAGAAAATAGGGTTGGGAACCGGTTCTCGTTGAAACCGGTCCGGGATCGGTTCCCAAAATTCAGAACCGATTTGAACCGGTCCCGGTTTCCAAGGGATTACCCACCCGGGAACCGGATTGACCAGATCGGTTCAGGAACCGGTTTGAGAACCGGTTTGTAAGTCAACCCAAAAGTCCAAACCCTAATTTGTTCCCTTGTTTGAGAACCGGATTGTACGCCTTCTTGTCGACCTTGTGGCTTCACTGGTTGCTGGTGTCACGAGGAGCTGAGCGGCGGTCCTGGTGTAGTGGCGGCTTCTCAGGGGCAAGGGCGACGGCGACAAAGCTTTGGACGATTAGAGGTGTCGGGTCGTCGCGGCCATAGTAGGGGCGACGAGTGGCAATGCGAGCTCGCGGGTGAGGGGGCTCCGGTCGTGGCGCGGTGGTGCGGCCGCGGCGACGCAGGCGCAGCGGTCGTCAGCTGGGGTGTGCGGAGGGAGCCCGTGAAGAAGATGAACAGTGCACTGTTCTTTTTCTT
This sequence comes from Eucalyptus grandis x Eucalyptus urophylla, assembly GCA_028830015.1. Lineage (NCBI taxonomy): Eukaryota > Viridiplantae > Streptophyta > Magnoliopsida > Myrtales > Myrtaceae > Eucalyptus > Eucalyptus grandis x Eucalyptus urophylla. Next base: position 30,316,633 of record CM054193.1, on the reverse strand, counting down.
TTTCTTTTTTTTTTCTTTTCTCCCTGCTGGATTGTCGCATCTCCCTCACGTCCCTCTCTCTGCTGCCCACGTCTCCTTTGCCTCCTAACCTTGACCTTGACTCTCAAGCTTTTTCTTCCCTTTTTTTTTGTGTTTCTTTTTTCTAAGGAACGAAGAAGGCCTCTTGCCGAGTGATCCAAAAAAAAAAAAAAAAATCTCAATGGAGTCGCCAAGCAGTTGCAACCTAATCTCGGGTGAACCAGCTAGGATTTGGCTAATGTATACGAAGTAAGGTAGAAATTTACTTATTAATTACGCTTAATATTTCAATATAAATTAGAAGAATTATGTTATTTTCTCACGTATTAATATAAAAGTCGAAGTTGTATAGGATGGGCAATTGCAAAACAGGTTCCAATATAAACAGGGTTAACCCTGGAACCGGATCGGAAAAACAGGTGGGTCAAGTACAGGGTCCAATGCAAACAGGGTTGAGTACACGTCCAAAAAAAGGAAACCAGTTATAACAAGGTCAGGTACAGGGTCCAAGTCTAGAACCTACCCACTCTAGACCCGATCACCCCAACTTCTCTGCCATGGCTCCACTGCACCGCCGCTCGTCCCCACCATCTCTAGCGAGCACAGCGCCGGACTCCACGAGCGACTGCCGCCACGCCTTCCACTTCAGAAGTCGGATCAACCCAGCAAAACTCAGCAGTCCGATTACCAGAAATTTGAGCAGAGAAGACCAAGCATCCATGGAACGGCGAGGAGAGCTATCCTCCAAAATTTCGAGACTCGACGGCAGCAGCAAGCAAAGCAGAGGGGGTGGAGGCTTGGCTGGCGGTGCTTGCGTCCGGTGGTCGGGGTTGGTGGTAGGCTGGCGGTTGTGCGCGGTGCAGCCGCTGGTGGGAGTTGGTAGTGGTGGAGACGAAGCTGCAAGTGAAGCAGAGAGAAAAGCTGCAACTGGAGAGGCGAAATATAAGTTAGCTCAGATTTTAAATGAAGTGAATAATATTCTTATAAAATGTAATTTTATCACATAATGTAGTGGGCATTACCTTATGGTATACTTATTTTATGAAGTAGTCGATATTTCTACGAAAAGTAGAAACATCGGCCACAAATACTATTACATTCTTATTATCTTTTGGCATTCCTATCATCTTGAAGTGAAGTGAATTTATTTGTTAAGTACAGTATCAATCACGTAGTGAAAGAAAATATATTTAATCAAGTTAATAAATATAATTACAAGTTATGGTTTTTCAACTTTCTACACAATATGTAGTGTTAAATTTCTTATAATTTTTTCTAATGAATTTTTCAAATCAAGTAAATAGCAAAATGAAATAAATATACTTCAAATATATCTACTATTTACATAAACTATTCGGGTAATTGCATAGTTAAAATCATTAGTAATATTTTGAGTAATCTACATTATCACTTCCTTTGATGTAATTAGGTACATTTCTTCTTTACTTCAACTTTAAATTAAATCGATAATCCCACTATCATGAGTTATATTCAAAAGGGCAAATACTATAAAGGAACTAAATTATATAGACTGTGACATAAATATCGTAAACTTTTTTTTTTTGTGTCATCAAAAGCCTTAAACTTGCCGATTATGACACAAATGCCTCAAACTTATTTTTGTGTCATGAAAAAACCCAAACTTATACATGTGTTATGTATATAACCTCTATTTCAATTTTATCCAGGAATATAATTTTCATATCAATATAAGTTTGAGCTTTTTTATGACACAATAGAAAGTTTGGGGTAATTTGTGTCACAATGGGCAAAATTTGAGGTTTTTAGTAACACAAATAAAGTTTGGGATTTTGTGTCAAAGTGTGTATAGTTTAGGGTTTTTTGTGGTACCCTATTCAAAATAATATAGCATAAAATTTGTTCAAGATATCTAATATTTATGCATCTTTTTCGAATTTCAAATAAAAATAAAAGCTTTAAATTATATAAGTTATTTTACTGTGATAAATTTTATTCAAAGTAACATTTATTTCTAATATTTGCAGATATTTTATCTTCAATTTAAAATCAAAATATTAAAAAAAATGGTGAACAAAGTTTAATTAGGTAAAGTTTTATTAGTTAATTAGGTCGACATGGCCAAAAAATCCTTATTTTCAGAATATATAATAAATAATGGATGAAACATATAATAATCGGTTATTTTCACACTCAATTTAAAATAGGGCGGGTGTATTTCCACCCCCCACACAACTAAATTTATCAGTTTTCGCTAAAAAGATATAACAACCCTTAATCATTCAATTGAAATTTAATTAGTAGTCCCTAAGTTTATTCAATTTCTTTTTATTTTCTTAGTATTTTCCTTTTCAATGTACTACTTGTCATAATTGAGAATATCATATGTTTGTGGTTTTTTTTTTTCAATTTATAAGAGGAAATTACCTCGCATATCAAAAGGACTATATCTTTTTTATATTATAGATTTGACCTCTTTATACATTAGCTTTCTCACAGTGAGAAATTTCATGAAACATGGATTTTTTCCGATGTTGTCGAGTAATTTATGGATTCATTGTTGAGTAGAATCTAAAAAAAATTGAACATGAACAATGTTTCAACATACTGCAGCATGTTTATACCTTTTATTTTTGTTGTGCATATCCTTACCAACCTTTTCTTATCAAATGTCTTTTATACAAACATAATAGGATGACTAAATGAAAAAGAAAAAAAAAAGCTCTTTAAATATTTTCAAAAGAAAATCACAATTAAATACCCATGACAATTTTTTTATTTACCTAAAACAAAGTTTACAACATTTAATTATATAAAAATTCACATAAAATAAGAAAAAAAGTGGTGTTAGTTAAATTTCATTCATTTTGGATCAAGAAAAATAATGTGATTAATTTAGTGTTTACAAACAAAAAAAAAAAATTAAGGTGCCTCACAAATTATCACTGCTTTATGTTATTGTTCTTAGTTTATTTTCGATACTCTTGTAACTACATATTTTCATGCTATGTCTGAAAGTGTCTCAATGAAGGGGGTAAAAGAATCACTAATTCTTTGATGTACTAACTAAAGAGATTCAATATTTTTTTGAGACTAATACAATAACAAATTCACAACAAAAAATGAACCTTTGAGGTAGGAGTGACGAATGATGTATGAGTTGCGGTAAGAGTAATGACGAAGTCAAGAATAAATTTTATGTTGTAAATAGAAATACGTTTGAATTTGAAGAAAACCCAAAGTAGGAAAATAACTTAATTGAAGGAAATAGGGTGATTTAGTGAATATGCGATGGATTAAGTTACATGCGATATGCAAATATTCCCATCCTTTAAATATATTGTGTACAATATAACAATAAAATAAACCTTTAGGATGCTGTATATCAACGAATAGTCTGATTAGTTGATCGTACCATGTTAGATTCTTATGAGATGCATCTAAGTTAATTTTCCCTTTTTGGGCGATTTGAAGGGAAAAGGGAATTTATGAGTTAAGCATAGCACGGATGCTGGTGTCCTGCCGCGAGCCTAAGCCATTACTTAAGAAAGCAAGCTCAACCCAACCCAGGCTTCACCGAATAGAGAAAGAAAAGAAACAACAGAAGCCATGGCAGGTATTTCGAAGCAGATCATAGGCCAAAAAGATGATGAGGATTATATCAGTCTGTTGCCCGATTACTTAATCCATCACATTTTCTCCTTTTTGCACATGAGGGACGTCGTCAAAACTTGTGTTTTGTCAAAAAGGTGGCAGTCTGTTTGGACCACTGTCTCGGATCTTAGGTTCTCTGTCTCTTCTTATGATGATTCGTTTGTAGACAGGGTTTTGACGCTGTATGGGTTGGATAAGGTGAGGAAGTTCCACCTTGAAGTAAATTTAAAGCACTTATGCCCCTCTAAGATTGATTCGTGGGCTGGCTTTGCAATAGATCATCAAGTGGAAGAACTTCTTCTCGACTTAAATATTCGGTGGGCGGATTACCCATTGTCTCCATTGATTTGTAATTGCTCTTCGTTGACTAAGCTATGTTTGAGTGGCTGTTGTTTCTCATTGAGCGAAAGTATCAATTGGAGTTCGCTTAAGTCCTTATCCATTCATTCCATGGACGTGATTGATGATGTGCTTCAGAAAATTTTGATGGGCAGCCCTGTTCTTGAATACTTGAATTTGAAAAGATGTTGGGGTGTACAAGGAATTCGTTCAACAAGTCTGAAAGAGTTGGTGATTGAGGATATTAGTGTGGGATTCCCTTTGCACATTTTGACTCCTCGATTACTGTCATTGCGTGTAAGAGGTTATTATTTTGATGAGATAATAAGAATTGTTGAAGCACCATCCTTACTTGAAGCCGAATTAGATTTCGATGGTCCAATCACATCAGATTTCTGTGGGCTAAAGAGAATGCTTTGCCAGCCTCAGAATGCTACTCGAGTTCTCTTCGGTCCTTCGTGCGTTGAGGTGAGCATGGTCATCTTGCTTCATAATGGACATCATCTTTTTCATGTAGCTTTTCACTTAGGATTGGGGACATTAATCTGCCAAAGCTAGTGGACCTTAGGGGTTATATTGATGAATATTCTGAGGAAAAAAACTAGATTATGATGTACTTGAGGGAAATTTAATCCATGTTCTATCATTCCATAACAAATACAAGGATGTGACCCCAAACTTTTTTTTCTTGGTTTTCTGACTTTACCTTTTGACATGGGCAGGTTATGTGGACTCAGATAGAAGACACGCAAGTTTCGCTGCCTAATTGCAAGTCTCTGACCCTGCACGTGGCCATTTCCGAATTCGGCTTTCCTCCGATAGCAAACATGCTAGCAACTACACCAAATTTGGAGAAGTTGGTTATAATTTTTAAGCCATGTGATCTGTACTTGGTATGTTCCCTAAACTCTAATTCGCAAGTTAAGATATTTCAAAGGATTCACTGGAACGTACTATCCAAAGTCACTCCCTTCTTTTATCTCCTTGAGTCCCAATTAGTGAAATTAGTATAACGCTCTGGGAGTTTGAAGACCCCCTCACAGCTTTTGTTTCAAATGCCTCTCTCTCTCTCTCTCTCTCTCTCTCTTTCTCTCTGAATGCCACTGTGATGGTGACGATTAGAAGATTGTGCTTGCATATGCATTTATTGAGCTTGGGTGCCAAAATTTTGGTTTCCCTATTTATGATTTGCCATAAGCTATTGGCATATTAAAGCGTGGAAACTAAATCGTGATTTTTGGAACGTTCACTCTGTCTTTTACCCGCGTGCAGAATATATCTGACGTAGACTCCTTCAATTTTGATGAGTTCTACAATTTTGATCACATGAGCTGTTGGCATGTAAAGAAGAAGTTCAAGCATTGGGCGCAGCGTCTCGAGAATGTTGAGATTTTTGGATTTTATGGTTGTTTAAGACTCGAATATGAGGAAGTGCTCACGCTCGTAAAGTTTCTTCTCGGACATGCATGTGTGTTGGAAAGTATGGTCATCAAAGTTATGAAGGGATCACAACATCATGGGGTAGTCAGTTCACGCAAATTTCATGAAGTGGCCCGAAAACTTCAATTTTGTCATAGATTTTCCAAGCATGCTGCCGCCATACTCAATTATCTGGAAGAAGAGCATGGAAAAAGGCAGAAGAAAGGAAATAAAGAGTAACAACAAAATGATGCCCATATGACCATAAGGATGCCTGATTGGAACGGGCATACCGTAAGCTGCAACATCAACTAGCTTGGTCTGTTGCTGGTATTGTCTCATGGTAGTTATTTATTTATTTGCTTTTTAAAGCAACTTATGGGATAGTATTTTGTTTCCGAATTGTTTTACAAGGTTGAGCAACGTGCTGCCGTAGCTTTTCCTTCTGTAGCCCTTGATCCAGTAAGGAAGTCCCTATTCAAATGAGTAACGCTGTTCCAAGAAATTCATATTAAATCAATGGCGTGACGACCTCCACTTGGCCCTTGTCATGTCATTACCATGTGTATCAGTTCGACCATAAAGCAAAAAAACAATGCAATTAAGGAAGTTTATATGCCTAAAACTCCCGTAGCTTATGGAGCTTTTTCCTAAGAGGGCATTTGTTATTCTGTTTACTTATTGAGAGCATTTCTTGCTATGTCCACGTCCGGGTGGCTTTAATTAAACCAAAATTTTTGACATCCTAAAATTCAGGGGAAACCAGAAAACTTTGCCTTTTTAATAGCACAGTGAGTAGAATGTTAAAATTATATCACAGGGATCAAAGTAATTATAGGAAATTTGAGTGTATCGAATTAGAAAGATAAATTATGTGTGTGCTTTTGAAACATTATAAACTCAACGAAATCTTGATTTCAATGATTGGATACGCTGATGCACTTTTAAGCTTCAAAAAAATATTGCATTTTACAGGTTGAAGAGAGATTCAAGTCGCAAGCTATTGGGGTGGTTCAGTGAAAGGAGTAGATGGCTCGTTCTATTATCTTCCTTCTTCGAATGGCTAATAAAGTTAGCCGAAATATATGATTTAGGCAATTGTTAGATTAAATAAATTGGATCCAGGTATTGATAAACATGACTTGTGATTAAAATTGTTAGGTTGATATCTAGTACCGGTGCGATTGATGGCGAGGTGTGTGTGTGTGCACGCACGCTCGCGCACACGTGTGTGTGTATATATATATATAATCATAGCATTGTAGACATGCTTGATGTTATGTTCAACCCAACAAGTAACCATTTCGTTGGTAATTTTCTTTTCATTGATGACACTTGTTATTATTTGCAGTTCATTTGTATTTTGAGGTTGATTTTCTTTTCATCGATGATTCTATGAAAATGTTGATGCATTGAGAATTGATAGAAAAATGTAATTACAAATGGTTTGTTAAGTGCTGTGGTTTTTCAATTTTTAAAAAATATACATTGTTAATTATCTTATGGGCTAATATTTCGAAAAACCCCAAATAGGTACGCCTATAATAAATTTACCTTTCATTAATTTTCGTTAAATTTTACCATTAAATTACTAAGTTGGATGATACGTGACAGTTGATGAATGTACCATGTTGAGGTTTCACTCTCCAATTATAACAAGAGTTCTAATTTGTGGTTTCTCGTGGTATGAAAAATAAATTTGTCACAAATGTACTCGTTTGAGTTTTTTGTGGTAAATTTTTTTTTGAAATAAATTTGTCACAAGTGTACTAGTTTGTAAGTTTTTTATGGTAAACAAATTAATTTGGGACAAATTTGTTATAAGGGTATTAGTTTGGATTTTTCGGTGGTATTAATCCTTATCTTATATAAATTCTAATGTATTTTTCAAATCGATATAATAGCTAAATGAAATAATTGTACTTCAGCTTATGTATAATATATCTACTATTTACATATACTTTTTAGGTAATTGTATAGTTTACTATGCTTAGGTAAATTCGGAATAACCTACATTATCAATACTTTTGATGTGATTACATTAGAGTATATATATCCTTTACTTCAACTTTACATTAAATTGATAATCTCACTATCTTGAATTATATGTAAAATAGTAGAGCTGAAAAATTACTTCAAGATATTTTCTCTTTATATATCTTTTTCAAATTACAAATCAAAGAAGAAAACCTTTTAAATTACATAATTTATCTTATTGTGATGAGCTTTATTCAAACTAACATGTTTTTTTATAATAAATTTCCAGATATTTTATCTTCAATTTAAAATATAAAAAAAGATACAAACAATTGGAGTTAAAGTTTTATTAGTTAATTTTGGACGACATGGCAAAACAATGCTTATTTTCACTATATATAATAAATAATAAATAAAGCATACGACAATCGGTAATTTTCACACTAATTTTAAAGTGGGGTGGGTGTATTTCCATCCTCGTACAACTAGATTTATCAATGTTCACTAAAAAGACATCACCTTTAATCATTCAATTAAAATTTAAGGTGGTGGTCCCCAAATTTATTCACTTTTCTTTCCTTTTTTTTTTTAGTATTTTCCATTTCAATTTACTAGTTGTCATAATTGAGAAAATAATATGTTTTATTGTTTTTTTTTTCAATTTATAAGTGGATCTTACCATGCATATCAAATGGACTGTCTTTTTTATGTTTAGGTATTACCTTTGAATATATTAGCTTCCCCACAGAAAGAAATTTCAACACAACCTAATTCTTTTCTATGTTGTTGAATAATTTATGGATTCATTGTCTAGTAGAATTTAGAAATTTGAAGACAGACAACATTCAGCATGGTGCAACATGTTTAAACTTTTTATATTTGTCGTGCATAACACTACCAAACTTTTCTTACAAATTCTTTCATACAAACACAATAGGATGATCGGATGAAATTAAAAAAGAAGAAGAAGAAGAAGCACTCTTTAAAGATTTTTACAGTAAAATGACAATTACGTACCCAAGTGAAGTTCTAAAAACGAAATTTGACCAAATAAAAACTTCACATAAAATAAGAAAAAAATTTGAAATGATAATTGAATTTCATTCATTTTGAATTGAGAAATAATATGATTCATGGAGTGTTCATAAAGAAAAATATTAAGGTGCCTCACTATTCATCGCTGTTTTACGTGGTGTTTTTTTAGATACTCCTATAACTACATTTTTTCATGCTATGTGTGAAAGTGTCCCAATAGTGATGTAAAGGAATCACTAAATTTTCGGTATAGTAAATAAAGGGACTCAATATTATTTTCGAGACTAATTAAATAACAAATTCACCACAAAAAATGAGCCTTTGAGGTAGAAGGGACGAATGATGCATGAGTTGCGATAAGAGTAATGACAAAGTCAAGAATAATTTTTAGGTTGTAAATGGCGATATGTTGGAACTAGAAGAAAACCCAAAATAGGAAAATAACTTTAATTCATTAGCCAGAAAATTAAATACATTTACAATTTTAGTCTATACATGGATTCATTTTTTATATTATTAAAGCATTTAATCTAGAAGCCGTTTATTTACCGTCATGAAATCATGCTTTAGGGAGGTAGATATTAAAACAATTTTGAAATATAACTCTGTCAGAAGACGTAGAGAAGCAAAGAGCAGAACGAAGGAAAGAAGAAATCGTAAAGCTTTTAGGAAATTTTCTGTATTTTCTCTATATCATTCAATGTTCATTACACTGTAATTATAATACAGGAGATACATGAATAAAGGGAAAGGAAATATTTTTACAATCGAATCAATATCAATCTAATCCCTAATTGATCTAATGCACGATCATAACCAAAAATAGATCCTGCATATCTTCCAACACTCCCCCTCAAGCTGGTGGCTTGTAGATATCCAAGACTCCTAGCTTGCTTAGAAGGTATGCATGCTGTCTTTGACATAGAGGTTTGGTGAAGATGTTTGCAGGTTGTTCTGCGGTTCCAATTCCTCTTGTCTCAATGATTCCCTCTTGAATCTTCTCTCGTGTGAAATGGCAATCCACTTCTATATGCTTTGTTCTTTCATGCATCACGGGATTTGCTGCAAGTTTGAGAGCTGCATCATTGTCGCAAAACAGCTTCGTTGCTCCTTTTAGCTTAATCCCAAGATCTCCAAGTAATCCCCGCAGCCAAACAATTTCACATGTGATTTTCGCCATGGCCCGATATTCTGCTTCAGTTGAAGATAAGGAGATCGTCGCCTGTTTCTTGGTCTTCCATGAAAGGAGAGATTCCCCAAATTTAATACAGAAGCCAGTAATCGATCTTCGACTCATCGGGCAAGTCGCATAATCTGCATCACAGTATCCCGTTAATTCCATATTACACCTTCTAGACAGAAGTATTCCGAGTCCTGGGCATTTCTTTAGATATTTCACAACTTTCAAGGCCGCACTCATGTGAGACTCCTTCGGGCTGTGCATAAATTGGCTGAGAGTTTGCACGGCATATGAAATATCAGGTCTGGTCATAGTCAGATATATGAGTTTTCCAACGAGCCTTTGATAACCTATCGGATCTTTGAGTATAGGATCATCATTCTGAGATATCCCTCCAAGAAAATCCGCTGTGGTTAATTTGGTGTTCTGCTCGATAGGAATAACTGCCGGTTTGCATCTTGATAATCCAGCTTCTGAAATGATCTCCAATACAAACTTTCGCTGACTAAGAGAAATCCCTTGGTCGGATCGAGCAATCTCAATACCAAGGAAGTATTTTGGTGCTCCCAGGTCCTTTATATGAAATGTAGCATGCAAACATTTCTTAAGACTCCCTATTGCAGTATCATCGTTCCCCATAATGAGGATATCATCAACATATATCATCAAGTAGATAGATGACATACCTTTAGTCCATGTGAACAGGGCGTAATCATACTTGGATTGTTTGAAGCCTGCAGTTGTGAGAGCATTCGCAAACTTCGCATACCATTGCCTTGAAGCTTGTTTCAATCCATAAAGGGATTTGCGGAGACGACATACTTTATTCTCCCCCTGTCTCCGTAAACCCTGAGGAATATCCATATAGATCTCCTCGTCTAAATCCCCATGAAGAAAGGCGTTGTGAACATCCATCTGATGTAAGGACCAATTATGAACAGCTGCTACTGATAAAAAAGAACGAACTGTGACGTCCTTAGCAACAGGGGAAAAAGTCTCATGATAATCGAAACCTTCCCGTTGCGTATATCCTTTAGCCACCAACCTAGCCTTGTAACGCTCAATTGAACCATCAGATCTATATTTGATCTTATACACCCATTTACATCCTATGGACTTTCTATTTTCAGGAAGAGTGACTAATTCCCATGTGTGGTTATCAGTCAATGCCTGTAGTTCTGCTGCCATGGCTTGTTGCCATCTTGGATCTCTAGATGCTTCATCATAACTAGAGGGTTCTTTTTCATCGGAAATACGGCTAATGCAACATCTATGATCTGACGAAAGCTTATCAAAGCATGCGTAAGAAGATATTGGATAGCGAATACCTGGTGAGTTAAGTGAAGCACAGACATAATCTTTAGTCCAGGTTGGCGGTCTTATGGCTCGTCCTGAGCGACGTGGATGAGTTGTTGGTGGTGAAGATTGTCCCTCTGCATGTGTCTCAGGAGTATCCTCCGTATTGTTTGTGTCTTCAAGAGCACTATCCAGAAATTCTTCTGGAGGAGAATTAGGCAAAGTGGGAGGAAGATCTGCTTCTGGTGGCATGGTGAGGATAAAGCCAGGCGATGCTTCTTCTTCATTTAGAATTTGGCGGGAACTCGTTGGAGCATTCAAGTCGTTTTGAAAAGATGATCTTTCACGAAAAGGAAAGACATTTTCATGAAAAATAACATCTCGACTAATAAAAATATCTCCTGTTCTTATGTCAAGAACCCGATATCCCTTTTGCAAATTTGGATAACCCATGAATATGCATCTCCTAGCACGAGGACTCATTTTGTCCCAAGGCCCCATTACTGCAGCATAACATAAGCAGCCGAAGACCCTCAGATGATCTAAGGTCGGCCTTTTTTTATAAAGCAATTCGAAAGGCGATTTGCCATCCAGTATCCGTGTTGGCATTCGGTTGATCAAATAAGCTGCAGTAAGAACACAATCTCCCCAGTAATTTTCTGGGATAGATCCCTGAAATTTCAGTCCTCTGGTGACTTCCAATAGATGGCGATGTTTTCGCTCTACTACCCCATTCTATTGTGGGGTATAAACACAGGAGCTTTCATGAAGAATGCCATGGGACAGAAAAAGTGAGCGGCAATCATTATTAAAGAATTCTGTCCCATTATCAGTGCGAATCCGTTGGATCGACCTTTTAAACTGATTTTTAGTTAGGACTAGAAACATCCTTAAATGAGAAACAACATGTGCTTTCAATTGCATTAGGAACACCCATGTGGCACGAGAGTAATCGTCCACAATTGTGAGAAAATATCGTGAACCATCCCGATGTGGGGTGTGATAAGGTCCCCAAACATCCATATGAATCAGAGAAAAAATTTCAGTAGAACGAGTTGTACTGTAAGGGAAAGGAATTCTGGATTGTTTTGCAAGTGGGCATATTTCACATTTAGAGTAAGGAAAGAATGCACTATGACCCATTCGTGAATGCATAAGGAAACTATTATCATTGGTAGATAGATTACACAACGATTTTTTATTTAGGGAAGATAAATCAAAATGACTAGGGTAACTGATCCAAAAATAAAGCCCTTCAGACAGATTACCCAAGCCCATCAGTTTGCCAGTCGAACGGGCCTGGAAAAAACAGATGTCAGAATTGAAGAATATTTGACATGAATTTTCTCTGCAGACTTTGGAGACAGAAATCAAATTGAATTGGAATTGTGGGACATAAAGAACATTTTGAAGGGTAATTTGATGACTTAATTGGACAGTGCCTGTCAAAGTGACATGAGTAATGTTCCCGTTTGGCAATTGCACAGAAATAGGTGTATCTAATTTCTCGTGCATATTGGAAAAAAGTCCTCTATCACAAACAATATGATCACTCGCCCCTGAATCAATTATCCAAGCTTTTCTTGAAATAGAATTTATCAGGCAATGAGAAATACCTGAAAAACTTGCTCCTTTATTCCCAATATCGACCTTCTGCAAAGTCTGCATCAGCTGCTGATACTGCCCATATGTAATAGGTTGATCATGATTGAGACTAGTAGGTCCAGTGACTTGGTAGGCTGCAGCATATTCTTTTTTCTTTCCCTTTTCTCCTGGCTTATCATGCAATTTCCAACAATTATCTATGGTATGATGTGGGCGCTTGCAATATTCACAATATAATTTACCTCTCCCATTTGAATTTTGACCAAAATTCTTTAAAGATGCGAAAAAAACTTGACCGTCCGATCCCTTTGATAAGGGATGATTCTGACCATCCGATCCCTTTAATGGAGAATAGATCTGACCGTCGGATCCCTTCATCAAGGGATAATATCCGCCGTCCGATTCATCGACCGGATGGAGCCCCTGTGAACCATCGGATTTCGGAGGAAGATCTAGGCCGCTCGTCCCCTCTCTTTTAAGGGGGCGTGCAAATCCTCCCTGGAACCCTAGCCCCCCTTCGCGATTCTCTCTCTCTCTCGGGCTAGGGTTTGTCCCGAGTCTCGCTGGACGCCGCACATCGCGAGGGTGATGCTGTCGCTTCCTCGCGTTTGCTCCAGAACCGCGAGCCTCTGGCTTTCCTCTTGAACGGCTAGTTGGAAGATTCGTCCGAGGGGAGGCACCGGATCCATCGCCAAGATCTGAGATCGAAAGGTTAGATAATTTTCATTCAAAATCAAAAGAAATCGTGTCGCCTTCTCCCTCTCGTTCATAGATCTGTACTGTTGGAGCGTCTCTGCTGGTCCCTCGAGCTTCTCCTCCGTTGCTTCGAGTTGGTTCCAGAGAGATGACAATTTGTTGTAGCAGGCCGTGACGGTCATATTTCCTTGTTTTAACTTGCTTAATTCCTGCATGAGGGAAAAGATCTTGGCTCGATCTAGTTTCCCGTACATCTCTCTGATGCTATCCCACATCCTTTTTGAATCTTCCGTCGGAGGAAGCTCGGCGGCCACCTCTAGAGAAATGCAATTGCCGATCCATTTTCGGATGAGGTGGTTGCACTTTCTCCAGTGCCTGGCCAGCCGCTTGTCCGACGGTATGGGTATTGATCCGTCGAGAAATCCGTCTTTGTCCTTCGTCACAAGGGCCCGCCGAAAATCCTGCGACCATTTGGAATAATTTTCTGACCCGGTGAGTTGTAGACTGATTAATTTTACTTCTGGATCGTCGGCGGTTGATACGTATAAAGGGTCACCAGGTTCTGGTCGGCCAGTGACGGCAGCGATTGGAAACGGAAGGAAGCCTGGCGCGAAATTTTGGTAAGGGTTTGCCCCTGTACCCGATCTGCTAAATCCGGACCCATAAGCCGCATTGGAAATGCCCGGGTAGGGATTCGACCCTAAACCCGGTTCACCCGACCCGCTCACTTGTTCTGAACCGACGGCTGAGTTTGCCCCATTCGTGGTTGGCGGACTCCCGTCGGGCTGGGGGTTGCTCAGGCTACTCCCAGTCCCCGGCGATGATGTATTCGGGGCTGCCCCAACGTACCAAGGATATGGTACCCAATGGTAAGGATGCCCAGAGACAGGCAACCCCATGTTTGACTGAGCCGGGTGATACTGCCATGGTAGAATTGGAACTTGAGTTTGCTGTTGGATTGCCGGAATTGTGGTTTGAATTTGTTGTGCAGATGTAGCCTCTCCTGTAGATTGCATATCCACGCCAGAGGATGGATTTTCTGGTGGATTCATGGTGAGTAACCTCCTCTGCTTCTTTCTTCTCTAATAAATTTTTTATTCCTTTTCTGCATTGATCTGGTTTTGCAGATCAAGAAGCTTTGATAGGCAATCAATGTATGTGGAAGCGGAATCAAGAGCAAAGCTCTGATACCATGTCAGAAGACGTAGAGAAGCAAAGAGCAGAACGAAGGAAAGAAGAAATCGTAAAGCTTTTAGGAAATTTTCTGTATTTTCTCTATATCATTCAATGTTCATTACACTGTAATTATAATACAGGAGATACATGAATAAAGGGAAAGGAAATATTTTTACAATCGAATCAATATCAATCTAATCCCTAATTGATCTAATGCACGATCATAACCAAAAATAGATCCTGCATATCTTCCAACAAACTCAATCCTAGAACTTGCTTTAAAACATTGAAAATCTTTCGTGAGACAATTACCGACACCAAATCGAGCTAGTTGATGTTGTGGCTGACGGTACCTATTCCAATCGGGCATCCTTATGGCCACTACGCATACATTATGTTGTTACTCTAACTCCTTTCTTTCATCGCTTTCCGTGCCCTTCTTCTAGATAATCAAGTATTACCGCAACATGCTCAGAAGCTCTGTGATAATTCATTTAGCCACTTCAAGAAATTTGCGTGAAAAGACTACCTCAATATCTTTTTTTTTTTTTTTTGATTCTTAACGTTGATGACCATATTTCCCAGTGCATATGCATGGTCGAGCAGCAACTTTAATTAAGTGGTCTTTCATGATTTCAATCATGATCCTACTGGAGAGAGATGCTTTGTATACTGAAATGCTTGGAGACACAAATTCTTGAGTGCAGTAAAATCTGCAACATTAAGCAATCAATCAGGAATAATTTACCATTGGTCACATGCATAAATACCATAGATATTTTTTAACCAAAGATTTTTGTTGACAAAAGAATGGAGTGAAAGAATGTGACCGAAATCTGGCCATGGCATGTGCACTGTCAATTGTTTAGGACGCGTTTGTTTGTGTTTCTGTTAAAAAATTGTTCCAGGGAACAGAAAAAAAAAACTATTTCTATTCCGGGGAACAGTTTTTGAACAAAAGAACACATTTAGTAAGTGTAAAAAAATTATGTTCTTGAAATAAAAAAAGAACAGAAACACATTTGGTAACTGTATTCAATTCCTATTCCTAGAATAGAAAAAGAATAGAAACATGTTTGGTAACCGTACAAAATTTCTGTTCCTAATTTTTCAAAAAATGCTCTTTTTTTTTTAATAAAGTGTAAAGTTGATATTGAATTCTCATTCTCATGAAATGCTCATCAATTTAATTTTGATCATGGTGAGTGAAGAAAAATATTTTCAACATGGTCATATGTGCATACTTAAAAGAAAATTTTATAAGTAAAGTTCGTACAATAAGAACTAGCAAAAAGAAGAGTATCTTATACATCTTCACATGAACCCTTCCATACATGACATCACAATAATGAAGCAATATAGTTCATTGTTCAACTTCATCACAGTGAATACTTAAAAACAATATTACAAAAGTTGGAAACACAAAGTCAACAAATCTCACGCATATTGTGATCCCTTGCCATTTTATTTGCAATACTTATCTTAAGCATGTTTATCACAAATGCCTACTCATGCGATGTATCATTTGCAACCTCCACTTCTGTAGGTCCAAATGGATACTTCGGATCTCCATATAGGGAGAAATTTATGTCCATCCTATCTTGATCACGGATGTAATTATGAAGAGCACAACATGCAATTACAACAAGTGCTTGCTTCCGAATTGTAAATGGAGGCATATGTCTCAAGATGGTGAAGCAATTCTTTAATGCCTCAAATGACCTCTTAATTACATTTCTTAGTGAAGAGTGCTTATAGTTGAATAACTCTTTTGCTGTTCTTGGCCGTCTCCCACTCCCTCTATATTCGTTGAGATAATACTGTTCATTTCTAAATGGAGTTAAAAATCCCGGAAGTGCTGCATAATCAGAATCTACCACATAGTATTTCCCTACAACATGATATATATATAAATTTATTGTGATATTCAACCATAATATAATCACAAATGTCTATATAAGTCGACGATCCTGAGGCTGAAATGCCTGCAGATTTACTAGCTCTGCACTCGGTGATGCAAGATAATTTTCATTAAATTTGAAGTACTTGGAGATCACTTCATTTCTAGTCTTGCTATCATTAAGTGATATGTTTGCCAAAGGTGGCTGGTAAGTACTGTAATCTACGCGGTATAAACACAACTGGGACAAGCAACCGTCTTCCTCCTTGACTGCGGCTGCTACAAACAATGCAGGAAAGAGAAATTAATTTGGACAGTTTACAGACACCTATTGAGATTTAGTTTGGTTAACTTAATGGTGCGAAAGCTTGGTGTCTTCAGATTTGATGTGATCTGTTGTTATTGATGCGTTGGTTATTATGGAGGCCTTCATGAGGTTGCGATTGTGATTGGTCAGCAAATTTATTGTTAGATATTTGCTCTAAAGCTGCTATGTAATATGTACATACTAGGGATTCCATTTGTACATATAAGGATTATGTTATTATTGTTATTTTTTTTTAAGGAAATTGATTAATTATTAATTAATGAATTGATTAATTAATGTGGAAATGGTCAGCAAATTTTTTGCTGACCACTTCGCACGAATTCGTGCATGATGGTCAACGGTTGCTGACCATCGTGCACGCATTTAGTTCGTGCATGGATGGTCAGCAACCGCTGACCATCGTGCACGAAATCGTGCATAAACGGTCAGCGGTTGCTGACCGTTCCATTCATGCACGATCGTGCTCGATCGTGCATGAGAACGAGGATCAGCAACGGTTACTGATCCCACGATCGGCAACCATTGCTGATTCATGTATAAATATTAAAAAGGATAGGCTGCAAAAAGGTTGCAACTAAGAGAGATTTTCTGTGGGTGTGCGTCCTGTTTTTGGCGACACTTCAAGGGGTTGAAATACAGAGAAAGGTGGGCGTGCGCTATTTGTTTTTAGAAAAAAATGAGTTGCTGAAAACAAAGAGAAATGTGTGTGTTCTTGTGTTCTTGTATTCTTTGAGAGACACGAGAAAGTAGAGTGTTTTTCTCATTCGGGCCGTGACTATAATACATTGAGGATACGTTGGATCATTTCCACGTGATTGCTAGCACAATCGAAGTGGAGAATATCCGAAGGTTCTCTCTTCTGTTCGACGTTCGTTGTTGGTGTGTCTGAACTAGAGGTCCGACGCTTGTGGGACTCGAATTGTAGAACAACCGAACCGACTCGTTTCAAAGCGCGCTTCGAGAGGTATTTCGTTTAACTCCCTTTTATGTTTAGATTTTTGATTGAAACGCACGAACAACGCCTTAGGAGAATCATGTGTAAAAGATATCTTTGTTTCCGCTGTGTTCATTTCGTTAATTTTTCTTATACATGATTCATGAAACACCAACAGTGGTATCAGAGCCAACCTTAGGCGTTTTCGTGCGTTTAATTGATTTATAGTTCAAATATGTTTTTGCGTTCTAATGGGCAATTTATTTTGTTAAGAGAATTGGTTCTCTTACTCTTATGTGGCCTATAGAAGTTGATTAATTTATATGATAAATTTAATCAACTAAGCAAAAATTAGAACTAAATCAATTTTGAATCAAAAATCCGTAATTTGTTATACTTTGTGTTTACATTCTACAAGTGATATGCAGAATTTTATGCATGCCTTCCAGAGCTTTAAATTTTGAATTTATGGCTCATAAGGAAGGGTGGTGATCATGGAAAAATCCCTAAATGTTGTGATTGTTGTATGGATGAATGTATGATGATTACAGGTATTCTTTTTGGGGATGTAATTATTAAATGGAGGCTGCGTCCTTCCTTTTATATTTATTTTTATGAAATGTAATTTTAGTATAGTATTTCAATTATTGATGTAAATACTACAAGAGAGGAGGAGCCATTGGAGGAGCCATTAAACCGGTGAGCTCTCTGGGCCCGGTCTTTGAAGAGTTCAAAGATTGAAGAAAAAGTGAAGAGCAGGTCCATATTATTAAATTATTAAAATGGCTAAATGGGTCTCTTTGGCTCGAGACCCATTGAACCATAATTCCATGATCACCACATAGGATAGATATTATGTGATATCTATTTATTTATTGTGTTTATGGTATTGTGCATGTTAAACCGGTTAATGTGCAAAGTGAAACCGTTAATAACGACCTAAATCTCCTTACAAAGAATATTAAGTCGAAACGGGTTTCGGACTCGTGGCATTCCATCGTCGTGGTTTGATCCAATATTATAGTGGTTAATTAACCGGTTATGGATACATAGGGGTTAATTACCATTTATAATATTGGACCACTCCATTATGCATATGATGTTGTGGGGTTGGAGCCAAATGATTTCCAATAACTGTTAGGTGAGGGAATTATTTGTGTTTTCAATACTTGCATGAGACGATGGGCTAGACTTAACTATGATCATGATGCCAATAACTGTTAGGTGAGGCTTTCATGGTTTAGAGGCCGAAGTTATGATTGGGACTCGCATATGATGCGTTGAACAAGCTGGTTCACTCACTAAGTTCATAGGACACCAATAACTGTTAGGTGAGGTGGACTTTGGGCTAGTGGGACTCCAATCCCCACTAGTAATCTTTACCCAACAAAGATTACCGCTTCCCATCTTAAGGAGTATGGGATTCGAATATAAATTTAGTGGGAGGATCTATTTCATTTAAAGGCCAAAATGAAATAGCTACTTTGAAAGATACAACGGCTAACAATTTATTTTCTGCAACAGATATATTATTACTCTGAAAATGGTGACCACAAACCCACTCGCTTCTATACTTGACAAGAATTGTTTGACTGGACCCAATTTCACTGACTGGGTGAGGAATTTGAGAATTGTTCTCAATTCAAAAAAAAATTGGGTATGTGCTTGATGAAAAGATGCCAACCTCCTTTCCTGAGGGTGGGACCCAAGAGGAGCGTGTCACTTATGATAAGTGGCGTGATGATGACTTAAAAGTTAGGTCATATATGCTTGCTTCTATGAATAATGAATTACAAAAGAAGTATGAATCTATGGAAGATGCTGGGTCGATCATTTTGCACTTAAAGGAATACTTTGATGAGAATGGTCGAACCTCTAGATATGAGATATCTAAGGCATTGTACCGTATGAGGATGGCTGAAGGATCATCTGTTAATGATCATGCTTTGAAAATGATCTGGCACATTGAAGAATTGGCTAGGCTGAATCTTGTTATGGACAATGAGTTAGCTGTGGATTTGATCCTCCAATCTTTACCCGATTCCTTCTCTGGTTTTGTCCAAAACTTCCACATGCATAAGATGGAGAAAACTCTTGCTGAGTTACATAGCATGTTGGTAGCTTATGAGAAGGAAATGCATAACACGAGGCCAAATGTAGTGGCTATGGCTAAAGCTTCTTCTTTAAAGGGTAAGACCGTTTTAAAGAAGAATAAATGGAAGAGGCCTGCCAAACCTGTTGTGCAACCAAAACCCATGATTGATAAAGGGAAATGTCATTACTGTGGTGTCAAAGGGCACTGGAGGAGGAACTGCAAGAGGTACCTCGCGAGCTTGAAGGTCAAGCCCAAGAACCGACCTTATGAAGGTATGGTGTCTATGCTTATTGAAACCAATCTTATGGTTAGTGCTGAATCCAGCTCATGGGTTCTAGATTCTGCTGCAACTTCACATATTTGTATGTCTTTGCAGAATCTGGAAATAAGCAGGATGCTAAGGCAAAATGAGATTGTCCTGACGTTTGCCAATGGAGCAAGAGTTGCTGCATTAGCTATAGGGACTTTTCGTTTATGTTTGCCTTCTGGACATGTATTGGTTTTAAAGAACTGTTTGCATTATAAGAATGCTGTTAGGAACATCATCTCTGTACCTCGTTTGGGTAAAGAGAATTATGAATTTTCTTTTGCTGATGATGTATGTTCTATTTATCATAATAGAATATGTGTTGGTTCTAGCTTATTAACCAACAATCTTTATACCATTACAATGTCCGGTAATGCGATTACCAATGCCAATAAGCAAAATAGAATTGATATAAATGCCATAACTAATAAACGCCCTAGAGACGGTCCAAATAAAAAGTATGTTTGGCATCTCCGATTAGGTCATATTGGAGAAGACAGAATTAACAAGTTGAGTAATGATGGATACATTGATCCTTTAAATTTTGAGTCATACTCGACTTGTGAGGCATGTCTTCTAGGAAAAATGACCAAAGCGCCTTTTGTGGGACAAAGTGCGCGAGCTGCTAACATATTAGAATTAATACATACAGATGTATGTGGAACGATTAATGAAACTGCTAGAGGTGGTTATAATTACTTCATTACCTTCACCGATGATCAGTCACGGTATGGTTATTTATACCTCATGAAGTATAAATCTGAATCCTTTGAAAAGTTCAAGGAATTCAAGGCTGAAGTTGAGAAACAAACAGGAAAATGTATTAAGGCTCTTCGATCAGATCGAGGAGGTGAATACCTTAGTACTGAATTCCTGGACTTTCTTAAAGAGAATGGCATTTTATCACAATGGACACCTCCTGGAACTCCAGAACATAATGGTGTATCTGAACGAAGAAATCGTACTTTATTAGATATGGTACGGTCTATGATGAGTTACACCGATTTGCCAATATCCCTTTGGGGATATGCCCTTGAGACTGCTGTATATATACTGAATAGAGTGCCGTCCAAATCTGTTCCAACTACGCCCTATGAGATATGGCATAGTAGGAAACCTAGTCTTAATCATATTAAGATTTGGGGTTGTCTAGCTTTCGTGAAAAAGCTGAAAATGGAAAAATTGGAGGCAAGATCTGAACAAGGTCGCTTCATTGGATATCCAAAGGAAACTCTTGGATATTATTTCTATTTTCATTCAAACCAAAGAATTTTGGTATGCAAGCACGCTTCTTTTTTAGAGAATCAGTTCATCCAAGAAAGTGGTGCTGGGCGGAAAATAGTCTTACAAGAAGAAAATAATGAAGTGCCAAACAACCGAGTTCAAATACCAATCTCTGATTCAGTGGGAGCTTCTGATACACAACCTCTTAGGAGAAGTGCGAGAACGTCTCGCCCACCTGCTCGTTATAGACACTTGGTTGATGATATCGAACCATTATTCATTGTGAATGATAGTGATCAACTCGGTGATCCTAAAACCTATGAGGAGGCGATGTTGGACATCGATTCTGGTAAATGGCTAGAGGCCATGAAATCCGAAATGGATTCAATGTATTCCAATGAGGTTTGGACCTTGACTGACCTGCCTGATGGTATTGTACCAATTGGCTGTAAATGGATCTTCAAGAGGAAGATAAATGTTGAAGGTCAAATTGGAATTTACAAAGCACGGCTGGTGGCGAAAGGATATCGTCAAAAAGAAGGAATTGATTATGACGAAACTTTCTCACCTGTGGCCATGCTAAAATCCATTCGGATTATGTTGGCTATAGCTGCACACCTTGATTATGAGATATTCCAGATGGATGTCAAAACGGCATTTCTAAATGGTTTTCTCGATGAGGACATCTATATGGAACAGCCACAGGGTTTTGAATCCAATAGTGAAAAACAGAAGGTGTGTAAGCTTAAGAGATCCATTTATGGACTCAAACAAGCCTCCAGAAGTTGGAACATCCGTTTTGATGAGGTAGTCAAATCGTTTGGCTTCATCAAAAATCCGGATGAACCTTGTGTATATAAGAAGATCAGTGGGAGTGCAATTGCATTTCTGGTTTTGTATGTCGATGATATACTTTTGATTGGAAATGATGTACCAATGATATCATCGATAAAACTATTCTTGTCACAGAAATTCTCCATGAAAGATTTAGGAGAGGCAACCTACATTTTAGGTATCAAGATCTATAGAGATAGATCAAGACGATTGATTGGCCTCTCACAATCTACGTACATAGACAAAGTGTTAACACGGTTTAACATGCAATGTTCCAAGAGAGGATTATTGCCTTTTAGGCAAGGGATCCGTCTTTCTAAGGAGATGTGTCCCAACACTCCTGAAGAAAGAGAGCGGATGGCAAAGATACCATATGCATCCGCTATTGGAAGCATAATGTATGCTATGCTATGTACTAGACCTGATATTGCGCATGCTGTAAGTATTACTAGCAGATATCAGTCTGATCCAGGAGAAGAGCACTGGATAGCAATCAAGAATATTCTTAAGTACTTGCGAATGACTAAAGATTTATTCTTGATATATGGAGAAGGAGAATTTAAAGTTGTAGCTTATACCGATTCCGATTTTCAATCGGATCCTAATGATTATAAGTCTACGTCTGGGTTTGTCTTCACATTCAATGGTGGTGCAGTTAGTTGGAAAAGTTCCAAACAAAGCATAACTGCCGATTCCACCACTGAGGCAGAGTATGTAGCTGCTTCTGAAGCAGCAAAGGAAGCCGCTTGGATGAAGAAGTTTATTTCTGAACTTGGAGTCGTTCCTTCAATTGAGCAACCGATCACATTGTTTTGTGACAACAATGGGGCAATAGCTCAAGCTAAGGAACCAAGGTCTCACCAGAAGTCCAAGCATATTGAGAGACGCTTCCATCTCATCAGAGAAATTGTTGGGAGAGGTGATATCGCCTTGCAGAAAATTGCCTCAGCAGAAAACGTGGCAGATCCCTTCACTAAGGCCTTACCTCAGTCTTCTTTTGAAAGACATATTGACAAAATGGGTTTGAGGTACCAGACAAGTTGGCTTTAGTGTAACTGGGAAATTGTTGGATGTATGCCCTAAAGCTACTATGTAATAGTTACATATTAGGGATTTCAGTTGTACTTTCATTATTATTATTTAATTAATGGCAACGACGTATTCATTCATTTGTCCAATTATTTTATATTGATGAATGATTCCATAAGATCAGTTGCAACTAGACCTATTCTTGAGACGTCAAGAATATATGTGACGGGTTCATAGTTAGACTGAATCTTTAAATTGTTCCCGGTCGATGGATTATTAAGTGGATATTAATAATCCCGTTGAGACCGGTGTGTTCTTAACTTCGCCATTAAGTATTGGATACTTAAGGGAATGATGAGTCACATGTCATTGGGTATTATGATGCCTGAGTTAGAACACAGGTGTTTGTATTAGACAAATTCACTGAACGTGACGCATATGGAACGATTAGTGACATGGAAGCTTTTAGCGTGGTCAATGTCTAATTGTTCATGCTTTGGTCTTGTGTAAATAATCCTTAGACCTGAGGCACAGTGTTAACTTGTGTATCGAACAACTATGGTTCACGGGTGCACATAATGCCGGGTCGTCGATCCGTCTTTATACTCGATGGTCATAGTTTGTTCATATACGAAGTTACACGTGTGCGCAATATGGAATCTGTCTCCTTGTTATATGCAAGGTATGATAATGATGTCCTATGCGATCTAATTGTGACACTGCATTGAAATCCTCGGCCGGGGTTGTAACCGAGAATAAATTGTTTATGTCTCGAATAAAATGCATGTCAATTAGATTTGTGCATATGATCGAATTAATGACTTGACAAATATTCCATGGTCTTTGTTTGATCGGGACATAGTAAGACAGAGGGATTGAATTACACTGTAGCCAAAGCTGACAGGTTCATTATGTTCTTAAAGCATTCACACTATCTGGGTAGCCATGACATATTGCTAGATGTCAATCGTGGCTTGTAGGACCTAAAAGATTAATCGGGACAATTAATTCTTTTGGAAGTACTAATGTGTTAGTACAAGTCTTACTCCCAGCTTAGTGATGAACCTAGGGATGTCACACACCATAAACAACTAGGATAACGTGGAACAAGAGAGAAATATTATTGCAAATGTGTTTGCAATTACTACAATCGA
The DNA here is from genome assembly GCA_028830015.1 of Eucalyptus grandis x Eucalyptus urophylla. Lineage (NCBI taxonomy): Eukaryota > Viridiplantae > Streptophyta > Magnoliopsida > Myrtales > Myrtaceae > Eucalyptus > Eucalyptus grandis x Eucalyptus urophylla. Next base: position 30,292,454 of record CM054193.1, on the reverse strand, counting down.
ATTGAGTCGATTTGAAATTAAATTAAATGAGATTTAATTTAATTTGTATCATAGTCACGAGCCTACTTGCATATGATGCACACGCATGCCCAAAGTGGATATATGTTAACATACCAAACAAGTTGGCTTTAGTGCAAGTGGGAGATTGTTAGATATTTGCTCTAAAGCTGCTATGTAATATGTACATACTAGGGATTCCATTTGTACATATAAGGATTATGTTATTATTGTTATTTTTTTTTAAGGAAATTGATTAATTATTAATTAATGAATTGATTAATTAATGTGGAAATGGTCAGCAAATTTTTTGCTGACCACTTCGCACGAATTCGTGCATGATGGTCAGCGGTTGCTGACCATCGTGCACGCATTTAGTTCGTGCATGGATGGTCAGCAACCGCTGACCATCGTGCACGAAATCGTGCATAAACGGTCAGCGGTTGTTGACCGTTCCATTCATGCACGATCGTGCTCGATCGTGCATGAGAACGAGGATCAGCAACGGTTGCTGATCCCACGATCGGCAACCATTGCTGATTCATGTATAAATATTAAAAAGGATAGGCTGCAAAAAGGTTGCAACTAAGAGAGATTTTCTGTGGGTGTGCGTCCTGTTTTTGGCGACACTTCAAGGGGTTGAAATACAGAGAAAGGTGGGCGTGCGCTATTTGTTTTTAGAAAAAAATGAGTTGCTGAAAACAAAGAGAAATGTGTGTGTTCTTGTGTTCTTGTATTCTTTGAGAGACACGAGAAAGTAGAGTGTTTTTCTCATTCGGGCCGTGACTATAATACATTGAGGATACGTTGGATCATTTCCACGTGATTGCTAGCACAATCGAAGTGGAGAATATCCGAAGGTTCTCTCTTCTGTTCGACGTTCGTTGTTGGTGTGTCTGAACTAGAGGTCCGACGCTTGTGGGACTCGAATTGTAGAACAACCGAACCGACTCGTTTCAAAGCGCGCTTCGAGAGGTATTTCGTTTAACTCCCTTTTATGTTTAGATTTTTGATTGAAACGCACGAACAACGCCTTAGGAGAATCATGTGTAAAAGATATCTTTGTTTCCGCTGCGTTCATTTCGTTAATTTTTTTTATACATGATTCATGAAACACCAACATCTACCACATAGTATTTCCCTACAGCATGATATATATAAATTTATTGTGATATTCAACCATAATATAATCACAAATGTCTATATAAGTCGACGATCCTGAGGCTGAAATGCCTGCAGATTTACTAGCTCTGCACTCGGTGATGCAAGATAATTTTCATTAAATTTGAAGTACTTGGAGATCACTTCATTTCTAGTCTTGCTATCATTAAGTGATATGTTTGCCAAAGGTGGCTGGTAAGTACTGTAATCTACGCAGTATAAACACAACTGGGACAAGCAACCGTCTTCCTCCTTGACTGCGGCTGCTACAAACAATGCAGGAAAGAGAAATTAATTTGGACAGTTTACAGACACCTATTGAGATTTAGTTTGGTTAACTTAATGGTGCGAAAGCTTGGTGTCTTCAGATTTGATGTGATCTGTTGTTATTGATGCGTTGGTTATTATGGAGGCCTTCATGAGGTTGCAATTGTGATTGGCACATTCAAAGTGAAGATGTATCTGACAGATCTTGATTTAAAAAGCCTCCGCAAAAGAAAGTTAACAGGTTCACCTCGCGTTTTAGCTTATGCATAGCTAGCATCAGCGTAGCCCTCACCGACATACTTAGCTATAGATGCCTACCAAGCAACGTAACAGGAGCCAAGAGGACCGGCATCAATAGATTTCCATTCTTCATCATGCTAGTTAACAAAAAATCATATCAACAGTACCAACTCCTTAATGAATTTCACAAGTCAACAAGATGTCAGCTTTACAGAGAAGAGTTCTTCAACAATAGATGACAGTTTTCTTATGTATCAGTATCGCAATCTTTCAACTACAGTGTGCCAACTCAATTTGTTTTTCTTTCAATCAAGTTAAAAAAAACTATCATAAAGTCATTCAACTAATTTAAATGGAAGCTCCCGATCCGTAACTCACACTAAGATAGTATCCACAAGCTATGTTATTTAATACTAAACATCAATCCTCACAGCTCTCCAAAATTTTTCCTGCTTCAATTTCACAAGTATCGCATAAGAGAACGATGACCTTTCCTCGTCCATCTTTAAGACTACTAATAGGAAGCAACAGAAGAAATTAGAAGAACAACCTTTTTTCTTTTGCTAGGTAATCAGGGGGTTAGAAATTCTTGACACTCTCGAACAGGCCAACGTGGTAGAAAATATGAGCAACAAACAGCAGAAAATCCATCTTTCCCACACAAAGAAAGAAAGAGAACGAAAATCGAACACGGAATTGAAAAAAGTTTGGTGTGTAGCAATGGAAGAATAATCCATGTCCTCATCTATATTTTGAGAGCCGTAGAGCAGCTCGAGCGAGCATAGCAGATCGAGCGAGCAGCCATCGCCCAGATCTGCCGTAGATCTGTCCGAGCAACGCTCGCTCGGGGCTCAAGCATGAGGGCTCACTCGAGCGAGCGTCTCACGGATGTGGGCAAGCACTGGCTCGAGCGAGCTATCGCACTCAAGCCCTGAGTAGCCATCGCCTAGATCTGTGAGGGGTGGCTCTTGCCGAAGCCCTTGTCAAACGGTGAAGGAGGAGCAGCAGTTGGTGAGCGTAGAAACTTACCTCGAACCAGAAGCTTCAGCCGGTGAAGGAGTAGCAGTTGTCGGCGCCGGAGAGAATGACCAGTTGGGAGGCGCCGGATGGCTCGATGGTGGTGAACCTGTGAGAGCCGCCGGAAAAGGGAGAGCATCGCTGCGCAGGGCACGAACAAAAGTGTTTCATTTTTGTTCTTTTTGTTTTTGTTCTTTTCGGCCCTTCGAGAAGTGTTTCTGGAACAACAAAGTAACTTCCTTTTGTTTCTTTTTTTCATTCTAATTTTGTTCCGAGAACAAAAAACTAGTTTTTGAACAAAAACATAAATAAATGCGTTTTTGTTCTTTTTTTGTTCTCGGGAAAAAAAACAAAATTTTTATTCATAAACAAGAAAAAAGAACATTACCATGCATGCAGGGCCTTAGTGTTGCCACAGATGACTTGAAGAGAGAGGAAAGGACACCTGCTGCAGTACTAACTGGTCTTAAAGCTGCCGAAGGAGGTTTTTTTAAAGCAAAAATCCATGATATCTCGGATTAAATTGGGTGATCAGTACTCTGATACTTTTTTTTGAATTTTTAGAGAAAGAAATTGCAAAGAAAACTATAAGAGTGCTATATAAGGTTCCGTCTGTTTCATGGAAAATGATTTTCAAGAAAACGTTTTTCGGATTTTCTGATGTTTGTTTCACGAAAAATAAATTATTCAAGGAAAATGTTTTCCATCATTGAAAAAAATAACCTTCAAAGATGGGGAAAATTTTTCCACTTTTAAAAAGTGGAAAACATTTTCCATAACTTTTTTTTTTCATTATCACAAATTTTTTTTTTATGCTTTTTTTTTCTTTCTTTCCTTTTCATTTTTCTTCCTTAGCCTTGGTCGGTCGCCGGTCATGATGGCGGCCCGCGATCAGCCGCGGCCGCGAGCCAGCTCAAGCCTCGCCCCAGGCCGGCAAGGCTCCGCCTAGCCCGATCTGGCGAAGCTGAGCTTGGGCCTCGCTAGATCGGGCGAGGCAGAGCTCTCGCTGGCTTGGGGTGGAGCTCGAGCCTCGCTAGATCCAACTAGAGGTTCGCGGAGGTTTGGCGAGCCGCGAGTTCGCCGGATCTGGCGGCGGAGCTCGGGCTCACCTGGATCGGGAGCCCGAGCTCCACCACTAGATTCGATGAGCTCGCGGCTCGCTAGACCTCGATGAAACTCTGGCGAGCTCGGGCGAGATTGGCAGAGCCTTGAGCTCGCAGGATCTAGCGATCGGGTCTTGGTCGGCAGCCAGGCCCATCGTCAAGCGTGCGGCAGCGTGGAAGGAGGAGGAAGCCTGACGCGGCGGCGGAGGAAGGAGGAGGAAGAAGGAGGAGGAAGGAGGAAGGAAAATAAAAAAAAAAGAAAAAGAAAAAGAAAGAAAAAAATAATAAAAAAATTTCAATTTTTTAAAAATACAAATAATTAAAAATTCATTTTTAAAAAAAATATTAAAAATAAAACTAATTTTTTGGTCAATTAAAAATATTAAAATTTAATTTTTGATAATTTTTCCCAAATAATTAAATTAGCTAACGAACGATGAAAAATATTTTCCATTCAAAGTTTAGGTTTCGGTCAAATATCGGAAAATAGAGTCATTATCTTGAAAAATGACTTTTAGGAAAATGTTTTCCGGAAACATGATATTACCAAAATTGTCCTTGTGAGAGACTTGAGAAAGTATGATGATATTAAAGAGGAAGCAATTTCTTTTTGTAAGTCATCTTTGTAGGACTGATACTCAGTATTATGCTGGTTCAGAGGAAGAGTTGAGATCCATCTTGAAAATCCAGGAGGACGTGGATTCCACTTGTGTGACAAATCCCATGTTTCTATTGCTCTTAATACTTCTATGGAAGGTCATTTCCTGAAAAGAAAGCACGTAGACAAGGAGATCCCTTGTTTCTTTATCTTTTAGTTATCGCTATGCAAGTATTCTCAAGCTTGTCGACTGATGCTGCAGCTGCAGGGAATATTCATTGTCGTCCTCTCTGTAGGGAGATCAAGCTCACCATTTAAGTTTTGCAGATGAACTTGTTATATTTTGGGGTGGGAAGGTTGAGGATTCCCGAACCCTGCCCACAAATGAATCATTGGAAGAATTGACGGAGAACCTGAGATACGAGATAGTGGTCCCAATAAATTGCCACCTTTTCGACAAAACACAAGTTTTGACGACCTCCCTTGGGAGTAAAAAGGAGAAGATTTGATGGATTAGACAATTGGGCAAGAGACTGATGTAATCCTTGTAGCCTTTTCGACCTATGATCTGTGCTAAAAGTACATGCCATGGCTTCTGAATGGATTCTAGGTTTTTTTTTTTTTTAATCTCCATTTGATGAAGGATGAACTATTGCACGATCACCCAAGGTTATAGGTCAGGATCATGACTTACTCAAAATGCAACTCCCAAAGAAAACTCCCGGCTGTATTACTTTTGTCGTATTTGTAGATAGCTGTATTTTCCGAAAAAAATTAACATAAATGATATCAATAAACCACCACTTAGTAAGTAGTATTAATTTATTCTAAACAGGAAAACATTCTATATAGTTTTTGTCAAATTATTACATACATAAATAAACCCCAAGATATTCCAAGAGATGCTTTATCATGCCATTTCATATATCTAAGATCCTAGTAAATGCTTGGTTAAGCTTTACATAACAAATATGCTTTAAATAGAATAAAATCTATATTACATCTGTCAAAATATTTTATGCATAATCAACTGACAAATTATTTCGGGAGATGCGTCAACATGTCATTTCATAACCAAGAGGGCAGTAAATGCCTGGTTGAACTTTATATAACAAATATGCTTTAAAATTAACTATTTCTTTGTACATAAATAATAAATATCAAATTGTGTGATGTCTATCAATATATCAAAGATGAGAACTTCCAATCGCAATCTGTACCATCTCAGATGTCCCTAGATTCGTGAGGTGACCTAATTATCACCGCTGGAAAGCTTAGACTGAGCCAGAACTTCACCGACGAGATCAACACAGTTAGGCCTCCAATTTTAAACTCTTAAGGAAAAACTGAAAGAGTAAAAGATGACTGCAAACTCTCTAATCACTTGCTAACCTGGCATCGATCAACATCTTCAACTGCTGATCATCAATTTGTCCTCTCTTTTCTCTCTTCTCTCGCTGCTCACTCTCTCCCTTCTTTTCTTCTTTCTTGCTACGTTTCTTTAAGCTGCACCAAGGAGAAGAGAAGTTTTATTCAAGTCGATGGGCTGAGCTGGGCCTTTGATAGCCCAAAAGCTCTCTTATTTTGTAAACCCTCGTCTTTGGGCCTCTAATTTTATATAGAGCATCAAAAGCCCTGTTCTCAATTGAAGGGGAAAATTATTCAAAAATCCTAAACTAATTACACTTTTGTTAATTAAGTCAATTATATTTCTAAATCTTTCTGACTTTTGCTAATTAAGTTCATCCAACCAATTTTGATTAGAATTAGTTGACGTGGATGTCGGCCATTCTGTTTGACATGGCTAGCGCTAATGTTGACATTTTTAAATAATATTTTAATTTTTATGACTTTAAAAAAAAAAAAAAGGTTTTGGAGTTATGGCCGATAAAGGTGGTTGGCCAACTTTGGGCAAAGGCATCATGTCCCTCACTAGATTTGGCCAAGTGAGGGCTTGGCAGCCCTTATTGGCCTTCGGCAAGAGTCATGACCTTGCTTGGGGCTGGTGAGGGCTGCGAATGAGGCTAGATTTGGTGAGGGCATCACAGCCCTCATCCAAAGCAGGCATCACTTGCCGATCAATTTTTTCGGTTGATTAGGGGCATTCTCATCTAAAAAATATGTATTTTTATTTTTCTTTTCTTGTTCATCTTCTTCTTCATCACCAGATCTGGAATTGAGTGGTTTTCATTCCAAAAGCAACTTCGAACGATTCCACTCCCTCCAATGGCAGATCCCTCCCCTTGGACCATATCTGATCGAGATCCCCGTGATGACGATGGCTGCATCAAACACACTGGGCTCTTCTCTTGTGCGCACACTTCGAACGATGAACCTGGTGACTCGGCGAACTTCGACAAAGCTGGTGAGCCGCCCTTGGGGACCGGTGTAGTGACGAGCTTCAAGTTGTTCTCAAAGTCGATGATGAGGATCAAGCTTGTCGAGGTGGAGATGGCGAAGGCCATGGAGGCCTTGAGGCTGGAGGCGGACGGAGGCGCGCTGAGCTAGACTGTGAGATGACTTGGATGCTGTTGCGGACTTAGTTGCAGATCTATCTAACCCACTCACTCAATTTGCCCATGCTCCCTCAGAAATGGCGACATCATCGATCACTGAAGGGTCCACGACGCTTCAGCTCATCAAGCAACACCTCCTCGGTGACTTCTCCCTAATCGGAGTCGCCTTACCAGCTCATCTCACCGCCGCCACCCGCTACCCCATCCTCCTACTCCATCACTTTCAAACCGACAATGGAGTCCTCTCGCTTTGAATCTCTCTCCTCCGTATCTTTCTTCGACTTCGATTGCCTCCCAAATGAATATCTCTTCGAGTTCAACACCATCTCGATCGCCTTCAAGCAAAACCGGAGAGAGAGGTTCAATTTCGAAGTGAAATCTCAAAAGCTCGACCTATCCCTCCAATGGCAGTGAATTCGAGCTCATCGATGAGCTCAGAAACAGAATCGTTCTTCGAGTTTGAAGCGAAACCAATAATAATCAGCAAAACGGCATTGGACAACATAATCTCATTAACTAAGTTTCTGTATTCAGAATTTCCAATTCACAAGACTTGTTCTCTAACCAGCCTCTAATATCTTAGTGGTGACTCTAAAAGTCAACAATTTTCAAATTAATCAAGAAAATCAAGTTGCGATCGAAAATATTTGGGATAATTTGCGTTGAGCTTGAGCAATGCCTCACGTATCCACCCAGTTGGCAATCTGTTAAACCTCCTTGGGGTTGGCCTTAAGAGGGTGGTGAAATTTTAAATCTTAACTTAGCGGATGAAATGTAGAACGAAAATTACACATTATATATTAATATGTATATATTTTAATTAATTATAATATTTATATGAATGTCCCATTACTGTTAAATCAAAATTATTTGCAAAGATGCCAAAAGTTCACAAACTCATTTCCGATTTTCCTATCATGTCCCTTTCGACTAAAATTTAACTTTAAAATTTTATGTATCTTTTTAGAGAAAATTGTTCAAAAAATCTTAAACATAATGCACTTTTATCAATTTAGTTATCAACCTTTCAATTTTATTAATTGAGTTCTAAATCTTTTATGTTTAGCTAGTTGAGTTCATTCAATCAATTTTGATCGAAAATCACTAACATGGATGCTAGCTATTTTACATGATATAGCCGAAGAATGACTGGTGTTGACATGGTCAATTTTTAAGCTGATATCATGAAATATTTTGACTCTTTGAATTGGGATTTCATTCTCAATGTTTTTAAAGGCCATTGCCCTATGACTTTTGTTCATGGGATTTAGGCTTGTGTTGTAATAGTTTTTCTGATGTGAGCTATATTAATTGATATTGTAATTTTCCATTTTTAGGATTGGTCTAATAAAGTAAGATATAAGTTTTCATAATTAGTCCGAGTAATGCTCGGCCTGTGATGAGAGGGTCCGCGGCTTAAAACTTTATAACCTCAAGTCTCTCATTTAACCCTATATATAAATATCCTCACATAAGGAGCATTTACTGAATGTTGAAGGTGAGGGGTAGTCTCATTGAGCTAATGATGCAAATGACAATAGAAGAGAAGTGCTTGAGCTTTGAATCGTTGTTGTTTTGCCTCAAGAACGATATATTCTAAATCAGATGCTTATTCTTTTACTTGATTGCATGTGTTCCAGATTCTAGCTATGGATATCTTAGGTTTTGTTTTCGTGGCTTTCATGTAGAATCAGAGCAACCATAGACTAGATATATAATGTGCTCTTTTTGTCCATTTTTGTGATTTTTTGTCAAGTAAAAATCAATTTTGATCACATAAATGGATTGCGCTCGTTGAGATGAGCATTTTGAGTGGTTGCACGCCACCAAGGGAGCCATTGGGGGATGTCACACACACCTTCATGTGTGGCCACAAGTAGGGGTGTAAATGGGTCGGGTCGGGTCGGGTCTCGATGTTACCCGACCCGACCCGAAACATACGGGTCACATACTGTGACCCGACCCGACCCGACCCGAAACACATTAAACTCGCATAGAAAATTCGGGTCAGGCCGGGTCGGGTCGGGTCGGGTTTCCGGGTCGTTACTTTAAAATAAAAAGAATTTATTTTATTTATTTATTTTTTTTTTTCGGGTGAGAGTCGAACTGGCCATTCATCTTCATTGTTGTTCGTGACTTCTCACAACTGTTATACGTTATTACGAAACATTCCAAGCCTCGGCTTGGCTCTTTATTTTTTAGCATTGGATTGATTTTTGTATCTTCTACAAATGAGCACAAGCATATGCATGTGGGGAAAAGAAATAAGTTACAATTGGGCATTCATAAGGTATGGTGAGCTCGGTAAATATGCTGAAAAGGGTTTTACTTTCTAGAGTAAAATATGCAATCTTCTCCTTTCTTCAGAATCTGCTAGGATGATTAAAAATGCGATAGGCAACAAGCTATTATTCAACTAGGAAGATTTTATGACTTTGTATCATTGACAGCAGCAGATGCTCCTTTTGGCTAATATAGCAACAGATAGAGGTTCCTCCTTGTGGCGGTGCCTACTACTCTCTGATCAAATTACAGAGCAGCAGCTCCCACTATCGCTAAAAGTAGAACACAGACAGAATGATATCTTGGATCACATCTTGTTCTCCTAAAAGATGAGCTTCATAGTAGGACTATGCCAGTTTACCAATTGATTGGCCTCAGAAGGTTTGACTTGATGTCCCCGAGACTTCCCTGTAGGAAAATGAAAAAGAAAAAGAGATGATGATATGAGAAGCTAAAGGCAAAATCATACTCTTTAGTACAATCATCTTTAGTGTATGCAGAAATCTTCAGTTCACAATAGATAACAGGTCTCTCTTATCATCACCTCAAAAAGTTTCTTATGGTCACATAATCTGTCTAAAAGAAGCAAATTATTTGAACAGTCTGACAAATCTAATACATCACAAGGAAACCCAAATCCACAAACTAGCTTATCAGCATATACCGCATGTTTTGAATTGCATTCGTTGGCTTTAAATAGTTATTGCCAAAATCTGATACATAAAACATGAAGCAGTGAATTGAAAAGCTAAGTGAGCACTTGTATATTTGTAAGCTGATATAACTAAAAGGATGCTGATCTTGTTAGGTTTTATCCCCGCATTGTGTAAGTTTGACCAGACAGTGAGGGCATCATCTCCCCGCCTGTGAATAATGAACCCCGAAATCAAGCCATTCCATGAAACTATATCATGTGCAGGCATAATGTTAAAGACTTTTTTAGCAGCATCCATATTCCAACACTTTGAGTACCCATCCTATCAGACCCTATAGTTCCACAAACACCAAGTATTGAAATTGATGCAATTTCATCAAGAACTGTGCTCCCTTCTACTTTACAACGGCAAAATAGTGATATTGCCTCATCCGGCAGGCCATTACGTGCATACCCACATATCATAGAAGTACAAATAATAGACCTATCCCACTCAAAAGGCCATCGTTTGAACATTTTTCCAGCAGCCACCATCCTCCCACAATGAGTGCACATATCAAGCAAAGCTGCTTCCACACAAGCATTGGCCAGGAGACCAAACTTGATAATAAACCCTTGCAACTGCTCACTAAGTTTCCCTTCCCCGAGCAACCCACAGGCCTTAGCAACAGTAGTTAGTTAAGGTGTAGTCAGTCAACTCCAATCCCTCCTCCACCATACTAATAAATAAATCTAGCACTTCAAAAGCTTTGCCATTTTCACAAAGTCCTGCCAAAAGGGCATTGTGTGAAACACAATTCTTCTCTGGCATTATATGAAAAATCTCCATAGCCAGATCAATCAACCCAAACTCTACATATGCTCTGATCATCTCTGTCCAAGTGATAACATCCCTCGTGGCCATCTTCTCAAACAAGGCCTCCACATCGACTCTAAAACCAATTCTAATGGCATGAGAATTTCTTTTCCTCTAATTAAACTACCAGTGTCAGTACAGGTAGCCAAAAGCACAGAAATGGTCATATGATCGACTCTAAAACCATCCCGAAACTACAGTATTCCAGGAAGCACAATCTTCCCTCTCCCCGTCACCCTGAACCTTTTCGCCGAAGCCTATCCACAGAATTCCCCATTCACACTCCAACCAACCATTCATTTTAACAAGATAAGCTCGAACAAGAAAGACCCATCAATCAATTTTAAAGAACTTTACCTCCTGTTCATGATGTTGTTCAGAAAGCAAATACTGCTCAGCTAGCTGCTTCAACTTAACTTTTAACCTGAACCCAAAGAATTTCATAGACAACTAAATGCATCAGACAAGCAATTTCCTTAATACAAGAATCTAAAAATTCAAGCGCACAGAAACACAATAGCCGAATCAAATCGCCCCGCAACGAAGAGCAACAGACAATCATCAACAATCGCCCGAGCGGAAAGCGGTGACTTTGCGAAACGCAAAATTCCCGATCTCCACAGAAAAGAAGACTCAAATTTCAAACAGTAATTCTCTCCTACAACTGCTCAAACTCAAAACTAAGAACCACGCATCTAGCAGCCCACTTTTTTCTCTGTCAAATACAACAAAGAAAGGATAGAGAAGATCCCTCACATCTTAATACATTTACCTCGTTATTTTGAAGTAGTAGGTACATATCTACTTAAGACGCACCTTTGATGTCGTACGCTGGGCAAAAAATACATGAACAAGACCCTTTGAAGTTTCTGATAAGAGCAACTCCTTAGATACTTTAGCCTCCTGCCATGACAATTTTCTTCGTCAGCAAATTCACAAATGAAACTAAGCTTGCTTCAAAATTATTCATGCCCGCTACTCCTCCTCCACACCACAGAACAGAACAAGTATGACAAACAAATTTGGGAGAAAAAAATCAGAATGGCACCTTTCAAGAATGGCACCTTCCGCATGGAGCTGGACCAAGGAAGACTTCAACCTCCGAACCCATCATGTCCCGTGGATGATCCTCACTTCAGTATGGTTTCACGGAGATGCGAGCAAGCTTCGCGAGATATGCCACAGTTCACTCAGGAATTGAAGCAAACACAGAGTCTGCACACAACGCGAAAGAACAATCACCCTCGCAGCTCGAAAAGAAAAGGAACAATATCCGGTGTCTTAGCTCAAGCCTCAAGCAAATATACATCTAAACTTGGAAACGAGGCGAGAAGCGAGCGCCATGATCGCCGAGCGAACCCAGTCCCCAAGCTGTCGACGATGGTCGGCCGCACGCGGCGGCAAGGGTTTCGGCGTCGGCGAGGCGGAGGCGAGGGGTGGCGAAGGCGACGGCGAGGCGGAGGCGCGTCGATCGGAGGGCGGCAGCGGACTCCACGAGAAGGCGCACTCGTCGGAGAAGAAGGCGGAGCCGACGAGGTTATGTTAGACTGTTCGTGTTTTTGGGGCTAAAGCCTAAAGCGTTTGTGTTTTTGTGTTTTGGCGTGTTTGTACTTTAGAAAACTTGTTTCGGGTCGAACAATGTTCGAACCCTGACCCTACCCGAAACACATTTTGTTTGCTTGTTTTATATTTGTTACCCGAACACGACCCGAACATGAAACACGTTAATACATGTTTTGTGTTCGGGTCGTGTTCGGGTCGTGTTCGGGTCGGGTCGGGTCGGGCCTTTTTGACACCCCTAGCCACAAGCTGCTGGGCAACAGTGAGTGTCAAGCACGTGCTCCACGTGTTCCACGTGCTCTTTACCCATGCACTAAGGTTGACATTAGCGACCCCCTGATGCAAGCTGACTCAATCGACTCGACTTGAACCTAGGGCCCCACCCGTGATCCGCCCCAAACCAAGATATGACCCAATTGACCAGTCCAGTCAATCGGTTGGATTGTCTAAAGTATTGAGTGTTTAGACCGTTCGTTGACTAGTTGAACTGGTCGGATCGGTGGTTCAACATGCTGTGCATGAGGGCGTGTCCAAGCTTTGTTTGGGCCATTATTGGTTCCTACACTTGTATTGAGACGCTTTAACTATGATGTATTTATGTTTGATGCTTTTGAAGATGTGAAAATACGCATGGAACCCCATATATGTGTATTTTTAAAGGCATTTTTGCATATTTTCCTGTATTTATCTATGATTTCAAAAATACAGTTGCAAGCTCACATGTACATCATTACATAAAGAATGTATAGAACGTGATTAATTGATAGCATGTATAGGTTTAACATATATCAATAAATGGAGTAATGTAATTGGCATAACATATGATTTTAATGACTCAAGTCTAAGGTCACATGCATATGATAAATGTAAGACATGAAGTTTATATCCCTTGGGTTGTGACTGTCAAAGTGGCACATTTGGTTAGGTTTGAAAAATATTGATCTCCTATTATAGTGGATGTCTCCTATTCTAATGCTTGATCATATTTCCAAATATTGATCTCCTATAGCATACTGTTGAGAATTGATTGTACCTAGCAGTGCATACACCTAGAGGTGATGAATTCACAAAGGTTGGAGTATGTTCTCATGGCCGCTGTCATGTGGAGAGCATATAACTGCATGTCATTTCTTCTGTCCAAAGGTATATACGATAATGTATGTAACTCTTAACATATGTACTTATACGGTTTCAAGTTACACAATACTCACATGATACTAAGTGTATATATTGCTTGTTATTTAGTCATCTTCTTTGCAAACAACAACTCTATTAGAATTGAGATTTTTACTAGTTCTAACTTTAAGAAATGAAGAGAGGATTTTCTATTTGCAACGGAACTAGTAGATGTTCATATTGCTCTTGCTACAGATAAGCCGACAGATTTCGCTTTTGACATTATGAAACCCCATAAGGCACACTTTGGTGCCTAGGATAAGAGCAATTGGATTTACTTGTTATTAATGAAGCTATCCATTTATATACACTTAAAGAGTGGTTTGCTAGTTAACCGCATTACTAGTTAGATGATGGAATTCTTGGCAACTTCGAATAGTGCCTTGTCAAATGTCGAGATTGGGATATATTTGCAAGGACTAAGGTATGATGGTTCTGATAGGGTCAGAGGTTACATCCTAAGGTTAATAGATCTTAAGTCTAAAAGTTATACTCATAAAGGAATTCATAAAATCACTAATCATTCTGACAGTATGCATCTTAATTAAGCATTCTTCAAGAAAGATGGTAACTGTTGCTTCTTTAGTAAGAAGAAATGTTACATAAAGAAATATTGCGAAAAAATAAAACTTGGTTATTCAAACATGGGCTTGCAAGTAATGATTCTTTGACATTTATTTATAAATCCAATCTATCAGATGCTTTGTCTAGTTCATGGTGGCTAGATAACGATGCAATAAATCATGTTGCCCTTACCATACATGGATTCATAAACCGGAAAAAGCCAAATTTGGATGAATCGAAGCTTACTATGGGAAATAACATTAAAGTCAATGTCGAGTTTGTGTAAGATGTCATTTTAATTCTAAATTCTAATTTTAATTTGATGCTAAGAAACACATTTTATGTATTTTTCTTTGGATGGAACTTAATTTCCGTGTCCTGTTTGGACATGTATGGCTACTCTTTTGAAATAAAGAGCAATAGTATGTTCTTTAATTCAAATAAGATTGGGTGTTGCAATGTTTTCAATTGATTCTACACTGTTCACTTGTCTTTTATCCGTGTGCAGTATGAATCTGACTTAGACTCCGGCAAAGTTGAGGGTTTTATGGTTGTTTAAGATTGAAATATGAGGAAGTGCTCATGCTAATAAATTTTCTAATCGAACATGCATTTGTGCTGGAAAATATGGTCATTAAAGTTAAGAATCATAATTTACAAGAAGATCAAAATCTTGAGGTAGTTGATTCATGCAAATTACTTGAACTGATCCAACAACTTCAAAAGTGTCATAGAGCTTCTCGGCATGCTGCAATGATACTCAATTATCTAGAACAAGCACGTGAAAAGGGGCAGAAGAAAGGAGTTAGAGTAACCAACAAAATGTTTGTGCATCAGCCCTCAGAATGCTTGATTGGAACAGGTATACAGTAAGCCACAACATCACTAGCTTGATCTGTTGTTCGTAATGTCTAGGGTAAATTTTTCAGTGTTGTGAAGCCAGTTCTGGATTGCACTTTTGTTTCGAAATTGTTTTACAAGGTTGAACGACGTGTTGCTGCAAGAAATTCCCCGTTCACATAAGTGATGTCGTTCTAGGGAACCCATATGGAACCTCTTGACAGTGACAACCCAACTTGGCTTTTGTCATGTCATTACCATGTGTACACTGTCAACCGAAAAAGAACTCTTATAGTGACAACCCCCACTTGGCCCATTTCACGAAGAGGGCATTTCTTGTCATGTAAGCATCCGAATGGCTCTAATTAATCTTTTCTTTTTTAAATTCTGGACATTGCCTTTTTAATGGCTTAATGAGAAGAACTTCAAAATTATAGCACGGGGTCAAATTAGTCATGGGAAATTTGAGTTTATAGAAAGCAAGATAAAAGATGAGAGTGCTTGAAAATCTTAAATTTTCTAATGATTGGGTCCGCTAATTCACTTTTAAGCTTTAATGCTATTATGTTTAATCGTACATGTAATTTGACTTAGAAAGATATTGCATCTTATGGGTTGAAGAGAGATTGAAGTCGTAGGCTATTGGGATGATTCGGTAAAAGGAGTAGATGCTTCATTCTATTAGTTTCCTCTTTCGATTACATGACATTTGCAATTGAAGGATGGAGTGTATCTAATCCAGGTATTGGTAGATGTGACTTGTAATCAAGTTGTGTAGATATCTACAATTGGCGCAATCGATTGTGAGGTATATATATGCTTAATGGATCAATTGCTAATTCTTTTATCTATCTCCAAGCAGGAAGAAACATATTCTTTGAAAAGAGAAAGTGCGTATCAATTCAATAAGATTCAAATATTCTAAGATAGATAATGTGGCTATGGAGTTTATTACCTCCATATGGTTATTTGGGCCCTGAACGATTAACCGGGCAAACTACGAGTTCATTGAAGATAGGGACCGTGCTATAGGCAAAGGCTTGAACAATCTTCCTATAAAGGAATGAACTTGTGATAAGCTACTAAAACTGTGGAGGGGATGGAATTCTTACCAATTGAACAACTATCCGCTCTCCGTAGTCTACTCTACCATCTATTATCCAAGTTTTTAGAGTTCAAAAGAAATTTAATTAGTTTGAGATCTAAAAGTTAACGCCGACGTTAAGTTTCCGATTCACATCGCTTGGAACTAGTTGGGGTGGGTCTTCTACATAAGAGTTTTAAATGGTGAAGTATTCCTACTTTTAGAGCATCTCAATCTTTTTAAAATAATAAATTAATGTATGCAAGACGAGGCGATAAATATGGACGAGTCCTTATTGGATGTGCTCAGCATGCCCGGTTGAGTAAGTATTTTCAATGATGCACGATACAATTTTGAAAATGACATAGCCCTGTTGTTATTCGACTTATAAACGACGAGTGTCCACGCGTGCAGTAGCAATTCAGGAAGCAAAGAAATGTTCAGACTAACATTACTCGGGCAAACACGCAGAAATTCCGAGCTGAAACCCAGTCTCATGCTGCTCTTCTTTTGGGCACCACCAGCAAGGGCACATACTTCCTCGTGGCCAACCCCACCCTTTCTCTCATGTCGATCGTCTTCGGATCGATGCGGCCATCGAACTCCCAATCGAACTCATGAAGCAGTGAGCCCAGAGCCAGATGAAGCACCCGATGTGCCAAGGACAAGCCGGCACACATCCTGCGACCGGCTCCAAACGGAATGAACTCATAGTGTTGACCCTTATAATCCAACTTCGACCCAATAAACCTCTCGGGCTTGAAAGCCATAGGGTCTTCCCAGACGTCCGGGTCCCTACCGATCGCCCAAGCGTTCACAAAGACCTGCGTGTTTTTGGGTATGTTGTAGCCCATGAAGATGGTGTCGCGAGTGGCCCTCCGTGGCACGAGGAAGGGGACCGGCGGGTGGAGCCTCAGGGTTTCCTTCACAACTGCTTGCAGGTAGGGGAGCTGGTCTATATCGGTTTCCAGGACCTTTCGGTTCGACCCGACAACCAGGGACAGCTCGGCTTCGACCTTGACCTTGGAGTCCGGGTTCAGTAGGAGCTCTGTCAGCGCCCACTCGATGGTGCTGCTCGTTGTTTCCGTGCCGGCCATGAATATTTCCTGTGATGTCAAGAAACGAGTTTGTGAGAGTAAGGATAGCAAATTTCATGAAATGGAGCCAAATCCATAAGTTTTTCTACAGTAAGGCAAAGATTTCTGCATTCTCAAATTACAAAGTCCCATCGAGAGCAGTTTTTTAAGCCTTTTCTTCATCACCACCATTTATAGACTGGACAAAGAAACATCATCCGGTGGTCACGTAAGTTAAGACTAGATATGATTTATTCTATTCAGTAGAAAATGCACGAAATCGAAAATAAATGGTTAGGATACATCAGTGGAGAGAGTCGATCCGTGTTTTGATCCGTGTTTTGAAGTAAGGTATTTTTATGTGTTTGGCAATACATTATCTCGAAACTACCGCAGCTCAAACCTAGGTGGGCTGCTTCCTTAAAGCTCATGTGAGCTTCCTTCGTAAAAGCTGATATAAACTGTCGAAGCTTTGGATGTGCTGCGACTGTAAGGAGTTTTCCCAACCCCGTATAAAAGTTACAACACCCTCTTTATAGACGTAGCTACTGTGGGGAAGTTATACCAAGTAGCCTACCAATTTACCACAATTCTTTATTGAATAATTTCATCAACGACTATTTATTTGCGCAATCACATACTTAGAAACTTGCATATTCTCGGGAAGGTTCTGTCGAATTCTCAACTAATATTTCACAAAGCTAAGAACCCAAGCCATAAAGCTAAATGGTTATATTGATGGAAGACTATCTTATTTCAAGTAAAGATATGAACAGAGAAAATACGACTAAAGACCTAAATTTTGCCCATCGTGGTTTCAATATCTTAAACTTTTTTCATGTCACTAAAACTTCCAAACTTGAATTATTAGCATGAGAAAAAAAACTCCCTATTTACAACAAATATACCCCTAAACTTTGCTCATTGTGACATAAATACCATATTCACTTTGACACCAATACCTTAAACTTATTTTTTGTTTCATCAATATCCAAAACTTGTAGCAATGATACAGATATACTTTTTGTCTATCAACAAAAATCCTAAACGTTGTCTACTGTAACACCAATATCCTGAGCTTCTTTCTTACGTGTTACCAATAACAGCAAAATTGTAATCTTATAATGAATGATCGCGGACTCTACCATCACCCGTTGTCGTTTTGCCTAATTAGTCATGCGTCTTGCGACAGTTTCCATTCAAAATGGAAGCCGAATCTGCTGACCCTCATCCCACGTGTGAAAATGAATAATATTTAGAGCATAGTTAGAAAATAATTTAATCAGGCCATGCGCAGATAATGCGCTCCACAGAGCCTTCACCACTGCGCATCCATTATCCATCTGTGGCGTATTCCTTATCCTACATCCAATATATAATTGTATTTCTGTCACGTTCAAGTGTGAGAGCGGTCATAAAACAAAATCTTTTATATTAATATCATAGTCGACATAACTTAGAACTTTTGGTGACAAAAAAAAAAATTGAAATATTAACATTACCGTAGAATAATTTAGGGGATTTGATGATAAAATGTTTAGATATTATCTTTTATACATGTAAAAATTGGTTTATAAAACTAAGGATGTCCACACGTTATTGAATAAAGAGCTATTAAATAATAAAGTTTTCAAGCGACAAATAAGTATATATGATACTAAATTGTTTATTAGTTATTTGGAAAAGATTAGTTTTCATGTTTCTACGATCAGGCCGAGCTTTGTCAATTACTATTAGTTATGTCATCATTCTATGATGTATTATACATCATATTCCCCTGCGGATGAAATATGGATTCTTTACTCCACACGGTACTCCCCTAATATTTCATCAGATCCCGGCTATAGATTTACGAAAATGATCTTATTATCAACGGCCATAATTGTCAAAGTATCGAGGAGAGTACCACATATGGCAGAGAATCTCATCTCATTCTAGGGGCCTCGTGTTTCTCAAAGTCTTTGGTCGGAGGAAACTTGCTCCTCCCAACAAATGGTCGGTGATCTCGTTTTGAAAACATTTACATTAACTATCTTTTACTGACACAAATAAAATATATACTAATTACTCTCTATATCTCTCTCTCTTTTCACCAGCTTCTTTATTTATTATGGTAGCTTAGTGAAATTCGCTATTTTTTATTGCTATACTGTAAAGCTCAAGTCCTGCTTGTAAAGAAATTATCCGCTTGGGAACAAAGCTCACACGATTTTGTTCTTCTAGACTTTCTCCAGAAAAGACCTCATTACAAATTATGACATATGCCATCATATATGAGGTATTTCACCTCACTACATCCAGGTAATGTGGGATCCAATCCATTCTTGTCCCCACATCATCCTAGAGTTGGAGCTACACCATGTCTGGGCCTTCTATGGCCTTGGCGGTCGCTCTTGCTCTCTTCAGACCGGGTCTTTACATATACTAACATAACTGCTTTTGATCTTCTATCTCAGGACATGCATAGAAAGCAAGCGTTTGTGACCCTCCACTTAAGTTTTTCTTTCCATTGCAATAATTATAAAAATTCAGTTAATGCATGCAGAGACATATCGACACACCTGTAATCTATCCACTACGCATTTGATTGGGCATAGCAATCCTTATGGAACTAGAAATAGGCTGTGGTCGTACCAGGATGAATGTGTTGATTTGCTTCTCGGAAAGCTTGGCGGGCTCGTCCTTACCGTTTCCTTCGAACTCAAGCAGCACATCCAGAAAATCCCTCCGATCATCGTCCCCCCCGTTCTGCTTCTTCTCCTCGATCCTCTCCCTCACTAATTCCGAAGCGATGCTCATGGCCTTCCCCATTTCCCGATCCATCTTCCTCCTCAGCCCTTGCGGGTCCAACCGCCGCAGCCATGGGAACAGGTCCACGACGTTAGGTTGGCCCGACAGCTCCATTAATCCGTTCATCGCCGTGAAGAACTCTGATCCGGTCTTCGAGTCCGGATCGAACAAGTCTCGGGACAGCATGAGATTTGCTAGCAAATTGAAATTCATAAGGAACACGAAGCGGGCGAGATGAATACCTTCTCCGACTCGGGCCTTGTCCGAGGATGCTGCCTCCCCAATCCAAGCCAGCATGTTTTCGACGCATTTTCTCCGGATCGGAGCCGTTTCGTTGAGCCGCTTGGCGACTAGTATGTCCGTGGTCAGCAACCGCCTCATCACCCGCCAATACGCGCCGTATGGGGCTACGGCGACAGATCCTTCGTGGTAGTCCCAACAGCGCAGGACATCGATGACGGTTCGGTCTGCGAAATTGAGGTCTTGGTTCTTGAAGAACTCGGCCGCAACTCTGCTCGAGAGAATCACCATGGTATCTATGGAGCCTAGCCTAAGCCAAATCGTCGGGCCATATTTCTCGCGGAGGCTGGCTAGCGCTCGATGCGGCATCGTCCCGAGACTGAATATGTTGCCAAATATCGGCCATCCAGAGGGTCCCGGAGGGAGCACCCGTGACCCGGACTTTTTCCGGCGGAGGGAAACAAATAAAGCGGTGGACACAAAGACGATGGAGATCAGTACGAAGAATGAATTAGCCGGTTCGGTCATGGTTTCGATCAGTACCATGGACTTCTCCGACTAGCTTGCTCCGGGTGAACGTCACTGATATATAAGTAGCAAAGTGAACTGCAAGTCCGAATTCCTACTCGCGTGAGATGCATATTATTATTATTATTATGCAAAAACACCTTTCAAAAAGGACATTTAAGTCAGAGATGGAGGGATTCATCTTTATTTATGCGTTTTTTGGGCCGCCATGTGAATGAGGAGGAATATGATATAAGAAAATTCGAAAAATAATGAAATTGCGTCACCTACGGTTATTTTATGGGAGCACCATTTTCTTTACTTGTCGTGGTCAGCGAGAAAATGTTAGGTTGGCCCAACGCTCCTAGTCAGCGAAGTCCACGCAGAGTATCGCAGTTCTCTGCTTTCCTGTCTTCCTCTTTACCAGCCAGAAAAGAGAATCTTTACACATGCTCAGGAACTGGCGACAGCTTGCTTTTTTTTTTTTTTTGATCGAGAAATACGATATACTATAAATTACTTAGCCATTGTTTAAGGCGATTACATCAGGAGCATCAAATCATAATAAATCAAGTAAAGCAGGCAGGGGTTGGAACAGCCAATTGGAGGGAAGAAAATTACACCGGCAGGCCTTTGCAAGCCAATTAGCGGGCCGGTTTGAAGTTCGACCGCAGTGGGCCAGAGAGATGTCCCGGAATGTCTTCATTTTTTCATGGGCTCAATCCAGAAGAACTTGAGTGCGCCAGTTCACTTCAGTCGCAGAGGAGATCCCTTGCACGAGCGCAGAGCAGTTGGTATTTACTTCCAGAGGGAGTTCCACACGGGTTGCAAGTAGATCTAGGGTTTCCAACAGAGCTAGAGCTTCCGCCTGTTCCACCGAAGACGCCTCCACTACTTTCGCAAGTCCATCCACCATACAACCTCAGTGATCCCTGCATATGCACGCCACTGCTGCTCTGTTTTGTTGATTTCCGCTGGTCTCTGTTTCCACGGCGATTTGCTCAGCGAAAGAGGCGTCTATATTTACCTTCAGCTTTAGAGGAGGTAGTGGTAGCCATCGATCAGGCTTGTCGGTAAGCGTCCTTTCTTTTTGTTGAGGTTGGGTCTCGGAGATAACAGCATCGTGGATGACTTGCGCTTGAAAAATGATCTGCTGCGGGTGCAGGGGACGCCGCTCGAATAGGAACATGTTGCGCCCCTTCCAGATACTCCATAGAACAGCCACAACTTGTTCAAACTTCTTCGCATGGTTAGAGTTGGCTTTAAGTTTAGCGAGCCATTCTTCAAAACGAGTTAACCCATATCTTGATATCTTGATCTGCAGGAATTCGGAATTCCAGATCTGAGTTGTCCATGGACAGAGAAGCAGAAGATGTTCTAAAATTTCAGTCTCTTTGTTGCAGATGGGGCATATGGGATCTGGTACGATCTTTCTTCTATATAAGTTTTCCCATGTAGGAAGAGCATTCTGGGAAGCTTGCCAGAGAAAAAATCTAATTTTTGGGATAATTTTTACTTGCCAAATTTGTTTCCATAGATCTGGATTGGTGTGATGCGATGAGGTCGCTGCATGGCCTATGCTTGCTGTATGTTTTCTTACTGTGTGGTAGCCACTTTTCACTGAGTAAAGACCAGAATTGCTGTGCATCCAGACAAGTTTATCTGTCAAATTTGGCCCTCCAATAGGTGTAGCAAGTATTTCCTTAGCGACTTTGTTTTCGAACATCGATTCCACTAGCTGGGTTTTCCATTTGCTATTACTAGGTTCGATTAAAGCCTCAACATGTTCTGGTTCATTTTCTGTTGCCGGACCTCCAATTGGACCACTTGTTATCCATTTGTCTTCTCGGATTGATAGAGTTTTGCCATTCCCAACTGAATACATAATGTGTGGCCTGATAGAATCCTTACCCCGAGTTATACTTTGCCATCCCCATGAAGGTCGGGATCCATGTCCAGCTTTCCAGAAATCTCCATGAGGGAAGTAGAGGCCTTTAAACACTCTACTCAATAAAGACTGGGGATTTTGTGAAATGCGCCACGCTTGTTTGCCCAACATAGCTGTATTGAAATCGATTAGGTCTTTAAAACCTAAGCCTCCCTCAGTCTTTCTGATTTTCAAAGCTTCCCAACTCTTCCAGTGAATTCCAGCCTTTTTACTATTTGTTTTCCACCAAAAACTTGCAATCCTCCTCTCGATAGCTTTGCATATGGAAACAGGAATCTTGAAGATGGCCATGGCGTATTGAGGAATGGCCTGTACAACTAATTTTATCAAGATCTCCTTCCCTGCTTTTGATAACAAATGCTCCTTCCAGCTTTCTAATTTTCTGTTCACCCTTGCAATTATCCACGCAAACATGTCTTTTTTTTAGCAGCCCCAATCCGTCGGTAGCCCTAGATATTTCCCTGTTTTTGCAATTTTTGGGACTCTCAATTCATTGGCCATATTGTGCCTCAAAGTTGGTGGACAGCATTTATTGAAATATATACCAGATTTGTTTAAATTGATGGCCTGGCCTGAGGCATAGCAATACTCATGTAGAATAGTGGCCAGGTTTTGACACTCTATGATTGATCCATGGAGGAAAAAGATTGAGTCATCCGCAAAGAGTAAATGTGAGAGAGTGGGACATCTACTATTCAGCCGGATTCCCCTAATAGTGCAATCTTCAACTGCTTTGCCCATCATATTAGATAGAACATTTGCTACTAAGATGAATAGATATGGAGAGAGAGGATTACCTTGTCGGATTCCACGTGTAGGCTTGAAAGATGGTAAATGCTCCCCATTAAAATTCACACTGAAAGTGACAGTTGAAACGCATTGCATGACCCATTGTACCCACTGAGCGCAGAAACCCATTTTGGTTAGGCATGCACTAAGAAAATCCCATTCGATCCTGTCATACGCCTTTTGCATATCTAGCTTTAAGAGTGCTTGAAACTTCTTTTTTTTGTCCCGGGTTCGTAATCTGTGGAGTACTTCTTGTACCATCAATATGTTGTCTTGTATCAGCCTTCCTTCCACAAATGCACTCTGCTCTTCAGCAATTAAAATTGGTAGCAGGGGCTTTAATCTATTTGTCAACACTTTTGAGATGATTTTGTAAACGAAATTACACAGGCTAATGGGGTGAAAATGTTCCAACTTTTATGGGTTTGGGACTTTGGGAATAAGGGTGATAAGCGTGCTGTTCATTGCTGGATTGAGATAGCCCGTGTTAAAAAAGCTCTGAATCTCTGTGTAAATATCTTGAGAAATGTCTGGCCAATGAGTTTTGAAAAAGAGGCCGTGCATACCATCCGGACTTGGAGCTTTATGGGCTCCTAATTGTTGCATAGCTTGCATAATCTCTTCCATAGAAACGGGTTCTACTAGTCTTTGGTTCATTCCCGCATTCACCGAGTTTGGTATTTGTTGTAGAAGGGGCTAAAAGTTGCGTGGCCCCACTGATTCAAATAACCCTTTGAAGTATGTGTTTGTCAACTCTTTCAGTTGATGTTCATCTCGCACCCATTCATCTTCGGAATTTTTCAGCATCACAATCTGGTTTCTAGTTCGTCTTTGAATGGTTGTGGCATGGAAAAATTTGGTGTTTTTATCTCCCCAAGCTAACCACTTAATTCTGGAACGCATTCCCCAGTACATTTCTTCTTGTCGCCACAGCAGTTCAATTTCTTTTGTGAGTACTTTGATTGCCTGGCTTTCTTGAGGGAGCCCGCTACCATTCATTTGTCTTTGTAGTTCACTATTCAGCCAAGTTAGCCTCTTCTTTGCATTTGAAAATTTGCCTTTGCTCCATTTTACTAACTGATTTGCCACATTCTGCAGTTTTTCAACCACGTTGAGCTGGAAGGAATCGGGTTCAGACCAAGTATTCCTAACAAGACTCTTGCATTCCTCCTCCTCTGCCCAAAAGGCTTCATACTTAAAAGTCTTCCTCTTCCTTTGTGTTGGCGGACAAGTAGATAGAATAATTGGAGTATGATCAGAACCGATTGCTGGTATGGCTATGCATTCTGCTTTGGGATATTTGATTCGCCAATCTGAATTGCATAACACTCCGTCAAGTCGTTCCTTAATCAGATTTTCTCCTTGTCTCTTATTTGTCCAAGTGTAAGCACACCCTTTGCATTCCATATCCAGCAGAGAACAGTGGTTGAGGAAGTCCCTGAAAGCTGCAATCTGGTAATTTTCAACTCTTTTCTTGCCCACTTTTTCCCATTGATATAGAATCTCGTTGTAGTCCCCCATACTCAACCATGGCAATTGGTAAAGATGACTCTCTCTATTGATATGCTCCCATAACAGTACTCGCTCCTTAAAATCATTTGGTGCATGTATAAAAGAAATGTGCATACGCTGGTTGCCAGTTTGCAAATAACATTGGGTGAAAATAATATGTTCTGTGAAGGAATCAATGGTTAGGATTACCTCATCATCCCAAAGTAGTGCTAAGCCCCTTGCTGTCCCCTCTGGATTTACTATGAAACTATTATGATATCGGAGTCTCCACCTTAAATTTAGCACTTTCTGCTCCTGATTTTTTGTTTCCATTATAAATATAATATTGGGCCTTTCTTGAGTCGTTAAGACCCTTAACGCTTGAACTGTCAAGGGAGTGCCAAGCCCTTGACAATTCCAACTCAAAACCTTCATGGATGAGTTGGTGGCTTATTAGGGCTCGCCACCAGAGCCCACTGAGTATACTTTTTTGCCACACGAATAGGAGTTTCAACCAGCTAGTTATTATCTACCATTGTTGATTTCGATGATTGAGCACCATAGGGACATAATCTTTTTCCTTTTTTTGAGGAAGATTGCTTAGTACTTCTTGCTTTCTCCCTTGTTTGGTTTTGTTCCTCAGCTCTCTGCTCCGCCATGTCTGCTTCAGCTACTTTTAACTGTTCTTGATATATCACCATAACAGATTCATCATCGAGATAGCTGCTACCTCGCTTCTGGGGGCCCCTATCTGCAAGGAGTACTAATTCTTGTGAAGAGATGGAGTGGTGGTGTTCCTGTAAGTTGATGGTTTCAGTATTGCCCAGATTGCCAAGAGGTTGGGGTTGCTGCATAATGTTCTAATGTGTTTCTAGATCAGGGGTTGGCTGAATGGGCGTCTCTGGTACTTTCCTCTTCCTCTGGCAGTATTGCTTGCTTGCCATAGAAAATTTTGCCATATGGACTCAACTCGCGTGCCTCAGCGCGAAGCCAGTGTCCAAATCTGCCAGGTAAGTTCCTTGCTAACCCTATCTCCTCATATGGAATTTCTGGACAATTGGTGGCATAATGGCCAATCTTCCCGCATGAATAGCAGTAATTCGGAAGTCTTTCATACTTAAATTCAACCTACAGTCTTTTGCTGTCAAAGTTCATCAACACACCTGTTTTCAGAGGAATTTCCAGATTCAACTTTACTCTAGCCCTGCCCACTTTGTAGTTACTATTCCCCTTGGCTGTCAACTTTACATCTACTACTTCGCCAAGTTTTGATGCTATTTCTCTGACAATTGCTTCTGTTACTCGCCCGATGGGTAGGCCCAGTAATGTTACCCAGAAATCACACTTGTTAAAGTCATAACAGACATCAGGGGTGTCGGGATCACATTGCTTTAAGACTAGCAGATTATGCCCAAACGACCATGGTCCTGAATCATACACTCGCTGTTTATCATCCTCTGATTGGAAAGAGAATTGGAAATAACCCGGTTCAATAGTAGCACACGTGAACATTTCAGCTTGCTTAGCAATGATGATTATTCCACCAAAATGGTAAACTCCATTTTAATCCTCGAAATTCAGAGAAAAATAGAGATTTCTTGTTTTGGTGAGTCATATTCTATTCTTATTATAACGTTAACTCTCATTTATTCTGCCTTCTTATATGATATGAGAATCGAAATTTTCATTTGAAGCTAAATTGTCATCATTTCAATTTGATTGAGAATGTGAGAATTTAAACTCTTCAAATCTTTCTTTTTAAGTAAGAAGGGTGGTTATTAGGACAAACTCCAATGTTGAGAAAAGAAAATATAAAAGTTTGCTTGTAATTATTCTTTCACCATTCACTAGAGAAAAATGGGGATTTAAAAGCCTATGAGAGAGAGGAGACAAAAAGGTAATGGACAGGCAGTGTTAGAGAGAGAGTAACAGAGAGGCAAAGGGGAGCTCCTGATTAAGTGGGCCCCGTGTCACACGTGACAATCAATGAGTAGATGGGACATTTACTAACTTGGAAAACTGAGCTTACTCAATATTTTCTCGTGATTAGCCAGCATGCACCTAGCATTAGCATTGAAAGACTTATAAGGACACTTTTATTATTCGGTTAGCGGTACGATATGTCTCAAACTTCAAGCCTGTCGGATAAAGCCAAGCCCAAATGCAGTAAAATAACCGGCCACGTGAAAGTGAAATACATGATTTCTTGATCGTTGAAAATTGAAACAAAATAAAGGGGCCCACAAAATATATTTTAAAACATGTGCTGGAGACAGGCCAAACAAAAAACGTTAGGAGGAAAGTCCAAAGATTGGATTTTGTTGACCGAATCCTGCTTTGACTATCTTTGATGATCAAATGTTGCACTTTATCAGTCGGTGGACATGCGAGTATACATATATACACACGCGTGGGCAGCTCCGGCTGGTTACGAAGACAGTATTAAAGTAACATTTTTCTATTAAGTGAGTGCTGTGGTGGCTCTGCCCATGAGGGACATCCATAGGTGCTGGGCGCTTGGCAATGTGTCTTCATGTCGTCCGTGTAGCGAAGTTTGTTCATGAATTACGTCGAAAAGACCGAGAACTTTTAGTGTTGAAGACACATTTACTGTTCAGTTAGGGCTGGCCTTGGGCTTGGAAGTAGGTGGGAACTTGAAGCAACATCTTCGTAGGCCGCGGGATCAAAACTAAGTCGAGCCATTCGGGCTTGGCGGGATTATTGCTCGAGATAAAGTCTCGAGTCAAGTCCAAGCTCGAGTTACTCACATATCTTGTCACGTCAAGTTCGAGCGCACCAATTCCCAATTTTACATGCTTGTGAGTATAATTGAGCTGCCACGTTTTTTTTTTTATAATTAAAATATAAGTTAAAATCGACATAAGTGTCATGAAAATGACACAATATACCCACATTTATTATAGCTTTTTATAACTAAAGCTTGAGTTCCTTCACAAATTAATTGTAGTCAAGTCGATTCTAATATATTAAGACAGAGAGATTGCCAATAGAGTTTAAATTCAAGCTTGTTAATATATTCACTTGAGTCTACATTTACTGAAAAGCTTAAGTCAATGGGTTATGGGCTACTACGATATATTAACTATCCCACATCATCATAATTATGCAGTGTGAGATTTTTTTTAATGCGACTGACATGTGTATTTGAACAATCTCCCTTTAATTTAGAAAAATAAATCCATCAACAGTAAATACATATGAGCTTAACATTTAATAAATTCCACCTAATCCAATTGATTAGAAAATCAAAAGATTCACATACACTAGTAGGTCTATGAGTGTCGCTCACATATGACATGAATATGTCAATAAATAAATATTTTTTTTTTATTAAAGATACAGTACAATATAAAAGCCACACGATAAAGATGGAATTGGTCTTCCAATGCAATGTAAAATTATTAGCTGGAAAAATAAATTCGTTTGCATAGTCTGCATACGGATTACAATCATTTATATTTATTAAAGCATCTAATTTGCAAAATGTTTATTTACCCCCATAAAATCATGCTTTAGGGAGGTGGATATACAGTTTTGTTGGTGCTTACAAGGGCTATTCTTGAATTTTTCTCCTCTTCTAGGCTTTTTCGGTGCTGTTAATGCAACGACCATGATATTAGTGCCAAAGTTCCCAATCCTTCAAGTATATCTGAGTTTAGAACAATTTTATGATGTCTATAGTTGCATCACCAAGATACTTTGCATCACCAAGGAACACTAGCGCTTGAATGATCCCATCGAACCTAGGATCGCTCAGTGCTCCTACACTCTCAGTACCGACCTACGGCAGTACTCTTACACTCGCGCTGGCCTGAGTCGGTGCTTTGCCACAACAACCTCGGACACCAATCCTCGCCGGCATTCTACCTCGAGTCATAGAGGCTACAACCCTCTTACTAGGAGTTCTCAGCTCCCGGTCACTCATGCTACATGATCTTTATAGAAACCTATTTTCTAATTCTAATACTATATTGGAATTTGAGTGATCTACACAAACAAGCTACCAGTCAGCTATCAATCACATGCACTAGCATGAAATAAATGTCCTTTCTATTAACTATCCCATGACTTATCGTACCTTATCACTCCAAACACAGACCCGCTCTGATACCACTTAAATGGGGATGTCACGCCCTGAACCCTGAGCGCGCGAACATCCCACTCTAGTTGATACAAATGCGACGTTCCTAGGATGCGTTGCCAACCTATTCATTTTATTACACATACGCAAGCAAAACAAATCTCCTGACAACAAAAAATTTAGGATAGAATAGCAGGCAATCAATCACAAAAAAAACACTTCTTCTTATAAACATAAAGGTTTATATATACAAACTAGACCAAAGACAAAGGTCTACAAAAAAGGCCGGCTCAACAAAAATGAATTCTCCTATTACAAGCTAGTCAGACAAGTTCGTTGATCCTTCAGTCTTCACTTTTTTTTACTCCAAGGCTTCAGGTCCTCCACGACCACCATCTAAGGTCCTGAAAATGTCGAGCCCACAACGGGATAAGACATTGTCTTAGCAAGTTCATCCCCTAAACTCCTATTAGGAAGAAAATACGCCTCAGGGTGCTCTAGCCACACAATTAGGACATAGGACTTACCTTGCCTCAGTTCCTTCCTACATGTCGGTACAGTTCATAATTCAACCAATCAAATCAGTCCCATCAATTCAATACCATTTATCAATCAAGTCAATACATACTATCTATCTTTCAATCCAATCCATACCATCATCATTCAATACCGTCTATCAATTCAATCATCAATATGACAACTACTCTCCAAAGCTACAATATAATTAGACGGTAGCTCATCAAAGTTGATATAGATAGATAGTAGCTCGCCAAAGTTGTATAGATAAATAAATAAATAAATAAATAAATAAATAAATATATCGCCTAAGCTGCCAGGGTACTTTACACCCCTACCAGTGTCAACACCCTACACTTGATACTTTCCAAATAAACACTCATACATCTCAATCATCAACCAAATTCACAATTTAACTAATCAATAGCATAAACTAACCACACCACTACTGTCAGTACGTAATTCTAACAAACAGCTCTCCCGGTATAATTTCCAAAAAATATTAATTAACTAATCAATTAAATAAATTTCGAAAATTATTTTAATTTAAATAATAAATAATAACTAATAATTTTTAATAATATTTAATTTTAAATAAATAATTAAGTAACTAAGATAATTAATTAAAGTCTTAACATGATTAACATTAATCTAATTAAACAATTAGATTGATTAATCCAACCCTTAATCTAATCATCCATCTAATCTAGTGAATATTTAAATAATCTAATCTATCCACAGAATCCTACTTAGACTAATCTAAACACCCCTTAAGTAGAATTAACTCCCTAAGCGGAAATTAGTGAGTAAATTCATCAGATTAATGTTCTGGCGAGTCCACGGCGAAGGCAACGCCAAGGCGGGTGATAAACCTCAAGGTGGCGACACCAACCAAGGCCAAGAAGACACCTAAAACGGGCCTTGAAGCTTCAAAGCTCCTATTGGTTTGGTTTTTGCTCAAAGATCGAAGGAGCTAGAACCCATGGCTAGGAGCAGCAAGGGAAGGAATTGGCGGCTTCGGGGCGGCGTACAACTGATGGATGGTGGCAAGGAGGCTCGAGAACCTCAACCACAGTGATCCAAGGCAATCTCGGGGGTGGAACAGCAGCCACAAATTCGTACTCCCTTTGCAACTTTGAAAAAGTGGTCGCCGAGGATAAACAGAGTTGAATGGGCTCAGCCGGAGCTCCGGTGAGCGGTTGGCCAGCAATCGGCGACACTTGGGGGTCGGGGGGACCTATTGGTGGTTGGTATGGGTGGAGGCTGGGTCAAAATGGAAGAAAAATGGATGAAACGGACGAAACAGAGGAAATCGGGCAAGCTACCAGGCGGACCGACGGATCGGTGGATAGTTTCTTCTCACTGGCATACAAGATGGCCGGCGGCTCCGTTCAGGGCAAGGTTAGGCTTGATGGAATGGTCTGAATGTCCTCGTCACGGTGATGGGTGGCTCATTTGTTGATTCATCCGGGAAGTTGACTTTTTACTCGAATCTTTGGCGAAAGGTCGGCTGGAGCAAAAATTGGAACGAGGGGCAAATAGAGGGGCAAATAGAGTCCGATGGGCATGTGACGGTAGAGGGCTGTTGCTACTTGGTTTCTCTGGTTTTTGCTGAGCTTCTCTTCTTTAACAACAATGGAGAAAGCCACAAGTTAATGGAGAAAAAGGTTGCTGAGCAAGGGGGACCCAAAGGCTCTCTAGCCTTTCAACACTTGTCATCTCCTCCTCTCTTGCCCCCACCATGGTAGCTCATGACCTCAGCTATTCTCTCTCCTCAAATCTTCCAATGGGTCCAAAATGTTTCTCCCCCCATGGTATACGAATTTGGTGCAAATTGGCCATCAAAGTCTTCAATTCCTCTTCCAATCTCTTCAATTCAATTCAATTGAAGTCTCAAAAGTTCTAGTCATGTGTCCACACTTGAATCCACATTTCTCCATACCCATAAATCCATCTTAGATGCCAAAAGCACGCTCAAGAATGGTCTTCCAACTTTCCCAATCCAATTCCGTCAATTCTTGATTTTTCGCCGAAAAACTCGGTTTGTAGAAAAATCTTCGAAGGATGAGTTGACGTTGCTAAAATAATTTAAGACTTGACAGAACTTTCAATTTCTATAATTGGGTTCAATTTCACGGTTAATTTCAATCTGGCGCGATTCTAGCGTGACCTAATCTACTAGGTAGCTTTTAGGAACTTTTCGTGCAATTGACCTATGGTTGATTGTTTTTGAAACACAAAGTGCATCGTCGACATATTGGTGACTCTCGGTTATCGTAGAAATCTTGAGGTTTCAAATATGGACACGGGGTATCAAAACAACAGAAAAATCGGTCTAGTGCCGATCAATAAGAATTATGCAATTAGGTGGAATCACCAACACTGAATTACATGCTTTTGTCGAGTCAACCTATCTCCGGTCTCTAATTGGTCTGTGCCGTAATGACCCTTGCAGATTAGTACGATCGAGCAGCCGTTTCTTGGTCGAATTCTCAAGTCTATTGCGTTTAGATTCCTTAACGGCTTTATCAGATAGACTAGTTATCTCGTGAGTGGCCAACTTACAGAAGAGAGCTATAGGTGCGAAGATGAAATGCCCAACTTATTCAACTGAAAACAAAATTGGAAAATCAGGATGTTACAAAACATAGGTTGTAATAGCCCAAAAACTTCTAGAATATTATACTAGTTTCACTAATAAATAGATTCGAGGAAACAAAGGAAGGGGAGACTTTGGAAGTACATTCTCGTTAATACTTCAAAATATTCCCAAATCGCGAATTAGAGTTTAGGGAATATACCGAGACACAATGAGGTGGCTTAAAAATTATCACCAGCTTCTCCAAATTCGGTGTGTTTGCTAGCATATTTGCCATAGCAGTAAGCTAAATCAGGGGATGGTCATGTGTAGCGTGAGAGACTTGCAATTCAACAGCGAGAACTGCACGTCTTCTACCTTCAGAGACCCCATAACCTAACCATATCAAAAGGCAAAGTTAGATTGCCAAAACAAAATTTTTTTTTCCTAAGTACATCACAAACCGGTACATTTTATTCTCATGCAAAGTTCCATAAATATAACCGATAAATATCTTTACGCTTTGGCGGAATGATGTCCGTAAAAAACTTACCGAAAGGCATTGAGCACGAAGTTGAATTCGAGTAGCGTTCTATAGCTTGCAAAGACTTTCATTTAGTAGGAAGCAATCTAATTTGTACGCATCAAAATCTAATTTGGGTTCAACTAACGAAGATGCTTCAAGAATTCTTATCATCTCATAAAAAATTCCCCTCACGTGCAATAATAGCAAATGAGGAGTCCAAATCTCTAAATGGGAAGCAAAAATCTCCGAACGGAGTTGCACATTAACATTATCCATCACCAACTCTTTCAAACTTCTCGAATACCTTCTACATCCCAACATCTTTCCAATTTCAAGTATTCAAGAATGGGGCTGTCCATCAAAGTTTTTCGAAGCACATCACCACTCGCGTACATGTCTTGAATGGACAAGGACTTAAAGCAAACTCCAATTAATGCTTTTGCTGGATAAGAAACGACAGCCAGTCAAACATAGCTTAGTGAATGAAGAGCAATTATAAAGCAATGGAGACAGCTTGTAATCCGCCACCCAATTCAAGTTGAGAAGAAGTTCTTCCACTTGATGATTAGTCGCAAAGCGAACCCATGAATCAATCTTTGAGGGGTGGAAGTACTCTGGTCTGATGTCAAGGTGGAACTTTTCACCTTACGCCACCCATATAGTGTTAGAACCCTGCCCGCAAATGAATCATTGGAAGAATCGACGGAGAACCTAAGATCCGAGATGGTGGTCCCAATAAATTGCCACCTTTTCGACAAAACACAATTTTTGACGACCTCCCTTTTGAGCAAAAAGGAGAAGATACGATGGATTAGCATGCCATAGCTTTTGAATGGACTCTAGTGTATTCTTTTTCCCTCCATTTGACGAAGGATGAACTATTGCATGACCACCGAAGGTTATAGGTCAGGATCATGACTTGCCCAAAATGCAACTCCCAGAAAATCTCCCAGCAATATTACTTTTGTCATATTTTGTTGATAGCTGTATTTTTAGAAAAAAAAAACATAAATGATATTAGAAAGCCACCACTTAGTAAGTAGTATCAATTTATTCTAAACAGAACAAAATCTATATAGTATTTGTCAAATTATTTCATACATAAATAAATCCCAAGCTATTCCAAGAGATGCTTTATCATGCCATTTCATATAACCAAGACCGTGGTAAATGCTTGGGTGAGTTTTATATAACAATTATGCTTTAAATAGAATAAAAGCTATATTACATTTGTCAAAATATTTTATACATAATCAATCACAAACTATTTTAAAAGATGCTTCAACATGTCATTTCATATAACCACAAATGTAGTAAATGCCCCGTTGAGCTTTATATAACAAATATGCATTAAAATTAACGTTTTCTTTGTACATAAATATGAAATTGTGCGATGTCTATCAATATATCACAGACGAGAACTTCCAATCGCAATCTGTAACATCACAGATGTCCCTAGATTCGTGAGGTGACCTAATTATCACCGTTGGAAAGCTTAAATTGAGCCAGAACTTCACCGACGAGGTTAACACGGTTAGGCCTTCAATTTTAAACTCTTAAGGAAAAAGTGAAAGAGGAAAAGATGACAGCAAACTCTCTAATCACTTGCTAACCTGGCATCAATCAACGTCTTCAACTGCTGATCATCATTTTGTCCTCTCTTCTCTCTCTTGTCTCGCTGCTCACTCTCTCCCTTTTTTTCTTCTTTCTTGCTACATTTTTCTAAGCCGGCTCTTTGATAGCTTTTTCTTTCCTTTTTATTCGAGTCGATGGGCTGAGCTGGGCCTTTGATAGCCCAAAAAGTTCTCTTATTTTTTAAACCCTCGTTTTTGGGCCTCTAATTTTTATATAGAGAATAAAAAACCCTGTCCTCAATTGAAGGGAAAAATTATCCAAAAATCTTACATTTATTGTATTTTTGTCAATTCAATTCTAAAACTTTTAATTTTGTCAATTGTATTTCTAAATCTTTTCCACTTTTGCTAATTAAGTCAATCCAACAAATTTTGATTAGAATTTGTCAATGTGGTGCTAGCTATTCTATGTGATATGGTTAGCGCTGATGTAGACATTTTTTAATAATATTTTAATAATGTTTAATTTTTATGGCTTTTTTTTTTTTTTATAAAGGTTTTGGAGTTAGGGCCAACAAAGGTGGTCAGCCAACTTTAGGCGAAGGAGTCATGTCCCCAGCCAGATTTGACCAAGTGAGGGCTTGGCAGCCCTTATTGGCCTTAGGCAAGAGTCGTGACCTTGCTCGGGGATGGTGAGGGCCACGAAGCCCTCTCGTGGCCAAATTTGGTGAGGGCATCACGGTCCTCATCCAGAATTGGCAAAGGGTGCGACACCCTTGCCTATGCCCAACAAGGGATAGTCGACCCTTGCCTATGGCGAGCGAGGGGAATTGGTCCTTGCCTATGGTTGGCGAGGGTCTACTAGTAAGGGTTTCTTAGTGGTCCTCGTCGGCCCTAACTGCAAAACCCACAAAAAGGAAAGCAAAGAAAAGGGGAAAAATAAACCACAACATTTTTTAAAAATTATTAAAATATTAATAAAAATTGTCTACATCAACATCGATCATTCTATGTGGTATGACCAATGTTTCTTTTAGCAAATTCAAGCTAAAATTGACTTAATGGACTTAATTAGCAAAATGTAAGGTGTAAGATTTAATTGATAAAATTAAAAGGTGTACAATTGATTTAGCAAAAGTATAATTGGTTTATGATTTTTTAGACAATTTTTCCTAACCGAAGAGAAGGAGAAACTATCCAGAAAAAGCTATAACCGGCTATAGACTTTCTTTGTTTACTTCTATTAAGTAATCAATGTGGATGGCTGTCATGTGACAGCTTGACCCAATTCCATTTTCTCAAAAAAGGTTTTAAAGAGGAGCCTCTTTCAAATAAAGGTCGGTCAGAAAAAGATTTAACCTTACCGGT
This sequence comes from Eucalyptus grandis x Eucalyptus urophylla, assembly GCA_028830015.1. NCBI lineage: Eukaryota > Viridiplantae > Streptophyta > Magnoliopsida > Myrtales > Myrtaceae > Eucalyptus > Eucalyptus grandis x Eucalyptus urophylla. The sequence goes on along the minus strand of CM054193.1, from coordinate 30,257,032 downwards.
CAAATTTCTCGGTTGATTAGGGGCATTTTTATCCAATTTTTTTTTTTTTAAATTTATCTTTTCTTGTTCATCTTCTTCTTCATCGCTAGATCTAGAATCGAGTGGTTTTCATTCCAAAAGCAATGTGGAACGATTCCACTCCCTCCAATGGTAGATCCCTCCCCTTGGACCACATCGGATAGAGATCCCTGTGATGACGACAGCTGCATTAAACATGTTGGGCTCTTCTCTGGCATGCACACTTCGAACTAGGACACTGGTGACTCGGTGAGCTTCGACGCAGCTGGTGAGCCACCCCTGGGGACTGGTATGGTGACGAGCTTTGTTGCGATAGGGCGAGCGATCGAACAAAATATAGACGGAAGAAGAAAATAAATCGGATACCAAATTTACGTGGTTCAGTCGTAAAGACCTACGTCCACGAGGAGAGCACCAGCGAATTTCACTATAGATCAAGCGATACAAGGAGATTACACACTCAAGTCACTCAAACGCTCTCTTGGTGTTTCCCAAGCCCTAATTACACCCAATAACGCACACAGTGTTTAGCCCTGAAATTCCTCGAAAATAATATCTCAATCTCACGAAGGAATTACACGCTAATCTTACCTCATGATTTAATCACTACAAACACAAAATTTCTTGGATGTAATTCACGAGTAAGCTTCGCAGCACGAACAACACGAAGATCCAAAGCCAAGCACCCAGCACCTATGAATAGTGTTTCACAAACAGAACACCCACGGCACTTCGAGTAAACGGCACTTGAATATGTATGCTTCACTCAAGAGAGTCCCACGAGCATAAAGTTATATATATATTGCAGCAAAAGAAGACAAACCAATTTTACTCGGAGAGAAAACTGTATGATTCGATCAAATCCAGAATTTTGACTCTTTCCTTTATTTTTTATTTGTTACCTCTCTTGCTAAAGAATTTTGACAAATGCATATTTTATTCAAGTCAAAATTCTAACTTCCCCTTTTTGATTTTCCCTTGCCAATCTCCGCTTGAATTTCAATTTCAAAATTCAGCTTTCCACTTCAGGCTTAAACTCAAGACATATTTTAACAATCTTCACCTTGACTCGACGTTTGAGCCGACTTGCAATTGCTTCACAAAAATTCAAACTCTGCCTCTACTTTCCCATAGCCCCTGATGGGCTCAACCGCTACAGATATTATCCAAGCCCAAGCCTCGCTTGAACTTCACCATAACTGAGGACCTCATCAGAATACCAACTCCATATGCACCTTTAACTGCTTCGCAAGGATTTTCTGACACAACCTCCTCAACCACAGATAAAGTAAAACCATTATTGCATCCATATCTGTTAAGAGATCGAATACGTACCTTGTCAATATCAATAGTTACAGCAACCATTGGCTCTATAGGCTCCATCTCGCTACAAGCACCATCTGTGTCGATTACTTTGCTAGTACCCGTATTTGCTATCTCAAGAGTTTCTGGTTGCAACTCCACCTCAAGCTGAACACCATTCAGATCTGTATTAACACTGCCATAAACACTCCTAACCAGAAGTATCGGAGACTTGTCAAGGGTAACTTTTCTACTGTCAACAAGTGAATTTATATCCGGGCACCACAACCGATTGCCCCGCTCACCTTGTACATAGCCAGGAATATGCACCTTGCCCTCCAATCAAGCTTACCATCACTCACTTGAAAATAACACGGGCAACCAAATATTCTAATAATAAAGAAACCAACAACGTTACCTGACCACACTTCTTCAGGAGTCCACCATTCAATAGCAGTTGATGGGGATTCATTCATCAGGCAGCTTATTGTACTAAGCACATCAGCTAGGATTCTCCTAGTAATACTAGCACTAGAGATAATTTTTCGGGTCGTCTATAGTAATGTCATGCGGCAGAAGAACAGCCCAAGTGTCATAACTTGGCACAGGATGACACTTAAGTGCCATAACTTTAAAATGGTACACTTAAGTGCCAGTTTTGAAGTTAAATGGGACACTTAAGTGCCACTCCAGCGAAAATCCGGCCAAATGGCTTACGTGGCGACTTTCCGGTGAGTTTGATCCAAAACGGCGTCGTTTTGCATGCTGACGTGGCGGAAAAAATACAAAAACGACGCCGTTTTGTGTCTACGTGTAAATAATAATATAAAAATTAATTAAATTAGATTTAAAATTAATTTTATTTAAAATATTCAAAAAATTTAAAAAATTAAGAAAAATTTTAAAAATTTTTAAAATTTTAAAAAATTAAGAAAATTTTGAAATTTTTAAAAGATTAAGAAAAATTAAAAAGGGGGGGGGGGGTGGAGGTCGAACGGGGCGGCTGAGGGCTGAGCCCTCGCCGCCGCCGGATCCCCGCCGTCATCGGGAAGGGCCGGCGACGAAGGGGGGAGGGTCGGCCGGGGTCGCCGGCCCTCGGCCGATCGACGGCGAGGGCTGCAGCAAAAGAAGACAAACCAATTTTACTCGGAGAGAAAACTGTATGATTCGGTCAAATCCAGAATTTTGACTCTTTCCTTTATTTTTTATTTGTTTCCTCTCTTGCTGAAGAATTTTGAGGAATGCGTATTTTATTCAAGTCATAATTCTAACTTCTCCTTTTTGATTTTCCCTTGCCAATCTCAGCTTGAATTTCAATTTCAAAATTCAGCTTTTCACTTTGGATTTAAACTCAAGACATATTTTAACAAGCTTCAAGTTGTTCTTGGAGTTGATGATGAGGATAAAGCTCGTCGAGGTGGAGATGGCGAAGGCCATGGAGGCCTTGAGGATGGAGGCGGAATGGAGGCGCGCTGAGCTAGACGGCGAGATGACTTGGATGCTGTTGCGGACTTAGTTGCAGATCTATCTAACCCACTCACTCAATTTGCCCATGCTCCCTCAAAAATGGCGACATCATCGAGCACTGAAGTGTCCCCGACGCTTCAGCTCATCAAGCAACACCTCCTCGGTGACTTCCCCCTGATCGGAGCAGCCTTACCGGCTCATCTCACAGCCACCACCCGCCATCCCATCCTCCTACTCCACTTTCGAACCGACAATCGAGCCCTCTTGCCTTGGATCTCTCTCCTCCGTATCTTTCTTCGACTTCGATTGCCTCCCAAATGAATATCTCTTCGAGTTCAACACCATCTCGATCGCCTTCAAGCAAAACCGGAGAGAGAGGTTCAATTTCGAAGTGAAATCTCAAAAGCCCGACCTAATCCCTCCGATGGCAGTAAATTCAAGCTCATCGATGAGCTCAGAAACAGAATCGTTCTTCGAGTTCGAAGCGAAACCAGTAATAATCAGTGAAACGGCCTTAAAAACCTCATTAAATAAGTTTCTGTATTCAGAATCTCCAATTCACAAGACGCTATTTTACTTGGTCCCTAACCAGCCTGTAATATCTTAGTGGTGACTTTAAAAGTCAAAACAATTTTCAAAATTAATCAAGAAAATCAGGTTGCGATCGAAAAGATTTGGGATAATTTGCGTTGAGCTTGAGCGACGCCTCACATATCCACCCACTTGGCAATATGTTAAACCTCCTTGGGGTTGGCCTCAAGAGGGTGGCGAAATTTTAAATCTTAACTTAGCCGATGAAATGTAGAACGTAAATTACACACTATATATATATGAATGTCTTACTACTGTTAAATCAAAATTATTTGCAAAGATGCCAAAAGTTCACGAACTCATTTCTGATTTTCCTATCATATGTCCCTTTCAACTAAAATTTAACTTTAAAATTTTACGTATATTTTTGGAGAAAATTGTCCAAAAAATCATAAACCTAATTCACTTTTGCCTATTCAGTCATCAACCTTTTAATTTTGTTAATTAAGTCTTAAACCTTTTATGTTTAGCTAGTTGAGTCCATTCAGTTAATTTTGATTGGAAATCACTGATATGGATGCTAGTTATCTTACATGACACAGCCGAAGAACGACTGGTGTTAACGTGGACAATTTTTAAGATGATATCATGAAAAATTTCGACTCTTTGAATTGGGATTTTATTCTCAATGTTTTTAAAGGCCATTGCCTTGCGACTTTTGTTCATGGGATTTAGGCTTGTGTTGTAATAGTTTTTCTGATGTAAGCTATATTAATTGATATTGTAATTTTCTGTTTTAAGGATTAGTCTAAAAAAGTGAGATATAAGTTTTCTTAATTAATCCAACATGGGATTGGCTAGTATGGGTCAAGTAATGCTTAGCTTATGATGAGAGGGTCTGTGGCTTAAAACTTTATAAATAATGCTTAAGTCTTTCATCTAACCCTATGTATAAATATCCTCACATAATGAGTGTTTACTGAATGTTGAAGGTGAGGGTAGTCTCATTGAGCTAATGATGCAAATGGCAATAGAGGAGAAGTGCTTGAGCTTTAAATCGTCGTTGTTCCACATTAAGAACGATAAATTCTAAATCAGGTGCACAAATTTCTTTTACTCGATCGCATGTGTTCCAGATTCTAGCTATGGATATCTTAGGTTTTGTTTTCGCGGATTTCATGTCGAATTAGAGCAACCATATACTAGATATAGAATGTCTATTCATATTGACAATAGTGTATTGAACAAATATAATTCGATCGTGCCCATTTTCGTGATTTTTTATCAAGTAAAAATCAATCTTGATCACATAAATGGATTGGGCTTGTTGAGATAAGCATTTTGAGTGGTTGCATGCGACTGGGGGATGTCACACACACCTTCATGTGTGGCCATGCGCTACTGGGCAACGGTGAGTGTCAAGCACGTGTTCCACGTGTTCCACGTGCTCTTTACCCATGCACTAAGGCTGACGTTAGTGGCCCCTGGATGCGAGCTGACTTAATCGACCCCACTTGAACCTAGGGCCCCACCCAAGATCCGATCCAAACCAAGATATGACCCGATTTGGTCAATCGGCTAGATCGTTTATTGAGTGGTCAAACCGTTCGTTGACTAGTTGAACCAGTTAGATCGGTGGTTCAACATGTCCAAGCTTTGTTTGGGCCATTATTGGTTCCTACACTTGTATTGAGATGCTTTAACTGTGGTGTATTTATTTTATATGTTTGAGCTTTTGAAGATGTGAAAATACGGAACTCTATAAATGTGTATTTTTTTAGGGCATTTTTGCCTATTTTCCTCTATTTATTTGTGATTTCAAAAATACAGTTGTAAGCTCACATGTACATCATTACATAAAGAATGTATATAGCGTGATTAATTGATAGTATGTATAGGTTCAACATAAATCAATAAATGGAGCAATGTAATTGGCATACATATGATTTTAATGACTCAAGTCTAAAATCACATGTATATGGTAAATGTAAGACATGAAGTTTATATCCCTTGGGTTGTGACTGTCAAAGTGGTATACTTGGTTAGGTTTGAAAAAAAAAATGGATCTCCTATTATAGTGGATGTCTCATATTCTAATGCGTGATCATGTTTCCAAAAGAGATGATTGTGTATTGATTCATAAAGGAATACATGTATAGCATATTGTTGAGAATTGATTATTCCTAGCGGTTCATACACCTAGAGAGGGTGAATTCACGAAGTTTGGAATATGTTCTCATGACTGCCGTCATGTGGAGAGCATATATATGTCATATATTTTGTCCAAAGGTATTTATATGATGACATATGTAACTCTTAAGATATGTAATTATACGGTTTCAAGTTACACAATACTCACATGACACTAATTGTATATATTGCTTGTTATTTAGTCATCTTCTCTATAAACAATAATTCTATTAGAATTGAGAGTTTTACTAGTTCAAACTCTAAGAAATGAAGAGAGGATTAGGTGTTCATATTGCTCCTGCTATGGATAAGCCGATGGATTTTGCTGCTGACATTACGAAACCTCATAAGGCACACTCAGGTGCCTAGGATAAGAGCAATTGGATTTACTTGTTATTAATGAAGCTATCCATTTATATACAATTAAAGAGCGGTTTGCTAGTTAACTGCACTACTAGTTAGATGATGGAATCCTTGTCGACTTGGAACAATGCCTTGTCAAATGCTGAGATTAGGATATGTTTGCAAGGAATATGGTATGATGGTTCTGATAGGGTCAAAGGTTACATCCTAAGGATAGTTGATCTTAAGTCTAAAAGTTATACTCATAAAGGAATTCATGAAATCACCAATTATTCTGATAGTATGCATCTTAATTAAGCATTATTTAGGAAAGATGGTAATCTTTGCTTCTTTTGTAAGAAGAAAGGTTACATAAAGAAATACTACGAAAAAATAAAACTTGGTTATTGAAACATGAGCTTGCAAGTAATGATTCTTTGACATTTAATTATAAATCCAATCTATCCAGTTCATGGTGGCTAGATAACTATGCAATAGATCATGTTGCACTTACCATACATGGATTCATAAACCAGAAAAAGCCAAATTAGAATGAGTCGAAGCTCACTATGGGAAATAACATTGAAGTCAACATCGAGTTCGTGTGAGATGTCATTTTAATTCTAGATTATAGTTTTAATTTGATGCTAAGAAACACATTTTATGTACTTTTTTGGATGGAACTTAGTTTCCGTGTCTTGCTTGGACATGTGTGGTTATCTTTTGAAATAAAGAGCAATAGTATGTTCTTTAATTCAAATAAGATTGGGTGTTGCAATGTTTTCAATTGATTCTACAATGTTCACTTTGTCTTGTATCCGTGTGCAGTGTGAATCTGACTTAGACTCCGGCAAAGTTGATCACAAGAGCTATTAGCATATAGAGAAGTTCAAGTGTTGGGCTCAGCAACCAGAATCTTGAGATATTAGGGTTTTATGGTTGTTTAAGATTGAAATATGAGGAAGTGCTCATGCTAATAAATTTTCTAATCGAACATGCATTTGTGCTGGAAAATATAATCATCAAAGTTAAGAATCATAATTTACAAGAAGATCAAAATCTTGAGGTAGTTGATTCATGCAAATTACTTGAAGTGACCCAACGACTTCAAAAGTGTCGTAGAGCTTCTAGGCATGCTGCAATGATACTCAATTATCTAGAACAAGCACGTGAAAAGGGGCAGAAGAAAGGAGTTACCAACAAAATGTTTGTGCATCAGCCCTCAAAATGCTTGATTGGAATAGGAATACAGTAAGCCACAACATCACTAGCTTGATCTGTTGTTCGTAATGTCTATGGTAAATTTTTCAGTGTTGTGAAGCCAGTTCTGGATTGCACTTTTGTTTCGAAATTGTTTTACAAAGTTGAACGGCGTGTTGCTGCAAGAAATTCCCCGTTCACATAAGTGATGTCGTTCTAGGGAACCCATATGGAACCTCCTGACAGTGACAACCCAACTTGGCTTTTGTCATGTCATTACCACGTGTACACTGTCAACGGAAAAAGAACTCTAATAGTGACAACCCCCACTTGGCCCATTTAACGAAGAGGGCATTTCTTGTCATGTAAGCATCCGAATGGCTCTAATTGATCTTTTCTTTTTTAAATTCTGGACATTGCCTTTTTAATGGCTTAATGAGAAGAACGTCAAAATTATAGCACGGGGTCAAATTAGTCATGGGAAATTTGAGTCTATAGAAAGCAAGATAAAAGATGAGAGTGCTTGAAACATTATAAACTCGACAAAATCTTAAAATTTCTAGTGATTGGGTCCGCTAATTCACCTTTAAGCTTTAATGCTATTATGTTTAATCGTACATGTAATTTGACTTAGAAAGATATTGCTTCTTATGGTTTGAAGAGAGATTGAAGTCGTAGGCTGTTGGGATGATTCAGTAAACGGAGTAGATGGTTCATTCTATTTGTTTCCTCTTTCGATTACATGACATTTGCAATTGAAGGATGAGGTGTATCCAATCCAGGTATTGGTAGATGTGACTTGTAATCAAAGTTGTGTAGAATCCACAATTGGTGCAATCGATTGTGAGGTATATATATGCTTAATGGATCAATTGCTAATTCTTTTTTCCGTCTCCGAGCCGCAAGAAACATATTTTTTAAAAAGAGAAAGTGCGTATCAATTCTATAAGATCCAAATATTCTACGATAGATAATGTGGCTATGGAGTTTATTACCTCCGTGTGGTTTATTTGGACCCTGAACGATTAGCTTTACCAAAAAAAAAAAACAGGGCAAACTGCTAGTTCAAAGAAGATAGGGACTGTACTATAGGCAAAGGCTTGAACAATCTTCCTATATAGGAATGAACTTGTGATAAGCTACTAAAACTGTGGAGGAGATGGAATTCTTACCAATTGAACAACTATCCGCTAGCTATAGTCTACTATACCATCTATTATCCAAGTTGTTAGAGTTCAAAAGAAATTTAATTAGTTTGAGATCTAAAAGTTAACGCCAACGTTAAGTTTCCGATTCATATCGCTTGGAACTAGTTGGGGTGGGTCTTCTACAGAAGAGCTTTAAATGGTGAAGTATTCCTACTTTTAGAGGATCTCAATCTTTTTAAAAATATAAATTAATGTATGCAAGACGATGCGATAAATATGGATGAGTCCTCATTGGATGTGCTCACCATGCCCGGTTGAGTAAATTTTTTTAATGATGCACAATACAATTTTGAAAATGACATAGCCCTGTTGTTATTCGACTTATAAACGACGAATGTCCACGCGCGCAGTAGCAATTCAGGAAGCAAAGAAATCTTCAGACTAACATTACTTGGGCAAACACGCAGAAATTTCGAGCTGAAACCCAGTCTCATGCTGCTCTTCTTTTGGGCACCACCAGCAAGGGCACATACTTCCTCGTGGCCAACCCCACCCTATCTCTCATGTCGATCGTCTTCGGATCGATGCGGCCATCAAACTCCCAATCGAACTCATGAAGCAGTGAGCCCAGAGCCAGATGAAGCATCCGATGTGCCAAGGACAAGCCGGCACACATCCTGCGACCGGCTCCAAACGGAATGAACTCATAGTGTTGACCCTTATAATCCAACTTCGACCCAATGAACCTATCGGGCTTGAAAGCCATAGGGTTTTCCCAGACGTCCGGGTCCCTACCGATCGCCCAAGCGTTCACAAAGACCTGCGTGTTTTTGGGTACGTTGTAGCCCATGAAGATGGTGTCGCGAATTGCCCTCCGTGGCAAGAGGAAGGGTACCGGCGGGTGGAGCCTCATGGTTTCCTTCACAACTGCTTGCAGGTAGGGGAGCTGGTCTATATCGGTTTCCAGGAACTTTCGGTTCGACCCGACAACCCGGGACAGCTCGGCTTCGACCTTGACCTTGGAGTCCGGGTTCAGTAGGAGCTCTGTCAGCGCCCACTCGATAGTGCTGTTCGTTGTTTCCGTGCCGGCCATGAATATTTCCTGTGATGTCAAGAAGCGAGTTTGTGAGAGTAAGGATGGCAAAATTTCATGAAATGGAGCCATATCCATAAGTTTTTCTACAGTAAGGCAAAGATTTCTGCATTCTCAAATTACAAAGTCTGCGAGAGCAGTTTTTTTAAGCCTGTTCTTCATCACCACCATTTATAGACTGGACAAAGAAACATCATCCGGTGGTCACGTAAGTTAAGACTAGATATGATTTCTTCAATTCAATAGAAAATACACGAAATCGAAAATAAATGGATAGGATACGTCAGTGGAGAGAGTCGATCCGTGTTTTGAAGTAAGGTAATTTTGTGTTTGGCAATACATTATCTCGAAATTACCGCAACTCAAACCTAGGTGGGCAGCTTCCTTAAAGCTAATGTGAGCTTCCTTCGTAAAAGCTGATATAAGCTGTCGAAGCTTTGGATGTGCCGCGATTGTAAGGAGTATAAAAGTTGCAACACCCTCTTTGTAGATGTAGCTACTGTGGAGAAGTTATACCAAGTAGGCTACTAATTTGCCACAATTCTTTATTGAATAATTTCGTCAACAGCTTTTTATTTCCTTGATATTATTATCCTTGTTTACATAATTAGAAACCTGTATATTCTCGTGAAGGTTCTGTCGAGTTCTCAACACGTACTTCACAAGGCTAAGAACCCTAATCATAAAGCTAAAAGGTTATATTGATGAAGGAATGCCTAAATTATACCCATCTTAAACTCATCTTAAACTTTTTTTATGTCATAAAAACATCCAAATTTGAATCAACACGAAAAAAAAAAAAAAACTCAGTTTACTACAAAAACCCTAAACTTTTCTCATTATGACATAAATACCATATCTATTTTGGCACTAATACCTTGAACTTCTTTTTTGGTTCATCAATATCCAAAACTTGTACCAGTGTGATGGAAATCTTTGTCTATCAACAAAAACCCTAAGTATTGTCCACTGTAACATCAATATCCTGAGCTTCTTTTTTTTTGTTGTTACCAATAACAGCAACAGTGTAATTTTATAATGAAAGATCGTGGGCTCTACCATTACCCGTCGTCGTTTGGCCTAATTGATTATGCGTCATGCAACAGTTTCCATTCAAATGGAAGCCGAATCTGCTGTCCCTCATCTCATGTGTGAGAGAATGAATTATTTTTAGAGCATCGTTAAAAAATAATTTCATCATGCCATGCGCTGATAATGCGCTCCACAGAACCTTTATCCTACATCCAATATATAATTGTATTTCTGTCACGTTTTTGAGAGCTTTGGTCATAAAACAAATTTTTTATATATTAATATCATAGTCGGCATAACTTAGAACTTTAGATGACAGAAAAAAAGTTTGAAATATTTGCATTACCGTTAGAATAATTTAGGGGTTTTGATGATAAAATGTTTAGATATTATCTCTTATACATATAAAAAATGGCTTATAATACTAAGGACAACGACATGTTATTGAATAAAGAGCTATTAAATAATAATTTTTTTTAAGCAACAAATAAGTATATATGATACTAAATTGTTAATTATTTATTTGGAAAAGATTGGTTCTTATGTTTCTCCAGTCACGTTGAGCTTTGTCAATTACAAATTCCCCGCGTATGAAATATGGATCCTCTACTCCACTCGGTACTCTTCTGATATTTCATCAGATCCCGGCTATTGATTTACGAGAATGATCTTATTATCAACGGTCGTAATTTGTCAAAGTATCAAGGAGAGCACCAGACATGGCAGAGAATCTTCATCTCATTCTGGGGGCCTCGTTTTTCTCCGAGTCTTTGGTCGGAGCAAACCTTGCTCCTCCCGACACATGGTTGGCGATTGCGTTTCGAAAAGATTTACATTAACTATCTTTCACCGACACAAATAAAATATACTAATTATTCTCTCTTCACAAGCTTCTTTATTTATCAAGGTAGCTTAGGGAAATTCACTATTTTCCATTTCTATACTAATAAAACTGCTTTTAATCTTCGGTCTCAGGACATAACTAGAAACCAAGCTTTTTCTTACCCTACACTTAGGTTTCCGTTCCTATGCAGAAAAGATAAAAATTCAGTTAATGCATTCGGAGACAAATCGACACACCTGTAATCTATCTACTATGCATTTGATTTGGACATAGCAATCCTTGTGGAACTAGAAATTTAAAAGTTCGCGGTCGTACCAGGATGAATATGTTGATTTGCTTCTCAGAAAGCTTGGCGGGCTCGTCCTTACCGTTTCCTTCGAACTCAAGCAGCACATCCAGAAAATCCCTCCGATCATTGTCACCCCAGTTCTTCTTCTTCTCCTCGATCCTCTCCCTCACTAATTCCGAAGCGATGCTAATGGCCTTCCCCATTTCCCGATCCATCTTCCTCCTCAGCCCTTGCGGGTCCAACCGCCGCAGCCATGGGAACAGGTCCACGACGTTACCTTGGCCCAACAGCTCCATAAATCCGGTCATCGCCGTGAAGAACTCCGATCCGGTCTTCGAGTCCGGATCGACCAAGTCTCGGGACAGCATGAGATTCCCTAGCAAATTGAAATTCATGAGGAACACGAAGCGGGCGAGATGAATACCTTCTCCGACTCGGGCCTTGTCCGAGGATGCCGCCTCCCCAATCCAAGCCAGCATGTTTTCGACGCATTTTCTCCGGATTGGAGCCGTTTCGTTGAGCCGCTTGGCAACTAGCATGTCGGTGGTCAGCAACCGCCTCATCATCCGCCAATACGTGCCGTATGGGGCTACGCCGACGGATCCTTCGTGGTAGTCCCGACAGCGCAGGACATCGATGACGGTTCGGTCCGCGAAATTGAGGTCTTGGTTCTTGAAGAACTCGGCCGCAACTCTGCTCGAGAGAATCACCATGGTATCTATGGAGCCTAGCCTAAGCCAAATCATCGGGCCATATTTCTCACGGAGGCCGGCTAGGGTTCGATGCGGCATCGTCCCGAGACTGAATATGTTGCCAAATATCGGCCATCCGGAGGGTCCCGGAGGGAGCACCCGTGACCCGGACTTTTTCCGGCGGAGGGAAACAAGTAAAGCGGTGGACACAAAGACGATGGAGATCAGTACGAAGAATGAATTAGCCAGTTCGGTCATGGCTTCGATCAGTACCGGGGACTTCTCCGACGAGCTTGCTCCGGGTGAACGTCACTGATATATAAGTAGCAAAGTGAACTGCAAGTCGGAATTCCTACACGCGTGAAATGCATGCTTAATATTGTCATTATTATTATTATTATTATTATTATGCAAAAACACCTTTCAAAAAGGACATTTAAGTCAGAGATGGAGGGAATTCATCTTTATTTATGCGGTTTTTGGCGGCCACGTGAATGAGGAGGAATATGATATAAGAAAATTCGAAAAATAATGAAATTGCGTCACTTACGGTTATCCTACGAGAGCACCATTTTCTTTACTAGTCGTGGTCAGCGAGAAAAATGTTAGGTTGGCCCCACGCTCCTAGTGAGCGAAGTCCACGCAGAGTATCGCAGTTCTCTGCTATCCTGTCTTCCTGTTTACCAGCCAGAAAAGAAAATCTTTACACATGCTCAGGAATTGGCGACAGCTTGCTTAGCAATGTTGATTATTCCACCAAAATGGAAAACTCCATTTTAATCCTCGAGATGGGTTTTCCCCAGTACCCCGGTTAGTCTGTTCTTCTTCACCAAGAAAATTAAGAAGAAAATAGAGATTTCTTTTTTTTGGTTAGTCCTATTCTATTCTTATTATAACATTAATTCTCATTTATCCCTCCTTCTTATATGACATGAGAATCGAAATTCTCATTTGAAGCTAAATCAAGATCACTTCAACCTTCTTGAGAAAGTGAGAATTTGAACCCCTTGTCTCTTCCTTCCTATATGAGAAGGGTAGTCATTGGGACAAACTCCAATGTTGAGAAAAGAAAATATAGAAGTTTGCTTGTAACCATAGAGTTCGAGCTACTCTTTCACCTTGTCGCGACCTCTTTTTTCTCGGCGCCCGCAATCGGGTACGAGCGCCTAGAGGAGGCTAATGGCTCGGCTGAATTTATTAAGCCCGGACTCTCCCAAGTCCACCAATTCACGACTTAATGGTTCAAGTTTTTAACCTGTAAATCAATTTTTAAAATGGAGTCGCCACTAATCGATTTGGGGTGGGTTGATTAGAAACCCAAGTGAAGTATCGGGAGAAATACTCACTCCTGCGCAACCAGAGAAATTAGGATCGGGGACTTGATTACATTAGCTAATCACTAATGCCATTTCGGTACCTAATCTTGTTTAAACCTTGAGGTTTTTTGGATGTTCGAGGGATTTTTCATGCATTTTTGGAAGGAAAAACATTTTTTGAGTCATTTTCTAATTTTTGGACACAAAAGGGATTTTTTTTTGGGTTTTTTGGTATTCTTTGGAAAAATACAAGTCTTTTTGGCTTTTTTTGGATTTTTGGCATTTTTTGGAAAATATGAAATATTTTTGATTTTTTTGATTTTTCGGAAAATAAAATATTTTTAAATATTTTTTTTTAAAAATATTTTCGGAAAATAAATTGTTTTTGATTTTTCTCGATTTTTTTAGAAAATAAAACATTTTTCAACATTTTTTAAATATTTTCTTGATTTTCTGGAAATTAAAACATTTTTGATTTTTTTTCTGAAAATAAATTATTTATTTATTATTTATTAGAATAATATTTTATATTAAAATAATAAAACAAAACCGGCCCGGGTCGGATCCGCGGGTTGGGTCCGACCCGGGTCGGCGACCCAAACGCGGACGGGCCCGCAACGCGGGCCCGACTCGGATTTTTTGGCTTTTTCCTTTTCTTTTTTTTTTCAAAACGACGCCGTGGCCGGGCGTTTGGGTACGCCCGGCCCGGCCCGACGACCCGGGTTCCTAGCGAAACCCTACCCGGGTCCGACCCGACTCCCAACCCGACTCGGCCTCGCAACCCGGCTCCCCGCCCCCCCGGGATTTACGGAATCCCTACCCGGTTCCCGATCCGGGTCCGACTCGACGACCCGGGATCGCGACCCGGAAAATCGGGAACCTTAGGGTTTCCGAATTGGGGGCGCCGAAGAGGAGCAGCGGCGAAGATGGCGAAGACGGCGGCGACGGCGATGATGACCGGTCTTACGGAGAAGGAGATGGCAAGGGCGACGACGATGGTGACGGCACAATACCTGCTCGGCAATGGCGCGGCAAAGGCGACGGCAACAAGGGTAACGGCAGACTGATGGCAACGACCGCGGCGGACAACGACGGCGACGGTGGATCTTGGACGGTCAGATCTGGCCGGATCTGTCGCCGAGTTTCCCTCTCTCTCCCTCGGGCTCGCTCGGCGAACTCCCCAAAGTCTCTCGGGGACCCCTCCGAGCTCACCACGCCATGGCCGACCCTACGCTCGAACTCCGCGAAGTCTCTCAGGGACCCCGAGCTTTGGCCGCCTCCCTCTTTTCTCCTCCTTTCTCTCTGTGTGTCTGTTCTCTACTCCTCCCTCCGGCGAGACTCAAGATCTCCGGCGGCTCGTCTTCGGGCCTCCCCTAAAGTCTCTCAGGGGAAGCTGTCGAAGCTTTACCGTCGGTGATGTCCTCTCTGCCGTGTCCCCCCTTCGTCGAGGATGGAGGGCCTATTTATAGGCGCGGGAGCGGCCGGTCGGCGAGGCTTCGACCCGCCGGTTGGACCGCCGTCCCATCCGTCATCATCGCCTCCTCCAGTCACGTCCCGTCCACGCCAACTGCTCCTCTGCTCCGCACGCGATCGTCATCCGCTCAAGCTTCTCTGGCGTCGCGCCTGCTCGCGCGTGCTCCTCAGTGGCGCGAGGAAGAAGATGACGCGGAGGGGGCCGGGCTTGAGGTGACAATGGGCCAAGGCCCACGCGGGGAGAGGGGGCTGCTTTTTTTTGTTTTTGCTTTTTCTTTTTTTGTTTTTTTGGTTTATTATTCGAAAATTAAATAAAACAAAATAATAATAAAATAAAGCCTAATTTTAGGCGTCAACACACCTTTCACTAGAGAAAAATGGAGATTTAAAACCCTATAGAGAGAGAGGAGACAAAAAGGTAACGGAGAGGGGTGTTAGAGAAAGAGTAACAGAGACGCAAAGGCGAGATAAGCTCAAGAGGAGCTCTTGATTAAGTGGGCCATGTGCAAGACATGTGACAATCAACGAGATAAGCTCAAGAGGAGCTCTTGATTAAGTGGGCCATGTGCAAGACATGTGACAATCAACGAGTAGATGAGACATTTACCAACTTATAGCACTGGGCCTACCTAATATTTTCTCGTGGTTAGCCGGCATGCACCTGGCATTAGCATTGAAAGAGTTGGAATGACACTTTTGTTGTTCAGTTAGCAGTACGATATGTCTCAAATTTCAAGCCTATCGAATAAAGCCAAGCCCAAATGCAGTGATTAAGATAACCGGTCACGTGAAAGTGAAATACATGATTTCTTGATCGTTGAAATTTGAAACAAAGTAAAGGGGCCCACAAAATATATTTCAACGTGAAACATGTGCTGGAGACAGGCCAAACAAAAAACGTGAGGAAAGTCCAAAGATTGGATTTTCTTGACGGAATCATGTTTTGATTATCTTTGATGATCAAATGTTGCACTTATTCAAGCGGTGGACATACGAGTATACTGTTAGACAATTCATATAATACTTGATGCGGAAATTCAAAGTAAACAATGATCTTTTGATCTTTATGATTTTCACAATTAGATGAAGACATACCTTTATCCATAGCGCTATACTTAATGATGATCGTTGTAGCAAACCCAAAGAACTCGAACCAAATGAAGAAATCCGATTTCTCTCCCTTAACCCACTATTCCTTAATGTATTCAATCGATGAAGGAGAGAATACCAAATTCCTTTCAGTTATTGTTGTTCGTTGTGGGTGGAGAGAGGACCGGACTCTATTTATACGTTCGTTGAAAATGTGCCTTCCATCAAAGCAATATACCCTTTCATTTTATTAGAGTCGCAACTTCTCGTAACCAATAATGATTTATTTTATAGTATTTCAATAATTATTAAACCATTTAATAAATCATATTATGTAGATCACAATAATTCTTACATTCTCCCACTTGGCCCATATGATTCTCTTTTCATGGTTTAATAAAGACTATAATGTGCACAATAAGATTATGCTATAAAATTTCATTAAATTGGCAATCACATAATAATCACAATTAGGTAAGAAAACTAATGTGAGTCATAGCGGTTGTATGTCATTAATCGACATAGTCCCTTCTATACACTACAACTATAGAACTTTACTTAACATGATCCATAAATGAGAAGTACAGTAATAGTCCAACCATAATGTTTCTTTAGAAACTATCCTGTTTAACATTCATCTATTTCCATAATGTATACTAAATAGAAAACAGGAAATATCAGAAACACGTAAGTGAGCTCAAAGTGTCAAATACATAAACTTAATATAATCATAATACAAACATTAATGACGTCCAATAATGCCCATCTTTTCAACATGCTCATTAAATGTTTTGGGCGGCAGTCCTTTTGTTAAGGGATCTGCTATCATAAGATTGGTGCTAATGTGCTCAATTGACACTCTTTGTTTCTGAACTTCTTTTTTGACAGACAAGTATTTGATCTCCATATGCTTAGCACCTTTAGAATACTTGTCGTTCTTAGAGAAGAAAACTGCTGCAGAGTTATCACAATAAATTTTCAACGGCTTGGCAATGCTGTCGACAATCACAAGCCCTGAAATAAAATTCCGCAACCATAATCCATGAATTGTGGCCTCAAAGCATGCCATAAATTCAGCTTCCATAGTGGATGCAGCAATAACTTACTGCTTCGCACTCTTCCATGAAATTGCCCCTCCAGCTAGAAGAAACAAGCAACCAAACGTTGATTTTCTTGTATCGGCACATCCGACTAAGTCTGAATCTGAATATCCAATCACCTCGAGATGATCAGATCTTTTATAAGTGAACATATGATTCTTTGTTCCTTGCAAGTATCTAAGAACTTTCTTTGCAGCTTTCCAATGATCCATTCCAGGATTACTTTGATACCTGCCTAGCATTCCGACAGCAAAACTGATGTCTGGTCTGGTGCAAGTTTGTGTATACATTAAACTCCCCACAACAGATGCATAAGGAATATTTCTCATTTGTTCTCGTTCCAATTCACTTTTCGGACATTGCATAAGGCTAAATTTATCACATTTCTCAATCGGAACTATTCCCATTGAACATTTACTCATATTAAATATCTCTAAAATTTTCTCAATGTAGGCTTTTTGAGACAATCCTAATAATCTTTGTGATCTATCATGGAATATTTCTATTCCTATCACATATGTTGCCTCTCCCATATCATTCATTTCAAAATTCTTAGAGAGAAATTTCTTGGTTTAATGTAACAAACCAAGATCATTAGCATCAAGCAAAATATCATCAACATACAGAACTAGAAAAATAAACTTGCTCCCACTAATCTTCATATATATACACCGATCAATGGTGTTTTCCTTAAATCCAAATGAAATTATGGTATCGTTAAACTTAAGATACCATTGTCGGGAAGCTTGTTTAAGTCCATATATTAACTTCTTTAATTTACATACCATGTGTTCCTTTCCTTTAACTGAAAAGCCTTTGGGTTGGTCCATATAAACCTCTTCTTCTAAATTCCCATTAAGAAAGACGGTTTTTACATCCATTTGGTGTAATTCCAAGTCATGATGAGCCACAAAAGACATAATAATTCTAAGTGAGTCCTTCTTAGAGACTGGTGAAAATGTCTCTTTATAGTCAATGCATTCTTTCTGAGTAAAACCCTTTGCAACAAGTCTGGCTTTATGTCATTTAATATTGCCTTTTGAGTCGCGCTTGGTCTTAAAGACCCATTTACACCCGACCTTCTTACATCCTTTAGGCAATTCAAAAATATCCCGAACTTGATTTTGATGCATGGATTTTAACTCTTCTTCCATGGCATTAAACCATTCATTAGAATCTTCACATTCCATGGCTTGGGAAAATGAATCTGGATCATTTCCAATTCCTAAGTCAATTTTTGACTCTTGTAGATAAACCATATATTCTGATATAGCCGACCTCCTTTCTCTTTGAGATCTCCTTAATGTTATTTATTGTGACTCGGCTATTAGAGGTTCACTATTGACATCTCCATTATCGAGTGTTTGTTCATTAATTTGTTGTTCTCGATTATTGTTAGATTGACTACAATATCAGGAACAACAACTTTAGAAACTTTAGGCATAGGAACTTATACCCTTACTACCACCGCCCGCGGTGGCCGCGATGGTTAAGGCTTGATACCCCATCCGTAGGGGGAAGGGTTCGAGACTCCGCGTCCGCGTTGCTTCAATGCAAAACGTGTGATTCACCTGTGGCTGGGTCTATGGTGGTGGCCCAGTCCACCCCAGGGTTTACTCTCCGCCGCGAAGCGGCGCACAGAGGTTCCCTGGATCACCAAAAAAAAAAAAAAAACTTCTACCCTTACTTCTTGAATGCAAGCATCACGCATTCTTTCACTCCCACCGATGTCACTATTCTCAATTAACCTAGCATTTCCAGATTCAACAAATCTTGTACTATGATTAGGACAATAAAATTTATACCCTTTGTATTTCTCTGCATAACCAATAAAATAACCACTGGTCGTTCTTGAATCCAATTTCTTTTCATGCGGATTATAAATTCTTACTTCTGCTTGACAACCCCAAATATGCAGGTGTCGTAAACTAGGTTTCCTTCCCGTCCACAGTTCAAAGGGAGTCTTTGGAACTGCCTTACTAGGAACCTTATTTAATAAGTACATATAAGTCTTTAAAGCATACATCCACAAAGACAAGGGTAAAGATGAATGACTCATCATACTCCTAACCATTTCCATTAAAGTATGGTTACGCCTTTCTACTGCACTATTTTGTTGTGGTGTATCTAGCATTTTGTATTGAGCACAAATGCCATGTCTTTCAAGGAATTTAGCAAATGGACCTGGACATTATCTCGATTCATCATACTTTCCATAATATTCACCGCCTCTATCCGATCTTACTATTTTCAAATTTCTATCTAATTGTCTCTCAATCTCTTTAATATACACTTCAAGTGTATTAACTGATTGAGACTTATCATGCAATAGATAAATGTAACCATAACGTGAAAAATCATCAATAAAGGTTATAAAATAGCTTTCCTTATCAAAAGATGGAATATCGAAAGGACCACATATGTTAGTATGTATAATCTCAAGAAGTTCTTTGCTTCTTGTGGCACATTTCTCAGTGTGTTTTGTTTGTTTACCTTTAATACAATCAATACACACTCCAAGGTCAATAAAATCCAAATTTGGAAGAATTTCATTCTTCACTAATCTTTGCATTCTTTCCTTGGATATATGACCTAAAAGTTTATGCCATAAGTAAGCAGAATTTTTATTCACCAAACTTTGTTTAGTGCCAACATTATTATGCAAGGTCATTAATATCTCAACAGAAGTATAATCAAGTCTAAATTTGTAGAAACCATCACATAAAGTTCCAATTCCAATAAGAGCATCACTCTTAAATAGACTGAAAGATTCAGATCCAAACTTACAATAAAATCCCGCCACATCAAGTCTTGGCAAAGAAACTAAATTTCGAGAAAATATAGGTACATAAAGGGTTCGAAACAAATCTAAATAATGCCAAGTATCTATGATCAAATGGTAAATGCCAATGCCTTCAACTGGAGCTTTGTTTCTGTTCCCCGTAATCACATAACTTTCATTTGGCTTTATAGTTTGGATCGTAAGAAATCCATGCATCGTATTTTACACATGAGTGGTGGCACCAAAATCAATCCACCAAGTATTATGAGGAACTTCAGCAAAGTTTGATTCAAAACATACTAAAACACAAGGCTTACTTTTCTTTTCGAACCAGGCCTTACATTTCAGATAATTTTTCTTCAAGTGTCCAATTTTGTTGCAAAAATGACACTTAATAAGATTGTGTTCCTTCTTGTGGATTTGAGAAGCCTTTGAAGAATCATTCAGGACGTGTAGTCCTTTCTTCTTGCTCCTTCCACATTTCCTCTTGAAATTCTTTCGAACTTCTTGATGACTTGAGAGATAAATAGAATGAGCCACCTAATTCTTTATCCTTGTTTCCTCTTGAACTAGCATACTAGCCAATTCATTTACATTCCACTTATCCTTTATAGTGTTGTAATTCATTTGAAATGACCCATATTACTCATGAGGCAAGGAATTAAGTATAAATTGTACTAAAAAGTACTCATCAACGTTCATTCTCAAAGTCCTTAACTTTGCTGCTAAATTCATCTTAAGTATATGCTTATGCATGGTACGCGAACTATCATATTTCATGGTGGTTAATGTGCTCATCAATGTACCGACAAGTGACTTATAAGCAGTTTGAGAATACTCATCCACAAATTTCATAAATTCCTTAGCATTGTTTGTGGCACCCCTCGACGGCCCCAAATCCGATTAAGGTCGCTACAATTCGCTTATCATTCACTTTTCCTAATAACATGTCACTCTGATACCAATACAATTGCAGCGGGTCCATACAACCTGGGGGTTTACATCTTTTAGATCAGTCCCTTGCGCAATTTATATACGGGAGCACATCCAACAACTCCCTTCCCTATATTCAGAAAACGATGCACACCAACTAAACATGTATAAGTAAAAGCCGTACACTTTTATTTACTTAAACTAGATGGACATTATTCATTGGTACATCAAAATGCCGTAGTCTTCTATATTCGGCTATACTTCAAAAGATGACCGACATCTCCTCCAACAGTCATACACTGGTAGTCATGTCCAATCAATCAATGTTGGCGTCCAAAAGTTCCTTCCCTTGCTATCCTCCTCCTCGCAGTCATGTCCAATCACTTGATCCATCTACTGGTAGTAGTGGCAACAGAGGTGTCTTATCTAGTCTGAAATGTTGGTCCTTGAAGGGGTGAGTACAGCCACTCAGTAGGTAAATGACCAATAAACCACTCGATGCATCATGCCACACCATCATCACAATCATAGCATTACATGTCATTGAAGTATCCATGCACAATTTACCTTGATATCATGCACAAGTCATCATACCTCATGTACATACATCATCATATAGTCATCACCATCATGTCATACACTTACCATCAACATGTCACATGTACCACCATCATTACCATGCATCCATACACTCCTCATCATCATATCACATGTACCATCATCATTACCATGCATTCATCAATCATTATATAACATGTACCATCATCATTACCATGCATCCATGCACATATCATCATCATATCACATGTATCATCATCATTACCATGCATCCATGCACATATCATCATCATATCACATGTACCATCATCATTACCATGCATTCATCAATCATCATATAACATGTACCATCATCATTACCATGCATCCATGCACATATCATCATCATATCACATGTACCATCATCATTACCATGCATTCATATCATCCATGCTATCAAGCATACATCACCATGAGATCCATTCATGCCTTCATGATCGCATTTTCAAAATCAAATAACATCAATTTATTTCCATAAGCCGATCATGCATCATGCCATATGCATACACCCATGCACATGATTCATTTTCAATTCTTATCGTTTACAAGGATCTCATCAGTTTTTCTTTCCAGGGACCAATGTTTGCATCCCATAATTCATCGCTCGCATCCAACCAGTCATCGCGAGTAACCTTCGGGCATGTATCCAAGATATAACCGGGCATCCGACACCCCCACATTCCGGGCATCTCATATCCCAACTGGCATCATGAGGAACCTCCGGGCATGTATCCAAGATACAACCGGGCATCCAGCATTAACACTCCCTGGCCGGGCATCTTACATCCCAACTAGCATCACGAGGCATCCCCCTAGGCATAAACCTCCAGGGCTTCCAGAATTACGTACTGACATACCACCAGGATCCCCCCCTCCTCTGAAATTATGTACCATATACCACAAGGCATCTCGAAACTCCCAAGGACCCTCCGGAATTACGCCACTAGGCCACCGGGCATCCGGCACTCCCTAGCCAGGCATCCCGACACTCCCGAGGCATGGTCGGCTCACACCTCCGACGGCATTCTCATTTATCATAGTTTATATTCACAATTGTGGCTCAATTTCAACATGGCATATAATGTGATGGCAAACAAGATCATTTTCATCATTCGGTTTATATGCATTTCCAATCATCAACATACATGCAGCAAGACACTATCATCCAATCAATACAATTCATGGAGTCCATGCAATTTAAAATGGTCCATATTTCATGCCCTTTTCAAAGTTTACAAAATTCCAGCATGTACCATTTTTAGAAAATATTTAAATTAATTATCCATATGCTTCTCAAAAATCATGAAATCAAGGCATGTGATAGGCAAGACAATAAGGTAGTAATTTCATGAAAAACACACGCCCAATAGAGTTCCACACAAGAAGATATAATCCACACGATTTCAGCATGCAATTTCGGATAGAAACAGAATGTGCAGTTTTCAAAATAATTCGATTATAATACCGGAATGACCTCCCAAAATTATGAAATTTTACCAGGTTATAGTTAAGACACTAAGGTAGATTTTTCATGCAGACTTCTAGGCCAGATTCGTTTTAGATAATTTCCTATAGTCATCCGAAGCTTCTGGTTCTCATACCGAAACGTCCAGTGTAGTCATCTCCGAAATACCGAGTTTTTACCCACTTATTCTTCTTCTTTTCCTCTGAAATTTGGATATGTTTTACTTCAAGAGGTCCCCTACAACGTTTATTAAGGGATCTAAGTCAAATTTCCAAAGAACAGTCACCATATGGGTCCATGAAGTCTCGGGTGTCCAGTACCGCGTCTCCAGATTTACTGTCTTCAAGAGTAAGTCGATTCACTAGGCTACACTTGTTCATTTCACTTCAATTTTGAGTATGTTAGTCTTTAAGATGTTCGCTACAAGTTGCATGAAGAAGTCGAAGAGATATTATTGATAAAAATCAACATGCAACCACAAATCTACCAAAAGGTCAGCAAAACAGTTCCAGATCTAGTGTCTTCGTAGGATGAGAGTTTGACCCCTTAAATCTCCACCATTTTGCACCAAATTTTAGTATGTTGTAATTTAAGATTTTGGCTACAACTTTTATGAAGAAATAAAAGTCAAAATCGAACTCAAATTATGTATGCAAGCTCTCACAAGATTCTGGCTCAGGCGGTTCATACGAAAACAGCAAGCATATTAAAAAACAAGGCACATTTTGCTTCGGTTTCGCCTGCCCTAACATCTGAAACCTACCACCAACAAATCACACATGCAAGGCACACATGCAAGAGTGGAAATCAGTCCCAACTTGCCTCTAAGACCGAATGGATGACAGCAAACGGACAGCACACCGGCGACGGACGGACGGCATGCGGGTGGCGACGGGCGAGCTCCTTCCTTTCTCTCTTCCTCTCTTCCTCTCTTTCTCTCTTTCTCTCCTCTCTCTCGGCAGCTAGACCGACCACTCCCTCTCTCTCTCTCTCTCTCTCTCTCTCTCTCTCTCTCTCTCTCTCTCTGGTTGTATCTATATGTGCATGCAAATCTTATTTTGCATGGGGGACACTTGTCCGTAAGAAGGAGACAAGTGTCTCCTTGTTGAAGACACTTGGAGGCCATGCGGCTCCTCCTCCTCCCCCTCCATGCGTCGACAATGGGCCAGGCTTATGGCCCACTTTAGGCCCATCTCACTTGGGCCTAAAGCCCAAACTTAAATGACCCAAGTTTATTTTTAATAATACATCTTAATCCTCAATTTAAATAAATACATAATTGCATAATAAAATGCCAAAAGACTTTGCAACATAGTTTAATAAAATCCAACTTATAAAATTCATGGCCAAATACGTAATTTCCTTATCAAATAAAATCCTTGGTCTCACATGAACATAGGATGCGTTTCCAACAACAATAATTATCCATTTATATAAATACCAGATCATTCTTATTCACTTAGCCATAAATCTTGAAATCATAATTCAATAAACTCTTACTTATAAAACACATGGCCGTGAGTTATTTTTGGGATGCCACAATTCTCCCCTCCTTAGAGAATTTCGTCCTCGAAATTAGACGTCACTTATGTCTTTTCAAACAAGTGAGGGTACCTTTCCTTCATCTCATTTTCACTCTCCCATGTGGCTTCCTCCACATCATGATAGCACCATAGCATCTTAACCAATAGAATTCTCTTGGTCCTGAGAATTTGTTCGTTTCAATCCAGTACTTGCACAGGCTCTTCAATGTTCCTCACTTTCTCATCCATTTTGATGGCTTCATGATCGAGTATGTGACCAGGGTCTGGCTGACACTTCCTTAGCCATGCCTGTACTTTTCTGAAAGCTATTGTCATACACAAATTCTACCAGGTATAACTTTTCATTCCAACTTCATTTAAAGTCAAGGATGCAAGCTCTTAACATGTCCTCTGATGCTTGGGTCACTCTTTTCGTTTGTCCATCCATCTATGGATGAAAAGCGATACTAAATGGGAACTTCGTCCCTAAGGCGGTTTGAAGACTTCACCAAAGGTTGGAAGTAAATCTTGAGTCTCGATCAGATGTGATAGTTACAGGAATATCATGTAAGCATACCACTTGGCTTACATATATATTAGCAAATTTATCCCTTGGATAATCTACGCGAGCTACTAGGAAATGTGTAGACTTAGTCAAGCGATCTATTATCACCTAGATAGAGTCGTGACCACTTAATGTCCTTGGTAATATTTGCACAAAATTCATTGTAACATGATCCCATTTCCATTCTGGAATATCTACGGTCTCACTCGAACACACCATTTAGCCGAATCATTCCTATACCTTTGTCACCATCAATTCAAGCCTAGAACCATCAAAATCGACACCATTAACAACTCACCTGGTTCAGTCCAACAAAGACATTCACTACGCTTTCACTGCAACATAGATTCAAGCCTAAAATATAGCATCATTCCTTTGATTCAAATATCGATAGTCCACCAAGACTTATTTAATTCAAAAATCGACAATCCACCAAACTGAAACTTGTCTAGTTTCCATCAAATATATCTCACGTCTCATCCTAAAGGATCATCACTTAGACTAATCATTCATCAAATCCACAATTTGAACTTCCACCATCTCATCTTGGAAAGACTATAACCACAAATGATCATATCCATTAATTTCCACAAACCTTTTCAAACTGAGATCATCACCTAAAATTAAAAGTTGACCATCATCGATTACACCTATTATTCCGACATATAAACCTCAAATAATTCCATGTCTCATATGACCACTCAAACTCATGACTTCCAAGATCAATCTATACATACTAAATGCCTTCATGTAATGCATCAAGACTTCCAATGAGATCCTCTAATAGAAAGTCACCACTTAGCTCAAATGATCATAACTTAATCCTCAAATTCATAACCCACTATCCATAATTCACTTCTTAAGTCTTGCTTGCAACACCACGCTTAGATGCTACGCATGTTCTTTAGGTCCTTTAGAATATATCAGGATATCATCAAATGAAGACAATCACAATTTAATCCAAATAAGGCTTAAATATCCTGTTCATCAAATTCATGAATGCAGCTAAGGCATTCGTCAATCCAAATAGCATAACTAGGAACTCATAGTATCCATAGCGAGTCCTAAATGCGATCTTAGGAATGTCTTCTTTCTTAATCCTTAACTGATATCCTAATCTCAAATCAACTTTTAGAAAAGACTGAACTTCCTTGCAGTTGGTCAAATAGGTCATCAATTCTAGGTAATGAGTACTTACTCTTAACAATTACATGATTCAATTGCCTATTATCAATGCACAAACGCATCGACCTGTCCTTCTTTTTCACAAACAAGAGTTCTACAAGCTTAACCATGCTTCCGCTGCGCCACTCTGATAAAATTATCCCAGAAACACTACCTTCCCCGTTCAGTTCATAGTTCGGTTCATCATTGTCCCCTTTTGCCATCCTAGAAGCCTGCCAGGAGCCGCTCCTTGTTCAGGTCCTCTGACCTCGGCGTCCACTCCTCGCTCTCATCGAACCGGGTCATTACAGGTACACCAGCTTTCGCCTGGTTCGAACCCAAACTATACATCCATTGAAGGGTCTCGTTTCGATAGGGAATTAACTTACAGAGATATTATCCGCTTTGGCATATCCCATTCTTAGCCTCACGGTTTTATCCTTAGCGCATGGGTAAATACTATCTCAGGAGATCATTCATCCTAGTCCATTGCTTACGGAGCTAGTCCATTCCTATGATGAGGTCAAAGTTATACATAACTATCACTATCAAGTTCATTTCTAGATCTCATTCCCTTAGGGTTATCTTACTCCTCTCACAAGCTAACATAGATAACAACATGTCTTTCAGTGATGTAGAAATACGAAGAGGCACATCTAAAGATTTGGTTCTTATTTCTCACAATCATCTATATTTTTCGGACACAAATGAATGCGTGCCAATCATATCAAATAACACATATGCCTTCTTATCCATCTATCGAAATTGTACCTGAGATAACACTTTCGGAAGCTTTTGCTTCCTCTTGGGTGACCGCATACACCAGTCTTTGTGCTGGTGGCCTCTGCAGATTTCTTGGTAGGTTTGGTCCACCAGTACTTTGTTGTACCTATCGCATCGAGTTGACATTTGGCTGCGACCTCTTTTGTGGACAATCTTTCTTAAAGTGTCCTATTTGCCCACGTCCATTACATCTCAGTTGGCTATTACAAGGTCCCGGCCCATGTCTCCCATCACACTTTTGACAAATATCAGGCTGATAGGGTGCCTTCCCAAAAGTCGGGCCACTCCAAGCTCTTCTAAAATTTCCAAAGTTATTCCTTTTCTTAGATTCCCAGGGCTGACCTTGATTAGGATAAAGTCTCTTACCCTTTCGAATATCATTAAAGGTCATCTGCCTCTTAGATTCTGATTGCTCTCTCACTAACTCTTGCTCCACCAACTGTGCCCCCTCATAAATCTCATTATAATCCCTTATATTCAAAGGCACCAGTTGTTTCCTAATATCAGTCCTTAATCCTTTCAGGAATCTCTTAGCCTTTTCCTCTCGATCCTCAACCAACCTAGGAGCATACCTAGACAATTCAGAAAATTTTGCCTCATTCTGGTCTACTGTCAGCTCCCTTTGTTCTAATTGAACAAATTCAGTGATCTTCCTATCCTTGGCACAACCAGAGAAATGCTTCCTATTGAAAGCCCTAACAAACTCATCCCAGTTTATCTCAGTACTTGGTGGAAAGATTGTATCCTTCGAAACTTTCCACAAAAACTTTGCATTTCTTTCCAGTTGGTACTCTGCTAGAACTATTTTCTCAGCCTCACTGCAGTCCAACAATCGGAAAATCCGTTCCATTCCATCAATCCATTGCTCTGCCTCCTCAGGACTTCCCATTCCACTAAACTTAAGTGGTTTCAACTTTAGGAATTGTTCCACCAATCCTTGAGGGCGATGTTCCACTTCGGGTTGTTGTTGCGCTTGCCTTTCCATCAGATTTCCAATATTGGCCAATGCCTGCAGGATATCTTCCATTCGGGGTTCAGCCCTTGCAGCAGAGGCTTCAGCCCTCGATGGATGAGCACTTCTAGCTCGCACCATGATTTTCCTGCAGTTTTCCAAGCATTTGCCTCAAGAATAATTTGCAACTCGGTGTCACTAGTCAGATCATTAATTAAGGTTATTACTAAAGTCACATAAGTAACATAGAATGTTACTGACACACAAAAGCAACATCACACTAGTTACCAGGGGTCTACGAGTGAATATCTATCACCCGTTGTTCAAAGTTAGTCAACCATTCTTGGTTAGTATCCTATGGTGTGCATCTTTCTAACCTCATTTCCATCTCAGGCACCTTATCACTCCAAATAGACCATAGCTCTGATACCAAAAAGGGCTGTGGCACCCCTCGACGGCCCTAAATCCGATTAGGGTCGCCACAATTCGCTTACCATTCACTTTTCCTAATAACATGTCACTCTGATACCAATACAACCTAGGGGTTTACATCTTTTAGATCGGTCCCTTGCGCAATTTACATACGGAAGCACATCCAACAACTCACTTCCCTATATTCAGAAAACGATGCACACCAACTAAACATGTATAAGTAAAAGCCGTATGATATTGCTAGTATGAGTACCTAGAGGGGGGTGAATAGGTATATAAAGAATTTTTCTCAAGCAATTGCACAATACTAGACAGTTGAAGGAAACGATAATCAAAGTAAGACTGAGAGAAGAGAAAATTTAACACGCGGTTTATAGTGGTTCGGCTTATATCAAGCCTACGTCCACTCTTCTTCACTGACAGCCTATTGGCTGGATTCCACTATGAACAAGAGAGAGGTTACAGCACAGCTTTGCCTTGATTCCACAGTGTAGATGTTCTACCACACCTCCTCAAGATTTCTCACAAATATAGACTCTCTCTTTCGTATACAAGTATTCGCTCAAAGGATTTGTCTAAACAAAAAGGAGCTTCAGACTTTGGAATTCTTCTATCGCGCACACCTTGAACAACTAAGACAGTCTTCCTTATATACTCCTTTATGCCATCATACCCGTTGGCACTTACCAAAGGAATTCCTCCAATCTACCCGTTGGACGGAATCAATTAGGAAGATTGTTCAAGCTATTAAAGTAACGTATTGATAGCCCATCAATCCTGTTCGCCCATACAATCAGGATCTCGGTTTCCATAAGCAGAACCTTCCAATAATATTTAGGCAATCACCGGATCTTCAATTATAGAATCAATCTTCGATCAATTAAAGGACTCCGTTTATGTCTTCTCCAGCCATGAGATCTTCTCCAGTTGATAAGGTTAAATCCTCAACGAAACATCCAGTTCTGGATAACCTTTCTTCAACGGATTAGTGACTGTCAATGAGGATAGACTTTGAGTCTTGAGTCTGGCTGTCTCAAGGTCTTCAGACTTTAAATAGCGGAGTCTGCAAGCCTTCAGACTAGACTGATAGAAACGATTTGTCAACTTCAAAACACTTCAAGAAGATTTCTCCAACAATCTCCCCCTTTTTGATGGTGACAAAACTTTCATGCAGATTTGGATATCTTTGACCTGCAAAACATTTCTCAAACACATATGCATATCTTATAGAGGTAAATGTCTTAACAGAATAACACTAGAATCTGCAACCACAGAAAATAGGTTAGTCCAGTATATGATGAAGCCATCCATAAGATATCAATATTAGTTAATAGAAGCAGTCAAGTCCAAGTCTAGTTCAGTTCTCATCCAGACACAAACCAAAGTCAAACAGATTCAAACCACAAAACAATCCAACAAACAATTAAAAGTTGAACCACAAAACAATCCAACAAACAATTAAAAGTTGAATGAAAGGTTTTTGATCAAATCTTGCATCTCTCCCCCTTTTTGTCATCATTAAAAAGGATGAGATGAAGTTAAGATTGCTTGGGAACGCGGACAAGCTGGAAATCTTCCATAGACTGAACGATGCCTTCCAGCCTTTTAAAGTCTTCCTTTAGCTGTGCAATCTCCTCACTTTTGGCATTGGCCTGATTCTGAACAGAGAGGGCTTGCATTTTATCATTCAATGAACAGGAAGAAGCTTGACCTTCATTCTTCAAGCTTTGAACTTCGCATCCCAAGGCATAAATCTGACCTCGCATCTCCAAAAGAATATCCATGATTCTGCGAAAATCTGCTCCATTATCAGTTTGAGTACTTGCTTCGGCTCGATCTGATGGAGTAAATGCAGATGATGGTAGATCAGCATAATCTTGCAGGTTTGGCGATGAAACTTCATGACCTTCTTCTGGAAATTGAGATGCATAAACATCCTCTGGGTCTGCTGGTGAGCGACTGACTCCTTCACTTGCATCAGGACATGAAGACTTCACTCCTTTCTCCTGATCTCCCCCTATTTCCATGCCTACAGGTGGAGAAGAGTGTTCTTCAGGTTCTCCTTCTCTTCTTTCTTTTTCTCTGCTTCTTTCGTCATTTGCTCCGATTCTTTCTGTGGAACAGGACGACTTAAATTCTTCAAAGCCAATGCAGAGATGGTGATGTCTTCCTCATCATCTTCATCCTCAACAAGGAGAGCTCTTCTTCTCTTGGATGGAGCAACCATGGGCTCCTTCCCTTTTCTTTTAGCTGCAGAAGATATTTGATGAGATTTTGCAGGAGTATTCTCCTTGAATTTCTCCAACTCCTTGCTCAGTTCCTTCAGACGCATTTTGGTCACCATTTTCAAACCTACCACCATATGATCGCATGGTCGAACACAAAAGATTTGTGGAGGCTGAATATTCAGATGTCTGAATAACTTCGCAACAAGGCTTGAGTAAGGGAGTTGACCTCTGTCCTTCATCATTGCTCTATACATGTGAAACATCACAGTGTGAGGGAGAGAAAACATTTTTCCAAAGAGAATAGCATACATCAGCTTGGCCTTTGAACTTGAAACATCAGTCTTGGAAGTTGATTTCGGTCGGAGGCAATTAATCACAATTTTGTGAAGCAAGATGTTGAATGCACCCATCCTTAAGTAGGTGATCTTTTCATCTGTTCTTCTGTCCTTCACCAGTTCAAGAGTGGCCCGAGCAATGGAAACTTTGATTGGCTGATATCTTCCTCTTTCAACTTCTAACACATCTGCCAGCATATTCATATCCACAACATAATCTTGGTCTTTAACGCTGAACGAGAATCTATTCGCATCCAAAAAGCTTAGATTTGAATAGAAAAATGCAGTTAATTCAGCATAGGCCTCTGTAGAGTCAGAGCAGAACTTTTCAAGTTGAAGATAACTGAACTTTTCCCTCAAGTTCATATTCACAGTATCTAGAAAATCAAAATCTACACTCCTAGGGTTTATTACCCCACGCTTCAGCAATTTCGAGTACAGATCCTTTTACTCCTTTGATCTGAACAAATCTCCCATTTTTCCTTGATTATCAACCGCAACACCCATTTTCGGTTGGAATTGACTGTATAATTTATCATCATCATTCCCATCTACAGGATTCGACCCCCAATCACGAGGATCACTTGGGATATTTGCAAGGGTTTCCTCAGCCACCCCTTTTTGAGCAATTCCCAAACTTTCCATTTTTTTCAGAAAGATATATTCGTTCCCATGTCCTTTGTCTTTAAGAAAATCATCAATGTAGTTCAAAGGAGTACGAATTCCTTTTAGGGCACGATATAACTGGTAAATATAAGCGGGCTTTTGAACTCTTACAGGGTCTGCATCCTCGATGATTTCTTCTTGTTGTTGATGATCAACGCCTTGAGGACTAGATGGAGGAGAATGATGCTGTTGAGAATGTTGTGGGCTCGCTTGCTGTTCTGGAGTCACTTCATCTTCAATAAGATCGAAATGCGTAGGCCCCTCACTCATCCGCCGTGGTCCCTGCTTGCAATTCTCGAAGACTTTCTTGAAGATGACATCTTTCTCAGTTTTTGGAAGATTCCTTGCTTGACTTTCCCAGGAAAGATGACAACTTTTTGAGGATTAAACGAAGAAGACAAACGGGAATGGAGGATCGATGCTTTCTAGGGTTTTTGAGAGAAAAGTGAAGAGGAATCGACAGTTCACGATCGGTTAAAAAGAGGGATAAACGAACCGTCATAAAGGAAATAAAAATATGCCTTTTCAAAATAACTGTCTTTTTCCGCAAAAATAGCCATTTCAAAAATAACTTCCCTTTTGAAAATGAAACGATGCAATATTTACGTCAATTAAATATAGCAACAATTTAAACACAGTTTGACAATCGTACCTTTTCAAGTTGAGATTCAAGAGAGAAAGACTTACAGTCTGACGGACGTACCAAGACTGTCTTTCAGATAAAGTCTTGTAAGTCTGAGTCTGAAAGTCTTTAGACTTTGATATCCTCATACCTCCAAATGTTGAGTCTGGAGCGTATAGACTCAAATTGATTTTTCTCCAAAGGCTTTGTGAATATATCTGCCAGTTGATTCTTTGAGTCAACAAATTGAATTGTAACATCTCCATTTTGAACATGGTCTCTTATAAAGTGATGTCGAATCTCTATATGCTTTGCTCTTGAGTGGAGAATTGGATTTTTGGTGAGGTTGATAGCGCTGGTGTTGTCGCAATTAATCTCCGTGCATGAGTCTTCAATTTCAAAGTCTCTTAGATGTTTTATCCATAGAATTTGCGAACAGCAGCTTCCCAGGGCTACATACTCTGCTTCTGTTGTTGAAAGAGACACAGTGCTTTGTTTCCTTGAAAACCAAGACACTGTCCTGCTTCCAAGCAACTGGCAAGTTCCGGAAGTGCTCTTTCTATCAACTCTGCAACCGGCCAGATCTGCGTCTTAATATCCCAGAAGATTAAAGTCTCCCTTCTTAGGATACCAAAGACCGATGCTTGATGATGAAGCAACGTATTTAATGATGCGTTTCGCAGCACTGAGATGGGATTCTCTAGGATCTGATTGAAACCTAGCACAGATGCAAACACTCAACAAGATGTCAGGTCTAGAAGTAGTAAGATAAATGAGTGAACCAATGATGCTTCTGTACCACTTTTTATCAACTTTCTTCCCTTCTTCATCTTTATCTATCTTCAAAGAACTTGACATCGGTATGTCGGTCTTTTTGCACTTTTCCAGTCCAAATCTTTTGACAAGATCATTAACATATTTTTCTTGATAAATAAAGGTTCCTTCCTTCAATTGTTTTACTTGAAGACCAAGAAAGAATGTTAACTCTCCCATCATACTCATTTCAAATTCATCCTGCATAGACTTAGATAATTTCTTGCACATATTTTCATTAGAAGATCCGAAAATAATGTCGTCCACATATATTTGAACAAGTAAGAAACTTTTGTTCTCCTTTTTGATAAATAAAGTAGTATCCACTTTACCTTTGACAAAACCATTTTGTATTAAAAACTTACTTAATCTGTCGTACCAAGCTCGAGGTGCTTGCTTTAAACCATACAGAGCCTTCTTCAGTCTGAAGACTGAGTCTAGCTTCTTTGGGTCTTCAAACCCTGGTGGTTGTTCCACATAAATTTCCTCTTAGATGACTCCATTTAGGAAGGCGCTTTTGACGTCCATTTGGAATAACCTGAAATTCTTATAACAAGCAAACGCAAGTAATAGTCAAATAGCTTCTAACCTTGCTACTGGAGCGTAAGTCTCATCATAGTCTATTCCTTCTTCTTGCGTATATCCCTTGGCCACGAGTCTTGCTTTGTTTCGTACGAGTTTTCCTTTCTCATTCATCTTGTTTCTGAACACCCATTTAGCTCCAATAACAGTTTTACCTTTTGGTTTGGATGTCAACTTCCAGACATCATTAATGCTAAACTGTCTGAGCTCTTCTTGCATAGCTTCAATCCAGCTTTCATCAGATAAAGCTTCTTCTATGCTTTTTGGTTCAATTTCAGAAACGAGAGCCAGAGCACTAGACTCTTCTCGCCTTTTGGATCTGGTGCGAATTCCTTCATTCATTTCGCCGATTATAAGATCTTTGGGATGACTGGACTTATGCTTCCAGTTACTCGTTGATCTGTCTGGTTGATGATCTCTTTCTTTGTTTGGATCTTCACGAACATCTTGAAGCTGGTTTTCCAGAGTCTGAGATGCTTCTTGAGTTGTAAGCTTTGGAAGATCTGGAGCAGGTTCAGACTCTTCTTGATGAGTCTGACTTGATTCATCTTGCGTTGAGTCTTGAAATTTGACATTCATTGACTCCTCCACAGACTGGCTCCTCTTGTTATAGACTCTGAAGGCTTTGCTTGATGTAGAATATCCAAGGAAGATACCTTCATCTGATCTTTCTTCAAACTTACCAACTCGATCTTTTGCATTTTTCAATATAAAACATTTGCAACCAAATACATGAAAGTATGAAACAATAGGCTTCTTATCTTTGAACAATTCGTAAGGGGTTTTCTCTAGAATAGGTCTTAAGAAGACTCTATTGATGATATAACATGCTGTTGAAACAGCTTCAGCCCAAAATCGTGAAGAAATCTTGCTTTCAATTAAAAGAGTTCTAGCCATTTCCTGAAGAGATCTGTTCTTTCTTTCCACAACTCCATTTTACTAAGGAGTATATGGAGAGGAGAACACATGATTAAAGCCAGATTCATCACAAAATTTTGTAAAATCTTGATTTTCAAATTCACCTCCATGATCTGTTCTTATACTTGAGATAACACATCCTTTTTCATTTTGAACCTTTTTAGCAAACTTTTCAAAATACGAGAAGGTTTCAGACTTACTTGCAAGGAAATATACCCGAGTAAAACGGGAGTAATCGTCCACAATTACTAGGCAATATTTCTTACCTCCAATACTCTGTGTTCTGGTTGGTCCGAAGAGATCCATATGCAGCAACTGTAGTACATGATTAGTAGAGACATGATTTATTGGTTTAAATGAATTTCTTACCTACTTTCCCAGAATACATGGAGTGCATGGATCAGTCTTTTGATAAGGTAATTTGGGTAGTCCTCGAACAAGCTGCTTTGATGAGATTTTGGCTAATTGCTTCATGTTGACATGACCAAGCTTTCTGTGCGATAAGCTTGCTTCGTCTTGAATTGAGATAAAACATTGCGATTCATTTGGTTTCACATCCAGAAGATAAATGTTTCCATGTCTACGACCCATGAAAGACTGAGTAGAGTCTTTACTGATTCCAGAACATATTCCTTCTTGAAAAAAGATCTTGAAACCGGTATCACACAATTGACTAATGCTTAGAAGATTGTAATTGAGCCCTTCCACTAAGGAAACATTACTTATTGTGAGATTTCCAATTTTCACAGTTCCAAATCCCACAATACTCCCTTTGTTGTTTCCTCCAAATGAAACTTTTCCACCATTTACTTGAGCAATCTTTATAAAACAATTTGAGTCTCCTGTCATGTGTCTTGAGCATCCACTGTCAAGATACCACTTTACCTTTTTCTTGACGGTGACCTGCATTTAAAAAAGAGTCTCAAGCTTTCTTTGGTACACAAACTTTCTTGGGTCCTTTGGTGTTAGTAACATAAGCAGTATTAGCCCATATTCTCTTAACAGGTTTCCAAACCATAGGACACTCTTTTTCAAAGTGATCCGGACTGTTGCATTTTGAACATTTTAGAGCATTTCTACCTACAGATTTTACAAAAACTTTCTTGAAGTGACTTTTGTAAATCTCTCTCGAGAGTCTTTTCTTAATTCTTTCTTTTACTTTAGGAAAATCAATCAGGGGAATTGTTTCTTCTGTCATACCTAGACCGGACTTATTGAAGTAAGGTCTTTGAGCTGAAAGAATTTTCTCAAGTTTTTCGGACCCTATTGAAAATTTCTTTGAGATATTTGATAAGTCTGTTTTTAAAAAAGCATTTTCTTTTAAAAGATTATCTTCATTTTCTTTAAGAGTGGAAACAGTCAAGTCTAGACTTTTAACTCTTTCTACTAAAACATTTTCCTTTTGTTTTAGAGCTGAGTTTTCCTTTTTCAGTTCGGAAATTCTTTTGAGAGAAGTCTTAAGACTAAAACATAATTCATCAATATATTTAGAAACTTTAACAGGAATTTTAATATTACTTGCCTCAAATTCACTGTCTGAGTCTGATCCAGAGTCTGAGTCTGATTGTGCCATCAGACATAGATTGGCATATTCATTATCACTTTCTTCACACTCTGTGTCACTCCAGGTTTCGGCTTTGAGAGCTTTTCGAAATCTTTCAGCTTTTCCTTTCTTCTTCTTCAGAAGAGGACAGTTGGGTCTGATGTGTCCCTTTTTCTTACATTCAAAGCAGACTATGTCTTTATTTGGTTCCTCATCATCAACAGACTTGGTCTGCTGTTTTTGAAAGCTTTGTTTCTTTGAGTTGAACCTTCTTCCTTTTCTATTCAGTTTTCTGAATCTTCTTATCATGAGAGCAAGCTCCTCATCGTCCAAATCTTCTTCAGAATCTGTATCATCAGAATCATCATTTGATTTTAATGCAATGGATTTCTTACCTTTTGGATCTTCATCTTCATTGATCCGTTCCACTTCATAAGACTAAAAAGTTCCAATTAGCTCGTCGACAGATAGTGGCATAATTCTTTGAGTCTCTCTTATCGAAGTCTTTATGTGATTCCAATCCCTGGAGAGTCCACGCAGTAGCTTGTTTACCTTCATGGGATCAGAAGTTGGTTGACCTTGATTTTCAAGACCATTCACAATATCTGTAAAATGACTAAACATGTCAGATATAGATTCTCCTGGTTTCATTCTGAAGGCTTTGTATTGACCGAGAAGAATGTTGATTCTAGTTTCCTTCACTCGATCTGTTCCTTCATAAGTGATATGCAATCTGTCCCAAACTTCTTTTGCTGTACCACAAGAAGATATTCTATTATATTCAGTTGGTGATAAAGCACAATATAATGAGTAAATTGCTTTTGCATCGAGTGCTTGTCTCTTGATTATTTCTTCCTGAGACATTCCGCTGGTTTCATCAGTTTCTTTTCCTCTTTCAGAGACTGATGCAGTGGTAGGAGTAATTCCTTTTTCTACAACGTCCCATTCCAGAGGATCCTTTGATCGAAGGAAAGCTTTCATCTTGTTCTTCCAGATGTTGTAATCCTTTCCATCAAAGTAGGGTGGTCTGGTATTGCTTTGCCCTTCCATCAGCCCTGGTGCTAGCATACTAGCCATGGATCTTTTACTACGAAGTAAAACACTTCAAATAAAGTAAGTACACAGGCTCTGATACCAATTGATATTGCTAGTATGAGTACCTAGAGGGGGGTGAATAGGTATATAAAGAATTTTTCTCAAGCAATTGCACAATACTAGACAGTTGAAGGAAACGATAATCAAAGTAAGACTGAGAGAAGAGAAAATTTAACACGCGGTTTATAGTGGTTCGGCTTATATCAAGCCTACGTCCACTCTTCTTCACTGACAGCCTATTGGCTGGATTCCACTATGAACAAGAGAGAGGTTACAGCACAGCTTTGCCTTGATTCCACAGTGTAGATGTTCTACCACACCTCCTCAAGATTTCTCACAAATATAGACTCTCTCTTTCGTATACAAGTATTCGCTCAAAGGATTTGTCTAAACGAAAAGGAGCTTCAGACTTTGGAATTCTTCTATTGCGCACACCTTGAACAACTAAGACAGTCTTCCTTATATACTCCTTTATGCCATCATACCCGTTGGCACTTACCAAAGGAATTCCTCCAATCTACCCGTTGGACGGAATCAATTAGGAAGATTGTTCAAGCTATTAAAGGAACGTGTTGATAGCCCATCAATCATGTTCGCCCATACAATCAGGATCTCGGTTTCCATAAGCAGAACCTTCCAATAATATTTAGGCAATCATCGGATCTTCAATTATAGAATCAATCTTCGATCAATCAAAGGACTCCGTTTATGTCTTCTCCAGCCATGAGATCTTCTCCAGTTGATAAGGTTAAATCCTTAACGAAACATCCAGTTCTGGATAACCTTTCTTCAACGGATTAGTGACTGTCAATGAGGATAGACTTTGAGTCTTGAGTCTGGCTGTCTCAAGGTCTTCAGACTTTAAATAGCGGAGTCTGCAAGCCTTCAGACTAGACTGATAGAAACGATTTGTCAACTTCAAAACACTTCAAGAAGATTTCTCCAACACCATACACCTTTATTTACTTAAACCAGATGGACATCATTCATTGGTACATCAAAATGCCGTAGTCTTCTATATTCGGCTATACTTCAAAAGATGATCGACATCTCCTCCAACAGTCATACACTTAAAGTCCATCAATCAGTGTCAGCGTCCAAAAGTTCCTTCCCTTGCTATCATCCTCCTCGCGGTCATGTCTAATCACTCGATCCATCTACTGGTAGTAGTGGCAGCAAATGTGTCTTATCTAGTCTGAAATATTGATCCCCGAAGGGGTGAGTACAACCACTCAGCAGGTAAAGGACCAATAAACCACTCGATGCATCATGCCACACAATCATCACAATCATAGCATTATATGTCATTGAAGTATCCATGCACAATTTACCTTGATATCCTGCACAAGTCATCATACCTCATGTACATACATCATCATATAGTCATCACCATCATGTCATATACTTACTATCATCATGTCACATGTACCACCATCATTACCATGCATCCATGCACTCATCATCATCATATCACATGTACCATCATCATTACCATGCATTCATCAATCATCATATAACATGTACCATCATCATTACCATGCATCCATGCACATATCATCATCATATCACATGTACCATCATCATTACCATGCATTCATCAATCATCATATAACATGTACCATCATCATTACCATGCATTCATCAATCATCATATAACATGTACCATCATCATTACCATGCATCCATGCACATATCATCATCATATCACATGTACCATCATCATTACCATGCATCCATGCACATATCATCATCATCATATCACAAGTACCATCATCATTACCATGCATTCATATCATCCATGCTATCAAGCATACATCACCATGAGATCCATTCATGCCTTCATGATCGCATTTTCAATATCAAATAACATCAATTTATTTACATAAGCCGATCCTGCATCATGCCATATGCATACACCCATGCACATGATTCATTTTCAATTCTTATCGTTCACAAGGATCTCATCAGTTTTTCTTTCCAGGGACCAATGTTTGCATCCCACAATTCATCGCTCGCATCCAACTAGTCATCGCGAGTAACCTCCGGGCATGTATCCAAGATACAACCGGGCATCCGGCATTTACACTCCCCGATCGGGCATCTCGCATCCCAACTAGCATCACGAGGCATCCCCCTGAGCACAAACCTCTAGGGCTTCCAGAATTACATACCGACATACCACAAGGATCCCCCCCTCCTCTAGAATTACGTACCGTATACCACCGAGCATCTCGAAACTCCCAAGGACCCTCTGAAATTACGCCACTAGGCCATCGGGCATCCGACACTCCCTAGCCAGGCATCCCGACACTCCCGAGGCATTGTCGGCTCACACCTCCGACGGCATTCTCATTTATCATAGTTTATATTCACAATTGTGGCTCAATTTCAACATGGCATATAATGTGATGGCAAACAAGATCATTTTCATCATTCGGTTTATATATGCATTTCCAATCATCAACATACATGCAGCAAGACACTATCATCCAATCAATACAATTCATGGAGTCCATGCAATTTAAAATGGTCCATATTTCATGCCCTTTTCAAAGTTTACAAAATTCCAGCATGTACCATTTTTAGAAAATATTTAAATTAATTATCCATATGCTTCTCAAAAATCATGAAATCAAGGCATGTGATAGGCAAGACAATAAGGTAGTAATTTCATGAAAAACACATGCCCAATAGAGTTCCACACAAGAAGATATAATCCACACGATTTCAGCATGCAATTTCGGATTGAAACAGAATGTGCAGTTTTCAAAATAATTCAATTATAATACCGGAATGACCTCCGAAAATTATGAAATTTTACCAGGTTATAGTTAAGACACTAAGGTAGATTTTTCATGCAGACTTCTAGGACAGATTCGTTTTAGATAATTTCCTATAGTCATCCGAAGCTTCTGGTTCTCATACCGAAACGTCCAGTGTAGTCATCTCCGAAATACCGAGTTTTTACCCACTTATTATTCTTCTTTTCCTCTGAAACTTGGATATGTTTTACTTCAAGAGGTCCCCTACAACTTTTATTAAGGGATCTAAGTCAAATTTCCAAAGAACAGTCACCATATGGGTCCATGAAGTCTCGGGTGTCCAGTACCGCGTCTCCAGATTTACCGTCTTCAAGAGTAAGTCGATTTACTAGGCTACACTTGTTCATTTCACTTCAAATTTGAGTATGTTAGTCTTTAAGATGTTCTCTACAAGTTTCATGAAGAAGTCGAAGAGAGATTCTTGATAAAAATCAACATGCAACCACAAATAATTAACCTTTGGTTAATCCCTAAGTTCTTATAATAAATGAACTTCAATATACCCATAACTCCAATAATGATATAAAACATATCAATTTCATATATAGCAGCATCAATTAATCATGGGTAATTGAATAAAATAATTTACAATATCAAAAAATTCAAAACACTTCAAGATTCAGCCACTTTGGTGACTAACAAACCATTCATAATAAGAATTTTTAATATTGTAAAATAAAATATTTACTAAATTGCACACAAGGATAAAAACGTAATAAAAAAAGGGCAAAATCGTAAAATCATAATTCCATAAGCGCAGAACCATAAATTTATAATCCAGGGGCAAAATGGTAAATAACCAGTAAGGGCAGAACCATAATTATGAATAAACAAGGGCAGAAAAATAAAATAAAATTAAATTAAATTAAAAAACAGCGCCGCGGGCGCGTGCCACGCAGGCGTGCGTCCAACGCACAAGCACGTGTGCTGCATGCGCCTGCAACCACGCAGGAAACACTGCGCACGTGACGGCGCGTGGCGCTTGGGTTCCACGCGCCTGCAACTACAGCGTGCGCGTGGAGCCCACACGCCTTCTTCCTCGCGTGCAGACGCGATTTTTCGCCGGTTTTTCGCCGTTCCACAGCGATTTCGCCGGCGTTTCTTCTCCAGCAGCCCATCCCAAACAAAAATAAATAATGGGTTTTGAAGAGCATGCCAGCACGACCACATGGCTTTAAGTTTTGGCAAAAATGACCAAGAAATTGGCCCCAAATCAAACCAAAGTTTCCCCAAAACGCAAACCCTAACCACCGCAACTTGCGCCGCCCGATTTGCCTTTGGCGAACATCGATATACCGGAAAAACTCATGCCTAATGTTCCTCATGGCAGTGCAACGGTGTGGATCCGAAATGAAGTGGTGGATCGCCGGATTTTCCCCGGAATGGGCGAGTTTCTTACTTGCCATCAAAATTCCGAATTTTTTCATTTTCGTCCTTTTCCACTCACGCAAAATAACTTTTCTTCGCCATTTTAGTCCATGAAGAACGTTCCATCATTCGGATTTTCTTTATCCATAATCATCCGAAAACATTTTAACAACAATAAATAATACGATTAGGATCATTCAACGAATCATAAAACATAAATTATAATATTTCTTTAAACGGAAAAATCATGAGATCATAAACCAAATGCTCTAATACCAACTGTCAGACAATTCATATAATACTTGATGCGGAAATTCAAAGTAAACAATGATCTTTTGATCTTCATGATTTTCACAATTAGATGAAAACATACATTTATCCATAGCGCTACACTTGATGATGATCGTTGTAGCAAACCCAAAGAACTCGAACCAAATAAAGAAATCCGATTTCTCTCCCTTAACCCACTATTCCTTAATGTATTCAATCAATGAAGGAGAGAATACCAAATTCCTTTCAGTTATTGTTGTTCGTTATGGGTGGAGAGAGGATCAGACTCTATTTATACGTTAGTTGAAAATGTGCCTTCCATCAAAGCAATATACCCTTTCATTTTATTAGAGTTGCAACTTCTTGTAACCAATAATTATTTATTTTATAGCATTTCAATAATTATTAAACCATATAATAAATCATATCATGTGGGTCACAATAATTCTTACATATACATATATACAGACACGTGGGCTACTCCAGCTGGTTACGAAGACAGTATTAAAGTGACATTTTTCTATTAAGTGAGTGCCGTGGTGGCTCTGCTCGTGAGGGACGTCCATAGGTGCTGGGCGCTTGGCAGTGTGTCTTCATGTCGTCTGTGTAGGGAAGTTTGTTCATGAATTACATCAAAAAGACTGAGAACTTTTAATGTTGAAGACACATTTACTATTCAGTTAGGGCTGGCCCTCCTCTGTCCTCGGGCTTGGAAGTAGGTGGGAACTTGAAGCAACGACTTCGCAGGCCGCGGGACCAAAACTAAGTCGAGCTTTTCGGGCTCGGCGGAATTATTGCTCGAGATAAAGTCTCGAGTCAAGCCCAAGCTCGAGTTACTCACATATCTTGTCAAGTCAAGTTCGAGCGCACCAATTCCCAGTTTTACATGCTCGTGAGTATAATTGAGCTACCACGTTTTTTTTTCTTAAATATTAGTTAAAATCGAAGTAAGTGTCCTGAAAATGACATAATATACCCACATTTATTATAGCTTTTTATAACTAAAGCTTGAGTTCCTTCACAAATTAATTGTAGTCGAGTCGATTCTAATATATTTAGATAGAGAGATTGCCAATGGAGAGTTTAAGTTAAAGCCAATCAATATATTCACTCGAGTCTACATTTACTGAAAAGCTTAAGTCAATGGGTTATGGGCTACTACGATATATTAACCATCCCACACCATATCAATTATGCGGTGTGAGATTTGTGACTGACGTGTGTATTTGAACAATCTCCCTTTAATTTAGAAAAATAAATCCATCAACAGTAAATACATATGAGCTTAACATTTAATAAATTCCACCTAATCTAATTGATTAGAAAATCAAAAGATGCACATACACTAGTAGGTCTATGAGTGTCGCTCACATATTACATGAATATGTCAATAAATAAATATTTTTTATTAAAGATACAGTACAATATAAAAGCCACACGATAAAGATGGAATTGGTCTTCCAATGCAATGTAAAATTATTAGCTGAAAAAATAAATTCGTTTGCATTTATAGTCTGCATACGGATTACAATCATTTATATTTATTAAAGCATCTAATTTGCAAAATGTTTATTTACCCCCATAAAATCATGCTTTAGGGAGGTGGATATGCAGTTTTGTTGGTGCTTACAAGGGCTATGCTTGAATTTTTCTCCTCTTCTAGGCTTTTCGGTGCTGTTAATGCAACGACCATTATATTAGTGCCAAAGTTCCCAATCCTTCAAGTATATCTGAGTTTAGAACAATTTTATGATGTCTATAGTTGCATCACCAAGATACTTTGCATCACCAAGGAACACTAGCACTTGAACAATCCCATCGAACCTAGGATCGCTCAGTGCTGCTACACTCTTAGTACCGACCTACGGCGGTACTTTTACACTCACGCTGGCCAGAGCCGGCGCTTTGCCACAATAACCTCGGACACCGATCCTCGTAAGCGTTCTACCCTAAGTCACAGAGGCTACAGCCCTCTTACTAGGAGTTCTTAGCTCCCGGTCACTCATGCTACATGATTTTTATAGAAACTTGTTTTCTTATTCTAATACTATATTAGAATTTGAGTGATCCACACAAACAAGCTACCAATCAGCTATCAATCATATGCACCAGCATGAAATAAAGGTCATTCCTACTAACTATCCCATGACTTATCGCACCTTATCACTCCAAACATAGACCCGCTTTGATACCACTTACATGGGGATGTCACGCCCCGAACCTTGAGCGTGCGAACATCCCACTCTAGTCAATAAAAATGCGACGTTCCTAGGACGCGTTGCCAACCCATTCATTTTATTACGCATGCGCAAGCGAAACAAATCTCCTGACAACAAATACTTTGGGATAGAATAGCAAGCAATCAGTCACAACCAAAACACTTCTTCTTATAAACACAAAGGTTTATATATACAAACTAGACCAAAGACAAAGGTTTACAAAAAAGGCCGGTTCAACAAAAATGAACTGTCTCATGACAAGCTAGTTAGACAATTTTGCCGATCCTTCAGTCTTCACTTCCTTTTACTCCAAGGCTTCAAGTCCTCCACGACCATCATCTAAGTACTTGAAAATGTTGAGCCCACAATGGGGTGAGACATTATCTTAGCAAGTTCACCCCCTAAACTCCTATTAGGAAAAAAATACGCCTTAGGGAGCTCTAGCCACACAATTAGGACAGAGGACTTATCTCGCCTTAGTTCCTTCTTGCACGTCAGTACAGTTCATAATTCAACCAATCAAATCGGTCCAATCGATTCAATACCATTTATCAATCAAGTCAATACATACTATCTATCTTTCAATCCAATCCATACTATCTATCCTTTCATACTATCTATCATCCATTACTATCTATCATTCAATACCGTCTATCAATTCAATCATAAATATGACAACTACTCTCCAAAGCTGCAATATAATTAGACGGTAGCTCATCAAAGTTGATAAAGATAGATAGTAGATCGCCAAAGCTGTATAGATAGATAGTAGCTCGCCAAAGCTGTAATATATATATGTATATTATATTTGCTCGCCAAAGTTGATACATACATACATATATATATATATATATATATATATATGTATATAATTGCTCGCCTAAGTTGCTAGGATACTTTACAAACCCTTGCCAGTATCAACGCCTGACACTTGATACTTTCCAAATAAACACTCATACATCTCAATCATCAACC
Source organism: Eucalyptus grandis x Eucalyptus urophylla (assembly GCA_028830015.1). Classification (NCBI taxonomy): domain Eukaryota; kingdom Viridiplantae; phylum Streptophyta; class Magnoliopsida; order Myrtales; family Myrtaceae; genus Eucalyptus; species Eucalyptus grandis x Eucalyptus urophylla. The sequence goes on along the minus strand of CM054193.1, from coordinate 30,212,254 downwards.
AAATTCACAATTTAAGTAATCAATAGCATAAACTAACCACACCACTGCGGTCAGTACGTAATTCTAACAAACAACTCTCTCGGTATAATTTCCAAAAAATATTAATTAATTAAATTTCAAAAATTATTTGAATTTAAATAATAAATAATAATTTTTAATAATATTTAATTTTAAATAAATAATTATGTAACTAAAATAAATTCGTACTCTCTCTGCAACTTTGAAAAATTGGTTGTCGGAGGAGAAACAAAGCTAAACGGGCTCGGCCGGAGCTCTCGCGAGCGGTTGGCAAGCAATCGGCGGCACCCGGGGGTCAAAAGGGACTTGCTGGTGGTTGGTATGGGTGGAGGCTGGGTCGAAATGGAAGAAAAATGGTTGAAACGGGCAAAACAGGGGGAAATCGGGCAAGTTGCCAGGCGGACCGACGGATCGTTGGCCAGTTTCTTCTCATTGGCGTATAGGACGGTCGGCGGCTCCGTTCGGGGCAAGTTGGGTTTGATGGAATGGTCTGGATGTCCTTGTCACGGCGATGGGTGGCTCGTTTATTAATTCATCTGGGAAGTCGACTTTTTACTCGAATCTTTGGCGAAAGGTCGGCTGGAGCAAAAACTAGAACAAGGGGAAAACAAAGGGGCAAATGGTGTCCGATGGGCATGCGACGGTGGAGGGCTATTGCTGCTTGGTTTCTCTGGTTTTTGCTGAGCTTCTCTTCTTTAACAACAATGGAGAAAGCCACAAATTAACGTAGAAGAAGGCTGCTGAGCAAGGGGGACCCCAAAGGCTCTCTAGCCTTCCAACACTTGTCATCTCCTCCTCTCTCTTGCCCCCACCATGGCAGCCCATGACCTCAGCTATTCTCTCTCCTCAAATCTTCCTTAGCAAGCTTCCAATGGGTCCAAAATGTTTCTCCCCCCATGGCATACGAATTTGGTGCAAATTGGCCATCAAGGTCTTCAATTCCTCTTCCAATCTCTTCAATTCAATTGAAGTCTCAAAAGTTCCAGTCATGTGTCCACACTTGAATCCACATTTTTCCATACCCATAAATCCATCTTGGATGCCAAAAGTATGCTCAAGAATGGTCTTCCAACTTTCCTGATTAAATTCTGTCAATTCTTGATTTTTCACCAAAAAACTCGGTTTGTAGAAAAATCTTCAATGTTCGCTTTGTCTTTTTATCCATCTGCAGTATGAATCTGACTTAGACTCCGGCAAAGTTGATCACAAGAGCTATTAGCATATAGAGAAGTTCAAGTGTTGGGCTCAGCAACAAGAATCTTGAGATATTAGGGTTTTATGGTCGTTTAAGATTGAAATACGAGGAAGTGCTCATGCTAATAAATTTTCTAATCGAACATGCATCTGTCCTAGAAAATATGGTCATCAAAGTTAAGAATCGTAATTTACAAGAAGATCAAAATCTTGAGGTAGTTGATTCATGCAAATTACTTGAAGTGACCCAACGACTTCAAAAGTGTCATAGAGCTTCTAGGCATGCTGCAATGATACTCAATTATCTAGAACAAGCACATGAAAAGGGGCAGAAGAAAGGAGTTAGAGTAATTAACAAAATTTTTGTGCATCAGCCCTCAAAATGCTTGATTGCTAGCTTGATCTGTTGTTCGTAATGTCTATGGTAAATTTTTCAGTGTTGTGAAGCCAGTTCTGGATTGCATTTTTGTTTCGAAATCGCTTTACAAAGTTGAACAACGTGTTGCTGCAAGAAATTCCCCGTTCACATAAGTGATGTCGTTCCAGGGAACCCACATCGAACCTCATGACAGTAACAACCCAACTTGGCTTTTGTCATGTCATTACCATGTGTACACTTTCAACCAAAAAAGAACTCCCAAAGTGACAACTCCCACTTGGCCCTTTTCATGAAGAGGGCATTTCTTGTCATGTAAGCATCCGAATGGCTCTAATTAATCTTTTCTTTTTTTTAAATTCTCGACATTACCTCTTTAATGGCTTAATGAGAAGAATGTCAAAATTATAGCACGGAGTCAAATTAGTCATGGGAAATTTGAGTACATAGAAAGCTAGATAAAATATGAGAGTGCTCAAAACATTATAAACTCGACAAAATCATAAAATTTCTAGTGATTGGGTCTGCTAATTCACTATTAAGCTTTAATGCTGTCATGTTTAATCGTACATGTAATTTGACTTAGAAAGATATTGCATCTTATGGGTTGAAGAGAGATTGAAGTCGCAGGCTATTGGGATGATTCAGTAAAAGGAGTAGATGCTTCATTCTATTAGTTTCCTCTTTCGATTACATGACATTTGCAATTGAAGGATAAGGTGTATCCAATCCAGGTATTGGTAGATGTTACTCGTAATCAAAGTTGTGTAGATATCCACAATTGGCGCAATCGATTGTGAGGTATATATATGCTTAATGGATCAATTGCTAATTCTTTTATGTCTCCGAGCAGGAAGAAACATATTCTTTGAAAAGAGAAAGTGCGTATCAATTCAATAAGATCCAAATATTCTAAGATAGATAATGTGGCTATGGGGTTTATTACCTTCGTATGGTTATTTGGGCCCTGAACGATTAACAGGGCAAACTGCTAGTTCAATGAAGATAGGGACCGTACTATAGGCAAAGGCTTGAATAATCATCCTATAAAGGGATGGACTTGTGATAAGCTACTAAAACTGTGGAGCAGATGGAATTATTACCAATTGAACAACTATCCGCTCGCTGTAGTCTAAATCTACCATCCATTATCCAAGTTGTTAGAATTCAAAAGAAATTTAATTAGTTTGAGATCTAAAAGTTAACGCCGACGTTAAGTTTCCGATTCACATCGCTTGCAACTAGTTGGGGTGGGTCTTCTACATAAGAGTTTGAAATGGTGAAGTATTCCTACTTTTAGAGGATCTCAATCTTTTTAAAAATATAAATTAATGTATGCAAGACGATGCGATAAATATGGATGAGTCCTCATTGGATGTGCTCAGCATGCCCGGTTGAGTAAGTATTTTCAATGATGCACGATACAATTTTGAAAATGACATAGCCCTGTTGTTATTCGACTTATAAACGTCGAGTGTCCACGCGTGCAGTAGCAATTCAGGAAGCAAAGAAATGTTCAGACTAACATTACTTGGGCAAACACGCAGAAATTCCGAGCTGAAACCCAGTCTCATGCTGCTCTTCTTTTGGGCACCACCAGCAAGGGCACATACTTCCTCGTGGCCAACCCCACCATTTCTCTCATGTCGATCGTCTTCGGATCGATGCGGCCATCAAACTCCCAATCGAACTCATGAAGCAGTGAGCCCAGAGCCAGATGAAGCACCCGATGTGCCAAGGACAAGCCGGCACACATCCTTCGACCGGCTCCAAACGGAATGAACTCGTACTTTTGACCCTTATAATCCAACTTCGACCCAACGAACCTCTCGGGCTTGAAAGCCATAGGGTCTTCCCAGACGTCCGGGTCCCTACCGATCGCCCAAGCGTTCACAAAGACCTGCGTGTTTTTGGGTACGTTGTAGCCCATGAAGATGGTGTCGCGAATGGCCCTCCGTGGCAAGAGGAAGGGGATCGGCGGGTGGAGCCTCAGGGTTTCCTTCACAACTGCTTGCAGGTAGGGGAGCTGGTCTATATCGGTTTCCAGGACCTTTCGGTTCGATCCGACAACCAGGGACAACTCGGCTTCGACCTTGACCTTGGACTCTGGGTTCAGTAGGAGCTCTGTCATCGCCCACTCGATAGTGCTGCTCGTTGTTTCTGTGCCGGCCAAGAATATTTCCTGTGATGTCAAGAAGCGAGTCTGTGAGAGTAAGGATGGCAAAATTTCATGAAATGGAGCCATATCCATAAGTTTTTCTACAGTAAGGCAAAGATTTCTGCATTCTCAAATTACAAAGTCCCATCGAGAGCAGTTTTTTTAAGCCCTTTCTTCATCACCACCATTTATAGACTGGACAAAGAAACATCATCCGGTGGTCACGTACTAGATATGATTTCTTCTATTCAATAGAAAATACATGAAATAAAAAATAAATGGTTAGGATACATCAGTGGAGAGAGTCGATCCGTGTTTTGAAGTAAGGTAATTTTATGTGTTTGGCATTACATTATCTCGAAACTACCGCAGCTCAAACCTGATATAATCTGTCGAAGCTTTGGATGTGCTGCGATTGTAAGGAGTTTTACCAACCCCGTTTAAAAGTTACAACACCCTCTTTATAGACGTAGCTACTGTGGGAAAGTTATACCAAGTAGCCTATTAATTTACCATAATTCTTTATTGAATAATTTCATCAACTGCTATTTATTTGCGTAATACTATACTAGTTTAAATACTTAGAAACTTGCATATTCTCGTGAAGGTTCTGTCGAATTCTCAACTAATATTTCACAAGGCTAAGAACCCAGGCCATAAAGCTAAATGGTTATATTGATGGAAGAATATCTTATTTCAAGTAAATATATGAACAAGGAAAATACGACTAAAGACCTAAATTTTGCCCACTGTAGTTTCAATATCTTAAACTTTTTTCATGTCACTAAAACTTCCAAACTTGAATTATTAGCATGAGAAAAAAACTCCCTATTTACAACAAATACCCCTAAACTTTTCTCATTGTGACACAAATACCATATCTACTTTGACACCAATACCTTAAGCTTCTTTTTTACGTGTTACCAATAACAGCAAAAGTGTAATTTTATAATGAATGATCGTTGACTCTACCATTACCCGTCGTCGTTTGCCAAATTAGTCATGCGTCGTGGAACAGTTTCCATTCAAATGGAAGCCGAATCTGCTGACCCTCATCCCACGTGTGAGAATGAATAATATTTAGAGCATAGTTAGAAAATAATTTAATCAGGCCATGCGCAGATGATGCGCTCCACAGAGCCTACACCACTGCGCATCCATTATTCATCAATGGCGTATTCTTTATCCTACATCCAATATATAATTGTATTCCTGTCACGTGCAAGTTTGAGAGCGGTCATAAAACAAAATATTCTATATTAATATCATAGTCGACATAACTTAGAACTTTTGGTGACAAAAAAAAAAATTGAAATATTAACATTACCGTAGAATAATTTAGGGGATTTGATGATAAAATGTTTAGATATTATCTTTTATACATATAATTTTTTTTTTTTTATAAAACTAAGGATGACCGCATGTTATTGAACAAAGAGCTATTAAATAATAAAGTTTTTAAGCGACAAATAAGTATATATGATACTAAATTGTTAATTAGTTATTTGGAAACGATTAGTTTTTATGTTTCTACAATCAGGCCGAGCTTTGTCAATTACTATTAGTTATGTTATCATTCTATGATGTATAAGTACTTATACATCATATTCCCCTGCGTATGAAATATGGATCCTTTACTCCACACGGTGCTCCCCTAATATTTCATCAGATCCCGGCTATAGATTTACGAAAATGATCTTATTATCAACGGCCATAATTTGTCAAAGTATCGAGGAGAGCACCACATATGGTAGAGAATCTTCATCTCATTCTAGGGGCCACGTGTTTCTCAAAGTCTTTGGTCGGAGGAAACTTGCTCCTCCCAACAAATGGTCGGTGATTTCGTTTTGAAAACATTTACATTAACTATCTTTAACGGACACAAATAAAATATATACTAATTACTCTCTATTTCTCTCTCTCTCTTCACCAGCTTCTTTATTTATTATGGTAGCTTAGTGAAATTTGCTATTTTTTTTATTGCTATACTGTTAAGCTAAAGTCCTGCTCGTAAAGATATTATCTGCTTGGGGCCAAAGCTCACACAATTTTGTTCTTCTAGGCTTTCTCCAAAAAAGATTTTATCACAAATTATGACATGTGCCATCATATATAAGGCATTTCGCCTCATTACATCCAGGCAATGTAGGATCCGATCTATTCTTGCCCCCATGTCATCCTAAAGTCGGAGCTACACCATGTCCGGGCCTTCTTTGGCCTTGGCGGTCACCCCCTGCTCTCTTCAAACCGGGTCATTACATATACTAACATAACTGCTTTTAATCTTCTATCTCAGAACATACACAGAAACAAAGCGTTTGTGACCCTCCACTTAAGTTTTTCTTTCCATTGCAGAAAATATAAAAATTCAGTTAATGCATGCGGAGACATATCGACACACCTGTAATCTATCCACTACGCATTTGATTGGGCATAGCAATCCTTATGGAACTAGAAATAGGTTGTGGTCGTACCAGGATGAATGTGTTGATTTGCTTCTCGGAAAGCTTGGCGGGCTCGTCCTTACCGTTTCCTTCGAACTCAAGCAGCACATCCAGAAAATCCCTCCGATCATCGTCCCCCCCGTTCTGCTTCTTCTCCTCGATCCTCTCCCTCACTAATTCCGAAGCGATGCTCATGGCCTTCCCCATTTCCCGATCCATCTTCCTCCTCAGCCCTTGCGGGTCCAACCGCCGCAGCCATGGGAACAGGTCCACGACGTTAGGTTGGCCCGACAGCTCCATAAATCCGTTCATCGCCGTGAAGAACTCCGATCCGGTCTTCGAGTCCGGATTGAACAAGTCTCGGGACAGCATGAGATTCCCTAGCAAATTGAAATTCATGAGGAACACGAAGCGGGCGAGATGAATACCTTCTCCGACTCGGGCCTTGTCCGAGGATGCCGCCTCCCCAATCCAAGCCAGCATGTTTTCGACACATTTTCTCCGGATCGGAGCCGTTTCTTTGAGCCGCTTGGCGACTAGCATGTCCGTGGTCAGCAACCGCCTCATCACCCGCCAATACGTGCCGTATGGGGCTACGGCGACAGATCCTTCGTGGTAGTCCCAACAGCGCAGGACATCGATGACGGTTCGGTCTGCGAAATTGAGGTCTTGGTTCTTGAAGAACTCGGCCGCAACTCTGCTCGAGAGAATCACCATGGTATCTATGGAGCCTAGCCTAAGCCAAATCATCGGGCCATATTTCTCGCGGAGGCCGGCTAGGGTTCGATGCGGCATTGTCCCGAGACTGAATATGTTGCCAAATATCGGCCATCCGGAGGGTCCTGGAGGGAGCACCCATGACCCAGACTTTTTCCGGCGGAGGGAAACAAATAAAGCGGTGGACACAAAGACGATGGAGATCAGTATGAAGAATGAATTAGCCGGTTCGGTCATGGTTTCGATCAGTACCATGGACTTCTCCGACGAGCTTGCTCCGGGTGAACGTCACTGATATATAAGTAGCAAAGTGAACTGCAAGTCCGAATTCCTACTCGCGTGAAATGCATGCTTATTATTATTATTATTATTATTATTATTATTATTGTTGTTGTTGACGCCTAAAATTAGTTAGGTTTTATTTAGCTTTTTTTAACTTTATTTTATTTTATCTTTTTCGGATAATAAATAAACAAATAACGAAAGAAAAAACAGAAAAAACAAAAAAAAGCAGCCCCCGCATGGGCCTTCGGCCCATCATCGCCTCAAGCCCGGCCCCTCCGCATCGTCTTCTTCCTCGCGCCACTGAAGAGCATGCGCAAGCAGGTGCGACGCCGGAGAAGCATGAGCGGACGGTGGTCGCGTGCAGAGCAGAGGGGCAGGTGGCGTCGACGGGACGTGACCGGAGGCAGCGATGATGGCGGATGGGACGGCGGTCCAACCGGTGGGTCGAAGCCTCGCCGACCGGCCGCTCCCGCGCCTATAAATAGAAGGGAGCCACCGTCGACGAAGGGGGACGGACGCCGAGAAGGATCGAAGGCTGCAGATCCTCGAAACCTCCCACTGAGAGACTTCAGACGGGGGGCCGAGGACGAGCAGGCCGAGATCTGAGAACTCGCGGCCGGAGATGAGGGGGAGAGATCCGAGTGGGTGGAGGCTGAGCACAGAGATCCCGGAGAGAGAGAGACGGAGCCAGATCGAGTCGCAGCCCTTGGACACCCCACTGAGAGACTTCAGGGGGGCCGAGGGTTCGCGGCCTCAGATCTAAGCCTCGCCGGAGGGGAGAGTATAGAGAGAGAGGCAGGAGGGGAAGGAATTCGCGTGGGTCTCGCCGTCGCCGTCTCTGCCCTCGTCGCGCCGTCACCGAGCAGGTATCGCGCTGTCCCTGTCGCCGTCGCCATCCCCCTCTGCATAGCCCAGTCATCTTCGCCGTCGCCGCCGTCTCCGCCGTCGTCGTCACTGGAGCTCCTCGGCGCCGCGAATTCGCAAACCCTAGGGTTTGCGATTTTCCGGGTCGCGAAGCGGATCCGGACCTGGAAAATTGGGTAGGGTTCGCGGTCTGTGGGCGGCGGGAGTCGGGTCAGGTGTTCGGGTCGGATTCGGGTAGGGTTCGCGGGGAGTCGGGTCGCGAAGCGAGCTGTCGGGTCGGGCCGGGTGTCCCTAAACACCCGGCCACGACGCCGTTTCATTAAATAAATAAAAAAAGAAAAAGAAAAAGCCGAAAAATCCGAGTCGGGCCCGCAACGCGGGCCCGTCCGCGTTTGGGTCACCGGCCCGGGTCGGACCCAACCTGCGGATCCGACCCGGGCCGGTTTTGTTTTATTATTTTGATATAAAATAGTATTCTAATAAATAATAAATAAATAATTTATTTAAAAAAAAATCAAAATGTTTTAATTTCCAGAAAATAAAAAATATTTAAAAAAATATTGAAAAATGTTTTATTTTCTAAAAAATCGAGAAAAATCAAAAATAATTTATTTTCCAAAAATATTTTGAAAAATATTAAAAAAATATTTTATTTTCCGAAAAATCAAAAAAATCAAAAATATTCCATATTTTCCAAAAAATGCCAAAAATCCAAAAAAAAGCTAAAAATTCAGAAAAAGCCAAAAAGACTTGTATTTTTCCAAAAAATACCAAAAAATCCGAAAAAATCCCTTTTGTGTCCAAAAAATTAGAAAATGACTCAAAAAATGTTTTTCCTCCCAAAAATGCATGGAAAACCCCTCGAACATCCAAAAAAACCTTAGGATTTAAACAAGATTAGGTACCGAAAGGGCATTAGTGATTAACTAGTGTAATCAAGTCCCCGATCCTAATTTCTCTGGTTGCGCGGGAGTGAGTATTTCTCCCGATACTTCACTTGGGTTTCTAATCAACCCATCCCAAATCGATTAGTGGCGACTCCAATTTAAAAATTAATTTACAGGTTAGAAACTCAGACCATTAAGTCGTGAATTGGTGGACTTGGGAGAGTCCGGGCTTAATAAATTCAGCCGAGCCATTAGCCTCTTTAGGCGCTCGTACCCGATTGCAGGCGCCGAAGAAAAAGAGGTCGCGACAATTATTATTATTATTATTATTATTATGCGAAAACACCTTTCAAAAAGGACATTTAAGTCAGAGATGGAGGGATTCATCTTTATTTATGCGTTTTTTTGGCCGCCACGTTAATGAGGAGGAATATGATATAAGAAAATTCGAAAAATAATGAAATTGCGTCACCTCCGGTTATCATATGGGAGCACCATTTTCTTTACTAGTCGTGGTCAGCGAGAAAATGTTAGGTTGGCCCCACGCTCCTAGTCAGCGAAGTCCACGCAGTTCTCTGCTTTCCTGTCTTCCTCTTTACCAGCCAGAAAAGAAAATCTTTAGACATGTTCAGGAATGGACGACAGCTTGCTTAGCAATGATGATTATTCCACCAAAATGGTAAACTCCATTTTAATCCTCGAGATGGGTTTTCCCCGGTACCCCGGTTGGTCTGTTCTTCTTGGCCAAGAAAATTCAGAGAAAAATAGAGAGATTTCTTCTTTTGTTAGTCGTACTCTATTTTTATTATAACATTAACTCTCATTTGTCTTGCTTTTTTATATGGCATGATAGTCAAAATTTTCATTTGAAGCTAAATCATCATCACTTCAACTTTCTTGAGAAAGTGAGAATTTGAACCCTTCGCATCTTCCTTTCTACATGAGAATAGTGGTCATTGGGACAAACTCCAACGTGGAGAAAAGAAAATATAGAAGTTTGCTTGTAACCATAGAGTTCGAGCTATACTAGAGAAAAATGGAGATTTAAAACCCTATAGAAAGAGAGAAGACAAAAAGTTAACAGGGAGGGGTGTTAGAGAGAGAGTAACAGAGAGGCAAAGGGGAGAGAAGCTCAAGAGGAGCTCTTGATTAAGTGGGCCCCGACGAGACAATCAACGAGTACGTGGGACATTTACCAACTTGGAGCACGAGCTTGCCCAATATTTTCTTGTAACTAGCATGCACCTGGCATTAGCTTGTTCGGTTAAAGGTACAATATGTCTCAAATTTCAAGCCTGTCGGAAAGTGAAATACATGATTGCTTGATCATTGAAAATTGAAACAAAATAAATGGGCCCACAAAATATATTTCAACATTAAACATGTGCTGGAGACAGGCCAAACAAAAAAAGTGAGGAGGAAAGTCCAAAGATTGGATTTTGTTGAACGAATCCTGCTTTGACTATCTTTGATGATCAAATGTTGCACTTATTCAGTCGGTGGACATGCGAGTATACATATATGCACACGCACACTTGGGCTGCTCCGGCTGGTTATGAACAGTATTAGAGTAACATTTTTCTATTGAGTGCCGTGGTGGCTCTGCTCGTGAGGGACGTCCATAGGTGCTGGGTGCTTGGCAGTGTGTCTTCATGTCGTTCGTGTAGCAAAGTTTGTTCATGGATTACATCAAAAAGACCGAGAACTTTTAGTGTTGAAGGCACATTTACTATTCAGTTAGGGCTGGCCCTCCTCTGTCCTCGGGCTTGGAAGTGGGTGGGAACTTGAAGCAACATCTTCGCAGGCCGCGGGATCAAAACTAAGTCGAGCCATTCGGGCTCGGCAGGATTATTGCTCGAGATAAAGTCTCGAGTTAAGCTAAGTCTCGAGTTAAGCCCAAGCTCGAGTTATTCACATATCTTGTCGAGTCAAGTTCAAGCGCACAAATTCCCAATTTTACATGCTCGTGAGTTTAATTGAGCCGGCACATTTTTTTTTTTTAAATATTAGTTAAAATCGACGTAAGTGTCATGAAAATGACATAATATACACACATTTATTATAGCTTTTTATAACTAAAAGCTCGAGTTCCTTCACAAATTAATTGTAGTTGAGTCAATTCTAATATATTCAGATAAAAGAGTTTAAGTTAAAGCCAGTTAATATATTCACTTGAGTCTACATTTACTGAAAGCTTAAGTCAATTGGTTATGGGCTACTACGATATATTAACTATCTCATACCATATCAATTATGCGGTTTGAGATTTTTTTAATGTGATTGACACGTGCATTTGAACAATCTCCCTTTAATTTAGAAAAGTAAATCTTTTAACAGTAAATACATATGAGCTTAATAGATCTAGTGGTCCGGAGGCCAGATCTGGCCATCCGAGTCAATAAATTCCACCTAATCTAATTGATTAGAAAATAAAAAGATGCACATACACTAGTAGGTCTATGAGTTGTCAACATTTTCCGTTAACTCTGTCCAATTTGGCTAACGAAAAATTTTGAAATTGCTTTTTTTTTTTTTATAATTACTTTCACTATCTTACGTAGCAATGACATGGCTGAAATGATGCCATTTTGGTTCAAATTTGATTTTTATTATAAATTTATTTAAATTCAATTTAAAAATAAGCTAATTAAAAAAAGGGAGAAACCAGGTGGTGAGAGTTACAACCCTTGATGCCACCACCCCACCCTCACCAATTGGAGGCGAAGGCTTCCAGGCCCTCACCCTGCCACTATCCTGTTTATTGATAATCTCTATAATGTTGTATTGGTAAAAACAGCCACTGGGGATAAGAAGAGGCTTGAATCATAGTCAAAGCCTTTAATATATTTATCTTGAAGAGTTTAAACCATCATGAATTCGAATACCACTGGGAAGATCCACAATTCAAACACCAAACTAGTGTCGGGCTTCCCTAAATTAAATCTTTGGAGTTTTGTCCTCTTTGGCCCGTCTTATGTTGAGACTCACAATTTTGTCATTCGGCATTTCTCAAGAGGTTATCTATCCTTTGCTCCCACCCAAGTATACCTAGCTCTGATGTTAATTCCTGCTCTCTCTCTCTCTCTCTCTCTCACACACACACATCTCTAGAGTATTGTCCTCTTTGGCCCGTCTTATATTGAGACTCACAGTTTTGTCATTCAGCATATGTAGCTTTGATGTTAATTCTTGTTCACACACACACACACACACACACATGTTAATTCTTGTTCTCTCACACACGCGCGCGCACGTATCTCAAAGTTGCTCTCCTCATCTTTTAGTGCACAATTCAGTTTATTTTTGCTCTGTTCATCATCCTAGAAGTCTGTCAAGAACTGCGCGTGCACACACACAAACACACGTATCTCAAAGTTGCTCTCCTCATCTTTTAGTGCACAGTTCAGTTTATTTTTGCTATGTTCACCATCCTAGAAGTCTGTCAAGAACTGCTTCTTATCTAAGCCCTCTAGCCTAACAACCACACACACACACGTATCTCAAAGTTGCTCTCCTCATCTTTTAGTGCACAGTTCAATTTATTTTTGCTCTGTTCACCATCCTAGAAGTCTGTCAAGAACCACTTCTTATTTAAGCCCTCTGGCCTGACAACCACTCCTCATTTTGTTAGGCCGGGTTGTAACAGGTATCACATCTCACAAACTTCCCAAACACTTTCAGAACATACACATGATGAGCAACAGCCCATCATGAGATCAAACAAAGACTTGAGATCTGCACATGACTTTCGAAGGAAGATCCTACGAAATGACAGTCCAAAAAGGCTTCCGCATTATGAGAACCTTCATGGAGGATTAGAACAACTCAAGCCACCTCAAGCATTTTCCAAGGATCCACTTTATCAACAGATTTTGGTCCATTGGCGAGGATCGCCGTCTTATCCAAGAAGAATGCCAAGTAGAAATGTTAATACAACAGCTACAGGATTCAAACCAAGAGAAACAATGCTAAAACTAACCGAGAGTACCATAAACTGAGTAATTTCGTTGTCCAGGTAAAAATAACCGAGAGTAACGGGGGATACAAAGTCAACAGAATATAAGAAAGACTTAAATTTGAATCCTCACTACTTACGACAGACAATTTAGCGGGTCAAACAAATGTAAGGTCCGAACGACATTGGCACAAGCAACAAATTTTCATCGTAAGGAATGAGTACCAAAAGCATTTCCAGTCTGGTCAGTCACCCAATTAACTGCAAACATCTGTCAAATATACGGCCAAAATCCCAACAGAATGTTACGATCATAAGTTACTGAGCATCCATCTATAGCCAATTATCATGCGCAAAGTTTAATTACTAGTTGTTAAGCTCAAATAAGTTCGATACTTCAGGTCCGTAAAGTTACATTACTATCTATAAGCTTGATAGGCCTTAAGACCACTTTCAGATAAATTACGAAAAATTTAGATAGATTTCAACCTCCCAGAAGGAACCGGACACGTTTTTCTCCTAAGGGTCCTAGAAGCGCCCGTGAATAAAAACTTAGGTTATGATAATAATAAAAAAGGTCCAGATCTTGCGGTATGAGATGCAAACATGGTATATATGGTTCTTTAAATTAAGCATTTAAAAAAAAAAACATTCGGCATAATTTTAATAAAATTTAAAGGGAAAATTACATCCGTAACAATAAATGTTTGGCCTAATGTGCAATTAAACTGTAAACATTTTCAAATTGATGAAATTACTCTAATGATCTCATGGGCAATTTCACTAACGTTGCACGCCGGTAGTTTCACGAGGCATTTTTAGTGTTTTTTTTTTTTTTTTTACATTTGGGGTGTCGACGCGGTGTCTTATGGCACCACATAAAAAGTAAAAATTAAAAGAATCAAAAAGAGAAAAAAAAGCCAAAATGATTAAGTTGGAGAAAAACCAGAAAACGGCCAAAAAAAGAGGAAAAAAAATCTAAAAATGAAAATAAAAATAAAAATTCCAAGTCAGATAGAGAGAGGGTCATCGTGAGAGGGCCAATGACCCTTGCCGGTAACTGGCAAATTCTCAAAATCTCCGATAACCCTTGCCGGCAAGGGCCAATGACCCTCGCCGGTATTTCCAAACTCTCCTTAAAAACGAGAGAGAGGGGCATCTGCTCCTTAGTGCGGTCTTATAATATACGGTGATTTAGTTACAAAGCTATTCATAGCATTATCAACAAAATGGATTTTTACTTAGTTGAATATAACATCAAGCATAAGGGGTCTACATTGCTATGGTTGATAACACATACAGGCATACACACACACACACACACACACACACACACACACACACACACACACACATAGACACACACAAATATGGCCATCAATTGCACCAAGAATGGGTATCAACATAGCAATTTTGATTACAAGTCATGTCTATAGATACCTAGATCCGATAAATCTCAGCCAACAATAGCCTATATCATGTGCTGCAGTAAACTTCATTACATCTTATCCATCTACACCTTTACTGAACCATCCCAATCCTAATTCTTAGGATGTCAAAAAAAAAAAATGATTAATTAAAGCCATCCAAATGTTTACACGACAAGATATGCTCTCAATAAGTAAACAAAATGGCAAATGACTTCTTCAGGAAAAAGGTCCGTAAACTACGGTAGTTTTATAACAATATTGAAAGAAATTACAATCCCAGAACTTGCTTTAAAACAATGAAAAGCTTACATGAGACATTAAGGGCAATAGATCAAGCTAGTTGATGTTGTGGCTTGCAGTATTCCTCTTCCAATCAGGCATACTTATTGTCAATGCACAGACATTTTGTTGTTACTCTGCCTCCTTCATGCCGCTGCTTTCCGAGCCCATCTTCCAGACAATTGAGTATAACTGCAGCATGCTCAGAAGCCCTGTCGTAACTTTGAATTAGTCGGGCCACTTCAAGCAACTTGCATGAAGTTATGTTGATGACCATGTTTTCCAGCACAGATGCATGTCCAAGCAGATACTTCACCAACATGAGCACTTCCTCATATTTGAATCTTAAACAAGCATAAAATCCAAAAATCTCAAAATTCTGGAGATGCTGAGCCCAACTTTGGAACTTCTTTATATGCCAAGAGCTCTGGTGATCAACGTTGCGGTAGTCTCTGTCAAATACATCCTGCAAATGGATTAAAGACAAATTAAACATTTCAAATAAAGCACAATTTAGTTTTCACACCCATCCCCTGGCCAGTCAGATGACTAGCCTACACTAATCAAATTAGAGGAAATCGTAAACAATGGAAACCAAAATTTCGATACTTGTGTTCATCAAAGCAAACTCATTCTTCTCATTGTCACAATCATAGTGCCATTACGAAAGGAAGGAAAAGAAAATCAATAATTTGTGAGACTGTAGTTAAACTTTCAGAGTATAATAGAGGGAGCATTTGAAACATAGGCTGCGACAGCCGTGAAACTTCGAGAGCATTATACTAGTTTCACTATTAAATGGACTCAAGGAGACAAAGGAAGGGAGAGACTTTGGATGGTGCATTCTAGTTAATCCTTTCAAATATTTCCAAACTGTGAATTAGAGTTTAGGGAATATACCGAGACACAATCAGGTGGATCAAAAATTATGACCAGCTTCTCCAAATTTGGTGAAGTTGCTAGCATATTTGCTATAGCAGGAAAGCTAAATTGGGGGATGGTCATGTGTAGCGTGAGAGACTTGCAATTTGACAATGAAAACTGCACGTCTTCTACCTTCAGAAGCCCCATAACCTGATCATATCAAAAAGTAAAGTCAGATCGCCAAAACAGTATTTTTTTTTCTTAAGTACATCACAATCTAGTATGTTTTTTTCTCATGCAAAATTCCATCAATATAACCGCTAAACATCCATAAGCTTTGGCAGAATAATGTCCACTAAGCTAAATGAAAAACTACATGGTAAAGCTGATGTCCATCAGGAAGAAAGATGATTAAGCTCACCCAAATGCACCAAGCACCAAGTTGAATTCGGGTAGCATTCTGCAACTTGCCAAGACTTTCCTTTAGGAAGGAGCAATCTAATTCGGCTGAATCGAAATCTAATTCTGCTTCAACTAATGAAGATGCTTCAAGAATTCTTATTATCTCATAAATATATCCCCTCACACGCAATGACAGCAAACGGGGAGTCCAAATTTCCAAAGGGGGAGAAAAAGTCTCCAAAGGAAATTCCACATTAACATCATCAAGCACCAACTCTTTCAGACTTCTTGAACAAATTCTTTCTACACCCCAGCATCTTTTCAAATTCAAGTATTCAAGAGCAGGGCTGCCCATAAAAATTTGTCGAAGCACATCATCACTCACTTTCATGTTTTGAATGGACAAGGACTTAAGCGAACTCCAACTAATTCTTTGGCTGGATGAGAAATGGCAGCCAGTCAAACACAGCTTAGTCAACGAGGAGCAATTGTAAAGCAAAGGAGACAAGGTGTAATACGCCCACCAATTCAAGTTGAGAAGAAGTTCTTCCACATCATGATCAATCGCAAAGTGAACCCATAAATCAATCTTAAAGGGGTAGAAGTACTTTGATCTGATATCAAGGTGGAATTTTTCCACCTTAGGCCACATATATAGTGTCAAAACCCTGTTCACAAATGAATCATCGTAAGAAGAGACAGAGAACTTGAGATTCGAGATAGTGGTCCAAATAGACTGCCACCTTTTCGACAAAACACAAGTTTTAACGACGTCCCTTGTGGGCAAAAAGGAGAAAATATGATGGATTAGGCAATCGGGCAAGAGACTGATGTAATCCCCATGATCTTTTTGGCCGATGGTCCGCGCCGAAGTACTTGCCATGGCATATGAAAGGATTCTAGGGTTTCTTGTTCTCTCTATTCGATGAAGCATAAACTTTTGCACGATTACGTTTGTCAGGTCCTAGTTATGGGTCAGGATGAAGAGTTACCCAAAATCCAATTCCCTAAAAGATCCCCTTCGCCGTATTTTTTTTTTTTTTTGATAACCGAGGATCTGCCGAGCCCCCTTACGGGGGCCCATAACCCTAGTAGCGCCTGGTAGCACATTTGGGCCCGTCGGTACTTCGGAGAAGACTAGCACATGACTCCATCACCATGGCCCCCCACTTACAACGCTAGCAACTGCGAGTTTCGAACTCTCGACCTCGGCAATGAGGGAGGGACTCTCAACTAACACAGCTACTCACCAGTGGGTCCCTTCATCATATTTGTTGATAGCCGTATATTTGGAAAAATAGTTAACATAGATGATTTCAGCAAGTCACTGCTCAATGAGTAGTATCAATCTCTGTTAGACAAAATAAAATTTATGTAGCATTCGTCAAACTATTTCATATATAATCAACTCCCAAACTATTTTAGGAGACGCTTTACCATGCCATTTCATATACCAAGAAGGTAATAAATGCCCGGTTGAGCTTTCTATAACAAATATGGTTTAAATAGTATAAAATCTATATCGCATTTGTCAAACCATTTCATACAAAATCAAATCCCAAACTAATTTCAAGACACGCTTTACCATGCCATTTCATATAAATCAAGAGGACATTTTTGCCCGGTCGAGCTTTATATATAACAAATATGCTTTAAACACAAACTTTTCTATTTTTATAAATATCAAATGGTGCGGTGCCTCCTTCATAACTTATAACAAATACAATTTCAATCATTTTCAAGACATGAGTTTACAAATCATAGAAGTGAAAAGCACAACTCATGTAACCAAAGCCAATTTAAGGTTACATTACCTAGAGAACTTCAAAATCCTAACAAAGAAACATTTACCGAATGTCAACTTAACTGGCAACTAACATCAACTATGACTCTACAAGGCGACGCAATTTTTCGGGTCCAAACGTCAACTATGGGTCAACAAAAAGGCCAAACAAGCATCATACTTGACGTGGAGAACAGAGTAGTAAGCTCATCCAGCGCGGCAAATTTTGCGTGTCATATCTTTTTCCAGCAAACTTCATTTCAAATGAGCTTACTGTAAAAATAAAATAAAAGAAGAAGAGCTCTTTTAATAAAAAAAACACATATATGATTTAAACAGTATAAAATCTATATCGCATTTGTCAAACTTTTTTTTTATATATAATCAAATCCCAAACTAATTTTAATAGACGCTTTACCATGCCATTTCATATAACTAAAGAGGTCATTTTTGCCTTGTCAAGCTTTATATAACAAATATGCTTTAAACACAAATTTTTGTTTTTACATAAATATCAAATGGCGTGCCTTTTTCATAACTTACAACAAATATAATGTAATTCATTTTCAAGATGCGAGCTTCCAAATCATAAAATTGAAAAGCACAACTCACTACTAACCAAAAGTCAATTGAAGGTTACATTACCTAGAAAGCTTCAAAAGCCTATCAAGGAAACATTAACCAAATGTCAACTAAGGACATCAACTAAGACTCTACAAGGGGACGCAACTTTTAGGGTCAAAATGTCAACTGTGGGTCGAAAAAAGGCCACACAAGCATCATACTAGAAATAAAGAAGAGAGCAGCAAGCTCATATCGCTCGGCTAATTTTAAGGTGTCATATCGTTCTCCACCGGCAAACACCATTTCAAATGAGCTTTCAAAAAAAAAGAAAAAAAGAGCTCTTTCGAAAGACTAAAAAATCCAAAACTCCTATGGAAAAGTTGACGGGCAACTGATGCATATTACGTTTATACATGCTCCAGATGAATTTCAGAAGAGGGTATTGTTATGGGAGGCTATCCACAGAGAAAGTTTACATTATCATCTCCCTTGGCTATGCATAGGGGATTTCAATGAAATTATTTATCACTGGGAAAAAGTGGGGAAGAAAAGAGCCGAGAATTACCGTCTTACAGCTTTCAGAGACTTTATGCACCACTGCTCGCTAATGGACTTGGAAAGCAAATGATGCGCCTTCACCTGGACAAATAACAGAGAAGGTGAAAATCTAGTCAAGAAACGCCTAGATAGAGCACTATGCAATGTAGAATGGAGGATTGCACACCCCGCAGCAGAAGTTTCAGCACTACCAGCAATAGGATCTGACCACAGTCCTATCTTATTAACACTTAATCCTCAGCAGAAACGGAGAGGAAAAAAATTTAAATATGAAGCTTTCTGGTCAGAAGATGAGGAATGTGCACAGATAGTCAAGGCAACTTGGACTGATTCTGAACAACAGAGTTTAAATGTAGTGGAGAGATTAAAGCTTGTAGCCCAAAAGCTGTTGAAATGGAGCACAAATAAATTCTCTAACACACAAAAGAGAATTGAAAGGCTGAAAAGTGAATTACAAGACTTGATGAATTACACGGGCATATCTCAAGACAATGAGGCAGCACGGAAGATCACACAAGAGATAGAAACATTGTGGCGACAAGAGGAGATGTATTGGGGGATGAGATCGAGAATAAGCTGGCTTAAATAGGGGGAGAGCAACACAAAATTTTTCCATGCCACAGCTATTCAGCGAAGAACTAGAAACAGAATCTCTATGCTGAAAAATGGAGATGATGCTTGGGTAAGAGAGGACCAGCACTTAAAGGAAATGACAGAGCAATACTTTAAAAAGCTCTATGAGTCAGTGGGACCTCGGGATTTCCAGCCTATTCTTCAACAAATCCCATCATCGGTGGACGATAATATGAATCAACAGCTGACCAGCCCTATTACTTTGGAGGAGATAACTACAGCTATGCATCAATTAGGTGCCACCAAAGCTCCTGGACCAGATGGGCTCCATGGCCTTTTCTTCCGAACACATTGGCCAGATGTATGCCAAGACATATTAAGGGAAACTCAGAACTTCTTTAATACTGGCTACCTATGAGAGTGCTAGTATGAACAAAATAAAGGAGTTAGGGAAGAGAATAAGAACACGAGGTTTATAGTGGTTCGGCTTAATCCAAGCCTACGTCCACTCTCCCACGCTAACAGCCTTCTTGGCTGGATTCCAATATGCAATCAACAAGAGATTACAACTTCGAGTGCAAACACTTAGTAGTAGATCACACTATCTCACTAAGTCACTCTTTTGGTATTTCTCTCACGATTACAAACGTTTAAGCTCTCAAGAGACAAGTATATGATCGAAAGTCGCTCAGACTTTGGAATTATAAATTCTACGCTCCGTCTCTTACTTGCTCATCGGTCCATGATCTCCTTAAATACTCCTCCACTTCCAAACTAGCCGTTGGACAGCATCCCGGAGAATCGTCTTCCAATATACCCATTGGACAGCTCTGTATCTAGAAGATTTGGTAGCCGTTGAGTGACAAAGGTAAAATCCCAAATTGATTCCGATCGCCCATACAAACGAAATCTTGGTTTCCATAAGTAAAGCTTCTTCGTATAGAAAGTTCTTGTCTTCAAGATCCAATCGTCAATCAAATAGATTAAGTCAATCAAATCAATATTGATGTGGAATCCAAACCAGATCACTAGCCGTTATATGATTGGGCTTGAGTTACGATTCATCGAATCTGGATGTAAAGTCTAAAAGCAATAGACTTTACAATCTGAGTCTGTAGATTTTACAATCTGGGTCTGAACATATCTGCTTCTGAACAGATTTAGCTTTAAGGTCTGTACCCAGTTCAGCTTCGGCATAGAGTATGCCTTCTGGTTCATCATTCACGTTCAGTTTGGAATTAGTCAGAGTGAGCAAACTTCTGATGTAGAACAGACTTTGACACTAAAGTCTGGCAATCTTTAGACTTTGAGTCTTGAGTTTGGCAGTCTTCAGACTTTGACACAGAAGTCTGGAAATCTTCAAAATATACTCTGGACATATGTTACGTTCAGTCTTCTGGCCGTCTTCTGACTTTGATAATATCCTTTACATGTTCTATCATCTGCATGGTCTATTACTCAACCATCAAACATATTAGTAGCCTTTGATTTATTTTGTCATCTTCAAAACATCATAAGGGATTTCCCTAACAATCTCCCCCTTTTTGATGATGACAAAACAATCTCTGAATATGCAGATTTGTAAACATGCTTTTAATTTAAATCAAAGGATATCAGAAGATAGCAAATAAATTGAGCATAATAATATATAGAAAATAATCGCAGCTCAACATTATGCCATAGATAATATCAACCAATTAGCATATATGCATATTCATATCTTCTCCCCATTTTTGTCATAATCAAAAAGTGATAATAATGGATTCACGTAGAGAATGATAACAAATATCTTGCATGAATCACAATTTCCAAATATCAGCTTTTATTGAATATTAAAGATATGCAATATAGCTCACTTCGATTATATCATCAAATATCCAATAAATATCTTGCATGAAATTCACGTACCCTTTTTGTCATAATAAATTGATAATATCAATAACATATTTGTTAATGACAAAAGGTAATAAGAGATGCACTAACCGGATTTTGTAGAATAAATTCTGACACGTTTACCTTTCCTTCCATTCATAATAAGGTCACGATCAATCCAAAAAGATTTTTCATAATAAGAGCCCCCCTCAATTTGTTGCCTTTTTGAGATGATCACGATTCTTTTCCTTTTCTTTTGGATTTGATTTCTCCCCCTGTGATCATGACAATATTTGCGGATAGAAACAATTGTCGCTTGTGCACATTGAGCAGAATATTTTTCCAGTATTTCCTTTGTAGCAACAACATCCGCAACGATCACTTGCATTTTGAAATTCGAGGCAAAAATTTTATTTTCTTTAACCAAGCTCATCTCGAATTCAACCTGCATCAACTTAACAAACTTTTTCCACAAATAAGCTCTAATAATATTCACGTGATATATAATACCATTTTCTTCAAATAGATAAATTGAATAGCATATATAAAATTATCAGATATTAAAATTCAGAATTATTCAACCTTCCGTACGACACATAAGGGATTTCCTCAACAATTTGCAAAATTTTGCATAAGGAATGGAATCTTTGAACTTCCAAAAGATAATATAGAATCTCCATGATTTTCTGATTGATTTTTCCAAAAATTAATATGGAAGATTCTTTTGTGACCTGCAAATTCTTATATAACAGATAATAATCTTTGCAAGAATGTCACGTAATATCTTCCTTTGATTTGTGGATCAAACTTGCTAGATATAATATATCTTTTAAGAATATAGCAAGAATATCCATAAATATGCAGTAATATCTTTCAAGATCAAAGAGATTTCCTTAAGCATAAATTTCAGATATGCATTTTGCGAAAGGAAAATAGATATTTCTGTCACGTGCCAAAATTGCAATACCTTATAATTATAACAAAAGATATTCACAATAAATAATCATCCAAAATCATGATAAATGCACGTACAAATTTGCAAGGCGGGATGATAAAAAAAATTTCTCTTACCCAGGTATATGTTTCAAATATACCATTGATTAAAAAAAAATCATTACCAATTGTCGCAGGAGATATTTTCTGATTGCACCAAAATTTGCGTAGATTCGCAATCATCCTTCCCTTAAAGAATTTCCTGCAATCAACTCATTTCCCTTTTTGGTATCCATTAATTTGGATCCTTCCATTTCGTTAGAGCAAATAATGAAATTTCCATAATCAAATATTCTTTCTTAATTCATCATGACAGAGTATTCAAAGAAAGAATATTATGCACAATAATATCTTCAAAAATAAATTCTCACTTAGTCATAATACGATAAGATCAGAGAGAATAAAATCCTTGAGCATCTAAAAATATTTGGCATCAGAAATTAATATCATGTAAAACAGATTTTCACTTTGCAAAATATGACTAAATCTGAGAGTATAAAATTAAACCAAATAAATTATTTTGTCTTTAAGCATGATATCAAAAATGATCACACGTATCAAATTAAATTTCGAATCACAAAAACAAATCATGCGATTCTTTCTTCAATAAAACAAAATATGATCATTATAAAATCTGAATCAATCAATGATATATCGAATTTCAAGCATAATGAGAATTATGTGCCCAAAAACATTCCTTACCAACTTCTTCTTTTCTTTTATTTCCTCGATTTCCTCATCGAATTCCGAGTCTGTGTCTAAGTCAGACCCTGATTCTGAGTCTGTGTCTGAGTCAGACTCTGATTCTGAGTCTGTGTCTGAGTCAGACTCAGATTCTGAATGTGCCATCAAACATAAATTTCCTTGCTCATCATCTTCTTTCATTGTTCTTTTCTGGCCATTCTACTTGTATTTTCTTCCATCGAATTTCCTTCCTTTTCTACTCAGCTTTTTGAATTTCTTGACCATAAAGGCAAGTTCTTCATCGTCCATGTCATTTTCTAAGTCTGTTTCATCAAAAACAGCATTAGATATTAAAGCAATGGACTTCTTACCTTCGGGATCTTCATCGTTAAGTTGCTCCACTTCATAGGATTGAAGAGTGCCGATCAATTCATCAACGGTGAGTGGCATAATCCTTTGAGTCTCCCGAATTGAGGTCTTGACATGGTTCCAATCTTTTGAGAGACCTCGCAAGAGTTTGTTGACCTTCACTGGGGAAGAAATTGGATGGCCTTGATATGCCAAACCATTTACAATTTCTGTAAAACGATTAAACATATCTCCAATCGACTCTCCTTGCTTCATCTTGAAGGATTCATATTTGCCGAGCAAGAAGTTTACTTTTGTCTCTTTTACACGATCGGTCCCTTCATATGTAACATGAAGTATATCCCAAACTTCTTTTGCTATTTCACATGAAGAGATTCTATTATATTCAGCAAGAGACAAAGCGCAATATAAAGAATAAATAGCTTTTGCATCAAGCGCTTCTCTTTTGGACAACTCTGTCCGAGACATAAGAGCGGGGGGTTTGGTTTCTTTGTCTTTGCCATTCTTATTTGATGTAGACGCAGCAATGGGGTTGATTCCTCTTTCCACAACATCCCATTGTAAGAGATCTCTGGATCTTAGGAATGCTTTCATTTTGTTCTTCCATACGTCGTATTCCTTTCCATCAAAATATGGTGGCCTTGTGTTGCTTTGCCCTTCCATAAGTACTGGTGCCAACATACTAGCCATAAATAATCTTTAGCTCAAAAGTAAAAACACTTTTATAAACCGAGCACTTGGCTCTGATACCAATTGAGAGTGCTAGTATGAACAAAATAAAGAAGTTAGGGAAGAGAATAAGAACACGAGGTTTATAGTGGTTCGACTTAATCCAAGCCTATGTCCACTCTCCCACGCTAACAGCCTTCTTGGCTGGATTCCAATATACAATCAATAAGAGATTACAACTTCGAGTGCAAACACTTAGTAGTAGATCACACTATCTCACTAAGTCACTCTTTTGGTATTTCTCTCACGATTACAAACGTTTAAGCTCTCAAGAGATAAGTATATGATCGAAAGTCGCTCAGACTTTGGAATTATAAATTCTACGCTCCGTCTCTTACTTGCTCATCGGTCCATGATTTCCTTAAATACTCCTCCACTTCCAAACTAGCCGTTGGACAGCATCCCGGAGAATCGTCTTCCAATATACCCATTGGACAGCTCTGTATCTAGAAGATTTAGTAGCCATTGAGTGACAAAGGTAAAATCCCAAATTGATTCCGATCGCCCATACAAACGAAATCTTGGTTTCCATAAGTAAAGCTTCTTCGTATAGAAAGTTCTTGTCTTCAAGATCCAATCGTCAATCAAATAGATTAAGTCAATCAAATCAATATTGATGTGGAATCCAAACCAGATCACTAGCCGTTATATGATTGGGCTTGAGTCACGATTCATCGAATCTAGATGTAAAGTCTGAGAGCAATAGACTTTACAATCTGAGTCTGTAGACTTTACAATCTGGGTCTGAACATATCTGCTTCTGAACATATTTAGCTTTAAGGTCTGTACCCAGTTCAGCTTCGGCATAGAGTATGCCTTCTGGTTCATCATTCACGTTCATTCTGGAATTAGTCAGAGTGAGCAGACTTCTGATGTAGAACAGACTTTGACACTAAAGTCTGGCAATCTTCAGACTTTGAGTCTTGAGTCTGGTAGTCTTCAGACTTTGACACAGAAGTCTGGAAATCTTCAAAATATACTCTGGACATATGTTACGTTCAGTCTTCTGGCCGTCTTCTGACTTTGATAATATCCTTTACATGTTCTATCATCTGCATGGTCTATTACTCAACCATCAAACATATTAGTAGCCTTTGATTTATTTTGTCATCTTCAAAACATCATAAGGGATTTCCCTAACAACCTAAACCCAGATATAAACCAAACACAAATAACCCTTGTTCCCAAAACTCCGAACCCAGAAAAACTTGAGCAGTATCGCCCAATCAGCCTGTGTAATTTCATCTACAAAATTATTTCAAAAGTTCTGACAAACAGACTAAAGCCTTTGTTACCGAACCTTATTGCTGAAGAACAAAGTGCCTTTGTGGGGGGAAGGCAAATACAAGACAACATTCTGCTTGTGCAGGAAGTTTTACACAGATTGAGAACTAGGGAAAGGAAAAGGAAGTTCCAAGCTATTTTAAAACTTGATATGCAGAAGGCGTATGATCACATCGAATGGGATTTTCTCAAAGAATGCCAAACAAAGATGGGATTCTGTGATCAGTGGATCCAATGGGTAATGCAGTGTGTTTCGACGGTATCCTTCAGTGTAAACTTTAATGGGGAACCTCTACCTTATTTCAAGCCTACTCGAGGGGTTCGACAAGGTGATCCTTTGTCTCCATATCTCTTTATCATAGTGGCTAATGTGCTATCTACCATGATGAAAAAAGCAATAGATGATGGCATAATTAGAGGAATTCAGATGAATAGTAGCTGTCCTACGTTGTCACACTTACTATTTGCGGATGATTCAATTTTCTTTCTACATGGAACAATATCAGAATGCCAAAATCTAGGGGCCATCCTACACCAATATCCTACACCAATACTGTCCACCTACCTTGAGGAGAAACATGGTTTCTGAACTTAGAGTACCAGAAATTGAGAAAACAGGAAAGTACTTAGGTATTCCTTCGGACTGGGGGGCATCAAAGAAAGATATGTTTGCTTGGATCCTTGCTAGAGTCAACAAGAAGTTGGAAAGCTGGAAGGAGAATTTATTCTTGAAAGCAGGGAAGGAAATTTTGATAAAATCAGTGATACAGGCTATTCCTCAATATGCCATGTCCATTTTTAAAATCCCTGTTTCAATTTGCAGAGCTATTGAGATGAAAGTTGCAAACTTCTAGTGGAAAACTAGTAACAAAAGTGCTGGGATTCATTGGAAGAAATGGGAAAATTTGAAACTCAGAAAGGATGAGGGGGGTCTTGGTTTTAAAGATCTAATTGTTTTCAACAAGGCTATGCTAGGCAAGCAAGCCTGGCGAATATCACAGCAACCTCAATCTCTTTTAAGCCGAGTAATGAAAGGGCTGTACCATCCACAGTGTGATTTTTGGAAGGCTGGCAAGGGCTCAAGACCTTCATGGAGATGGCAAAGTATTTTACAGGGGAGAGAATCCATCTCTCCATACATAATGTACTCAATCGGCAATGGGAAAGAAATCTCTATTCGAGATGACAGATGGCTAAAGAGTGGACCTATTGGTGGCCCATCAACTAATGGGGAACCAAAGCAAGTAGCTGATCTAATTGATTCTAATACTAGAACTTGGAATGAACCCATGATAAGATCACTATTTGATCACCAGCGAGTCCAAGAAATACTTGCTACTCCTATAGGGATGCCTAATGCAGCAAACAAGTTGGTTTGGACACAAAACAGATCCGGCACATACATAGTAAAGAGCGGCTACTTCTCAACTAGAGACAAATCAACCAGTAGACACACAACAGCAGCAACTTCATCTCATCAAACCAACCCTGAACTATGGAAATATATCTGGCACACTAGTACCCTCCCCAAAATCAAAATGTTCTTATGGAATGCATGCCACAATGCTTTACCAATGATGGACAATCTGTATAAGCGCAAGATCGTACCTGACCCGATCTACCCCCTATGCAAACATGAAGTGGAAACTGTGGAACACACCCTCTTGCTCTGCTCTTGGACAGCCCGTATATGGAAATCAGAACCCCTACAAATCAAAGTTTCAAGAACGGGGTTATCAAGGATAGATGAATGGTTGTATAAGATAAAGGCAGACCCAAACCATACCACAAAATTCGCCCAAATCGCTGCTACCCTCTAGAGCATCTGGAAGGACCGAAACAACTACATCTTCGGCCACCATCCCCTGCAACCGAAGCAAACAGTGTTCAGGGCAGCTGCTCTACAAGAAAACTACACCAAATGGCATCAAAAATCAAAAGGTGAACCACCTACCTCGCCTCACATCAACCGATGGCATCCTCCAACTCCAAACTCACTAATAATCAACATTGATGCGTCTTTTGCTCCGGTCGAAGTGGCTGATTCAGATTCCCAAGAGAACAGAGGAATGGTTGAGCACAGGGGAGCGATCGCGTGCATCTGTCGAGACTCCTGGGGCCACCTAGTCGACGGATTCGCCAAACTAGTAGCAATCTCCTCTGCGGAACAGGGGGAAGCCATCGCTTTTCTAGAAACCCTAATTTTTCTCTCAAACAGATCTCAACTCCAACTGAAAGTGTTCTCTGACAACTTACTCCTCGTGCAAAGCTTCTCCACTTTGACAGACATAAGCTGGGAAGTACAACCCATCTTGGACCGGGCCAACGAAAAATTAAAGGACTTCCCAAGTCTATCCTTGGCCCACTGCAACAGGGAATTAAACCGCCCAGCAGATTGGCTTGCGAAATCTTGCAGAGCTCAACGTCTTCCACCAAATTGGTTATCTAACCCACCTTTTGTGTTTATTGATCTTTTATGCGCGGATGTTATTGATGTATTTCCCCAAAACTTTGCTTAGTAAATCAATGGCAGTCTTATTCCGATCAAAAAAAAAAAACTGATGAAATTTGGTGCGGAACATTGCCAGTCGCAATTAATGTGCATCAGTTTCCCAATAATTTGAAAAATCAATATATCAAAAACAAGAAGTTCCAATCGTGATCCATAAGATTCTAAATGTCTCTTAAGATGTGAGGGACCTAACCATCATTATTGGATAGCTTAAACTAAGCCACAACATTATGGACACTTGATTTTTTGCCAACATGTCATACAAAAATAAAAACTCCAAGTGATAATGGTTCCTGATAGTGATAGGGCCATTTAATACTTTTCTCGCATAAGCACATCATTTTCATATCATTTACACTTTGATTTCGAAAAGTTAACTTTTGAGTTGACTTTTTAATTAAACTATCACTAAAAAGTAAATCTTTGGTAAAAAATTGACTTTTTGCATAAAAAACCCTGACATAGTGTTAATTTCACCTTGACAATTTCAATTTTCAAAAAGAAAAAAAATCAAAGTCATTAAATGACTTTTTAGTGACAAATGAAAAACTTGACTTTTAATGAACACTTTTTTTCCCAAAACATCAACAAATTGAAAATCCTTAAATAAACTCATTTTACCTTAATTTGACTTTTAACTCATTAATTTTACGAAAATCAATTAGTAATTGATTTTTCCCCAAATCGGGAATTTCAATTTCTAATTGGCCAAATTTACAACTCATTCATTTCTAGTCGTTTTTTCAGAAAACTTTCCTTCATGACATTTAATCAGGAGATCATTCCACATTCAATTGACAAGCCAACTTCAAGATTCCAAGTTGGAGGTGCATTTCCCCAATTTTTGCCCTAATTAGGGATTCCAATTGATTTTTCATGAATTGTGCAATTTAGCCAAAATCAAGTCCAATTCATTAGAGGCAACTGGATTTCGATATCAATTTTGAGAAAATCATACTAGTTGGACTTAATTTGACCAATTTAGTCAATCAGTGATTAACAAAATCATGAGGATTCGACTCAATTAACACTTTCACTTTGACCCATGATTGACTAGCATCCAATTGAACCAATTGAGGTTAATATGGCCAATTGAACTTTAATTGCGTGCATTGGACTAGCTCGTATTGCAATTTTAGCAAAAAATGGGTTGAGGCATTCATGATAAAATAATCAAATCAAGTCAACTCAATTGAATCTAATTGCATTTAATTTAATGCAAATCATTTAGGAAACTTTTAATTCAACCTAACTGGACAAAATCAAGACAATTCGAATGAAATTAGAGGAAACAGTAAACCGGTTTAACCTGGTCCAATGGGTCAACCCTGTTTGACCGGTGTTGACCCAAGCAAATTTTCTAGCCAAAATTTGGCCAGCAATCACCCATCCCTAGCTGGCCAACCAGCTCTCTCTCTCTCTCTCCTCATGTCATGAAATTACCAAAATGCCCTTGCTCCTTTGAAATTACAAGATTGCCATCAAAATTTAAGCAGGTAAACTCCCTAGTGATTAAGCAAGAAATCCAAGCCATCCATTATTCATTTGATATTGGCCATTCACCTTGCCATGTCATTAATCCATGTGATGAAATTTCAGCCGTTTAGATTTGAAGGGATTCCAGCCAATGATTAAAAGTTGGTTTAACCATGAAGGGATTTCCTTAACCATGAAAGAATCAATTAGAGCCATGGAATGAACCGGAGGGCTTTGATTAGATTTGGTTCTTGAATTTCCCTCCATCTCTCTCTCTTCTTGCTCGTCGACGGCAACTATTCTTCTGGATTCGGCGATATTCACTCTCTCTCGAGTTTTCCCGAGCTCGATTCTCTCTCCTTTCTCATGAGCTCTCTCTGCAATTTCTCTCTCACAAAAAGTCTCTCCATTCACTCTCTCTCATTCTTCATTTTTGGCCAACGGCTCTCTCCACAATCACTCCACTCATTCTCTTTCTTTTGGAGGATTTCTCTGGCGTTCCCTGCAAATTCTCTCCATTAACTCTTAGTTATCTCTCTCTAGTTGTCTTCATTTAGCGGAACAAGTTTGAAGAAAGAGAAAAGTGACGGATTCAACCATGGCCGAAGCTAAGTGCATTTTCTTTCTATAGTTTCAATCTTCGAATCGGGCTTGAATCGTTGCTCTCGATCTTGTTCATATGATTTCAGTGTTTGCTTCAATCATTTCTAATTCAAACGATCTATTCTTCAGCGGCAATTTCCAATTAATACGGATCGAAGAAATGCTCCGAAAAGTCCTGATGCAATGTGGAAATTTAATGATCCTGAAAATCTCAAAGCTCCAAGCATATCTTCAAGTCTCTCGGCAATCTCAGCACCAGAAAGTCCTCTCAACATCACTGAAGAAATGGAAGAAGCTCAGTTTCCTTCAATTTGTGGTGGTTCAGTAGAAGAACGAGAGCTAATTTTTCTCTATTTTTCTCTGTTTCGTTCTCATGTTCATTGTGATATCGTTTTCTCAGCCGTAAGTTCTTCCTTCACTGGCGATTGATATCTTCCTCTTGGCATCACACAATTTCATGAATCAGTAGTCACTTAAAGTCAGTTCTCCGATTAAGGAATTCTGAAATCCAGTTGCTGATTGAAGATCGCTGGAGCTCTAGCATTTCGACAGCCGCTCCTTCCTCTTGACTCTTATTTTTCATGTTTATACTTGTCGGAGTTCTATTCATCAGGCAAAGGATTTCCGAGTTCATGTTTCTGTTGATCCATGATTTGATCCTTCTTCCGAGCTTCATCATCAATGAATGTTGGACAAATATAAAGGTTAGTAAAACTTCGTTAAATTTGTTCAACTTTGCTGAGGTTAGTTTAATTCAGACCAAGGGTGTTTAGGACTTCTTGTCATGAGTTTGATCCTGCTGATTTTCGAAGCTCTTTTCTGTTTGTGATGCTCATGATTTAGATGAATGAATTTTAGGATCTTTTACATTATTCTAGAGTGCAGTGAGTAAGCTGAGGCTTTTGCTTGATTCGATGTACTTGCTCTTTCTACCCTACGGGTATTTCTCCTACTCCTTAGGGTAAGACATATACAATGTTACTTATTTCATTATTTGATGTGAGATTATTAAAACCTAAGTAGACCAAAGATTAACATTTTTATTCAAAGTAATTATTCTAGGCTACACAACTAAGCCTGTAACTAATTAGAACCACTCAAACTAGACCCATTCCTAAGATGAAACTACGTAAATGTGAATTTTCTATCTTATTATTATTATTTGACTTTTTTTAACATTTCAATTTGCATCTTGTTAATTATTTCATCCCCAAAAAAAAAAAAAATCTCAAATTCATTTTACCCTAAAAACCATGAAATGCAATATCCTAAACGAGCAGCAAAAATAGACAGGAGCATTCCTCAAATTTGCACGCTGATCTCACTCAGGAAAATCAACGAGTAAATGCTATACATTTCAGTAGAATGATGTACATGCAGGATGCTGTCAACAACTCACTTTTATATCGCCAAAAGAACAGAGACAAAGCATATGTTCTGGGATGCATCGTCGCTGGTGGTCAGCACTGGTGAAGAAGGATCAAGCGAGCACAAGGGCACTTTAAGGACTCCGATCAGAAAACAGAGTGACACAGAGGTCCGGTGTGGGATGGTGTTGCTATAACCGTGATCCGAGATTTGGAGCTCATGGGGTTGTTAAAGTTTCGAGCTTGTCGGGATAACGGATTCCCAAATTACGATCCGATATTCAATCGAACCCCAAAATCAACGAACGCAGAAAAACAAGCCCATAAAACACATGTATTACCGATCAAAAAGTACATTATGGAGTCGAAACATACCTTGTCTTTCATAGATTAAAACACTGATGTCGCAATTCGGAGAGGAATCCCAATATTATTCTTTCGAGAAGTGTACTGTGTTTTTTTTTTTTTTTGGGAGAAATTGAGAGCATAGGAAACCGAGAGAATGTTTTCTCTGTTCTCTTCAAATTACGTAACTTCAAAATCACATAACTACTCATATATCTCAACTGCTCAGATATAATAACTTCCTCCATGGACTCTTCACTTACAGGCTACCTCTCTGCAACATTTATATTGGTGAATAATCCGTGTAACCATCATACTTTGAGAGCTCGTTGTCATATATCTGTTAGGAATATATAATAGCTCATAATGGGATCACATTCTGAGTAGATTTATTATGCAGTACCCTAGATCGATCGATCACATTTATATCTCTCTTGATCTCTTTTTATTAATGATATATATTGTATTCACAATAATAATTATCCCAAAAACATTTATAATTGATCGACTAGTGAATATAAAATTACAATGTGATTCTCCAAATTCGATCTTTCTCTTTCCTTGAAACTCTTAATTTCAGTTCAACTTGCTTTTTTAGAAATGTCTCATTAGATCAAATAAATACATGATCATTGGCAATATTCTAATATAGTAAATACTGAATAGAAATTTTGAGAATAAGTAAGAGTCACGAGGGCACTTAATCGAGGAACTCTTTTTTTCAAGAGTCTCACATGGCATAAAAGTTGAGATCAAAATTTTTGCTAATCTTGTTGGTCGTCTCATACATACATAGTATGAAATACGTATTACAGTATTAATTCATTTCCTATGGAGTGTATGTCTACACCTTCAATATCGTACATATGATAGTTCATACATACTTAATGTCTAACTTGAGTTCACATATTTATTCATTCACAGAATTCATCAAAACTTACATCTGACATTTTAGACATATAAAGTAAAATATGTGGGTTATTTTACTTTTGGACATAGTAAATATTATGTCATCATCTTAACACTTAGTTAATGTGATTTATATATTTTAAGCTTGAGCTCTTGATTATCAGTTATATAATAAGCTTAAAAAACTATCTCATCTCTATTTATCACATAGTAAATAGAGGTGATTACTCATATGAGTAGGCTAATCTTTTATCTGTCCGACATACTTTCTCAATTTTATATAATGCACATGCACTAAGTATTAAGGTGTATAAACATCAAACAAAGAATCATAGGCATTAATAATGAAAATACAAATTCATTAAATGTGAACACTTAAGGGAAATTACAATATTCAGTACATCAGCCTCTACGCAGTCCTAAAAATTTCACATGGCCACAAAACACATCTCTAGGTATTAGCTTCGTCATAGAATCTGTTACCATTATTTGCATAGATATGTACTGTAAGTTCACATCTTTTCGTGCAACCATATATTTGACAAGGCTATACACGCTTGTTTCTTACTGCTCCAAGATATGGCGCCATTATTCAATAAGAAAACAAATATATAGATAGATTTCCTTTCATCTAAATCTCCTCCCCAATCAGCATTTGAATAGCTTTCAAGTTGTAGATCATTTCCTTGGTAACTCAGCGTATAATCAGCAGTTCTCTTTAGATATCTCAGTATTCATTTAATGGCTTTCTAATCTGCTTGACCTGGGTTGGATTGGTATCTACTTACCATTCCAATTGCAAAACATATGTCAGGTCTTATACACATCATAACTTATATTAAGCTTTCAACAGTACTAGCATAAAGAACATGTTGCATTTGTTCATTCTTTTGTGGAATCTTTGGACACATTTTATGGCACAATCTTTCACATTTTGCAATAGGAGTATCTATGGGTTTACAATCTTGCATACAAAATCGTTCAAGAACGTTATTTATGTATATTTCTTGCGAAATAGACAATGATTTCTTCAAACGATTTCTTGAAATCTTAACTCCAAGAATGTATGCAGCCTCATACATGTCTTTCATCTCAAAGTTGGAAGATAACAAACTCTTGACAGTATTAACAAACTTCTTATTGCTTCCGGCAATCAGTATATCATCAACATATAATGATATTATTACAAATTAATCTTTGGATCTTTTGATATATACACAATGATCCTTATCAATCATTGAAAAACCATATGCCATTATGGCATTATGAAAACGTATATACCATTGTTTCGATAACTGTTTAATGCATATATCGATCTCATAAGTCGACATACCTTTTGTTCATGGCATTTCATAATGAAACCAACAAGTTGTTCCATATGAATTTTTTCCTCTAATTCTTCATTGAGAAAAGCAGTCTTTACATTCATTTGATGTAACTCAAGATTTTATACTAGTTAATATTGCCAGAATTATGCGAATCGAGGTAAATCTCACTATAGGAGAAAATATTTCCTTATAATCAATTCCTTTTTGATGATTATACCCATTTGCTACAAGACGAGCTTTATGTCTTTCAATTGAACTATCAGTTTTACGTTTTATTTTGAGAACCCACTTGTTCCCAATGGTTTTGTGTCCTTTTAGAAGATCAACCAGTTTTCGAACATGATTTGACTTCATTGACTCCATCTTCTCTTCCATTGCATGCATCCATTTTTCTTTGCTAAGGTAATTTAGAGCCTCATTAACATTTCTTGGCTCATCTTCATCTTGCGGAGCAACCATAAAAATTTCTCCTTCAATGTCAAAACGTCGATAGGGAATACTTTTGCGACTTGTTTGCCATATGGGAGATTGTACACTTTGCACATCATTTCGAATTATGCTCCCACTCAAATTAGATAATGACGATATCGTCTCATCATGTGGTTGTAATTGAGAGTGAGTTGAATTAAATTCATAATTTCTCATGTTACTCCCACTTGGACGAACTCCACTAAGTTCATTATCTTGATTCAAGGTTTCAAATAGGGAGTAATCATCACCTATTTCGCCCTTCTTAAGAAATTCACTCTCTAAGAATGTGACATCCCGTGATTCAAATTCAGTTACACTCCCACTTTCTTGCTCATCTATAAACACATACCCTTTCGAGTATTCTAAGTATCTTATAAAAATACTCTTCTTTTCTCTAGGATTCAATTTCCCAAACTTGTGAGAGGGCTCATGAATATAAGTAGCACAACACCATAGTTTAAGAAAACTTAAGTCTGGTTTTCTACCTATCCATAACTCATATGGAGTGGATATAACTGATTTGGAAGGCACACGGTTAAGTATATATGCAGTAGTTAATAATACATTACTTCAAAAACTGATAAGTAAATTAGCATGCGCCATCATGGACTTAACCATTTCAAGTAGGGTTCTGTTTCTTATTTCCGCAACACCATTTTGTTGAGGAGTATATGGAATAAACAACTGTCTTTCTATTCTTTTTTCATCACATAAATTTCTGAACTCATCAAATAAATATTCTTGACTTCGATCGAATCTCAATACTTTTATTTTTTTATCTAATTGATTTTCTACCAAGCTTATAAACTTTTTGAAACAACTCAATACTTCAGATTTATGAGAAATCAAATAGACATATTCGAATCGAGTATAATCATCTATAAATGTGATGAAATAAACAGCCTTATGCTTTCCTTTCACATTCATTGGATCACAGACATCAGAATGGATTAAATGCAAAGGAAATTCAATTCTTTTACCTTTTTCAAATGGTTTCCTTGTTGTTTTCCCTACTAAACAATGCTTACATATGTGCAAATCGACTTTTTCAATATTGCTTAGCAAGCCCTATTTGGCTAGCCTATTCATACGTTGTTAGTCAATATGACCAAGTCTAGCATACCACACATTCACATTATTATCATATAAATTAGAAGATGTAAAAAGGGAATAACAAACATTGACATTACCACAGTCAACATTTAATATAATAAAACCATCTAGAAAATAACCACAATTATAATAGTTTGTATTCAAATACAAATCCACATTACTATTATGGAAGTTCATACTAAAATCAAGCTTAACCAACACTAAAACTGACACTGAATTTCGACGAATCTCCGGAGCATATGAAACATCATGTATGAACAAAGTGCGTCCACCACGAATGTCCAATTGGCAGGTGTCAATCCCTTTTACTTTAGCTCTGGAGTTATTTCCTATATAGATCCACTTAGTTCTAGTTGGTACTCGTCGAAATTCCACGAAAGATTCTCTATCATTCGTTACATGGTATGTTGCTTCCGAATCTACAGTTCACAAAGGATTAGATTCAGTTAAGAGTACAGAACTTGACACATAAACAAAGTTCTCGAAAGTACAAGGGGTGTTTACCTTCTTTGGCTCGGGACAATCTCGAGCATAGTAACCCTTCTTGTCACAATTGTAACACTTCACCATTGACAGCTTCTTTATTCGAGGATGCTTTCCTCTTTCTTGTTGGTCAACTCTTGGTTTCTTCTCTGAAGAACTTGCTCCCTTGGTTTTCCATCTTTTGAACCAATCAAGACGTTTGTGCTTGGAGCTCGAAACTCATGTGAGCTAGAACAACATAATAAATGTCAGTTTCTAGCTTAGCCGCCAGGAGGCGGTTCTCTTCTAGCTCAAGGTGGCGCGCTGCATCCTCAAAGGTTTTGATGTTCTCATTGTGAGTCAAGTGCACCTTCATATGCTCTCAACGTTGAGGCAAGGAACGAATCATTGCTTGCACTTACTGCTCATCAGTTAGGACATGGTCAGCATCCTTCAGCTCGTTAATCATATTTAACATCTTTCTCAGATGTTGTTTCATGGTCTGACCATGAGGCTTCTTGTAAGAATCAAACCTTATAGTGAGCTGCCTCAGTTTGATCACCGAAATATGACCAAATCTTACTGCCAATGCTTCCCACGCCTGAACTCACGCATGACATCATTCTCAATGTTACTCAGCAATGTAATGCGAGCAAGAGAGTTCTTTCTCTTCCATGCAACAAATGCATCCTTATCTCTTTTATGTTGTGTAGTATTCCCATCTTCAAGCTCTTCCATAGTCAGGTTAAGAGCTTCTAATGCCTCTTGCTCTTTCAGCACATATTGGATTTTCATATGCCATATTTCATAATTATCGCCGTTCAAATTCTCACATTTGTTCAATTTAGCGACTATGCTCTTAATGATTAAAGCCATTGATCTGAACATATCAGACATATATGCACGAATTATTAATGCATATCATTTATGCATCCATTTTGCACAAACTTATCATATTAATGAATAATTTCAAATAAGGTTTCATAATCAAAATCTCACTGTGTTTCCAATCATCATCTAAAATCCTAACTTGAAATTATCATTAATATAATCTTCTATGCAAAATAAGTTCTTTGAAGTTACAAAAACTTCTATAAACTACCCACAACAGTTAATGATAACAGAAGCAAATGATATAGGACATCCATTAATGATTTAAGAAAATATTTCCACATTATGTAACTAACACATTAGTTGCTACACCAACATCAACGAGGTAAAAAATATTTACATAAGATATCCATAAAGCACAACCTATGAACATGGAAAGATTCCTTTTTGTTCAATTTCTTGAGCTTTTCTTTTTGTAAATTCTTCAGGCATTCTCGCCAGCCATGGAAAAACAAACGGATATCCCTTAGGATTTCTCCTCGCACATTCATCCCCCGCCGGATTGAAGTCATTCCTTGGGTCACAGTTTTTATGGCTCCAACCCGATGATATTCATCTATAAAAGACATTACAAGTCTCTTATATTTAGTAACTCTGTTAACCTCCCATAGACGATTCAACACTCCTTGCCATTCTGTTGGAAGAGTGTTCATGAAGAATCGCACCATCTCAGATTGTGGCATGGGATAACCCTTTCATATGACCTCTTGTATTTTCTTGTTGACCTCAATAACATGATCAATTAATTGTCACTATCCCATCGATAATCAGTCAACTCAACTATCAACCTTGAAAGCCTTTCCTTTTGTTCGTCTGTAGTTGCGCGAATAGGTGTGTGCACCCGACGAGGAGGCATTATCCACATAGACTTAATTGAAAAGGAAACACATTTTTTTTCCTTTTTTTTTTGGTCAATGGTCAACGGTCAAAGTTAATGGGTCAATGCAGACGGGTCGGAGTCGATCAGGTCGGGTCGGTTCAAACCGACAACCCGGCATGTGCCCTGCGCATGTGCGGGCAACCGCCAATTGACGTCATGATGACGTCAGCTAGCATGTGCGGCATGCACTGGTGATTACCGCATGAGTGTGACACACACGCTTGCAGTTTCCCCTGCTTGTGCATGCATCATACATGCCTGGGAATCACCTTGGCACGTGCCGAATCTTCTGGCTGCACATAATGGTGTGTCTGGTGGCACCCGGCGACGAGCCACCAATCAATTTTCTCATATCGACGAGAGCCACAACCCTACTCTATCAAAAATGAACTTCGATTTACAGAAAATCATAAACGGGGATGAACAGTACGATTTTCCATCCCCGATCAATTGACAGCGACAATTCACGAAAAAATTCAATTGAAAAATAGTTTATAAACATGAAAAGTGATCAGGAAACATGAACATTGCTTTGATACCAATGTCGGGATAACGGATTCCCAAATTACGATCCGATACTCAATCGAACCCCAAAATCAACGAACGTGGAAAAACAAGCTCAGAAAACACATGTATCACCGATCAAAAAGTACATTACGGAGTCGAACGTACCGTGTCTTACACAGATTAAAACACCGATGTCGCAATTCGGAGAGAAATCCCGATACTGTTCTTCCGAGGAGCACACTGTTTTTTTTTTTTTTTGGGAGAAACTGAGAGCATAGGAAAACGGAAGAACGTTTTCTCTGTTCTCTTTAAATTATGTAACTTCAAAATCACGTAACCGCTCATATATCTTAACTACTCAGATATAATAACCTCCATTATGGGCCCTTCACTTACGAGTCAGGTTTTGGCCCAACATGGGCGGACGGGCTTAAATAAGCCCATCAAAAAACATAAAAACCCATCAGAGCTAATTGAAGCCAGCACTACTGACGGTACAGAAGTTGGTAACCAAAGGTAGAGAACTTACTTTTTGCAGCAATTGAACAACGAAGGGTAATGGGCTTGGACGCCGGTGATGGGCGAATTGGTGTGAATAGGGCTGAACTTGTATTTATGTTCTTTATTCGTCTATGTATTCTAAACATTTAATTCCTCTCTAATTCAGACCTGAATAATAAGGAAAACCGGTGTCGTGGAGCCACTGGTTACCTTGAATTAAAGACTGGACAGTGAACTGATTTGCCATTGTTGAGCTGGTAATAACTGTGTACCCGGGCCACTTCACTCGGTCATTCGTGTTTGAACCCGGGCCTCTATTCTGGTACTCTCCATAGAAGAGAGTGCTCAAGCCAGCCGAGCCGCGGTACTCTGACCATCCAACTGGGTCAACCAGATTGCCAATGTACGATTCCATGATCACCGTCCTTGAGAATTCCTTCCACGGACGGCCAAGAAATGCCTTAAATGATGACTGTACAGGTGCAAGGTCTGGTGCGGCTGTAAAGTTGCAGCCAAGGAACGACATCCCGGTTTGCGCAAGCGGATCTTCTCTGCCCTGGGCAGTGAACACAATCCGGCGTCCCTTCGGTTTGCGCGCATACAAGTTGCAATTCTGGAAAACGACCGCCGCATCTCCAAATATAAAATCGGTTGTGCCATATATATCGCAGTCGCGATAGAACTGGCGATGACTGTGCACATACATCGTGTCTTGGTAGCCCAAGAAGTTACACTGGAAGAGCGCTGACTTGTCCGACCTGCTCCGAAACGCCACTGCCTGACCCTTCGTGGGCCCCGCAAAATTCTCAAAGGTGATCCCCTTAGCGAGAAATCCATCACCCTCAATAGCTGCAGATGGAGGAAATAACATTAGATATTATTGATTTAATCACGTATCCTTTTAGGAATTGAACCGAGTAGGTTAACATAATTGAGAGCAACTGGCATAAAATGAAAATCAGAAGTGTATGTACCAAAGTATAAGAAACGCCTAAGTATCAAAAAATGGTACATTAATAAAATGAACACCCCTAGGTCTTATTACTATATGATAAAAATGTAAGCGCTGGTGATAACTTTCTTAATGGTACAACGAAATAACAAGAAACATGGTGAGCGCAAGAGACATAAAAATAACGAGCAGATTCATAAATTTACTTGGAAAAGAACAAATGGTGGCCGATTGGCAAGCAGAGCAATTTGTTTTTGGATCTGAGATGAATATGTATTTTCTATTTAATTAAAAATTGAGTTTCAAGAACTTACCGACGGTGGCCGACCAGAAAGTAGCCCACCCATCGGCGGAGTTTCGGTTGCCCTTGATCAATGTCTTCTCGATCCCGTCACCTACAAACATGAGGTTGGTCTTTGTTTTGCTCACCGTGACATACTCCAAATAGTCCCCCTCTTTGATGTAGATGACAAACCTGTACGAAAAAGGAAATTGGTGAGCACGGAAGGGGAGGTTTTTATAATTTTAAATATAATAACAATATTACCAAAACAACAAAGATCTCGTTTTCAAAGTTGCCAGCGAAAGGAAAGTGAAAAACGTAATGAGAGAACCACTATTTCATATTTCTTGATTTAGTTGTTTTCTTGTCACAAATAGTCCTCCATTTGTGGAATTTATTTATTTATTTAGTCATACTCATTCCTTCTTATTTATATGCACCTGTCCCTACATTAATGAAAACGAAGTAGTAAAGAAGAATAAGCCACTCTTCTCATTTCCAATGGACAAAGTCATTAGTTATATTTGTAGCGGCAATCGGAAAACCCCTTGGCTGTATCATAAGTAGGAAAATAATCCGTTTTATAGTATTTGCAATTTGACAAAATAGACATATACAAGTAATTGATTGTTGATGTTGTAAAAGTCCCTTGCTTTGTAGTTAAATCACATTTATTAAAAAATGGAACGCTATTCATGCAGTGAAAGAATAAGTATTGACATCTAAATGAACTAGGACATCGTTCTCTAAATAAGCTGACTATAATTCGACCAAGTATTTGATAACGATTGTCGAAAGACAACTCTCATTAATGACGTTTACAAGTAGTTCTTTTTAACCAAAGATAAAGTACTTAAGAATATGTGTTATTTAATAAAAGAAAATAAACGGTAAGCTTGATGAATACGAAAAAGTCAGGGGAAAATCAAGGAAATTTACATCTTGAAAAGAAGTTTTAGCGAATAAATAAATATTTCCGAGTGTGGGTTGAATTAACGATTTGAAACAATAAATCAATTAGTTAGTGAGTACAAGGCTGCGAGAGAAACAAATCGAAGGGCCATTAATTGAAGAACAAATCATCAGCTCCCATTGAAAAAAAGCTGTAATCTACGAAGAAAGAAACTAAGAAAAAACCAAGAACATAGAATAACTGGCGATAGCCCAAGACACATCCGATGCACATTAGTAGAGGATGTGAATGTGGAAAATAAATAATAAAAAAAAAATAGCTATAAGCCATATGCAGCTGTACATCTTCAGGCATTCAAGTGAAATCTTATCTTCTACCTTCGATTTCAAGTTAATGCAATGTATTTACTAGTCAACTAATCCTCAGGAGCACAGCACCACTAAAAATAGCTATTAGCCCTAATGGTCACATTAAGATCGAAATTTGAAAAAACAAAACTACTAAAACTAGTTAAATGTGCAAAAATTATAAGAATACCTGGTGTTGCTATTATCCGGAGCAGCTGCCACAGCATCGTTGATGGAGGTGAAGTTACCAGATCCATCCTTCGCCACCACAAGATTGAACTTTTTCGCATTCGTTGGCGTTTGCACCAATAGGCTATCTTCTAAAGACATCCACGCTGGAAACCTCTCTCTAATACCATGTCCAGAAGGATTATTGACGCCGCACATCTTTGTCAGGAGGAATAGTGAATTGCTTACGTGGCGTGAGATGTTCGAGAGCCTATCCTTCATGCTGTCCCCGAGATTCAGATTGTCTGTGTGGGGATCGAGCTCGTCGGTGCAAGTGTAAACATTGGTCATCACTCCGCTGAGGAGGGACTGAAGGTCATAATAGTGGCGTATAGTGACTTTCGAGCTCTCAAGGTAGAAGACGGCATTGTCAAAGTCATCGAGGATGTCACGAGATAGCTCAAGGCAGATGTCCAGGGCTTGCCTTTCGAGCATGCTGAGCTTCTCAGGGAAATGGTTCTTCATGACCGTGCAATGCATTGAGGCGGCTCTCACTTCGGAGGCGGACTGGTGAAGCATGGCGGATATGATCTCCGGGAAGGACATGGTAGCAAGGCCCGTGAAGGAGGCGAGGGTGGAGACACAGAGGTCCGAGTAGGGAGTGCCTCGGCACCTGGAGTGAGTAACTTGGAGTTGGCTGCTGGGGTTTCTGGCGGGGATGAGGTTGGGCAAGAGGGAGAGGAATAAGAAGATAACCATGGGGTGTACCTTGGAAGTGGACATGGTTGAGTGTGTCGAGTATGGGAGTATTGATCTTTATGATAGTTCCTGCACTCGAGTAATAAAAGCAACTTTAGAGAGAGAGAGAGAGAGAGAGAGAGAGAGAGAGAGAGAGAGAGAGTTAGAGATGTTTGACTCAATAATCTACTTTGATTAATTAACAACAGGACTCGAGATCTCAAGTCAAGCAAAATGATGACATAGAGAAAATGCCAATCGTGAAGAGTTCTGTTGCTGCTAATCTGCTAGGCTATCTTGACTACTGTCTTCAACTGATGAACAAAACCTCAATCACAAATAATCCTTAACAAGGGAGGAAGGAGGACCTAAAAAGGATGGCAAGTATGAAAGTGCTAGCCGGAATGAGGTTGCTGAGTCTTGAACCAAGAGTTAGATTAAAATCTCATGAGAAGATATAACGCTCCGTTTGCTCGGATGATGGCTCGGTCCGATCTCCTCTGATACAACAAGAAGAATGAGCGAACCATATTACATCATTGCACAAATAATGTCAAATAAGATTAAGCTTAAGGAATCTTACCTCAATCACCATTCGCAGATTGCAGCATACTTGATTTGTTTTAGGATGAGAAGAAACAAAGACAACATTTTATTGTGTTGGCAAAAGGCCGATTTATACAGAATTTCGAGGCGCCTCATTTGGTATAGAGTTGCCATCTATGAAAATCACCGCATCAAAATTATCTAAAAAAGAATTGGCTATTACTTTTATGGAGGTTTTCCGACTTCATTACCATTTTAGGTTCATTAAATAATGGAATTGACAAAAAAAGAGGATGCAGTATTCGATATCATTCTATAATAGAAGATTGAGTGAAAGAAATATATTCATTTATTGGTAAGATTAGATTATACTAACCAAATATACCATGTCTTGAAGTCACTACTTGAATTGAAGGTTCTAAGATTTGCACTATTTGTTGGGGGCTTACAATCTAACATAGAGGGGAGTTGAATAGCTTGTTTTAGAAAACTTAACAATATTTTATGGAAAATAGCTTACGCTAAATAAAGATCTGGTCAAAGTGATGTTTCCAAACTGGTAATCTTATTGTGTACTTGTGAGAGTGATAAGAAAGAAAATAGTAGTAGATAATGATATATAGTGATTTGATTTTATCCCCATGCCTACTTTGCTCTTCAAACTAATAGCATTAAGTCGAGCTAGATTGCATTACTAATTTGCTAATAAAGTTATAATTAGCAAACACTCATCCTATCACATAATAGATAACACTATTAGGACTTAGTTGCTACTTTTACTGTTGTACACTTAATCTTTAGTAAAATTACTACTACAGCACGAATACAATACTTAGAAAAACAATCCAAAGAGAATGTAGGAACACGAGTAGAAGCAAATTTTCAGATCTTGTTATGT
Organism: Eucalyptus grandis x Eucalyptus urophylla; assembly: GCA_028830015.1. Taxonomy (NCBI): domain Eukaryota; kingdom Viridiplantae; phylum Streptophyta; class Magnoliopsida; order Myrtales; family Myrtaceae; genus Eucalyptus; species Eucalyptus grandis x Eucalyptus urophylla. The sequence continues at coordinate 30,168,762 of CM054193.1, read as the reverse complement.
CACTCTCTCTCTCTCTCTCTCTCTCTCTCTCTCTCTCTCTCTCTCTCTCTAACATTTGGCTTTAGAGATCTTATCTTTTATAACCATCTTCAATCTGTCTGTTAGAGCTGGATTGGAAAAGCAAAGAGTCATCAGAGTTATTGTTGAGCTGCTATCCAAAAATAAAACTGTCCATACAATCATTTTCATGAACATTTGTAGGCTATCTAAAAATAGCATAGGCTGCAATCTTTGATAGACCTATCAGAATACCTAACTTCTCGATTACTATTTCTATTTGGATTTTGCGGTTGTACGAATCTATAGCCACAACAGCTATTTTACTAAACCGACAAACATTTCATAGTACCAATAACCTAATATTAGTAGCATCGACATAGGCATTGTCACAAGCTAATCTTTTAAATTTGTTGGTATTGTTTACAAAAAACCATATCAAGACACGTTACAATTTTTATCCACTAGATCACATCATGGATATTACGTAGTCCTTTTATTACAAATATCTGCACATGATGTAGTAAACATTATACTAGGGATGGTTTGAGTATCATTAAAATCACTTGGACATACTTATCCAACACTATTTACCTTTAATATCTACTTATATTAGGCAATTGATAATTTTCAAATGTAATTATATAAATAAATAAATAAAAGGGCTGACCTATACAGAGTTAAATATACTCCATGCCAATGTTGTAACCTACCCTTTTCAGTTGGGAAAAAGGCATAAGTTTTAGGGGCATTACCTAAAGGCCAGCCAACCACTCTCACAGACTCTCCAAAGGCCATACCTTATGCTACATTGGATTTTAGTATTTAAGTTCTTAACAGCCTAATATTCTAGGAGTCACCACTAGTCTTTTAGAATCAGTTAAAAACCAATCGAGATGTGAGACCATTGTCTTAGTTCCTACGCAATAAGAGATTTTAGCATCAGAAACTTAATTATGATAATATTTCTATTAGCACCTCTTCGGTACCTCTAACTTGAAAAATTGATTAATCTAAGTGGTCACATGGTCTTGGTTACCAATTATGTTCTTAAAGGCATCAAAATTGCTAAATGATCATGCAATTTTTTTTTAGGGTCAATTTTCATTGAAGTCTAAACTAATCTTGACCTATTCTAGGGAAGTGATAAATATCCAATTTATTGAAAGAAGGTGTGATAAATAAATGCTCAAGTTTTGAAAGCAAGTAATGGTTTTGAAAGTAAGAACCTGATACGAGTCAAGCAAAGAATGCACATGACCTCATTATGTGTCTTGAGACATAATTCCTCGAAAGCTTGAAGCTAGAGACTAGAACCTACCAAATGTGATTTTAATACTAATCTTTTTCATTTAGAGTGGGACTATATTAAGCTACCTTGACCATTTATTTTAAAAGTGAAGCTAAGTCTAAATTGATCCTATTGATTATAGCCCAAGCTAATTAGAGCCTAAGTTTTTTAATTGACCAGACTAAGAAATATAAACTAAAGCTTCTTACAAAAAGATTAAGATAGCCATGTATGTTAGGTGGGACGGATCTGTCAACAATTGTTAGGTGCTCTTAGTAGCACTCCAAACTCCTCGTCTGCAATTTCCTTAACCACCACTCGATATTTGCTTTGTCTATAAGGAATATATGACATCTTGAATTTCGACCCTATCTCAATTATATGAAATGGACTTTTCGTCGACATGCCTATAGTCCTTTTTCTCTGAGCTAATTACTCATGAGTTAACTGATCTATCATGTGCTACCGTTAAGGAATATAAATGCAGCAGACTTAAGAATTCGATCAGAAATCGACTGCTCAACTATGATAATTGACAAGGGTCAATACGATACCGTTATAATCGATGAGTGATTGGATATAGGTCGATTCGATGCAATTATGTAATTAAATTGGGGGTGATTCCACATGATTGCAAAATTTGAGTCAAATGGCACTAACCTGATTTTCTGTCAATTTTGTACTCGATATCTGTAATTGAAACCTTGAGATTTTTACGACAACCGAGAGTCGCCGACGAGTCGGAGATGCACAAACGTGGATCGAAATTATCAACCACTGATCAAACGCGCTAAAATTCCTAAAAGCTACCTAGTAGGATGAGTCGTGCTAAAATCACGTCCAGTCGATTATAACCACGAAATTAAACTCGGTTTCGGGAATCGAACATTCGAGCATGTCATGATTTATTTTTAGGACATTGTCTAATATTTTGGGTGTTTTCCGTTGAGTTCGGAATTTTGGAGGAAAAATCAAATTCGGCAACTTTAAATCAAGAAATTCGAATGGACAACCCTAATTGGATTTTTGACCACCAAAATGGATTATTTGGTGAAGAAAATGGAAGAAATTTGTAGGTGCTTTTGCATGGGATTTTTGGGCTGCCAAAATGACTTGATTTGGTGTGAATTGGAAGGAAATGAACGGGAATTTCGTATGGCTACTGAAGGGGTTTATTTAGGCCTTCAAATTGGCTTGGTTTATGAGGGAATTGAGAGAAAATTGGCCATTGGTTGGTTCTTTGACAAAAGAGGTTGAAGACTTTGTGCAATTTGTGATCATTGCATGAGATATTTGCCAAGGATGCTCATTGGCCAGCTACTTGACTTCCTCTCCCCTTGTCCCCCCTTTCTTTCCCTCTCTCCTCTCTTCCCTTCATGCGCATCCTCTCCCTAGCCGAGCACCCCTGCTTCTGCTTTCTTCTTCTTCTTCTTCTTCTTCTTCTTCTTCTTCTTCTTCAAGTCTCCTCTGTTTTTCTCACTCATCCAACCCATCCCCTTGCTCGACCAGGCCGCCAGCTTGCCACCGCCTCCAACTTCAGCAGTCGAACCGCCTGGCTATCCGCCACCAGCCCTCACTTGACCTATCAAGCCGTCCTCGCGCCCGCCAACCTGCTTGGCCAAGCCCAGCCACGCCTTCCAGCCAACCCACAAACCGAGACTCAGCTTGGGGAAAAGATTTGTGGGGCCGTTTCCAGCCTCTTCTGGCCCTCCATTAGAGTCGCCGTAGACACGGGATCTCACCGCCGCCGTGCCGCCATCGTCGTGAACCCATTTTTTCGCTAATCTAGTGAGTAAACGCCCTAATCTTGGATTAGAAAATTAATTGCACTTAGTGGGATTAGTTTAAGGTTAATTAGGACTAAGGGTAATTTAGTTAGTGTAACTATTAGTTAGTTAGTTTAGTTAGTTGAATTAGAGAGTTAAATTAGTTAGAATGGTTAGTTAGGTGATTTAGTTAGCTTAATTAGATTATGTAGTTAGCCTAGGTGGATTAATTTAGTTAGTTCAATTAAATTAGTTAGGTTAGGTTAATTAGATTAATTAAGTGGTTTAGTTTAAATATTTGCAATTTATTTAATTATTTATAATTAGCGTAAATTATACCGGGATAGCCGGTTTGTAAAATTTTGCACCGATCATCATGGATGTGTTAATTTGTGAAATTGATTGCTAAATTATGCAATTGAGTACTTAGTGATGATTTTTATTTTTATTGCAAAAATATGATTTTTTTTGTATTTAATTAGAAAAATACTGGATATCAATTTTTGACACAAAAGTACTTTATGTACTACATAAAATCGTGGAATTTTAAATGGGAGAGTATCACACTTTGTGGATCAATTTAAATGTGTGACAATGCACAATTATTTTATCGAGTGTTTTTAATACGGAGAAAATTGACCAAATCCATTATTTGAAATAGAGGAATTTGAGTGCAAAGCACGATGTTCTTGGCCAAGCATGAATGTATGTGTGATCGCTTAAGTACCCTAATGCGTTTATGCAGGACAATGAACCTATCTTGATGCGTTTACGTAGGACGATGCCCGATTAAGTTCAAATGCCATTGACAATGGATGCCAGTTGCAATGAAGGCTGGATTGATGCTCCTTTATAGAATGCCATCTTGATGCGTTTACACGGGACATTACCATGCCTAAAGGAGCAGGACGGCGCCCGATTATACTAGATGACGGCCGACTGTTGAGTGGGTCGTGGCCATTGGGTCGTAAATAATTGGAACATACTTAAGTGATTGAGATTGCCATGCTTGATTATGGGATGAAATTGTGTGGCACGGAATGAGACGTGTCATAATGATTTGGTGTTATAATCGGGACCCCGGTGAATATTTGATGAATGATATGGGGTGTTCCAATTATTGAATGCATTTATTGTATGCATATGATATATGAGATGTACTTATGTGCAGGGAGATGCTGAGGCAAGGTAAGTCCTAAATAGTGCATGTTTAGGCCACCTCTATGAGAATTCTTGTCCTAATCGGGGTTTAAGGTGTAGACTTGCTGAAATTTATCTCACACCATCGTGGTTTAAATTTTTCAGGTCCTTAGATGGAGAACTCGGGAACTCGGGACCCAAGGTTGAAGGGTCAAGAGCATAGGCGACTCAGTAGTTCTTTTTGAACCAGACTTATGTGCATATAGATTGGTAGGACCAACTAGATATGTATATAAAGTGTGTTTCGTAAAAATTGACTGTCCTACTTTTACTATCCCATCTTTGATTGTTGTTTGGGGATTATTAGTTCATTTTCGCATGTGCATAAAACGAATGGGTCGATGACGCGTCTTGGGAATGTTGCATTTTAGTTGACCACCGAGGTATGTGTGCATGCATGAGGTTCAGAGCGTGACTGAATAATTTTCTTTATAATTGTGTTACGGTTGCATATCATAACAAATTTAAATATACCTTATTATAGGCAAATATTACGTTGTTAATTCTGGTTATGCAACACTTTCAAAATTTTTAACTCAATTTAAAGATAAGCGGTATCATCTAAATGATTACAGGGGTAGAGAGAGACAACCAAGAACAACAAGTGAATTGTTCAACCATAGGCACTTTTCACTAAGGAATGTTATTGAGAAGTCATTTAGGGCATTAAAGAATTATTTTTTCATTTTGAGACATATGCCGGCATTTACAATTTGGAAGCAAGCACTTATTGTAATTGCATATTGTGTTCTTCATAATTACATTCATAACCAGTCATTTAGGGCATTAAATAATTGTTTTTTTTTCATTTTGAGACATATGCCGGCATTTTCAATTTGGAAGCAAGCACTTATTGTAATTGCATATTGTGTTCTTCATAATTACATTCATAACCAAGATAGGATGGACAAAAACTTTTCTCTAGATGGAGATCCAGAGTACACATTTGGACCTAGACAAGTGGAGGTTAAAGATTATACATTGCATGAGGAGGCGGCTAAGATCAACACAGTCAAGAAAAATATTGCAAATAAAATGGCAAGACATTTCAATATGCTTGAAATTCCCTAACTTTGTATTTCCAACTTTTGTAATGTGATTTATAAGTACTTGGCAACATTTCTATTATTCATATCAAGGTCATCTAATTATATATCATTATATATTGTAATTCTAATTCTTAGGCCATGCGACTCTATAATAATTAGCCAATGATGTATTTTAAAAAAATTAAAAATTAAAAGCACGAGTTTATGATTCCAATTCCACCTTCCTCTTTCAAAAAAAATTTATAATCAAATAGAACTGACATTTTATAAAAAATTGGGAATACATTTTTTTTTGGGAATATAAATTTTTTTGATCATACCAAATGCATTTTTGCTCTTTTTTTGTTCTTGGAATAGAAATATTATACAATTACTAAACACTTTTTTTTGCTTAGAAACTGCTCTCGGGAATAGAAATAGAAAAAAAATGTTTCTAAAAAGAAACTATTCTCAAGAACATAAACGTTACCATAAGCACCTTTAATGTCATATTCAAACATGATTGCACTTACTCTTTTCTATTTTTTGATGCTACATCTTGTTCCACTATTTATATATCTTTTGGAGATATATAATATATTCCATTTGATTTTTTATATCTATTTTGATTATGCATATATGATTTGGTCTCTTATATAGTCATATATTAAGCCTATAGATAGTCTCTCCATGTATTTGAGGCTTGAACATCCCAAGTGCCAAAACTTGGTACGGATTGATATATAAATGCCAAAACTTCCAAAACGTTCACTTAAGCTCTACTTTTTTTTTTTTTTTGGAAAATTGGACACTTAAATGCCAATTCCAATGAGGCTTACTAGCATGTCTGCAGCCCTCACTAATTTGCTCCCTTTTTCAATTTAGCTTTTTTAATTTAATTAAATTAATATTTATAGTAAAAATCAAATTTGAATCTAAACGATGTTGTTTTGAGTTTATCTAGCCATGTCAACACCACGTAGATACTTTTTTTTTTTAGAGAAATGCCACATCATTTAAAAATTTTGCCAAAAAAGCCATATTAGTTATTTGGCCGGAAATTCTTATTGTTGGCACTTAAGTATACTTTTTGGAAGTTTTGGCTTCAGGTGTATTTCTTCCCTATTTACTCTTTTCTACATATGGCGAGAAACACAAATTACCCGTTTTCTCTCTTTCACATGTTATTCATTCTTAAGCTGGTATCATAGTAGAAGTGCTGGGGATAAAGGAGCTAGAATTACTAGATTCTTGAAGAACAGATGAGCTATTAGGAACCCTCAATAGTAGCAGTTATGGTGGATGAGCGTGTAGGTGGGCCTCTACATCAGGATCGATTATTTATCCGTCAGGGTTGCCTAGGTTGCCTTTGATAGCTCGTGGATGCAAGGTGACTAGTTCGATGACACTACACACAATATTTATTGCGTGATGTGGAAGAGGCAGGTATCGCGTCCATAGGAGTGGATAAAATAAAGCGATGCGCCTTTAAAGTAGCAAGCCGTGTCTCTTTAGTTAATAATTTTGAAACAACTGCTCAAGATTAGGTAACAGATCTCAATGTAGAAGTAAAGCTCATACAAGTTCAAACCCATCATTAAGTGTCATCAGAAATTTCGTAACATGCATATGATCATGATATTCTATGAACTTGTGAACATCAGCATCAGCTTTCCAGTGCAACTCAAATTAAGCCAATTGATCCCAAATAGCATAATTTACTAATAGCTAATACCGATGAGCAATATCCAAGGTGGAATAACGGCTGATAAGTAAATCCCATGCTTCCTTTGTTGTATTGAGGTGACCACTTGATAAAAGAAATTGAAGTGTTTCGAAACCATGTTAAAATCTTAGTATCCTTGCGGTCCACCCCTTTAAACGCTCAATAAGTTTTTCTTTAGTTTCTTCAACAATCCACGTGGCCACACGAGTTTCACTGGTGACATAATGCAAAGTTTGCGTCCTCTAAAAAAACTTGACAATTCTTAAGCCCATAAAATATAACTTGATCCATTTAATACTATTTGAATGGTATTGGCACGTCCATTTTATAAATTGAAATGTACTAACAAATACCAAGAAACTAGTATTAGGACCGCAAATAACGCCAGAAATGGAATCATCACATCAAAATACCTTGAGAACCAATCAATCAACAATTAGTGTTGACGTGGCAAATGGCGTGGTGGGTGATGTCACAAATGACGTGGAGGTGACATAGAGGATGACAGAGTAATGACTTCAACAATACATGGTCGGCCTTCTGATCACATTCAATGCACGTGGGCGCATGGATCTCATGCCCAACTCTGTAGGTGGCACGTAGGAGCGCATGCAGCATCTGTTGGTGGCAAGATTTGGCTGGTTGGATTGTTTGTGTAACGAGGAACCTATTTCGGTGAGTTCGAGACCGCAATGCATGGTGACATGTAGTGGCAATTCTGGTGATAGCGGCAATTTCCCGAAACAAGTAGCGGAAGACGCTTTATAGCAACCAAAGTTGTAGGCTTGGTGAAGAAATGAGAGCGACGCGGCCTATATGACTAGCATTGATTAAGGAGGAGCAACGTGGCCTATGCGGCTGGTGTTGCCAAGGCTTCTCAAGAAAGAGCTTCTTAAGAAAGAGGCTCTGATGCTAAGTTAAGAATAATAATACTCAAGAGAAAAATAGATAGTTTTCTATATATTTTGATGTGTATTAATAATGAGTACATGAGCCTATTTACAGGCTTTACAAGTAACTATCTACAACAACAATATATTACTATAAGAGCTATTTAGGCCTTTAAAATTTTTATTTATGTTTTGCAATAACTAGAATATTATTACGTCTAATAAACTGCAAAAAAAATAATTATCTTGATACTTATTTTAATTCTATGAAAGTGTTATCATATATCAATAATTGAACGAGTAATGAGGCAACACACGCATTGTTGCCAGTATAATAATGCAAAATTGAAAAGTAAAATACCGGCATTAAGCTTTCATCACATGGACATCCTATTTCGAGAAATTCTTCCTTATAATATTTCCTACCGTTGAGAGAATTTTTCGAGTTGGCAACTTGTTCCTCCTTAACATATACTTGTCAATTTATTGTTTTGATTACAGCAATTATTGTTCTTTTTTTTTTTTATTTGGATGGGAGTCAGCAATCCTATAGTTGCCATTTTACACAATCTCTCAATTTGATTGGTAATGCTCAGAAGTAATATTGGATTATAGTCCATTTTTGGAATGAGTTCTTTTTGTATCTTTCTATGATAATAAATGACCTACTCAGTAGTTAGATTTTACGGGTGGAAAAGGAAAACTCGGTAGTTAGAGAGTATTGCTTTCATCCGCAATGTCACAACCCCCCCGAAGCAATCCTTGTGTCCGGGGGAAACGTGATAGAAGTAATTTTCAATTGTTGAACAATGGTCCTCAATCGACACGGGTTCTCTCAAATTAAGTGAGGTAAAATAACCTAATACGAGTTGGGTGAATAATTTTACATGGTCATATTTTTAAGCCCGGACAGCAACCCTTGAGCTAAAATCAAATCGAATCCAGTTTTTTTTGTATAGAGAAGCTAATCTATCTAAACTCAAACTAACCTAAGAGAAAGGGGGAAAACCCCAAAGAAACCATCTAGAATGAGTTTTAAAAGGTGGTTCTAACCTAAAATAGGCACCTTAGACATTTCAAGACCTTTAGACTACGTTTGGTCATTTGGATTTTTAATTAGGATAAATCTAGATAGAATATGGTATAAAATTTAACGATTCTGTTATATCATATCATTTGTTTGGTGATTGCAATAATAAAGTCGGATATATTTACATCATATCGTGTACGTTGATTGGTATAAATAGCAAATTAGTATAAATAAATCAAAAAATTTACAAATGGAACTATGATAAAAACTTCTTGCCTACTTTATTTTTATTTTCTTTTTTATTTTATTTTCCTCTCTTTTCTAATCAATTTCTTTTTTATTTCTTTCTTCCCCTTCCATCATTCTTTAATAAAATTATATTAAATAGTAAATTATCTAATATACCTAAAATATTTAATAAAAACTATACTATATTGAATGTATATTAAAAATACAATTAGATTCAAAATATATAAATATAAATAAGATTAAATTAAAATAACTAAATTTTTATTTTGAATTTCTTATATTAGAATTCAAATACTATTTTTATTGAAGTATGATTTTAATTTGTAGATTTAAACAATATGTTATTCAAGAAAAATAACTTTCCTATTATGGGTGTTAGAAATTTTATCCACTTTTATCCCACTTCCCCCATGAGATAATTTTATCCAGTTTATATTCTCTTATCTCCAATTTTATCCTGTCTCAAGCAAGCACAAACATAGGTCTCTCCTTAGAAATTAGAATTTTATCATATCTTGAATTTTATCCTAACTGTCAGATGTAGCCTTAGATATTAGAATTTGCCACAATAATCATGTAACTATCTTAGATCGGGACACCAATCTGATCAAAAATGGTCAGTGCTCTTTAGGCATATTTCGGTCTCTCCTCAGGGGAAGACATGTTCAATGTTACTTATTTCATAATTTGATGTGAGATTATTAAAACCTAAGTAGACCAAAGATTAACATTTTTATTCAAAGTAATTATTCTAGGCCACACACTAAGCCTATTCCTAAGATGAAACTACGTAAATGTGAATTTTCTATATCTCATTATTATTATTTGACTCTCTTTTTTACATTTCTATTTTAATCTTGTTATTTATTTCTTCAAAAAGAAAAAACTATCTCAAATTCATTTTACCCTAAAAACCATGAAATGCAATATCCTAAACGAGCGGCAAAAATAGACAGGAGCATTATCAAATTTGCACGCTGATCTCACTCAGGAAAATCAACGAGTAAATGCTATATATTTCAGTAGAATGATCTACATGCAGGATGCTGTCAACAACACATTGGTAAAACAGTGATTTCATATCACTAAAAAAGCCTCAATTGGTGCCAACTTTCACAGGAACACAACCTTAGATTTAGGCCTCTTTTTTTAACTCGTAAAAGAAGAGGGATAAAGCATATGTTCAAGGATGCATCGTCGCTGGTGGTCACAAGGACACTTTAAGGACTCCGATCAGAAAATTTAGTGACACAGAGGTCCGGTGTGGGATGGTGTCGCTAGAACCGTGATCCGAGATTTGGAGCTTATGGGGTTGCTGGAGTTTCAAGCTAATTGAAGCCAGCGCTACTGACGGTACAGAAGTGGGAAACCAAAGGTAGATAACTTAGTTTTTGCAGCGATTGAACAACGAAGGGTAATGGGCTCAGACGCCAGTGATGGGCGAATTGGTGTGAATGGGGCTGAACTTGTATTTATGTTTTGGGATAAGTGTAATAGAAATCCTAAAACTTGTTACGAAAATATAATCGAGTCATAAAACTTGTAAAAAAGTGTAATCAAATCCTAAAACTTGTCAAATTATTTCAATCGAGTCCTAAAATTAACACCGTCAAATTTCCTAACGGAAAATGCTGACGTGGCGCAGACGTGGCTTTTTTTAGTCATTTCTCTCTCCTATGTGATGAATAGTTTTAAAAAAAAATTCCATGCATGCAAAACAAGTCGCAGCATCCTCCTTTCTTCTTCACCATCGTGTTCCCCCCCCCCCCCCCTCACTCTCTTTCCTTCCACTATTCCCGATTGTCCCCTTCCCAAGCATTTCTTCTCCTTCTTCATTGTTCAAATCACAAGTCTTCTTCTCCTTATTCCCAAAATTGTCTGAACTCAAAGCCCAAACTCGTGTCATCGTCTTGCTCCCTTTGAATGAAATTGACGCTCGATCTCCCTTTGAACCCTAAGTTCCCAATCAAATTCGTCTGAACCCTAAACCCCAAATCAAATTCATTCGAACCTTAAGCCCCAAATCAAATTTGACGATCTGGAGTTCTCTTGCGATTTGGGTTCCCTCCCAAGTTAAAGTTCAACACTCATTGTGAGTTCGTGTTCTTCTCTTTGACAATTGCGAGTTCATGTGAAGACCTCTCTTGCCGGAGTCTTGACATCTCAACGGTGAAGCGAGTGGCGTTGAGGACGACGACAGGGTCAGCGACGGTGATGGCGACTCCTCCTCATGCAGGTATCGCTCTTTGCATTATAGCATTTGGGTATCTCATTGTAATGCTACAATTTCTTTTGTTTTGCAAAGGTTCTTTAATCTCTGCATTATGCAAAACGACGTCAGTTGGCGTCCTCATTTCTTCATTATTTGGAGTTCAGAGTGTGACATCCTAATTTTCAGGCTCTGTTTTCGATTGAATAATTTGGGTTTATCATCAACACGCCTATAGTTCTTTTCTCTAAGTTGGCTACTCATGGGATAACTACCTTATCAAGTGAAGCTGTTAAGGAATTTAAACGCAATAGACTTGAGAATTCGATCGGGAATTGACTACTCGACCGTGTTAGTCTGCAAGGGTCATTACGACACTGTCGAAATCGATAAGAGACCGGAAATAAGTCAATTCGATTGAGATAGGTGATCAAAGTGCAGGTGATTCCATCTAATTGCAAAATTCTCGTCGATCGGCACTAAATTGATTTTTCTATCGTTTTGATACCCTGTGGCCATATTTGAAATCTCAAGATTATTATAATAACCGAGAGTCTTCAATGTGTCGAAGATGTACATCGTGGCTCGAAAATAATCGATCATAGATCAATTGCACAAAAAATTTCTAAAAGCTACCCGGTAGGTTAGGTTACGCTAAAATCGCGTTAGATTGAAATTAACTAAGAATTTGAACCTTATTTTAGAAATTGAAAGTTTTGTTATGTCATGATTTATTTTAGGACCGTCAACTCATTTTTCGAAGAATTTTCAGTGAGCCCGGGATTTTTACAAAAAAATCAATTCAAACGATTTGAAAACGAAAGGAAATTCGGATGCGCCAAAGCAAGTGGATTTTTGGCCTCCAAAAAGGGACTAGCTTGTGAGGACAAGTGTTGAAATTGTGTAGGCTTCCTCCGCAGCAAATTTGGCCATCAAATGGGAGAGATTTGTTAAGATCGGATTTCGGATAAATCAGAAAATGAAAGTAAATTCGGATGGGTGAGGGAAATAGTCATTTTTGCTGTCCAAGACTTATTATTTGGGAGAAATTGCATGCAAGAAATTAAGTGGGGACCAAGTATATTAGCATGGAGATTTGTGAGGATCAAATTGGATTGAATTTGAAGTCCAAATTGTGAAATTTGTATGCTTGGGAGGGGGCTGCAACATTTGGCACCAAATTAGATTATTTGTGGAGATTTATGCAAGAAAGTATTATGGGAGACAAAGGGGATGAACACATGGATATTTGGGGACCAAGCATTGAAGAAAATATTTATTTTGTTGACTTTGCCCCCCTCCCCCCATCGGCAGCTTCTCACGCACACCTCATCTGATCCCCCTCCTTCGCGCAAGCATTCCCCCCTCCACGAAAGTCTTCGACTTCTGCTTCATTTTCATTTCGTTCGAAGATGGCAGCTCCTTCAATTGAATTCTGCAGTCCACCATCCTCTGTCCCTCAACCAAAACCACCACCCCATCTCCATTGCATAATAAGAGAGTTATCACCTTTTTTCGAAGTTACAAATTTATTCTGGTGGCAATAGCTCATATAGTGCTATTGACAAGCACACAAATCAAGCAACATTTTTCAATGCGAAAGTAATTTCTCACATGGCAAGCAACCAGTCTTGCAAACTACAAACTCACATTAGATTTTATTCCCATCTCAATTATCCACAACTAGTGTTCAAACTTACAAACTTACAAACAAGGTACTATGGAAGACTTAGAAAATTCCCACCAACTTTCACATTATATATAACCAATACAACAATATAACACATGCATGGAATGAATGCCAATTGATATAGCATCTTTTCTTTCTTTACTCGTGCGAGCTCCTCCTTTAAACGTCTATTTTTTGCCTTTTGAGTCTTCATTTCAGCTAGCAATGAGCTCACATCGACTTCGTCACGCCTCGATTGGCTTGATTCACACAATGCTTGATTTCTTTCGAGGTCAACTATTATGTCCCTCACATGATCTGATATCTTTGGATCAACCCACATGAAGAAATCGCAGCAACTTGGACTATCAAACTTAGCACGTCCATAGAACCTTATTCTTGTGTTTTTCCTTGTCTTTGCCATAAGAATTGGCGATTGAAGACTGCAATAACATGTTGGCTCCGAGTTGACCTCATTAGGAGTTATGGCATTTGATTCAGATGTTGGCACCCTCATTCTTCTAGGCTTCGTATTATAGGAACCTAATAGAAGTATATTAGCTCTGTTATGATTCCTTCATAACATCTTGATATAAGTATATTACCAATCTCTTTAAATAGATTGTTAGGTGAAACATATTGTCAAGTGAAGCAATAAATATAAATAGAGAATAGATACATATATAGGTACTACATGTACACATATATTATATGTTTACCAGAAACAATGTCCTATATAGAATGAAATAGAAACTTATCAAGTTCCCACTAGTACTCAAATCATGATAGATAAAGAGTACTAATCCGACTACGAGTAAAATCATAATCTGATTTGAGACTCTTATATGAGCTAGGGGTCAATGTAACAATCCATATTTATGGAGCCATCCCTTTCTCATTGGCCCCTCAAAAGAAGAAAGCAAGAAAGGACCATAAAGAAAAGGATCTTATACAGCTACTTGGGATGGGATCATAAAGAAATGAACTTCTTGAATGCTCAAGAAAAAGAATACTTTAAACGATAAATTTATACTGCCTTTTCATTCTTGTGGAAAGCAAGATACTGGAGTTTTGTGCACCAATTGTTATTACTTATTCTCTTTGCTAAGGTGTGTGCTTCTTTTGCAAAATGCAATGAAAAACATCTCATGAATCTCTCAAGTAGTAACTTCTGCATAATGCAATGTGTTTACTTGAGAGATTTAGGAGATGTTTTCAATCTCCAAAAAACATCTCTCTTTTCATATGCACTAGATGAACAGACAACCATAACTTACTTTATATTGCATCAATGTTCTAATTTGTCACAAGTATTGGAGAAATGAAAACAACAAAATGCTATAATGTAGAGAGCGAGACCTGCATGAGGAGGAGTCGCCATCACCGTCGTTGTCCTTGATGCTGCTTGCTCCGCCACTGAGACGCTGAGACTCCCGCAAGACAAGTCTTCACACAAACTCACAATGAGCATTGAACTCGAGCTCTATGACCTCCAAATAACGATGGGCATCGAACTTTAAGTTGGGAGGGGACCCAAATCGCAAGAGAATTGCAGATCGTCAAATTTGATTTGGGGCTTAGGGTTCAAAGGGAGATCGAGCGTCAATTTCATTCAAAGGGAACGAGATGATGACACGAGTTTGGGCTTTGAGTTCAAACGATTTTGGGAAGAAGAAGAAGAAGACATGTGATTCGAACAATGAAGAAGGAAAAGAGACGCTTGGGAAGGGGACAGTCGAGAATAGCGGAAGGAAAGGGAGTGGGGGGGGGGGGGGGGGGGAGGGGAACACGATGGTGAAGAAGAAAGGAGGATATGACGTCGTTTTGCATGCGTTGAAATTTTTTTTAAACTATTCGCCACATAGGAGAGAGAAATGACTAAAAAAAGTCACATCCGTGCAACATCAGCATTTTCCGTTATGAAGTTTGACGATGTTAATTTTATAACTCGATTGAAACAATTTGACAAGTTTTAGGACTTGATTGCACTTTTTGCAAATTTTAGGATTTAATTCTATTTTCGTGACAAGTTTTAGGATTTCTATTACACTTATCCCTTATGTTTTTTATTCATCCATGTATTTTTTTTTTTTTGAAAAAATGCACCTTTAAGTTGCCGGCAAAAATTCACTTGTCAACAGGCTGGAGTCATTAGTTCAAATACAACAGAAAGGAGAAACTAGAGCTGCTAGTCTCTCTGTCCAACTCAATAATTAAAAACGCAGAAAGTAGAGCTGTATGCACAACCAAAGTACAACTTTACGTTACTAAGCCACTCTGAAAAATCTAAACATTTAAGTACTCTCTAATCCAGACCCGAAAAATAAGGAAAACCGGTGTCATTGAGCCACTGGTTACCTTGAATGAAAGACTCGACTGTGAACTGATTTGCCACTGTTGAGCTCGTAATAACTTTGTACCCGGGCCATTTCACTCGGTCACTCATGTTTGAACCCGGGCCTCTATTCTGGTACTCCCCATAGAAGAGAGTCCTCAACCCAGCCGATCCGTGGAACTCCGACCACCCAGCTGGGTCAACCAGGTCGCCAATGTACGATTCCATGATCACCGTCCTCGAGAATTCCTTCCACGGACGGCCAAGAAATGTCTTAAATGATAACTGTACAGGTGCAAGGTCTGGTGCGGCTGCAAAGTTGCAGCCAAGGAACGACATCCCGGTTTGCCCTAGCGGATCTTCTCTGCCCTGGGCAGTGAACACATTCGCCTGTCCCTCGTTTGGTTTGCGCGCATACAAGTTGCAATTCTGGAAAACCACCGCCGCATCTCCAAATATAAAATCGATAGTGCCATATATATCGCAATCGCGATAGAACTGGCGATGACTGTGCACATACATCGTGTCTTGGTAGCTCGAGAAGTTACACTGGAAGAACGCTGACTTGTCCGACCTGCTCCGAAAAGCCGCTGCCTGAGCCTTCTTGGGCCCCGAAAAATTCTCAAAGGTGATCCCCTTAGCGAGAAATCCATCACCCTCAATAGCTGCAGATAGTGGAAATAACATTAATTATTATTGATTTAATTACGTATCCTTTAGGTTGACATAATTGAAAGCAACTGG